>JAJTJO010000097.1:173930-773930 GCA_024550625.1 Dendroctonus valens
GCCAGAAGACGTGGTCTATTAACAGTAAACTACTCCGCAGAAATCCCTAGAACTTAATCAGGCGATGTAGGTATCCTTATTTTAAATCAGCGGTTAACTTAAACATATATCGTGATCATCAAGGCAATGTTTGGCATATACCGCTTTTTTTGACAGGTCTTGTACTGCACCTTTTGTATCTGAAGCCATAACAGAGTAGCTGTCGGTCCCAACACCAATACACCATGATAAAACTACAGGGTTATTCAACATTGGCGTCATTCCTTTTAAGGGGTAATAGGGTCACTTGGGGAGTACGAAAAAATATTAAAAAAAAATTTTCCATAAATTTATAGAAAATATTAACAGTTGAAAATCGAGTTTCAACTTTGTTATAAAGCATTATTTTGAAATGGTCCCATGTTTGATTGGTAGCCTATTGCAATACTTAACCATTCGAAAAGAAACATTACGATATTTGCTTCAAATCACGAAAGTTTTTCATATTAAAAAAGTACTCTTCTACAATTTTTTGATGAAAAGTCAAAGCGGCAATGATGCTTTTTGTATCCATCAGATAGTTAGATATAGAGGTAGATAGCCTTTGTCAATAATGACAAACAATTGTCAAACTGTGATTTACTTTGAAGCGTCTTTCACAAAAATGTACACCAATATCGAATATGCGGATATGCGATTATTTGTGGGGGAATGCCACATTAACATAGAATAAGCTGTAAGACCTTACGCCACCAAAGGGCTAGCGACAACTGGAAGATTGGCTCCAGAAGATAGTGGACGACAATAGGTATTAGGGGTTCCAGACACAGAGAAACAAGTATTGGACGATAATTCTTCCAATGTATTCCTGGGTTTTCAGTCAATTTTATTGTCACTAATTATGGTGTTATGTGATGAGCCCTGCGTTTCATCCCGGGTCTACCTATTGGACTCGTCAGGATGAAACGCAGGCCTCATCACATAACACCATAATTAGTGACAATAAAATTGACTGAAAACCCAGGAATACATTGGAATGAATTAAAAAGTACAGTCAGGAAAAAGAATATACAAAACGAAGATAGATGCTTGGGAATAAAAGCAGAATGGAACGAGTGGCAGCATCAGCAACACGGGTTGCTAACATCTCACCGCACAAGATCTACGTCGACTCGGTTCATTTACGTCCGAACGCGTATAACGGTGTCCGGCGTATAAGGCAGGGTCTACCTAAGCCTTACTGACGAGTCCAATAGTAGACCCGGGATGAAACGCAGGCTCATCACATAACACCATAATTAGTGACAATAAAATTGACTGAAAACCCAGGAATACATTGGAATGAATTAAAAGTACAGTCAGGAAAAAGAATATATAAATTGGAGATAATTGCAGCAGAGCCTTCCAGGGGTACTCAGAGCATTGCACAACAACCAGGTACCAAATACATACCGAGGAAGGGCTACATTCCTACCCACGTATATAAGATACACAGAAGAGAAGGAGAGGTTAAACCAATGGTTTACTGAACACCGGTACAAATTGAGTAGGTGTTAGTTAACCGAATACGAGAAGCTGCTCGAGATTAGTGCACAAAAAGGTGATTACACCGGCACTAACTTGTTTGGAGTTAAGACAGAAATTAATTTTTATTTATAAATACATCATTCGAGGTTATGATGATAATAAAACATTTTTCGTTGACAATATTGACATTTCGAAAAAGAAGATTCCTAAATTTAATGAATCCTGTTGAATTTCCCGTTTATCCTTATCTATTTTATTGTCACTTTCTGTATTTTTCCATAGTTTACTGGAATTTTTAATAATTTCGAAGCAACAGGTATTTACGTAGTGTTAAGTAGCAGATTACCTTGAAAAACAATGTTGCCGTCCTTCTGTTATAGTTTTTTGCAAATTTCTCACTTTTTAATAACAAATTTTTTTTTGCTATTTTTTCTTTACTCCTAAAGCACCCCTAGACACACCTCCACAGGAATGACGCTAATTTTGATTCCACCCGGCATATTAAATACGAGACAGAGATTTTCAACGATTTTGCTGGTGCTACACCTTTCAATCGAAGCTCCATATCGTCTGTATTGCTGTCAACTTCATCATATCTCATTGTGTCGTAAGTATCACAGAAAGTCACAAAATCTTCTTTTATAATACCATTGTGAAATTATCTAAATGGTAGGCTCATCTGTGAGATATGTCATATATCTGTGGTCTCATCGAATATAATTGAAAATAATATGACTTCCTTCACTTTCTGTAAGAAGTTTTCCTGAATGATCTCTTTGCCAACCACAATCAACTCATTCTTCACAGTGTTGCTGATGTATGTTGCATTAGATTTAGAAGTCTCTAAATGATGCTGCACTTTCGCGTCACCAGAACCTATACGGAATTTCAAAAAAGCTCTAAAATTCCCTTCATCAGCTACTACCCTGTCGGCTTTGTTATCCAAAAATTTACCATGACCCTATGGCCTATTAGCGAACAATTTTGATGACCACAAAAAATGTTCGTTTTGATAATTGGTCTCAAGCGTTCTCTGTTTTCATTAACTTGTGTCATTCTTTGACTACTAATTTGGTTAATAACAGCAGTTTCCGGTTTTCGCAGTGTTAATAAAGTTAATGTTTTCGCTTCGACTGCTACTTCGTGGTATTGATTTCGCTGGTGTTTTAGCAGAACACCATTTTCACCAAGCAAATCATCAAATACTTTTAATTGTTCTTTTACGAGTCGCTTTAGAGGGTTATTTACTGCCAACAAAAACAGAATATTTGCAGTAAAGGGCTTGGTCCTTATGCGAGAAAACAAGCCAGTGGAACTTGCCACGGTGCGATCTCTGAGCACATTTCTTTGTTTGTTTTCCTTTTTTGTTAACAACACAGTGCGGAAAAAATATAATTTGGGGCAGGCAGCCAATGCTTTTCAAGCAACATCGCTCTGGTCGAATCAACTATATTTTTCCCTACATAACATCCAATATCTGAGGAAAATGTTGATTGAGAAAACAAACTCTTTATCTGATCAGAATCGGACGACGATGTACATGATGCCGGTATAGATTGAGCAGCATCAGTAACCGAAATACATATATTTTTATCAGCTGAAGTTAATGCAGAGGAAGATGTAGGAGCTAAGGTAGCACGTCTGTTCTCACCTGTATTCGAAGTTATTATGGGTACAATTTTCGGAAGTTGCTCATTCTCAAGCCTTGGTTTCGTTGTAAAAAATGAGTCTGCTTTTCTAAATGAACCACCACCTGTATTACGTTTCAACCACCAGCACCATCTTATTTTTTTACGGAAAGTCATCAAACAACAAAAGACACATGCAAAAACTATCCATGTATCCAATACACACACCACAGCGGGTAGCAGATCGGTTTTACAACAATCAATACCTAATCAGAATACTAAAAACCGGGTTTAGTTCTATACATGCCATCAAAGAAAATCTTCGTATAACACTTCGAAAAATTCAAGTGAAAAGTACTAAAATGTTGAAAACAAAAAACTCCCTCATCTCTCAGAATTTACCCCCTGTTTATAATTTTGTTAATATAAAATCAGAAAAATTATCATTAGTCGACATAAACCCAGCACAAGAGGAGGCTCATGACCCCGTTGACCCCTCCCCCTGGATCCGCCCTTGTCGTGATTTAATGTTGAGTGTTCAGAAAAGAGTCAGAGTTCAGAGTGAGTATTTTTTTAAGTTACGAATTAGCTGACCGTACCAGATGAATTATTGTTTTATGGCTTACTTAAGTAGTGCAATTTTGAAAACAGGAAAGAAGAGCGTTAGCTGATAAACAAGAAACATCGTTTCGTGAACCCTAATTATCGTTATCTGTTTATACATGACTAATCATATATTTGTTGACTACCTGCTTTGATACATGATAAACCGATTTGCCGTTTTCATTTCTTAAAAAAATAACATGTTGATAATTGTTGCTACAAAAAATGTTTCACAAGTAGAAAATTACAGAAATATGTAAGAAAAGGAAATACAAATTTAAAGGAACTATAAGTAGGTATAGCTGAAAAACACATTTGCACACTCTGCGTCATATAATAATCACTATACTACTTGGTCTTATATTATATATATTTGTATATTCTTTTTCCTGACTGTACTTTAATTCATTCCAATGTATTCCTGGGTTTTCAGTCAATTTTATTGTCACTAATTATGGTGTTATGTGATGAGCCCTGCGTTTCGTCCCGGGTCTACCTATTGGACTCGTCAGTAAGGCTTAGGTAGACCCTGCCTTATACGCCGGACATCGGTTATACGCGTTCGGACGTAAATGAACCGAGCCGGTGTGTGCCGCACAAGATCTACACCGGCTCGGTTCATTTACGTCCGAACGCGTATAACCGATGTCCGGCGTATAAGGCAGGGTCTACCTAAGCCTTACTGACGAGTCCAATAGGTAGACCAGGGACGAAACGCAGGGCTCATCACATAACACCATAATTAGTGACAATAAAATTGACTGAAAACCCAGGAATACATTGGAATTATATATATTATACTATATTCCTTGGTCTAAGAACATTTTGTCCTATGATGGTTTTTGAAAAACTTCCTTGTTTCGCAGATACAGGGTGAACACAATTTGTGACAGTAACAACACTTGCCCTTGCCAGAATGTCCAGGCAAATGTGAAGGTAGAAACATCTAGACATACATACTGATGATGGTGGAGAAAGACACAGAAACGTATTTGTAACATTTTAAATAGTAAACAATAAAATTGACTGAAACCGAGGAATTTTTGACATAATTAACACAATAAACAGGGAAAAGATACGTATTGTAATACCGACATTACATTTCGACCGTTTTTACAATTTACTTGCCATTGAATTTGAACAATTTATTGAATGGCCGTTACCGACTTTACACTTGGATATTGTTCTCACAATAAATTGGTGCATATTCAGTGCACATACCAACATACATTTCAATACTGCAGTAATCTCTTGTAATGTCTAGATCTGTTGTAATCTGTAGTGCTGGTAACAATATGTGGATCATAGCACATGAGCCAATAGCCAAATTCTTTGCTTACGCCTCGAAAAAAGCGACTAATTTTTTAATTAATTGTTTTAATAACTATACATGGTGTCCCGTAATATGTGGGCATGCTCTCGAATTTGTACAGGGGACGTTAAAAAAACATAACAAGTTTATATAAAAAAAATCCAGATGGCCCACCTACGGAGATACAGGCCTCTAAATTATCCACCTGAGTATCGATTTTTTTTAAATAAATTTTAGAATACTTCATGCAATTTAATTATTTTTTTCGTGCAATGAACAGTACATCATTGCTTTTAAAAATGATCCATGAAAACATTTTTAGCATTTTGTTTTGGCAGGGATGGACTAGGTGGAGCACAATAATAGTTAATTTTTTTACTTTTTACCATGAAGACACGAAAATAATGTGTTTAGGTAGCTTTAACCTTAAAGTAAAAAAGATACGCTTGATTCATATCGATAAAAATAACGGTTTTCGAGGGAAAAATTATATACTTCCAATCTTATACACTCCCTAACTCGAAGAATTGTAGATTGTTGCGTTCTCCACAATGCTTGAACATTGGTTCTTATTTGGCCGCAATGAAAATTAATGATTTCTAATAAGTATTCCCTAGTGTCGACAGAATTGGCATGCACTAAAGTTTTTAAATACCTCTAAAAAAATTTAAAGGGTTGAAATCGGGCGATCGAAAAGGCCAAGCCACGGGTCGTCCTCTTCCTATCCAACGTATGCATTTGAACATAATTATTTCAATTAAGACTTTTCCATCTTTCAATTGCTCTTATTCTACGGCTCCTTAATGTTAACATCATTTAGCAATTATATCTAACATCAGTTGTACTATTCTACCTTAGCCTAGCTTAACCTAACTTAACCTAACTAACCTAATCTTACAACTTCTCTTGCTTCCTAACTAACTTAATGCTAGTCCATGGTCCTCGTTGTGGTGCTGGAACTGGTCATCGCGTGTGGTCCTCGTCTTCTTCTCGTACTGGCTTAGCCTAACTTAACCTAATCTTACATCATCTCTTGCTTCCTTACTAACTTAATGCTAGTCCTTGGTCCTCGTTGTGGTGCTGGAACTGGTCATCGCGTGTGGTCCTCGTCTTCTTCTTAAACTGTGTCCGCAGGGAGCAGTCTGCGGTCACACTGGAACTTCTTTTTGCAAGAATCCCTGACTGTGGGATTCTTGCTTTGCCGGGCCTTGTCCAGGAACTTTGATGTTAAGCCCTGGATGTGGTCCAGCAGGTCTTCTGTCTTCAGGTCCCTTTGGAGGGTTGTGTTCCTCACAAAGTACGGGGCCTTGGCTGCTGAGGTCAATATCCTGTTCTGGATCCTTGCCAGCTTGAGTTTCTGGCTGGTGCTGGCCGTGGACCACGCTGGTGATCCATAGGTCAGTACAGGTCTGATTAACTGCTTGTAAGCTCGGCCCTTTGTTCTTAGGAAGAGCTTACCTTTCAGCAGCGGGTAGTAGGCCTGGAGCAGGTATCTTGCCTTCGATATAGTGGCTGTCATCTGTTCGTGCCAGACCAGCCGCTTGTCATAGATAAGTCCAAGATAGGTTATCTTGGACTTCCATGGTAGCCGCTGTCCTTCCAGCTCCAGCTGGCCTGGCGGGTTCTGGAGTCGTCTCGTGGTGAAGTGTATAGTCTGCGTCTTCACCGGATTGAACTCCATTTTCCATTTCCTGCTCCATTTCTGGAGCGAGATGTCTTTGGAGTCTCTCCTTCATGTAGGGGCCGTTCCCTGTGGCAGTGAGTGCTACATCATCTGCGTAGATGTAGCATTCTGTTGTCTTGGTGGTGGGGAAGTCTGCCATGTAGATGTTGAAGAGGGTGGGGCCCAGCACTGATCCTTGGGGTACTCCTGACATCACCGGTTTGCTGTCTGAGAGCAGACCATCTATTTTAACCTGGAAGCTGCGTCCGGATAGGTAGCTGCTGATGAGCTTGGTTTGGTGTCCCGAAAAGCCAGCTTTGATCATCTTGGCTAGCAGGGCCTGGTGCCAAACTTTGTCAAACGCCTTTGACATGTCTAGGAAGACAGCTCCTAGACCATCTCGGCGGTTTAACTTTTGCTGGATCCTTGTTGTGAGCCGGTCGTGAGTGTGGTGGTGCCATGACCCGGTCTGAATCCATGTTGCTCATCTAGCAGCACCTTCTTGTCTTCTATTGTATCCTGGATGTGGTTCAGGATACATCTTTCCAGAATTTTGCCCATCATGGGAAGTAAGCTGATGGGCCTGTATGACGTAAGCAGCTTCCGGCTTGCTCTCCTTTTGGGCACCAATACCACTATTGCCTTCTTCCATGTGGTAGGGAAGTATTGAAGGTCCAGGGTTGCATTTGCCACTGTGGTGAGGTCCTCAATTGTTGTTTTCGGGAATTTCTTGAGAACCTCATTTGAGATTCCATCATGTCCAGGGGCCTTTCTCTTTCCTTCCCTCTTGATGATGTCCTGGATGATCTCACTGGTGACTTTCTTGACTTGTGTTGTTGTCTGCCAGTTTTGGAAGTGGGCGGCTACTAAGTTTTCCACTTCGTCTTCCTGGTCTGGGTGATCAACCAGGTTTACTTTGCACTGGAGCTCTAGATGATTTGCAAAGAGCTCCAGTTTCTCTCTGGGGTCCTCAGTGGTTTTTCCGTTATCCTGGATGGGTGGTATTGGCTGCCTTGGTCCTTGGTTGAGGTTCCTGGCCATTTTCCAAAGCTCAGTGTTGAACTCATCAGCCTCTACTTCGTCCATGCGGGCATCCCAGTGCTGCGATCGAACTCCTTTGATGTCTCTCTGGATCGCAGCCTGGAGACGGTTGACATGTCTTTTTAGGTGTGGGTCCTGTGTCCGCATGGCTCTCTGTCGTAGTCGGTTTTTCTCCCTGATTTTGGCTTTTAACCAGGGAGGTATTTTGTCTTCTTGGTTGACTGCTACGACTTGTTGACTTGTTGAGGCTGCAAGGGCGTCTTGGATTTCCCTGGTGAGATTTTCGACTGCCTGGTCCAGGTCTACCTCAGTTGTGGGCGGCTAGATCTTGCCGGTGCTTTCCAATATGTGCTGGAAAGTCTGCCAGTTGGTGGTCCTTTTGGTCGCAGTGATATCTTTGACTTGATTTGGTCCAATCTGTAGTAGTATCGGCAAATGGTCCGACGAAAGTTCTTGAAGTACTTCGGAGGTGGACAGACTTCCTGCGTTTTTGTACAGGAATATGTCCGGGATGTGCATAGAGGTGCAGCGATCTCGAACATTGCTTTGCTGGCTTCATTTGATAACATGTTGCCTCTAGAGTTGTTGTAGTAGCATCCCCAATTGATGTTTTTGGCATTGAAGTCTCCGCCAAGTATTGTTGGCCGGTCATCCGGGAAGAGATTTTGAACATCCTCGGGACACAACGTAGCGCTTGGACTGACGTATACGGACCCGACTCTGATCTCGATCCTTTCCATTTGGATGGCCACCATGGATTCCTCCAGTTTCGCCGGTTTGACGATCGGATGATGCTGAATGGACCTCTTCACTGCGACCAAAGTGCCGCCGCCCCTGGTGGGCCTGTCATCTCTGTGTATCTTGTGGTTCTTGAGTGTGAACCTTTCTCCAGGCTTCAGTAGTGTTTCCTGGATCAGACACACATCCACTTTGTAGTTCTCCAGGAAGTCTTTGAGTTCTTCTTTCCTTTTTCTTACTCCATTGGCGTTCCATGAGACGACACACAGAGATTTAGGCCTGATCAGTCTAGACATGACTGCTCATTAGTGCTAGCATCTGGGCTTGCATCGTGGCCATGAAAGTCTGCATCTGGGTTTGCATGGCCTGGATGGTTTGTGCCAGCTGTTCATGGCCTGTTTTCCCACTTTGTTGACGTTGAGTGGGTTGCTGGGGCGGCAGGCTTCTCGTTACCGCTGCGCTGTAGCTGATGTTCCTCTTTGGGGGTTGTGGCGTGACAGTTGGGGCTGTCCTGCGAGCTGTCGTTGGTGGCTGCTTGCTGGGTTTGGGTGCAGGCTTCGCAGGGCATCCTGAGTATGAGGCTGGATGGGCGCCTCCGCAGTTGACGCACTTTGCAGCCTTTTCCCGAGGGAGTGGACATTCCCTCGTTTCGTGCTTACCTGCGCACTTAACGCACTTGGCCTCTGCGGTGCACTTTGATTGTCCGTGTTCGAACAGCTGACACCTTGTTATGAATTTTACTTCCAACTATATTTATTTTATCTCGGGCGTGAGTTAGAGCAAGAGCTAGTACTTTGCGGCTAGTGAACAATTTTTGGAACGCTCAATGGACAATACAAAATTATGCACACTCAAATTCAACTGCACAACTAATGTATTTAAGCAATTTAACAATTTTACTGAGAGTAATAAAGGTAAAAAATATATATAAATTTACTTAGAGTGTATCACTCGGATATTTTTGGTAGCACCCTTAATCTATGGATACCTTAACTTCAATCAAGCCTGGATGGTGAAGGGGAAGGACCCTGAGGGGGACCTGCTGGAGTGATCACTTCAGTCAGTGGCCTCGCAGGTCTTCCAATGGGGATCGGTCGTGATCATAAATAAAAATAAAAAAAAATCCACAGTAAAGGGGTACCAAAATAAATAAGGAAATCACTCAGGTGCGACTGTGAATCGCAATTAAAGTAAAAAGAAACAAAATGAACTGAATGCAGTCGAACTTGAATGTTTCAGCACAAGCAGTTAACTATAAAACGTTATTAATTCCAATCATAAAAAAATACTGTCAAAAAAAACTGATAAAAAAAAACAAAAGTCTTCACCAAAAGTTGGGCGCCAGCATGCTTCCAAGTAGCATACAACTTCTACCCAAAATAGAAAACACCAGAACCAGCCTCCACGTCAAAAATCCAAAGGTCCCGCTGAGGTTCCCCAAAAGAGCTGGTTTTGAATTGCTCCACGGATCTCGGATCAATTCCACGTGGTCATAACGGCCATCATGGATTCGTCTATCTGGTTCTTGGGTCTCAAAAATTCCAACTCGCCGATTAGATGATTACTTTTCCCAGTGGAAAGAAAGGCCTCTTGCAAACCATCAATCCATCAATGCCACCATCAATAAATTTCTTGATTCTAAATTTTTTTTAAAAACCGACCATGCGGTAGCGCTGAACACAATGAAAATCTCAAAGCCCGACCGTGCGGAACAAACTCAAAAATCGACCTGCCGATCTGATCGTCACGGCCTAATTAAATCTTCAACCACCAAAAATCTACCGTTACACCAGTAGAAGTTTTTCCTCCCCCCAACCTTCCGTTGGCGCAGGAATCAAAAATCATCAAATTCATTGGCCCTAACGGACACGTGATCCCGCAATCTACCAAACATTTCTTTCACCTGCGATAAGAATCGAAACTGCGATAAGAATCGCCAAATTTGCTAGATTCGGATTTTACAGCCAAAATTTAACTCTACGATGAAAAAAACCAAAACAGATATGCTTTGCAAATAACTTGCACACGCATACCGAGGTCGAAAACAAATTAACAGGTTTACGGCAAAATATTTGCACGTAACAACCTAAAGCACTGGGTGGTCTGGCTTTTTGCGTGCTGGGATTCCACCCGGACGCGCAGGTTTCCGAGGCTCCTAACCTCGAAGATGGACTTCTCCGTCTTTGGCAGTAGCACCAGGACTACCGCGATTGGTTCGCCGTTTTTCTTCCACCTGATGATGCTGGTGGGGTGGAAGCCTTGGGCAGCAAGTTCCTCTCTTACCTTGCTTTCCGGCCAGGTTTCTACGACTCCTCGGATGACCACTTTTAATTGTTTCTCGTCCTCGAGTTGGTAGGTGTGGTACTGGAACTTGTGGGCGTCCAGTACTCGCACCATGGCTCTGTAGTCTTCGATGGTGGGAGGGTGAGTTCTGACTCTCTCCTTTGTAGTCACGCCACAACCATAGTTGATCCTCTTGTCGTTGAGGATCCTCGTGATGTCGTCATAACGGGATTTCTCCCGGAGGACGATAGGAGGGATTTCACTCCTCCTTTGCGGTTGCTGCTGGGCGGCAGCGGTGGCCTGCTTTTTTTTGGCATCTGGGATTTCCTGCTGCTGGGCTGGGCTGCTGGGCTGGGCTGCTGGCTCTTCTGTTTTGTTGGCCTTCCTGGGGTCCTTCCTTTGCTGCTTACCTGCGGACAAAGGATTGGTATTAGCGTTATTAGTTGTTGTGTCATCACTGGAGGACAAGGGTGCGATACGCTTCCTCTTGCGACGGCGATTTGGGTTGATAAAGCCCTCGCCTTCGGAAGAGTCCGTTGCCGGGCCCCTTCCTCCCTTGGAGGCTGTTGGAGGAGCTGAGTCCTCGCTTTCGCTGGACGATGTTGTGCCTTCCTCCATGGCAGTCCTTCTGGTGACTTCCAGAGAGGTTTCGGCGGTGTTGGCCCTTTCCATCCAGTACACCACCTTTTCATTGGAGCTTTTGAGCTCCGCCAAGGTCGCCTCTAGTTTGGCCTCCAGCGCCTCAAACCTCTTCACCCCTTCCTCTGAAGTGAGGTTCATGGTTTCCTCCGAACCTGTAACAATTTTTGGGTTTAGATGTATTGCCTAATTTATGCGCTGAAAAGCACTGCAATTGGGCAAGAATCTCAAATCACAAGAGCACTGTTTCACAGAGATTGCTTTCTTGAACACTTAATGCGGAGCACGATGTGAACAGTTCAGAAGTCGCTGATCAACTGTCTTGGTATTTTATCCTATCCAACGTTGTCCGAATTGCGTGTTTAAGTGTTCTCGAACTGGCTGAAATGGGGTGGTGCCCCCATCATGCATGAAACACATTGCCCGTCGTATTGCTAAAGGTAAGTCTTCTAAAAGTTCTGTAGAGTTGTTTCGGAGAAATTCCAAATAAAGTGCCCCGGTCAACCAGTTAGGTAATGCGCATGGTCCTATTAAATGTTGTCCGATGATTCCAGCCCATACATTAATAGGTTGAAACTGGTGTTGATGGTGAGTCACAATAAAATCATGCGGATTTTCTTCTGCCCATAAATGCAAGTTATGGGAGTTTATTACTACATGCTTAGAAAATCGAGTTTCGTCCGTAAACATAACTGAACCGACAAAGCATTATTTCTGTGCATACGTAAAAGTCAGTCTCAAAATTCCATCCTTCGTGGAAGGTCTTCAGGAAGAAGTGCATGAACCTTTTGTAGGCGATAAGGATGCAATTACTGTTCCTTAACGATTCTAAAAACTATAGATTTTGGTCAATAAAACCGGACACTTCATTTTCGGACACTTATTGAAGAATCTGCTTCTACCGCATTTAAAATATATTCTGCAGCAACCGCATTGCGATTCAATTGGTTTCCACAATGGAAGACGTCGGTGAAAAATAGTAATAAGACACATCTCCATAATTGCGAGAAAAACTCGATAAATATTCGCCATTAATTCCTGAAATCTGGATGATTAAAATATACCTATAAATTATTATTTTCTTTTACTACAATTTTGCAAAATATTATAATTGTTAATTTTTTTCCTAAGAAATGAAACAAATCGAAGATGGAATTATTTAATTATTGAAATCAAAACAAACATTCGCTATTTAATGGTTTCAACAAAAAAAAAATAAACTAGGTAATACTCTGGCTCGGTGTCACCATCGACATTTTCCACTTCACCTTCTTGATTTTCAGATTTTCACCTTCATGGTCCATTATTTCATTGGAAGTAGTTTTGACACCAATACTGGTATAATAGTTGTAATAAACTTGAGGAATATATGGAAGCAGAACGCTGAAATTCTGCAACTTTTTTGCATTAATAGTAACTGAGCCAACGTACTTCTTTTCCAATGTGTTAAGCTCTTGTATCTGTATTTTATGACCTCTCTTCCCAATGTTAACTGCCTTAAATCCTTCAGTTAAAAAATGCTTAATAAACATTGTATTAGGATGACTTTCTTCAAACCTGAAGCACCTTACTTTGGAAAAATCCACATTTCCTGTTTCATCTGTCAACTTTTTCTTGGCGACTGATTTACTGATTTTTTTAAAAGAAAAATAGTCATCCTGATTCATTCTACATATCTTAAATGGATTTTGAATTTTCGAGTCACTGACAGCTTCTACCCAATCTTCAGGGGAGTAAATTTGCCCTAAATATTTTTTATGTTTTCAATTGCAGCAAAGTCGGGATCGCATGGCAAATGGATGTGTCCAGCGACGAGAAAGATATATTCAATAGATTTATATACTTTAGTTCTTACTAGTTATGCCTAATGATAGCTGTAATGCCAGAATGGTCCAATTTTTGTTTTAGCCACCGTATTTATCAGTGAATATGATTACGTGCTGGTTGGGTATGGGATGATGCTTCTTGATGTATTTGAGAAGGCAGCCAGCAATTTCGTCGGAGCCTCGTTTCGCCACATCTTCCGTCCACATGTTCATAATACGTTTTTCAGTTTTACCGTCATAAATTCCTAAATTATACATCCAGCTTTTTCGTAGGTAGAAAGCTTTACCTACTGTGAGTTAAGGAATTGGCAACGCTTGTTTTAAATCAAAGCATATACCTTCCAGTTCATCTTCATTTTTAGCCCTTTGGATTTCATTCTTCAGGTTTGTCTGCATCGCTTCTGCTCGCTTGTAGTGTAGCTCTAAATTTGTCTTCATTTCCTTAAGTTTATTCTCATCACCTTTATGGGTATCAAGGAAAATCTTGTAATCATCACACGTTGCACGCGTGTCGCTTTTAGGAAGAAAAACATGGAATTTAAGAATAATATTAATTTTATTATGTTGCAAAAAGTAGCAAATCTTATCAAGGTAAAAAAAACAACTAATAAATAACAAAAACGGCGAAAATATTTTTTCTTTGAAAACTGTTCTGTTTATCGATATGAATCAAGTGGTTTTTTTTAGTTAAAGGGTAAAGCTACCTAAATACATTATTTTCGTATCTTCATTGTAAAGGATAAAAAAAAATAACCATTATTGTGCTCCACCTAGTCCATCCCTGCCAAACCAAAATGCTAAAAATGTTTTCATGGATCCTTTTTAAAAGCAATGATGTATTGTTCATTGCACGAAAAAAATAATTAAATTGCAAGAAGTATTCTAAAATTTTAAAAAAAGTCGATACTCAGGTGGCTAATTTAGAGGCCTGTATCTCCATAGGGGGGCCATCTGGATTTTTATTTATATAAACTTGTTATGTTTTTTTAACGTCCCTTGTACAAATTCGGGAGCATGCCAACATATTTCGGGACACCATGTATAGTTATTAAAACAATTAAATAAAAATTTAGTCGCTTTTTTCGAGGCGTAAGCAAAGAATTTGACTATTGGCTCATGTGCTATGATCCACATATTGTTACCAGCACTACAGATTACAACAGATCCAGACATTACAACAGATTACTAAAGTATTGAAATGTATGCTGGTTTTTCAAAAATTCCCAGACAACGTTCAGAACCCGTAATCATTTACAACAAACTCTAAGTCCGCAATAATTTGTATAATTTATCGTTCGCAGCCCAATTATTCCCCTTTTTCCCTTCATATTTGGTCACCTTTAATAATTGGCCCAACATTTTAGCCATTAAATTGCTGAAAAGTATATAGTGTAATACCGGAATTAGGCAGTCTGGCTTTCAAAAACTTCTCATGCCTAAACTGGAACATGCAAGGGATTTGCCTTTTTGGACGTTTCTAGATCGATCATACTTGACTCCTAAAATGTAGATAATTTCAAGCAAATCAGTTACTTACAAACTTTTGCTTGAAAGTCACCAAACCTATTAATCAGACTAACTTTCCAGAATTACTCACGTCTAAACACAAGCCACTAGTAATAAGTAGACAACTTCTGGAAAAATGCTTTTGAAAAAATGCTTCGGAGGTAAAATAAGTTCCCTAATTGGATCTCCGGGGGGAACAGTTTTGAATGAAGCCAATGAAACTAGGATACAAAGAATAAATGCCCGCAAAAATATCAATATCGGGATCAGGTACGTACAAAGTTTGTTCGAAGCGGGAAAACTAACAAATCTAACTCAAAAAATCAAAAGACTAGCCATGGATGTAGTAGGAATCTCAGAAACTTTGTGGCCAGACAACGGAATGTGTTCTGACAACGGCGGCCGCTTCTAATACTCAGGCAACCAAAACAGAAATCACCGACATGGAACCTGGATCAATAACATCTCACACATCGCTGTGCGGATGACACGGTTTTGATTGCGGACAATATGTCCGACCTCTAACATCTTGTCGACGTAGTTGGAGAGCACAGTAGGAGAGTGGGCCTAAAAATAACCGCCAATAAAACAAAATACATGATTGCTACTCGCATGTTCAGAAATGCGGGACTAATATCGGACGGATCATCAATTGAGCGGGTAAGCAAATTTAGATACCTTGTCATGTGGCTCATTGAAGAACAAACATCTGACCTGGAAATAAAATGCCGTATAGAGAGGGTAGAGCGTAGATACTCACCTATCATCCAATAGATGATAGATCTACTTCATGGATGCGCCCGTGCCCACGTGAGCCTTTGTTTATCTCCAAAACCTATAAAGGGGAAGCCAGTGCCATGATCCCTAACTTCCTTCCAATCCTACTACTCCCACCCAATATACCTCCCCCCCACTTCAAACCCGCCTGGCCAGCATGGAACAAAAATGGCAAAACCCCCTTCTCAACATGCCAGGTTCAAAAACAAAAGCGGAAATACCCGAGGTAGGTAGTAAATATCACACTGACTATAAGACAGGCAGCCTCATTTACCCTGGGGGGGCAAGAAAATGGCAAAGAAGAGAAAATCAAATCTTCATATCGCAACATACAACTGTGGATCGCTATTAAACGAAGACCAGCTACTTGATCTAGAGAACGAAGCAAATAAAATCAGATGGAATATTGTAGGCCTAGCAGAAACACGAAGGAAAGGCGGAAATCTGATAACCCTCCAATCCGGAAATGTACTGTTTTACTCAGGAAACAAAAATGAGAGCAAAAGAGGTGTAGGGTTCCTGATAAATAAAAAAATAGAACCTAGGATAATAAACTACAGAGGTATATCGGACCATACCATACATCAATATAGAAATAAGCAACACACGTACCATCAAACTCATGCAGATATACGCCCCGACATCACCACATGAGGATGAAGAGTCGAAGGTCTATTCGGGGAAAAAGCAAAGGCTCGAAACGAAAGAAAATGCAAATACGATATCACCATAGGAGATTTCATGCAATAATTGGAAAACAACAACATCCGGAAGAGATATTTCCAGGTAAATATGGACTAGGCAACAAAAGTTACAGAGGCAACATGTTGGTAAATATGCTGTAAAAAGATTATGTACTATGAATCCCTTCTATAATAAAAAACAACAAAGAAGGTGGACGTGGATAAGCCCAATCGGACAAACAAGAAATGAGATTGACTACATCCTTTCCAGCAATAAAGAACTCATATGCGATATAACAGCCTTGAACTCATTCAATACGGGCAGCGACCAATGGTCAGAGCGAAGATAAAGGTAGAACAAGGACAAAGTAGAAGAACGTATGGACAGACAGCTAGATCGGGTATAGCATAGCGATATGCAAGTGCTCTGAAACAAAATAAAGAGAAATATGGGGAAGAATTACGTCATTACTTTGAAAAGACCGATAACACATCAGTAGAAATAAATGACCAGGAAAAGAACAAAAGAGTGGCCATAATAATGAAAACATATACGATGGTAGCAGAGAAAAAAACATACGAAAACAAGTTAAATAGAAAAAGAAACCAGAGAAAAGATAGAACGACGATCAATGTTTAAAGATGGCAAATATGTAACTGATGAGTATAGACAAACAAGACGAAAAACATAAAAAATGATAAGAAAGGATCTTGAAAATTACTATTAGGAAAGGGCTAAGATATCATAGACAAGAACAAAAATATGAGAAGTTTGAAGCGGAATGAAGGTAAACAATAGATTATAGCTATCAAAAACAGAAATAGAAATAACTACGAGGTTCTATGAAAACCTATATGATTCAAAAGTGGTAAAACCAGAGGAAATAATGGAGACAAGGGTTGCAAACGTAGGTTCAGAAGATATAGAAGAAATAGATGACGAAGAGGTAATCTACATCGTAAGTTTCATGAAGAATAACAAGAGTCCGGGTGAAGACAATATCCTCATAGAAATGGTAAATGAAGCTCAAGATATAGTAGTAGTAGTAGTAAACATCTTTATTTCTAAAAAAGGCTATCGACCTATCGGTCTTTCTGCCCTTGTTTAAACAAAACAAATATGGAAATTCTCTTATTCTAGATTAACAATACTATTAAATAAATAAGATTTCAGTGGCAAGAAGAAATTATTTTATTGTCCACTAGTCCGTAGCGTTTGTAAGTGTTCGAGTAGCGTTAACGTAGGGAAACGGAAGCGGGATTCTCTGGTTGGTCTTGTAAGACAAAGGGGATTTAGTATGGTCCAGTTGTAGGGGTTGTTTGTCCATTTTGTCTGTAGCTGTATGAGTCTTTCCGAGATCTTTGTCATGTTTGTGCGTTCGTATAGTAGTTGGGTTCGTATAGTAGTCAGATATAGTTGTCCTAAAGTTAACAAAACTTTATAATACATGCTTAAAGGAAGGGAATATACCTGACAACTGGAATAATGCATATGCAACTTACGGCATACATCAAAGAAACATGATCATACTACATAAAAAGGAGACAGAATGTTTTAGAAAACTACAAACCCATAAGCTTGCTTTCCCATCTGTATAAGCATTTTATGAGGATAACAACAAACAGAAAAACAAAAAAACTGGATCACTACGAACCCCCTGAGCAAGCAGCGTTCTGCAAAGGGTTCAGCACAACAGATCACCTTTTAACAATAAGGATCCTAATCGAGAAAGCAGACAAATACAATCTACCTTTATTCATGTCCTACGTAGAGTACGAAAAGGCCATTGATAGCATAGAATACTGGGCAGTCATGAAAGAAATGGATGACGCACGTATAGATAGTAGATACTGGGACCTGATTAAAAACATCTTCCAAAACGCAACAGCTGCAATAAGAATACACGAGGAAACCCAACCAATCCCAATAGAGAGAGCATACGTCAAGGAGACATATTGTCATGAAAACTTTTTACACGGGCGCTAGAAGGCGTGTTCAAACAACTTGACTGGTAAAATAGAGGTATCAACATCAATGGAGAAAGGCTATATCACCTGAGGTGTGCTGATGATGTGGTGATAATAGCGGACAATAAAGAATATCTTTGCAGATTGTTAGAAGAATTGGAAGTGAAATCAAAAATGTGTGATTAAAAGTGAACATGCAGAAAACTAAAATGATGAGCTCGGAAGAAAAGACGATCATAAGTATAGACACCAATCAATTGGAAAACGTCAAGGAGTACAGATACCTTGGACAACACAGACAATTTGGAAAAGGCAATAAAGATGCCGAAGTAGAACGAAGAAGGCGTCTAAGCTGGGTAGCTTTCGGAAAACTCTCAAGGATACTAAAATAAAAAGATTTCTCACAAAAATGTTCGACCAGTGTATATTGCCAGTATTAACATATGGAGCGCAAGACGTGGACCCTTACAAAATACAATACAATTTTTTAAAACAACATAAAGAGGTAAGGAAAGGACAATGGTGGGTATTTCTTTAAGACATAGGAAGACAAACGAATACATAAGACTACATAAACAGGTCAAGGATATAATAGAAAACCCAGATAAAATGGGACTTTGCGGGGCATGTAGCAAGGAGAGACGACGAGAGACGGAACACCAAATTAATACAATGGAGACCATGGCTGGGAGGAAGATCAAGAGGTAGACCGAATACAAGATGGTACGATGACATCAATCAAACTGCAGGACTAAAATAGATGGAAATAGCTAAAGACAGCGAGAGATGGAAGGCGTTAAGGGAGACATATGTTCAATTATAGACGCAAGAGGGTCGAAAAAAAATATAGAAAACGCCCGCAGCACATTCATGAAATTCAAACACATCTTGACCAACTCGGACTTTGATCAGATCCTAAGAGTGAGATTCATAAGGTGTTACATTTGGTCGGTGTTACTATATAGCGTGGAGAGCTGGACACTGAAGGTGACCGCAATGAATAAAATAGACGCCTTCGAAATATGGGTATAGCGCAGAATGCTGAAAATCTCATGGACGGCTCGAGAACCCAACGAAAATGTCCTACGAAGAATAAATAGAGAACGTGAACTGTTACTGATGATCAAGAAAACCGCATACCTGGACACATAATTCGGAATACAAAGTACCAGCTCTTACAACTGACCATCGAGGGAGAGATAGAGGAAAGGAGAGAGATGGGAAAGAATATGTCGTGGCTCCGCAACATGAGACAATGGACCAGCTAGTGGAAGCAAGTGTGATAGAAGTAGTGTTGTGTAGTGTTGTGTAGTGCTTGTATTAAATTAGTAAGATGCCCATACTAGCACATAGCTAGCTTGGAGAGAATGTGATGTAAAGGCATACGGATGCCAGAGCTGAATCATTCTCACAGAAGACCATACTTGCAGTCAAAAACGGAGGTTTTTTATTTGGTAGAAATCCAAAACTACCCAATGTCACGAGACACTGGGTGTCTTCGAGAAGATTTTTTATCCTCCAGTGCCGCCGGGCAATAAAAAAATGACTTTCGAATGGTGGAAAACGTAATACATACGGTGTGAGACGGAATGAAGATGAGTCACGTGGTCGCAAACATTCATTAATGAATATGCACAAGAAGAAGAGAGAAGTAGATGCTCTCTTCCGCAAGCGCTTAAAACCCCAGTGAAAACGTACTAAATCTTGATTTTTGTCTACTTGCTGAATGTTAGAACATACACAGGCGTTTCCACACAACGGCGCTCTAAGGTTTAAATATTCGTACCTTCTCATCCAGACTACATTGCCAGCTGACATTTTTACAATCTACTGAAAAGGCTTCTTACGTCTGCGAGTGGTTAAAACTCCAATGAAAACGCACAAGATATTGATTGTTTCCGACTTGCTGAATATTGAAAGAAAAATAAACTTTTTCATACAACAATTTTGTTTCTGGTTGTAAAAACTTGTTTTTTAAAAACCGTTTATTTTACAAACCAAAATGTTTTACAACAGCGAGATGTTACTGCTTTACCTACTGACTTAAGACTAATTTATTCATGTCGAATGCGCAGCTTATATAGTGATTAATTGCTGGATCGACAGTTATGGTGTAAAATACACAGTGGTCCGCATAAGTGGTCATATAACTCCTCCCTCCTTAAGTTTGAGAAAATTGGGGTTTTAAATTTTCGAGGGGTTTCAGCTTTATGTCCACCTTTACATTGTTTTTCTTTTTCAAGTAAAAGTACAGTATTACAATTACAAATATTATTATTACAATGATTATTAAACTTGCAATTGACACACTTGTACTGACTACATCAAATTCTTTCAACTCATGAGTTGTAAGTTTCTTGATATTACTTAGATCCTCATGAATATTTTCCAAATTTATTTTATTCATTTGTAAAGGTTTTATTTTTTCCTTCAATTCTTCTTTGATATTAATTTTTGGAAGTTTCAACCGTAGGTTGATTATGTTTGAGTTTTGAGGTTGAAAAGTTAATTCTTTGATTTCCGTTACACATTGTGCTGGAATTATCAATGATGGGACTTTGATCGTTTCAATAGAGTTTTGGTTTGGACATTGGAACTTAATTGTTTCCGGTTTTGTTGGAATTATTAATATAGAGTTGTCTCTTAATTGGGTTATCGATGATTCTTTTAATTCAATTGGTGACATTAGACAGTGGTTGGTCAGGTTGAAAGTTTCCAAAATGCAAGGTTCATTCGAGTTTAATGAAGATTGTTCGCATAGGAAAATATCTTCGATTTCTTTGCATTTGTTGTTTAGATTAAAAGACTCATTTGCAGATTTTAGCAAATAGGGGTTCTTTAGAATTGTGATGTGATTATCAATAGGGATTGGATAGAGTTGATAGAGAATATAGGGTTTACCTGATATTAAGGGAATCGCTATATGAAAGATGATTAACTCATTTTTGATAATCACGTCAGCATGGGCTACTTCATAGTATTTGATTATGTTATCAAAAGGTATTCTTATTTCGGGTTTCAGTTTGAAGATTATTTTCTGTAACTCCTGATATTTAAGAATACTGTAATGTAATACGTTGATTTCAGCGAAATTTATCGCAGTTTGGATGTTGTCGCAAACTTTGTTGATTATGCGAATATTATTTTCCACGTTATCTAGTAACACGATTAAGTGAATTGTTGTGGATGTCGTTTGGGTCATTTCTGTGACCTCATTAATGCGATCTTGAATTTTCTGCTGATTCTCTTTAATATTCATCATTTGAGAATCAATGTCAGTTGATAACTTTTTTATTATTGTCTGGGTCATGGCCACATCTTGATGAAGGTTTCTTTCGTTTTGTTGAAGAGTTTTGATATAATTATCGTATCTTTCTCCATCATTTGCATCTAGGGTGCCGTATAAATATTTTTGGGCTGTTCCTAGGATATTTAGTAATCCTCTTTTAATTCGTTTTTCAGGGGTTGTGTAGTGTTTTGTAAATGATTTTATCGATTTAATTTCTTCCAATAAATTTTGCGTTTTAATTGTAAGAAATTTGTAATTTGTGATGTTTGGGTTTGTCAATTTAGCACTTATTTGCATGAGTGTTTTCTCGGTTGTTCTTAAACAATTTCTAATGTTCGTTAGGTTTACGTGGTAGTAAACATGATGGTGGTTGTTGACTATGTAACTCATTCCTTCTTTGATTGGTAGCAGAGGGTTGGTGATTTCTTCAATTCTGTATTGAGCGTCGACGAGTAATGGAAGAAGAAGCAGTAAAATCTTCATCTTTCTGAAATTATAAATTATTAACGTCTTTTAACATCCTTGGGGTGTCTTTGATTGTGGAATTCGACAGGTTTGTATTTTGGTTTTAGTTTTTCGGGTAGTTTCCTAGGAGTCGTTAATAATTGTTTTGAATATTCAGGAATTTCAGGGTCGTTTTCTCGTTTCTCGTTTATCTTAGAGAGAACGTTTGCTTTCTTAGCATTGAGTTTCAATTTTAGTTTTTCATTTAGTTCTTTGAAGGTCTCTGCTAATTCGTGAACATAATCAGATTGTAGTTGATTTATGTTTTTCTCAAAGTTTAGTTGATAATTTAAATTGCCTTTTATTATTTGAAAAGGTGTATATTCATGTGTAGAATGAATACTGTTGTTGTAATTCAATATTGCAATATCAACTAGTTCTTGAATTGTCTTTGATCGATAACTTTGCCTAAGTGCAACAAGACTTTCTTGGAGTGTTGAATGGAAACGTTCGATTGGCGAATTAGAGTTTGGATTGTAGGGAGTGGTAAAATGTAATTCGATTTGATACATTTTACAAAGATCTTGAACTAAATTACTTTTGAACGTTTGAGCATTGTCCGTTGTGATTTTACAAGGGACTCCGTGATGAGAAAATAGTTTTATTAAACTTTGGCATATTTCTATTGATGTTTCATTTATAGAATATGCTGTAGGCAAATTTTGAGAAATTGTCTATGATCGTCAGGAATTTCTGTCCGGATATTGAATAAGTATCCATATATAAGTGTTCAAACGGTTTGTTTCCTGTTGGTGTTGGTTTGAAGATCACTTTGTATGGATGTCGATCGTACTTTGTTTTCTGACAAGTTTCGCAAGTGTTCACATAATTTATTACGTCTCGTTCTAGGCTAGGCCAATAATAACTCTGTTTGATGTTTTTAATATTTTCTGTCATTCCTCGGTGTGACGTTTTGCTAGTGTGGTATCTTTCGATTATTTTCTTTTGATCTTCAGGATCCGTGACGTCTTCTAATAGAGTATTTGAAATGAAGAGTTTGTAAGAGCTATTAATAAATGTTTGTTGGAAAATTCTTATTATTAAAGGCTCTAATTCTTTATCAGGGAAATACATGCCATATGTGTCAGGGGGTAGATAGTCTCTAATGATTTCTTGTATTTCCTGAGTTATCGGATTGTTGTTGATAAATAGAATTATTCTCTTTTTGGATTCGAATAACCTTTTTGAACTTGTGTAAGGTTTATCTGCTTTGGTCCATTTGATTATCAATTGATTCTTGAAAGTGTTTAAGCTTTTATGGACGTAGGGTGCTCCTAAAATGGGTTCTTCATTTGACGTGTGAATGGTTACGGTGTCCGAATTATTTTCTTCTGGCGGATTTGTGTTCCTTGAAGTTGAAGTTTCTGCCACAACTTCTGGTGTGTTTTTGCGTGATTTCAGATTGTCATATTTTCTATCGGGTGGTTTTATTTGGATATCCGATATGACATTAATTTTCGGTTTTGGCTTTACCTTTTTTGGTGAATTGAACAATCTTTCTTGTGATTCGAAGAAATGTTTTACTTTATCAATCCATGCGTGTGGGTCTCTTTCTTCGTTGTCTTCATTACAAACAGCTGACATGTGTGTCAAGGGTGGTTTTACTGTTTCTATTGGGTAGATTTCTCTTGGAGGTCTTGACAGTGCGTCTGCATTTGCATTTTGAGTTCCTTTTTTGTAATGGATGGTGTATTCGTATTCTTGAAGTTTCAGTCTCCATCGAACTAATTTGGAATTTGGTTCTTTGATTGAAAATAGCCATTGTAATGGTTTGTGATCTGTTACGATGCTAAATTTTCTGCCGAATAAGTACGGTCTAAAGTACTTTGTTGCCCATACAATTGCTAACAGTTCTTTTTCAATTGTTGAGTAATTGCATTCAGCTGGATTGAGTGTTCGGCTCGCGTATGCAACTGGAAGGTCATTTCCTATTGTTCCTTGTGAGAGAATTGCGCCGATAGCATAATCTGATGCATCTGTGGTCAGAATGAATGATTTTGTGAAGTCAGGGTATTGTAGAATGGGTTCGTTTATTAGAATATTTTTGCAGAGATTAAACGCGTCAACAAATGGCTTGTTGTGAATTATCTTAATGTTTTTCTTAAGACAATGAGTTAATGGTTTCGTAATCTTTGCAAAGTTCTTAATAAATTTACGATAATATCCTACAAGTCCTAAAAAAGATTTGATTTCTTTTGGAGTGTTGGGAATTTTGAAATTTTTGATAGCTTCGATTTTTCTTGGATTTGGTTTAATTCCTTCGGGCGTTATAACGTGTCCTAGGAATTCAACTGTTTTTCTCATGAATTCAGATTTGTCGAGTTGTATTTTCATGTTGAAAGAAATTAGTCTTTCAAAAACTTGTTTTAAGGAACTTAAATGTTCTTGTAGACTGGTTGAGTAGATGATGATATCATCCATGTAGACAAGACAGGTTTTTCCTTGAAGTCCTCTAAGTACGTTATCCATTGTTCTTTGGAATGTGGATGGTGCGTTCTTTAATCCAAATGGCATTCTGGTAAATTCGTAATGTCCATTTTCTACGTTGAAAGCAGTTTTGGGAATACTTTTTGGATCCATTTCGATTTGATGAAATCCGTTGGCAAGATCTAATGTGGTGAAGTATTGACAACGTCCTAATTTATCAAGAATGTCTGATATATTTGGTAATGGGTATCTATCGTCAACTGTTTTTTCATTCAGTTTTCTGTAGTCGATTACCAATCTCCATTTTTGTTGCTGTGATGCGTCTAGCTTTTTCGGAACTATCCAGACTGGTGAACTCCAGGGTGAATTGGAAGGTCGAATGATGTTTGATTGCAACATTTCAGAAATTTGTCTATTTACTTCTTTTTTATGCACATAGGGATATCTGTAACTTTTTGTGTGGACTGGAATTTCGTCAGATGTGTTGATTATATGTTTCACATCGTTGGTAAACGTTAAAGGATCTCCTGGTTTGTGAAGAATTTGTTTATAGCTTTCTATTAGTTGGAATAGCAGCATTTTTTCTTCTGAATTTAAATGATCGTGTCTGATTAATTGATTTAAATTGACATGACAACTTGAACTCTTTGTGTTTTTGAAGAATTTTCTTGTTGGCAAATTTTCATTGTTTTCGAAATCGTATATTTCATAGTTGTTTAATTCGATTGACTCTGGACAAAGTATGTTTTCATTAATATCGCATTCTATTAGAATATTTCGATCAGAATGATTAGTGACATCAACTATATAACTGTTGTTAGTTATAGTTACTAGTGTTGGTTGAATTTCTAGATTTTTATCTTTGTAATGCGGTATTATCCAAGTAGTGTTATTGGGTAAATTTGTTTTAAAAATTGTTTTCTTGATGCTTTTTGGTGGAAACTCAATTTTGTATTTATCAAAATTGTTTCTGTAGTGAAAAGGAATTTCAAGATATTGATTTCCTAATATTTGATTGGTTAGATCAATATTTAGGTTTAATTTACATAGGTCTTTTATACCTAAAATGCCGTCAAAATACTCGTGAAAGGGAAAAAGTATGAATTCAATGGGTTCGGATATTCCGTAGCATAGGAATAAAGGAATTGTAGCTTTATTTGTAGCTTTCTTAGAACCGGCACAAGTTTGAAGGGTGCTTATGTGAGGCTTTATTGAAGTTGGAAAAAGAGATTCAGCCAATGATGGTCTGAGAAGAGATGCATGTGAACCAGTATCGATTAGAAGGCGAATGTTGTATTTAGGGATTTTGATATACGGTAACTGGTTTGTTTGGAAACTATTCAAGTTTATCCAGGGTTTTCTCTTGGACTGGGTGTTTGAAAATTTTCAATTTCGTCAATTGGGTTCTCTTCTGAAGAAGCTTTTTCGAATTCTTCATATTCATATCTATTTGCATAAGGGTCGTTTATTTCTAATTCACTGTCGTATTGAGGAAAATCGTAATTTTCTTCGTCAATTTCATCTTCAAGATGTCTTATTTCTCGAAAAGAGAAGTTTGGTTTTCCGGTTGTTTGGAAATGATTGAATGGTCTTTGTGGAATCGAGTTCCTATAGAATTGATTATCATTCCTTTGTGTTGGAATTGTACTTACCCCAGACATTGGTTGTGGGAATTGTTGTTTTGGAACTTGTGGTTTGAATTGATTGGGTTGGAAAGGGTTTTGTTTCATTTGAAAAGGTTGATTTGCTTTCACTTGGAAAGGTTGTGATGGTCTTGTTTGGAAGGGTTGAGTTTGTTGAAATGGGGATTTGAATTGAAATATGCTTGGTTTTTGAAGATTCGTTGGACAATGTGTTGTGTTGTTTGAGAGTTTGAAAAGTGGTTTGTTCTGATTTTGAACAAAATTATTTTTGAAACTATTCTGGCTCATTAAAATTTCGTAATTTGTAATGATGTCAGTAGCTTGATTTAGATTTTGAGGATTTTGTACAATAAGTAATGTTCTCAATTCGGATGAAATGTTAGCTAAAAGATTTTGAGTAGCTGTCAATTCATTTTGTGCAAGTAATATGTTGCGTGCTTCCAAGTTTGGAATTTCTGCACAGATCTTAGTACTAACTTGGGTAACCAAGGCTTTGAGCTTATGAATGTATTCTTGAGTTGATTCATTTTTACGTGACAAAAATATTAATTGTTGTTGCAAATTTGACCTGGTAAGCGGGTCACTAAATTTTTGGCGAAGGGCAATTTTAATTTCTTCCCATGTTAACAGATCTGGTCTGGTTAACAGAAAATCTTCGGCTTGTCCTAAAATTTTCGACTTTATTGCAAGCAGAACATATTCTTGTTGGGATTGATCGTTTGAAAAGTATCTGTTGTAAAAGATATCTATTTGATTAAGAAAAGACTCGAGGCGAGATGGAGTACCATCGAAGGTTTTCAAAAGTGATACTGTAGATCTCAAAGCGTCAGCCATTTTACTTATAGATACTGTATTTGAAATTGGTTCAAATAGACTAGAAATGTTTTCAGAAATATCTGGAAACGATTGCGATTGATCTAGGTCACTACTAGAAGCGTTACTAGCGTTGCTAGCGATTGATAACCTACGTTTTGGATATGTAATATCCCCTAAGATTACTTTTTTGAACTTTTTCATTCAATTCAAAATTCGATTCAAATTCAATTCAATTCTTTGTATTGAGAAACTTCTTTGTTTCAAAAATTCTTCTTAATTAACAGGCTGTACGATTATAGGATGAATCGCTTACGATTTTTCCAATCTTGCTCCTGTATCGAACGATGCCGCTGCGGGAAGATAAACTATCCAGGTACGACTTCGTACGTAGTGGACACTAACCTTAGGCCAATATGTCCTTACTAGCTGCTTCGTTGTTGGACAACCAAAAGGCGATGCGTTGCTAGGAGTCTAAGTAGAGGGATGAACGATGTAGCTCTGCTGTTGAGGGTATCCTTTCTGGACTGTTGAGACAGACGTGTTGGTCACTGGTTTTTCTCGTTTCACACAGAACTTCTCTGCACGATCGAATTCTCGAAGACTTTCAGAGATCGTGATTGCACAGGAAGGTTTTCACTGTAGATCGATTTTTGAAAACTGTAACCGCACTGAAAGGATCCTACCGACTGCGCCAATTTTGTTTCTGGTTGTAAAAACTTGTTTTTTAAAAACCGTTTATTTTACAAACCAAAATGTTTTACAACAGCGAGATGTTACTGCTTTACCTACTGACTTAAGACTAATTTATTCATGTCGAATGCGCAGCTTATATAGTGATTAATTGCTGGATCGACAGTTATGGTGTAAAATACACAGTGGTCCGCATAAGTGGTCATATAACTCAACTACACTCTAAATTTAAACATTCTTTACTTCTCATCCAGACCACGTCGAGGGCTAAAATGTTCACCATCTAAAGCAGAGGTTTGCAATTACCGAAAAACGCCAAGGAAAACGCACAGAATCCTTATTTTTCCCGATTTGCTGAATGTTGGAGCAAAAAAACCGTTTTTGCGCAACTGCACCTTAGCATTTAAAAAATCTGAATTTAAATAAGTTAAGAGCACTAAATCTTCAAAAGTTCAAATATATGTAGATGCAATGACTCAATTTAACATCAGAACAATCGTGTTTTGGACAGTTCATCTCGTCCAAATAAACCGCATAACATGCTAATCTTTCGGCTGGTTCGGTACCGCAAACAACCCACTGGACTAAAAGGTATGTTATTAAGACCCTGCACTAAACATTATTAACGGTCGCACGTCTTCCAACTTTCCTGAATTTTCCTTTGTTACTCGCAGCGATTGCAAAACAACATGTTAGTTTGTTTGTTCGATTCGCAAGTGTCTGACGAATTGCGTCATTGTCCTTACGGGGTTACACGGGGATTTCCGTATTCGGAAAATACAATTTGGACGTAAACGTACGCTGTCTTGCAAACTACGCATTGCAATGGTTCTCGACACTTTCGCAAGTTATGTCCAGCAGTCAGTAAAAACATGCACTTTTCGTTGTCGGGATTATGAGCGAAAACCGCGATAGGATCATGAGTTTGGTTCCATTTTAGTTTCCGCGCTTTAAGCTTGTAATTTATTTCATCATACCTTTTAGGTTAATTCCCCATTAAAAGGCCTTATTTGTCCCAGTTTTCAGTTCAAAACCTTCAGCACCTTTCGGAGGCTTTCGATGTTCATGAGGTTTTCTATTGTGAATACAACCGAGTGATCAATAGTCCTGTGACTAATAGTCAACTGGTTGCCTGGCGAAGTATGTTTCGATGCTTTATACTCTGATACACTTTTCACTATAAACTTGACCAGACACAGCCTCAGTTATTAACCATTTCCGGAATTATGGCACGCACTTCTTATCGGATCTTTCTCTTGCAGATTATTTGGCCTGTCAACAAATACTTTCAACTTGAGGTTACCCCACAAAAAGATATAAAGGAAAGGGAAATATTAGGTAAATGTTTTATCCCAAAATTTACGCACAATGGCAGCATAGTGTGCAGGACCATCATCTTGCTGGAAAATCAGGTCTTCGTGATGAGAGTCTGAGACTTTAAAAAGTTTTACCGGACGAATGTTTTGGGGTCGATAACATTTCCAACTCTTCATCTTCATTCACAAATGCTCGATTCCTTCTTCTAATAAATTGCCGTTCGCAGAATCGTTTTTCTACATTAGTAAGTGTGTTTCGAGATGAAACAGGTCTTTGGGAGAACAGCGCATTATATTCTTTTCTCGCGGCCGATGCATTTTTTTTGTTTTCATATAATAAAAGTAGAATATCGCATTGTTCATGGTAAGAATTAGACTTATTTGCTTATATTGTGTCGAGTACTTCGAATCTTACTCGAGTATTTGACACTGACATTCATGGCTGCGATTTCATCACTACCTTGATTTGTTACTATTTTGCCTATATGTAAAATATAAAGAAAAGGGCCGAAAGAAATATGGGCAATATTTACAGGGTGATTCAAAATTTACGTCATTCATGCGGGGGTGTTAAGAAAGTACAGAAAATATGGTGAGCATAAAGTATTTAATTCTTATCAAAAAGTGAGTTATTTTCAAAAATTTAAATCAGAAATTATGCAAGAATGTTTTCAAAGTAATCTGCCTTATTAACATTACGTAAATACTTTCTCGTAAATTGCTTCTTAAATATCAAACGCTCAAGTGAAAATGAAATAGGTTAGGGAATCAGGTTAATTCAAAGGATTTCAACAATACCTGCTATAAAAAGTCATTAAACCCACGGGAAATGAAGAAGAAGGTAACCTACAAATAAGAAAAACATTTTGGTGATTGGCGGTGAAACAAATTTCTTGGATATGAATCTGTGGATTTGAAAAGGAAGCTCACAAGAGGTGTTCTGCTCGTTTAACTCCAAACATGTTTGTTCTCGTGTAATCACGTTATTGTGTATTCTTCGCAGCTTTACTGAAAGCTTCCCAAACTCGGCTAATTAACTCGTGCTCAATTTGAACCGGTGATCGCTTGACCAGAGGCTTAATGTGTCCTTGTGTCGTTTGTTTCTTACAGACATGGTAGGGGTGTAGCTCTGCCTCGGTTATTATCCAGTGCTCAGTTGTTAATGATGTGAAAGTGACAGTTGTTGAGCAAATCTCCGAGTACTCCTGGAAGGCTCTGCTGCAATTATCTCCAATACCTGTTCCTCTATGTATGGAACCTGAACACCTCTTGGTCGTCCACCATCTGCGTCAATTCCTTAATAGACGACAAGCAAATGCTACTGATATACAACAGCATTGAAATATAAAATAGAAAAATAAGTATTTAGGGTACCGTCAAACGAGGCTAAGGCCCGGTTCCACCATCTCTGATTAAAATGTTAATCATTGATTAAAACTATTTAATCAACACTTTGCGTTCCACCATAATTTTAACCACGATTATGGTCATTTATTCAATGATTAACTTAACCGACGAAAATGGCTGATTATTGACGATAATCACGATTAGTGTGATAACCTCAAACAATTTTTCAACGTGAACACAATATGGATTTATTTTACGACGATATTTTGTCATCGTCTGATGAGGAAAATGACATCCAGATTGCTAAAAGGGCCCGAATATTTAAACCGCGTGTCAAATGAAATCATGGACAACTTGAGTTTTTTCACGCGATTTCGATTATCAAAAACCACTGTCCAAAAATTACTGCTGGAAATAGAAATAGACCTGCAACATACCACAGAAAGGTATGAAAAATGTATAATAATAAATTTGCCACATGTTAATTAAATGGATCTTTTAGAAATAACTCTATTCAACCCATGACACAACTTTTACTCGCGTTGAGGTACTATGCAACTGGATCACATCTTATTGCCGCTGGCGACTTTTCTCGAGAAAGCAAAACTAGTGCACATCGTATTGTACATCGAGTAACTGCTGCAATTGCCAAATTAGCTCGAAATGACATTAAACTCCCATCTACAGAAAGGGAAATAAGTGCAGCACAAGAAAATTTTTATGCAATAGCTCGTTTTCCCAAAGTTATTTCAGTGCTGGATTGTACTCACATTAAAGTACAATCCTTTGGGGGAGACAACGCAGAGGTATTTCGCAATAGGAAAGGATATTTCTCAATTAATGTTCAAGCGACATGTGATAGTTCTTCAAAATTTACCAGCATTGTGGCACGATGGCCAGGATCCGCACACGACTGCACGATTTTTAGAAGCTCTAGATTGTGTGCCAGATTGGAATCAGGTGAATTTGGAAATGCTGTTATTCTAAGAGATGGAGGCTATGCATTGAAAAACTATTTAATTACACCCCTGAACCAACCTGTAACTGACTCAGAAAAATTATTTAATGAGTCTCAAATTAGAACTCGGAATAGAATTGAGTGCACATTTGGCATTTGGAAGCGTAGATTTCCTTGTGTGGCTACAGGCATGCGTTTTACAATCGACCATGTACTTCCTGTGATAGTAGCAACTGCAGTTCTACATAACAGAGCACGGTTAGCTATGGAAGATATATAATAATAGTAGTAGTAAACATCTTTATTTCTAAAAAAGGCTATCGACCCATCGGTACCTCTGCCCTTGTTTAATACATGCAGTCCCAATCCAAATAAAAAACAAATACGAAAACTCTCCCATTCTAGGTTAACAATACTATTAAATAAATAAGTTTTCAGTGGCAAGAAGAAATTATTTTATTGTCCACTAGTCCGTTGCGTTTGTAAGTGTTCGAGTAGCGTTAATGTAGGGAAACGGAAGCGGGATTGTCTGGTTGGTCTTGTAAGACAAAGGGGATTCAGTATGGTCCAGTTGTAGGGGTTGTTTGTTCATTTTGTCTGTAGCTGTATGAGTCTTTCCGAGATCTTTGTCATGTTTGTGCGTTCGTATAGTAGTTGGGTGGGGGGGTTGTGTAGTGGGTTTTGGGGGTGTCTTATTCGTGTTATTAGTCTTAGTGCAATTTGTTCTGTTGTTTGTGTATAACGTTTTGTCCTTTCTGTTCCGTTGGTCAAGAGTATATGTCCAAAGTCTAGCAAGGGTCTACAAATAGCTTTATATATTTTGGTGGCGGTGTTTGTGCTAATTCCTCTGTCTTTGTAGGTTAGTGATCGGAAGTGTTTTGTTCTCTTTATTGTTTCTGCCCTGATGTTTCGTATGTGTTTAGTGAATTTAAGTTTGTGGTCAATTGTGATTCCAAGGTATTTTACGTCGTTTTTTGGTTGTGTCGTTTGGCCGTCTGCAGTTATTGTAGGGGAGTCAGCGTTGAGTCTGTGGTTTGTGAGCACAAGTTGGTTTTTTGACGCGTTTGGTGTTAGTCTCCATTTATGAAACCATGTCATTGTGTTGTTTGTTAGTGTTTGGAGTCTTTGTGCTGCTCTCTCAGTAGTTTTGTCATGGACAATAAGTGCCGTGCGATGCTGCGTATTGTAATATGTATGCCGATCTGTCGATTTGATTTTCGTCTGGTAAGTTGTAATTGTATATGTCATGGCAGTATATATTGTAGAGAAACGGTGAGAGCGGGGATCCTTGAGGGAGCCCTTGTTCAGGGGAAAAAGAAAATGACAGTGTTTTGTCAATTCGTACTTGTAGTTGTCTGTTTTCTAGTAAGTTCTGTATGGTGTGTAGTAGATATGTTGGTGTGTGTAGTTTGTATAGTTTGTATAGTAAGCCTCTATGCCAGACACTGTCAAAAGCCCTGTTAATGTCCATAAACAGGCAAGCTGTCTTTCTGTCAGTTAGGTGGGTGGTTTGTACATTGCTGGCCAAAATAAAGAGCGGATGAACAGTCGAGTGATGCTGTTTGAAACCAAATTGGTAGGTAGGTATATACCCTCCAATCACTCTTTCAAGCAGCTGCTTCATTATGCCTTCAAAAATCTTGCCCAGTATTGGAAGCAGTGTAATTGGTCTGTAGTTGCTCGGTTGTGTATTGTCCAGTCCATTTTTGGGTATAGGGATTATTAAGCCGTTTTTCCATGTTTCTGGGATTCTGCCATTTGTGATGCAGTTGTTCAATTCAGTTAGGATCAGTTTGTGTGTTTCTTGAGTTAGGCTTTTCAAGAGTTTTGCCTTAATTTTATCTTTCCCCGGTGCAGTGTTCTTGATGTGCGCTAGGGCTTCAACGTACTCTGTGTCTGTGATCAGTGTGCTGGCATAGTTTGGTGAGTTGTTAAAATAGTTCAAGTACCAGTCGTTGATCAAGTTCCAGTTGTCATTGTCGAAGTTAGGGTGGCGTAGAAATATTATCGCATATTTTCAAAGTCTGCTAGATGAGCAAGAATAAAATAGTTCATGAAGCAGGTACTTTTTTTTAGACTGTTAATTAGTATAATGTGATATATTTTATGTTAAGAAATGTTATGAAAAGAAAAAGTCCCTTTCGTTTGATAGTTTTATTTTTAAGCATTTGTAATATGCATTAATAATATAATTTTAATAATCAAACTTTTAATAAAACAACACACAGTTTATAATATGTTTATTTCATTAATTCTTTGTTTTGCAAAACCTCAATTTTTAATTTCTGCTCATACAACGTGTTCTCTATAACCTTTTTCTCCAACTCAAACTTTTCAATGGCAATTTTTTTAAAAGTATTAATGTAATCTATTTTGGTTGCACTAGGAGTTGAAGGCTTCTTGTTGTTTTTTCCTGTCAGCCGTCGTTCGATAGGTTCTAATCCATCTTTTGTACTTGCCTGTGATGTGGAAGGAGTGCTCTTAAAAATCTTTGGTGGTATTTTTAAAAGAGGATTCTTTTACCTCTTGAGGCTCACTGGATTCCAACTAGCCCAATCATGATCATCATCACTTATTGCCTACAATCAAATGTAATTCAAAAAAGCGTTAGTAAAGTGATTAGTCACAAGATAAACATAGCCTGAACAACCAACTCCAGAAGATCGGATACTAGAGAATGACAGTAAACAAACCTCAGTTTCTGCAAAATTTTCTTGGAAATGAACTAAAGAAATATATGGATCTGGCGTTGTGTTGCTGTTGATTTCCTTGTTATCATCCATGCTGCTTGCAAACTCCATCTCTGTATCTTGTATAGTTGTAGCTGTTTACATAAAAGGAAATATTTTATATAAAAATTATATTGTAATAAGAAATTGAAATACCTTCCATATGCTCAATTAGTTTCCCAATCACATTTTTGACTTGAAGACTCAAAGGATCTTCTTTTATTATCGAAGGTCCGCCACCTAATAAAAATGTGACAATAAATAATTAAAACTTTCTTTCATTTCAACTGAGTGTATTATCTTACCAGTTTGAAACATTTCCTTGCGTAAATCGCTCATATTTTTTCTGGCGTTCCGCTTTAAATTGTCCCACAAAAATTTTAATTTTTAAGCAGAACGATGCTCTGGGGATATGCCTTGTGCATTGAATTTATTGCAAATTTTGAGCCATGTTTGATTTTTTTGTTTGATGCTCACACGGTCAGTTCTCTTACATTCTATTATATTTTTGTATTCCTCAATTATCTCTATTAGAGCAGATTTTTCACTGCTTATGAAGTTTGGGCATCTTTTCCTTTTCTTGTGCTGAAACAATCAAAATTTATTTGTGTGGAATTGAAATAAATTAGCAAACTGAAAGCACTTCACACGTGATTGCTCAGAGAGAGTGAATAAAAAAAGAAAGAATACTTAAAAATTACTGATATATGGAGACTTTTACAGACTGTACGTACCTCTAATAATGTCACCCTTGATTCATCTGCCATCTTGATCTTCTATTTTTATTTGAAATGCAATGTATATTAGAAAAAAAACGATCTACTGGTACCACACGTGGACACTGCAAAATGACTAGACGCATAGATAAATACAAGCTAGACGAAATAACGAACACAACCTTGCCAGTTGTTTGAACCAATCGGAATCGTTGATTCAAAGGAAATCCGATCGTACCCGATGAGACTGACGATTACCTAACCAGCGTTAAAATGTTTGTTGTGGAACGCATGACAATTTAATCATGATTGAAGTGGTGATTAAGAAATTATTGTGATTAGTTAATCAAGAATTTAATCACTCTTGGTGGAGCCGGGCCTAAGTGAATCAGGTTGGGTAAAATTAATCAATCCGCCGAAATTCCGGTCACTTCGGGCAGCTTTGTGGTGGCTGGTTTTATGCCACTGTTGTGTACTCATCGTACGTTAGTTAACCTTTATTCTGTTAATGCAGGCAGTCTTTCGCTGTTCCATCAATCAGGCGAGCCTCTAGTGGACGTAATAGATTTGCTTTTTTTTGTAATATAAGCAACGTTTGAAAACGTTTAGCTATGGACACAAGAACAATTATATGAGGGGACCTAGATTGATATGAGGTGATGCCTAAACATGTAGGCAACATATTTTCAGAGAATTTGAAATTAAAACTTATTAGATGTCCTATGAAATAGTTTTGAAGTCAATATGGGCACTCTAGGGGGTAAAATGAATCAAGGGTAAATCAGAACAAGATTAAATTAAAGAGTATTGCTATTGCTTTTGAGTAGGTACCTACATAAAATGTGAAAACATCAGTATTTTAATATGATTTTCATTCCAAAGTTTGTTTTTTGTTGTCGCATTCCAAAAAAATTACATTAAAAAGTTGGGACCGCGAGGCAAATGCAACTATGATACAATTTATGTACAACGAGCTGTAGATGCCGTCAAAAGCGTACATAATACATATGTAAATTTCCCACGAAAAAGCGTGAAAGCTTTTTATTTTGACGAGATTACAATCAATGGTTTGCGAAAAAAGGCACTAGTAGATATACTATAGATTTGTTTATTCTGAAATACCAGACACATCCCTGGTAGAATCTAATCAGATTTTTAAAAGCACTCCGGTAAAATCTATTCAAAGAGGCAAATATTCCTTTCTAATGTAAGCCAAGATTTATTACAAAAATTAGATTAAGTTGTTGAATTCTGCCTGTTTTTCAGTTTTTTATAGTGCAAATTTTAAGAATTTCTCGTTTTTTTCCGACATAAAAATTAGTAGGTATTATTTGTCTCATTTTTACTTGTTATTTAGTTTGTTTGGTCTGTTCTGTGAGCCATTAACATTTGCATCGCATCTCTTAAATACAAAAGGTTAAAGCAAACAGTTTTGCTTTTTAATTTTTTAAACTAACTAACTAAAATATATTTATTTGTCAGTAACTTTTAGTCTATTTTCGAGAAGATTCGTGGGATTTTATTTTAATAGATTTGGAATCGACTTATGTTGGTTTTGTAAGTTTTGGAAGCAGACGGAAGTGCTTATGATATTTGAGGTCTTGAGGTCCCTAACTAGGGATGGTTTGCTGTTTTCGCTAAGGGGATATGGGCTGCGGCTTCGGTTCTATCCTTTGAAATTTTATCTCTGACGTGCTCAGTGAATTTTGGTTTTTTTATTTTAGTTAAGTCTCTTAAGTTAAGTGTCTGTTTTAAGTTAAGTTTTATTAGTGTCATATTATTTATCCTATTTCGGTCCTTGTGTGTAATAAGTATTGAATACAGTTTTCCTCCGATGGTTTTTATTTTCAAGGTGTCTGTCCAGTAATGTATTTTGTTAACATATCTTTGCATTTTCGCGCGTTTATTTAGCAGGATACAGACATTTCTGTTCTCCAGAAAATTTGCGACATTAGGGAAGACGGACTTAATACTTCAAAAACAAAATGTATGGTTGTCAGCAGAACACCAATACCATCAATACAATTCAGAGCATTTGGAATACAACTGGAAAAGGTTAACAACATCAAATATTTGTGCGCCAATGCCCATGACAACTGGGACATGAGCAAAGAAATAAAGTTCCGCATCGAAAAAGCTAGAACCGCCTTCCTTAAACTAACAATGCTTCTCTGCAACAAAGGAATCACTTTAAGAATAAAATTCAGATTAATACGCTGCTATATATTCTCCAGGTTATACAAAAAGTACTGTTTCACTTATCAGATATCACCAACATGAATCCAAATGATATATGGCAAGCCCTCAAAGACTCCATAAATGAAACACTTAATGAAGTGTCATCGGAAATACAACTTAAAAACAACAACCGTGGTTGTCAGTGTTGAATCTCATTTCGAGCAGAAGACATATTAAGAACGCAGGCATGGACAACAGCAACGTTCGGGAACGTTACAGAGTCCTAAACAGAGAAATCCAAAATACCTCCAGGAGAGATAAAAATATCCACTTTATGAAAATATGTGCAGAACCACAAAAATATGCTGACCATAACAAGACCAAGGACCTGACTAGACAGATCCGCCGTATTACTAGACAATTTAAACCACGAAATTGGGAAATTAAAGATAAAGATAACAACATGATCAACGAATTTGACCAGATAATCAAGATATGGCGGAATTACTGTGAAGACCTCTACTTTGATGATAAGGCTGTCGACATAGAAGTTCGTGAATATGATGAAGAACCGGACCTCCTAAAAGAAGAAGTTGATGCCGCTATTAAGAAGGTGAAGGATGATAAAGCGGTAGGAATAGATAGGATATCGGCGGAAGTATTAAAATCATTAGATGAAAAAGGTCAGAATATCATACACCAACTATGCCATTGAATATAAGAGACCTGCACATGGTTCGAGGATTGGTCTACATTCGTGATAATTCTAATGTATTCCTGGGTTTCAGTCAATTTTATTGTCACTAATTATGGTGTTATGTGATGAGCCCTGCGTTTCGTCCCGGGTCTACCTATTGGACTCGTCAGTAAGGCTTAGTTAGATCCTGCCTTATACGCAGGGCTCATCACATAACACCATAATTAGTGACAATAAAATTGACTGAAACCCAGGAATACATTGGAATGAATTAAAGTACAGTCAGGAAAAAAATATACAAAACGAAGATAGATGCTTGGGAACAAAAGCAGAATGGAACGAGGGGCAGCATCAGCAACACCGGTTGCCAACATCTCACCGCACAAGATCTACGCCGGCTCGGTTCATTTACGTCCGAACGCGTATAACCGGTGTCCGGCGTATAAGGCAGGGTCTACCTAAGCCTTACTGACGAGTCCAATAGGTAGACCCGGGACGAAACGCAGGGCTCATCACATAACACCATAATTAGTGACAAAAAAATTGACTGAAACCCAGGAATACATTGGAATGAATTAAAGTACAGTCAGGAAAAAGAATATACAAAATTCGTGATAATACCCTTACACAAAAAAGGCTCAACAACCTCCTGCAACAATTACCGCCTAATCTGTATATACTACAAGCAAGGCTGGAATCATTCATCTGAGCAAGCGGGTTTTGTGAAAGGTCGAGGAACTCGAGAACAAATTCTAAACATCAGAGAACTCATAGAGAAAGCGCGAGAATACTACCCTTTTATGTACCTATGTTTCGTTGACTACAAGAAGGCCTTTGATAATGTAAAGTGGTCACAACTGTGGAGAGTGCTTCAAAAGATGGGCGTACCAAGACATCTGATTACTCTCATTAAGCAGCTATATGAGCACAGTACTTGTCCAGATCGAAAATACTGTCTCCGAGAAATGCAAGATTCGCGAAGGTGTTAGACAGGGATGCGTTCTCTCTCACCTTCTGTACAATATAAACTTGCGTGCATAGAAATCGGCCCGCAGTAAACTTTTGACTTTAACTATATTCAATCCAAATACACAACAATAATTTAACAATATTTTTTTTAAAAACCCATTCATCAGATCAAAAAAAGAAATATGCTGTTTGAAAGACAATTTAATATGCTTTAATGTGAGTATAAATTATTGTGAGTATCCTATGTTTAACATAGTGAAATTAATGCATTAAGCAAATTCAGCTTTTTTATTATTAACCTAAATTGGGTTATTGACAATTTAAAACCTAACACTTAATTTTTTTATAATGGGTATGACCTTCCCTTTCCCTAATAACTTCTCTCATACGATTAGGCATAGATCTAATCAAGTTTACTATTGTTTCTTGAGGGATATTAAACCACTCTTCTTCTACTGCAACGATAAGCTCTGGGATCGAGTTGGGTGTATGAAGTATAGCTCGAATTCTTCGTTTAAGCTTTTCCCATAAGCGTTCGATCGGATTTAGGTCAGGACTGTATGCTGGCCACTCCATAACCCGAAAACCGACTTCTGCGATGTAATCTTGCACGATTCTTGCAGTGTGCGGCCTGGCATTGTCATGCATAAAGGTAAATTCGTCTCCAATGTAGTCGACGTAAGGTACCATAAGAATTGCTAAAATCTCCTCGGTATATCTAACAGCCGTTAAACCTCTTCTTCCGTGAGCACGGTCGCCCCTACGAATAAATTGAAAGTCGGTTCGTGCTCCTTTAGAAATTGCACCCCAGATCATACAGGAACCACCTCCATAAGCACTCCGCTCTTCAAAGCAGCAATCTGCAAATCGCTCTCTTGGTCTTCGGTACACTTTCCTTCTTCGGTCGATGCCATGGAATCATATTCTGGTCTCATCTGAGAACAGAACAGATCCCCATTGTGCCTTCTGTCGGTTCCAGGTCGCCTATGAAAGGATCCAGTCTCCTCATAACGTTTGCACACTCTTTGTTTCGTGTGTTAAGATTGAAACCAGTATTCCATCAATAGCAACAATTGTTTGGGTCTTTATTATTGATCAAGTGCACATGTGTATGAAAAGCGTCGTTTCTGTTCGCCCGTGTTGCCTCTTCGCCTTCTTGGTTATCTTGTCGCGCATCGCCACCCTGTCACCCATCATCCCTCTGGTCGACCATCGACATATACGAAACACTCTTCGAATCGCCGCGCGTGTCATTTCCAATTGTCTAGCAACAGCTCGCTGACTAAGTCCATTTTCGATTAAAGCAATAACTTGCCCGGTTTTTTGTGGTGTAGTATGCATTAAACTAACACACTTAAACACTATTGAGATTATGAAAAACGAATTAATATGCAAATTTCAGTTTCAAACGCAATAATTTTAATATTTGATAATTTTTTATTTTCGTTAAAATCACCACATAAACATGTTTCATTTGTTTACCGTTTGCTACGCATGACTGCAAAGACCAAAGTTATGATAATTGATTGCGAGAGGGAGAATGGGAGGCAGCCTGAAAGGATTGGCAAATGCGAAGTTGTGCAGCAGTTCACATACCTTGGCTCCACCTTGCACAGCTCGGGCAGCTGTGAACCTGAGATTCGAAGGCGTATTCTGTTGGCAAAAGTCGCAATGACTCAACTAACAAAGCTGTGGAGGGATAGAAACCTTACAAAAACCAAGAAAATCCAGCTGGTAAAAACATTGGTGTTTCCTGCTTTTTCCTACGGATCAGAGACATGGGTGATACGTGCCGCTGACAGAAGACGCATAGACGCCTTTGAGATGTGGTGTTGGCATGGGATGTTTCGAACACCTTGGACGGCTAGAAGGACCAATGTCTCATTCCTAAATGAAATCCGTCCACAACAGTGACTGTCTTCCTTGACATATGGCCGGATCTTAAAATTTTTTGGCCACATCAATAGATATGATAATATCGAGAAGCTAGTTGTTCAAGGAAGATCAACGGGACAGCGTAGATGCGGACGTTCGCCGACCAGATGGACCGATATGACTTCCAAACTCACAAACATGAGGCTGGAAACTGCAACACGCGAAACGAACAACCGAAAAGGATGGCGTCGTACCGTACACAGAGTCGCCCATGACATGGACGAAGAGTAAAGTCTCTCATAATCACTACACATCGATTACGATGTTAGACTAAGAAGAAGATATATTCTCCAAATTATACTAGGGAGTGGAGAGCTGGTCGCTAACCGACACACTATTGAAGAGACTGGAGGGTTCTGAAATGTGGGTCTATAGAAGGATTGTCCGAATAAGCTTGATGATCAGAATAAGAAATGAGGTGGTTCTACCACGTGTTTAATCGTTTTGTAATAGCTGGCTCAAACTAGTACCATTTCTTTAACCCGCACGTGTTTTGGTTAAAGGATGGTTGGAATAAAACTCGATATCGACTGCTTCGTGTGGACTGTATTGAAGATCTCTCTTTACATTCAACCGTTACCAGTTATATAACCCCCGTTTGTCAAATGTCATTTCTACTGTCGTGGCACTGTTGCCAACCGATATATATATACATGTTACATAAGTAAATCTAACATAACTCCCCCTTTTGAAGGGTACCTTTAAAACGACAATATCTTAAATATTTATGACGAGTTAACTAACTGAATAACAGATTTACACAAATCACTAGTCGGTTTCATCCTGTAGAGGTAATGGATGTAGGTGGCGTAGGGACCTGAGGACTCGTCCCTTTGCAGTCGTAATCTCCGCAGTTCTAGGCACACCATCTTGGCTCGGCCAATAGGCCATCTATAGGGCGGCTGCTTGTCGTTCCGAAGTAGTACTAAGGTCCCATTGGAAATCTTGGTCGGAGCTTCCTTCCATTTGTATTGGGTGTGCAATTGGCTGATATACTGCTTCGAAAATTGTGCCCAAAATTGTTGGCACAGCTGCTGGACATGTTGAAGTCGTGGAAGTCTGTTTGGCTTAACATCGTGTAAGTCATATTCCGGAACGTGTTGCACAGATCGACCAATAAGGAAGTGAGATGGGGTTATCGGGCTGAGATCGTTAGGATTAGTAGACATAGAATATAAAGGTCTAGAATTAAGTATGCCTTCCGTTTGAATTACTATTGTATTAAATTCTTCAAACGTTACGTTTTGGTTGATCAGAACACGCTTCAAGTGATGTTTCGCGCTTTTGACAGCTGCTTCCCACAGACCTCCAAAGTTTGGAGTATAAGGAGGAATAAATTTCCATTCTATATTGAATTGATTCGTAAAATTGGTCACTGCCGTTTGAGTATTGTTTAAAAAATGTCCTAAGTCTTTTAACTCATTACTGGCGCCCAGGAATGTAGTTCCATTATCGGAATATATTTTGCGCGGCATTCCTCGTCTAGCGGTAAATCGTTTGAGGCAGGCAATGAAGCTATCAGTGGTTAAGCTAGAGACAACCTCTAAATGAACTGCTTTGACGCAAAAACAAACAAATACGGCCAGAGAACATTTTGTTAATTTGGCGCCTCTTCCTGTTTTATTAAGAATAAAAAATGGGCCTGCGTAATCAATTCCAGTTATTTCAAAAGGCAAACTTCGTTTAATTCTGTCGTTTGGAAGACTCGCCATTGGATAAGCACAAGGAATGGGCTTAAACTTAAAACAAGTTAAGCAATTCCTAGTAATTTTTTTTGCTAAATTGAGTCCTCCGATTGGCCAATAAAATTGCCTTATACATGCTAACAGGAGTTGAGGGCCTGGATGTAGCAAAGCTTTATGTTTGTTTTCAAAAACTAAATGAGTAAATGGTTGTTTATTATGCAACAGAATTGGATGCTTTGTCGTATATGGTAGGTTGGAAAGATTTAATCTTCCTCCAACGCGCATTACACCATCGCCGCCCAGAAATGGAGTGACAGACGAAAGTTTATGTTTTTTGTCTAGGATTTTATTTTTCTGTAATAGAGACATTTCGACCGGAAAGCATTCTTGCTGACACACTTTGATTAACGCTGTCTTCGCTTTGTTCAACTCAAGTACAGACATAGGCCCCACCAGTAAATCTTCTTTCAAAATCCTACGTTTCAAATTTACACAGAAACGAAAACATAAAGCTACCACTTTTAGCAACTTCGGAAAACTTGAAAACTTTGTAAAAAGTGAAGAATAGGATTTTTCCGAAGATAACATAATTATGCTCTTTTTCTTGAGTGCTGGTAAAGAATCGAGCTCGATATTAAAGGTGTGAACAGGCCAACTACTTTGAGGTAGCTTTAAGAAACTAGGACCCTCCCACCAGAGAGAATGATTTAATAGCAAATCGGGATTGATTCCTCTCGAACCAACATCTGCAGGATTTTCCTTGGAGTTTACGTACCTCCATTCATACTGACTTGCTAATGACTGAATTTTGGATACCCGATTTGCTACAAATATTTGTAACAAATGGGGCTCCGTCTTAATCCAACTCAGCGCTACTTGGGAATCGGACCACATTATAATTGGGACAGTAGTAGATAATGCTTGTTTTACCATTTCTACGAATTGAGATCCCAATAGACTAGCACATAACTCAAGTTTTGGTATCGTAATTCTTTTCAAAGGCGCCACTTTGCTTTTTGAACATAACAAGAAAACTTTAAAATTGCCTTGCTTATCTTGACTTCGTAAATAAATAGCTGACGCATATGCGTCTTTTGAGGCGTCACAAAAACAATGAATCTCTACCAAGGAATAGCCTTTTGGGACAACATTTCTTGGAAGATTAATTTGGTTCAGATTTGCTAGACGACTTTGAAATTGAAGATATTGTGTCTCTAAATCATTAGGAATGGAGCTATCCCATGATATTCGAAGACTCCACAATCGTTGGATTATAATTTTGGAGACAATAATGACTGGACTTAAAAGACCTAAAGGGTCATAAATCTGAGCAATAGTAGAGAGTATATGCCGCTTGGTAATAGTACTTGGATTACATTTTGAAAATTGTTTAACATTATAAGTTAACTTGTCAGCAGTTGTATGCCACTGTATTCCTAAGGTCTTGCAACTATCATTTTTACCAAGGTTCAGAACTGAGTTCGAAATTGTTAAATTATCAAACCCTTCAATAACACTAGGATTATTAGAAACCCATTTTCTCAATATGAACTGACCAGTTTCTAAAATCTTATAAACTGTTTCGCATCTATTTTTTAGTTCTCTTAAATCGTTTGACCCGGTTAGTAAATCGTCGACATAGAAATCGTTTAATATAGTGTTACAAGACTCAGGAAATCGAGAAGAATTGTCATGAGCTAATGTTTGGAGACACTTAATTGCCAAGTAAGGGGCTGACGTTGTGCCATATGATACGGTATTTAATTGATAAACCGAGAAATCATTACTAGGATCATCGCGCCATAAAATTTGTTGTAACGATCTTTGATCTGGATTCATTACAATACAACGATACATTTTGGAGACATCGGCTGAAACGACATAATGGTAAACTCTGAATCGAAGTAAAATGTCTATAATATCGTTTTGGAGTTTAGGTTCGACAAATTGAAGATCGTTGAGAGACCATCCCGTAGATGTAGGGCAACTACCATCAAACACTGTTCTCAATTTTGTAGTAACGTTATGTTCTTTAATAGTACCATGATGGGGTAAGAAAAATGAAATAGACGTAGGGTCTTGAACTGGAGTCGAAACTTTGGTCATATGGCCTAACTCAATATATTCTTGAATAAATTGAAAATATAGCTTTTTAAAGTTAGTTTTAAGTTTTAATATTTTCGATATTATTTATATTTCAATAATTAAATATTTGTATCTGGCTTCCGAATATCCGCAGCCTTTGTCATGGTTTTGTCTGGCAACGTGGTAGTCGCCCCACCTTTACTGACGACTGTTTTGAATGGAGGGCACGGATAATCGTTCCAGGAAGGGTGAAGCAACGAAGGGCAATCAAGTACCAGCCCTGGACTAGTAAATTCGAGAATACGGTTCTTGAACCGAAAACCATCGAGTTCGCCATTTGGTGCATCTGTTGTGGGTTTCTCCACCTGCTTGAATTCCGCTAGTAGGATCATCAGCTGCCTCCTGGTTCTCGACTGGGGATTGTAATCTCGGAAATCGTAGATTGAATGGCCAGGGACAGTGTGGATGAAACTGTAGACTGAGAACTGGTGGAGCAGATCTTAGCGGCACGAGGAGTCGGCGATTTTTGGAGGCGACCGACCGGATGTGGAGAGGATATTTGGGCAAGCGAAGGTTATATCATTGATTTTGTCTTAGTCATTAAATTGGGTAGTTTAATTATGTTAGATTGACAAACGGTTAGCAGACGGTAATTTGTGGTCTTTTGAGTTTTACATTCCTAATTTTGGCATACCTATTTGAATGTTTCGACCTAAACCCCGTATTTCAATTCTAACTCGTCCATAGCTCTCCAGCGAGGCTGAACCAATTAACGCAGACCTCAGTCCCGCCTATTTGCGATTTTGGATCACCAAGATCCACTAAACCCGCACTATACACGAACTGCTTTTACTTGTATGTTGTCGCAGTTTGTCGATGACACAGTCCTCATAAAATATGAAGACTTTACAGACGGATTTTGGCGACAAGGCACAATTTGCCACCCAAGCATATAGTAAGAAGTTAAAAAGCTCGATAGAAAATAGTCGCACACGAAACAAAACCATTGAAAAATGCAGCACTCTTTAATTGACAAAATATGTTTTATTAAGAAATAGACCAAAGGCAGAATATTATGTTAGTGATAGATTTCAGATATCACGTGAGACTGAAAATGGAGCCTTAATGGAGAAAGGACAACGCCTGTTCTGAATCATCCTGTATAAGAATAAATTCCGATTTTCAAAGTAAATCTTTGTGAGCATCTGAAATGGATCCCTCTCCGCCATCTAGGAATAGACAGCTTACATACTAAAAATCGAAGTAATATTCGCCTTTGGAACTATATGGACTGATTAGATTTTATTTACTAATTCTAGCACACCTTTTGTTTATTCAATGACTACAACGGAACTGATAGTGATATCTTTTATCTTTACAAGTATTACCATTTCATATATATTTTATCATTTGCAGTAGATAATTCTAAGAGGATTATTTTTAACCAGCACTTATTTCGTTGCACTCATACAAAATGTCTCATCATGGCGGTCCAGGTCATCACGGCGGTCCAGGCGGAGGTGGACACTTTGGACCACCACCAGGTGGACACTTTGGACCACCTCCAGGTGGACACTTCGGGCCTGCTCCAGGTGGACACTTTGGGCCTCCTCCAGGAGGACACTTTGGAGGTGGGTTTGGGCCACCGGGACACCATCATGGGCCACCTCCACCTCAACCTATGTACCATCCAGGTGGACCACCTCCTCAAGAGCCTTGCTGCTGTGTTTGTACAATACTGTAAGAAATCGCTTAAAATTTGTAAATAATAATAAATATAGAAATTATTTGTTTTGGAATATGTCTAATAGTTGGTGTGAAATTGCGTTCAATTATATCAATCAACATCTGATAATTTTAATAATAAATCCAATGGCTTATCGGTTGCCTTGATTATCACGACATTTTCGAGATTTACAAAATGTGGAGAGAGACTGAAAATTGTAAACTTTTTGAGACTGGAAAGTGTAATGTACCGTTAAAACAAAGTATTAGAATTCAATCATTTATTATAAAAGGTATGTATTTGTGGAAAATTGCTTAACTTATTTTGCAACTGCTAAATAATATTAAGTCGTTGACCAAATCTTGGACACCGGGAACGTTTTGAGGGTTAAAATATTCAAGAAATGACAAATGAAAAAAATTATATACAGGACGAGTTTAAAGAAGTACATTCTCAGTTTTGTATGCTGGGATGTCATTTCATGAATTATGAGAACAAGTTTTTCTGAAAGAAAAAAACGACAAATTTGCATGTATTAAAAATTATTATTTAGATTATACATTCGCAGAATAAGGTAAGAAGTATATTCTAGAAATATTATAATTGGCATTTGGTATAGTCCAAAAAATATGTTGTATGGATTTCCCGCATGGGTTTTTCATGCATTTTTCCGTGTGTTATTTTATTATAATTTTACTTAATTTTTCGTTTTGTTTTTTTATTATATAAATCAATGATAACAGAAAACATAATCGTCTCAAACAGTCTGTGATCATTCACATCTATTAGTTTGTTGTTGTGATTGTTGTTGTGAGGTATTAGTTAGTTGTGAGTTTTGTAAAACTGTATTTTGTTATTTTATGTATTTGATATTTCTATGGATTATGTTTAAGTTTCCACTTCTAGAAACAACTTGTGCAATGTATGTAATACAAACATAATTTTTCAAAGGTTCATATTGCTTAATTCCTTAGTATAGTTTTTGACATTTTATTCTTTTAACTGTTTGATAGAGTTGACACTAGAGGACATTTTTGCCCTGTTTTGTCCTGGAATTCCCCTCATAATCACGTCTATATGACGTGTAGAAATTGGTGACTTTGACGTACATTGTCTCGACTTTTACACGTTACTATTACGTTCCAGTCCTGCTCAGTGTTGCCAGCTTTTGAAATTAAATTAAATAATGAATTTGAATTTATCGCCTAAAAGCAAGACAATTAAAATCGCGTCGAAGGCGCAACTCGTGATTCCCAAAGAGCAGTGACAATTTCCCTTCAAGTTCAAGGCAATGGGTCGTTGCTCAATTATCGTTTACAATCGCCAAGTTTTGTAATTACACTTCGCAAGTACAGTTGCTTATACACACTTCCAAAATTTGACTTTTTTGCACAATTGAATGAAACTATCTAAATGCCCTGCTTTGCAAATAGAAATAAATCGCTACAATTATCTATGGAATTCGCTCAATTATTCCGCTCAGAAATATACATCAAGATCAAAGTCTTTGAGCGACACCTCGGAAAATTTGAGGTGAAAAATTTACCAGTAGCGACACGCACCTGCGATTTTGACTATAACAATGAGCACGAATTGGGCTATCGTAATAAAGAATTTGATTCCGTTATCAATTTTCGAAAATCCACAAAACTTTTCAGAATATCGTAATTTATCAAGAAAGCGATATTTAATAATTTTTAATTCTCGCGAAAACCGCCGATTTTTTTGTCAATTCATTGGCAGAAATAAATTTCTCGGGTTTCAGACTTTAAAACCATCACTCTCTTTCATTGAAAAAAAATTGCGATGTTTTACATCAACTTACTTATAGAGTACCTTAAAAATACATCAGTATATGAGCGGCACCTCGGAAAAATAGACGTAAAAAATTTTTGCTATGAAGTTTAAAAAAGCCACAAAACTGTTCAGAATATCGCGATTTTTCATGAAAGTAATTCTTCTTCAATTTTTCTTTCTCGCAAATATGGCCAATTTTTTCGTGAATTTATTGGCAGAAATATATTTCTGTAGGTCCAAATGTTAACATCACTTTTTCTATATTAAAAAAAATTGCGAAGTTTTACACCTACTTACCTATTGAACACTTAAAAAATACATCAAAGTCTTTGAGCAGCAGCTGGAAAAATTGGACTCAAAAAAGTTTCCTGTTGTAATACGCACTTGAAATTTTCACTATAAAAATGATCCCGAATTGGGTTATCGAAATGAAGAGTATTATATCGCTATCAATTTTCAAAAATCCACAAAACTGTTTAGAATGTCGCAATTCATCAAGAAAGCGATTTTTAATAACTTTTATTTCTCGCGAAATTCGCCAATATGTTGTTAATTTATCGGCAGAAATGGATTTCTCGAGGTACAAAACTTGGAATCAAGATGACCTTTTGTAGATTAAAAAAATTATTTTACACCCACTTACCTATAGAGTATCTAAAAACTACCTCAAAGCATTCGGAAAATTTGGCGTCAAAATTTTTTCGGTTGTGGTTCCATTTTCACCAGAACAATCAGTACGAATTACACTATTGAGTTAAATAATAGGAGGACATTTTCACTAGGACAGTAGTAGTAAACATCTTTATTTCTAAAAAAGGCTATCGACCTATCGGTCTCTCTGCCCTTGTTTAATACATGCAGTCTTAATCTAAATGAAAAACAAATATGAAAATTCTCTTATTCTAGGTTAACAATACTATTAAATAAATAAAATTTCAGTGGCAAGAAGAAATTATTTTATTGTCCACTAGTCCGTAGCGTTTGTAAGTGTTCGAGCAGCGTTAATGTAGGGAAACGGAAGCGGGATTGTCTGGTTGGTCTTGTAAGACAAAGGGGATTCAGTATGGTCCAGTTATAGGGGTTGTTTGTCCATTTTGTCTGTAGCTGTATGAGTCTTTCCGAGATCTTTGTCATGTTTGTGCGTTCGTATAGTAGTTGGGTGGGGGGGTTGTGTAGTGGGTTTTGGGGGTGTCTTATTCGTGTTATTAGTCTTAGTGCAATTTGTTCTGTTGTTTGTGTATAACGTTTTGTCCTTTCTGTTCCGTTGGTCATGAGTATATGTCCAAAGTCTAGCAAGGGTCTACAAATAGCTTTATATATTTTGGTGGCGGTGTTTGTGCTAATTCCTCTGTCTTTGTAGGTTAGTGATCGGAAGTGTTTTGTTCTCTTTATTGTTTCTGCCCTGATGTTTCGTATGTGTTTAGTGAATGTGATCTGTCCATTTGATTTTTGTCTGGTAAGTTGTAATTGTATATGTCATGGCAGTATATATTGTAGAGAAACGGTGAGAGCGGGGATCCTTGAGGGAGCCCTTGTTCAGGGGAAAAAGAAAAATGACAGTGTTTTGTCAATTCGTACTTGTAGTTGTCTGTTTTCTAGTAAGTTCTTATGTTTTCTAGTAAGTTATGGTGTGTAGTAGATATGTTGGTGTGTGTAGTTTGTATAGTTTGTATAGTAAGCCTCTATGCCAGACACTGTCAAAAGCCTTGTTAATGTCCATAAACAGGCAAGATGTCTTTCTGTCAGTTAGGTGGGTAGTTTGTATATTGTTGGCCAAAATAAAGAGCGGATGAACAGTCGAGTGATGCTGTTTGATTCACTAGGACAATGAGCACGAATTGGGGTATCGAAGTAAAAATATGCTTCTGCTATAAGTTTTCAAAAAGCCACAAAACTCTTCAGAATATCATTCATTCATCGCAATTCATCAAGAAAGCGATTTTAATCATTTTTAATTCTCACGAAAATCGCCGATTTGTTGGTCAATTTAATGGCAGAAATGGATTCCTCGAGGTCGAAAACTTGGAAACAATATCACTGGCTGTGTATTAAAAAAATGCGAAAATTTACACCCACTTACCTATAGAGTATCTAAACAAATACACCAAAATCTTTGAGAAGCACAGAAAAATTTTCCAACAGCGATACGCACTTTTCACCAGAACAATCAGCACAAATTGGGCTTTCGACATTAAAAATTGGTTTTGCGAACACTCAATTTGTTAATGTAAAAATCTTTATTCATAGATTCGTTTGGTTGTACTGGGTTTTTAGAGAAGTTTTTGCTAAGTTGATTTTTGTAGCTTTTATTTTCGTCCTTAAGCTGTTCCCGATTTATTTTGGTTGCTATTCGTCTCATTCTTCTGGCTCACTCAAGCTTAACATTTATGAAAACTTTGCATCTAAGCATTCTGTGATCGCTTCCAGTAAGGTGGTTTATCACATCTACGTCCTGAATTATATGTTTTTGCTTAAAGATAATGAAGTCAATCTCGTTTTTTGTGTCTCCATTTGGGCTTTTCCAGGTCCATTTGCGTTTTTCTGAAAGCATGTGTTCATGAGGTAGAGCTTTTCTCTTTCTAGGAAGTTGGCCAGCATTGTTCCTCGGTCGTTTCTGGGTCCGATTCCAAACTTCCCCATGTATAATTCTGTTGGATCTGTGTTCTTCCCTATTTTGGCATTAAAGTCACAACCTATTATCATATCACATCGCGTTGTTTTATTTTCGTAGAGTGCTTTGGCTATATTTTCATATACTGTCTCTACCTCTCCTCGTCTTTGTGGCGAAGAAGTTGGTGCATATACTTGCAAGTATTTCAAAGTTATTTTTTATTTATGATTATTGTGATATATATTACCCGATCTGATAGTGCTTTTAAGGTTTTTAGATTAGCGGCTACTCTTCTGTTGATTAGAATTCCAACTCCTCCTATACTGTTGTTCTCATCTCCTTTATGGAAAAGGACATGTCCGGAGTTTAGCTTGATGCATTATTCACCTCTTCTTCTTGTCGAATGTATGATGGGTACCTATGGTCCTTGCATTGTAAGTCGCTATATCAAAGTGACAGCCTGATCCAGCCCAGAGATTCTTTGCACCCTCTGTCTGTGCCCTGTTCCAGCCGCTGTCTTGGTTGGTGTTGCTCAGACCGCTGGGAACTGAGGGCCTTGTACTCGGTTTGTATCCATTTGAGAGGAGTTAGCCGTTGAAAGACCACGCTAGCTGGGCGTCTTGAGAGTGGGGTAGGTGGGATTTTAGGAAGGGAATACTAGGTTTGGCTGGAAAATTTCGGGTGTCCCATTGGTTTTTCCCGTGTGGAGTTGGAGACAAGCCAAGGCTTTCTGTTGAGATTACAGATGTTTATCTACCCGTTAACTATGCATCAACAGTTATGGTTTAAAATACACAGTGGTCTACATAAGTGGTCATATAACTGTGGTTTATGATAATTCTGAAAACAATGTAGGCAAAGCCCCATATTGCACTTTTCACAGGTAATACGACCAATAGTGATAGAAGAAAATCTAGCACATCCCCTTTTATTTTCAATAAGCAACGGCCAGTGGTTCAACCCATCAAATCTTAACTCTTCATAGGCTGTATTTTCGAGTTTCCGTTTTCGCGTAGGAGCTGGTCCTTTAGCTTCTTCATAATAATGCTTAGCATAAAATATTGCAATGTTACATCTAAATTCTAACTGAGTCATTGACGAGCGTGCAGATCGATGCAACTGCTATGAATTTTGTACAGATAAATCTAGAAACCAAGTAAATATGCTGCTCCCCCATTTTTTCCCTCTTACTAATGCGGTACAGACTCACATTTTGGTCCATTCGGTTCACACCTCCCATATATCTGTTGTACTGGCCTATTACACATGGACAAGGGACGCTAATTATCTTTTTCTTTGCCTTTGAGTAACGCTGAACATTGGATATTGGATTCATACCATATGCCCTGGATGCAACAGATACAACTGCATTGTCATCCCATTTTGTCAAAACATTATATGGGCCTTTCAGTTTCGATGAAACAGCAAAACCTCATCCTTTCTTTTTTATTTGTTCTTTGAAAGGCAGCGGGCAAGTCTTTGATATTCCATTTTCTCGGATTGTTCCAGTGGCCGTGTAGCCGCGAGATTACAGATGGGTTAGTAATGGAAACCCAGTAAATAGATTATCAAAATAAAAAGAGAAAGGCAATTGTTGAATGTCAGGTGTAAAATCATATATCATACTCAACAGAGATTTGCCAAATCTTTCTTCATATTGAGGATTTGATCTCGAATTATTTCCCTGATAAATTTCAAAATTTACAAGATATCTTGTCAGAGTACACAAAGGACATACTTTGTATCCAAATCGGTGAGGTTTGCCTTTTATGAACTGTTTGCATCCGTGTCTCCGAAAATACGCAATCATACTTTCGTCGTAAGGTAAATGTTGTTCAGAATGAAAGTTTTTAATCATATTGGCTTTTAGATGATCGATTATTGGACGCAATTTCCACATTTTGTCTTTGTCTGTGGTATTTTTACGACTGTCTTCGAAATGAAGAAACCGTAGAATTTGTTGAAACCTGTTCCTGCTCATTGATTTCAGTACTAATAAATTTTGTAAATTTTCATCAGTACTCCAAAGTGTTCTATATCGGCTATGGTAATTACATCCAGTAATAAGTAAAATAGCTATGAAAACTTTGAGATCTTCGACTTTTATATTAGGATACGGGTTCCCTAGAAAAACTGCATATTTCTCAGATTCATCGTAAAAATGTTGTAGCATGTTTTTATCAAAAAACTTTTCGAGCTGTTCATGAAGTGTTGTTCCAAAACAATCTGTATGATTGGCTGTCGGAAATTCACGTATCGGCCATTCTGGTCGCACAATTATCTACTGTCCAAATAAATTTGGTATTATTATCAGCAGGAGGAATTTCAGCAGTTGGTTTGAAAATGGTTACTTTATGTAGACGTGAATTCTCAAAAGATGTCGAAGGCTTTATGTACGACGAAAGTGGTACATCGGAGAGATCAGATTCTAGTAAATTGGTTTCAATAGCAGTGGAATACTTTTCTAGTACGTCCGCTAAGATTTCATGATCTATAAAATCATCATTTTGAATTGTTGAATTCTCTTAGCGTACTTGCTCTTTTTGAATCAATTCGTCTACCAGAAGACAACATTTTCTCACAGTGTCCTGGAAATACGTTATTTGACGTAGCCTCTTCTTCTTCCTCACCATCATCTTCACCACTTAGATTTAGGCTCGTCATCGTCAGATGTTATTTCATCCTAGATAATCCAAGACTTGTGGTTAAGTTTATCTTTCTAGAAAAGTTAACATTAATTTACAATTTAGAGAAATATATAAGATTTCAAATGTATCTATACAAAATTTTTCACTTTACTTTTAATTTACAAACTTTTAAAAACAAGCAAAACTTTTAAAAACATTGTAAAGGGGTCAAAAACAAAATACCTACTTTAGACATTCTGAAGCAAAATCAACAACAAATGCAAAAAGCACTAAAAGATAAACTGGAGCCGTCAGACTCTCTGAAGACCATAGATATAGACCAACGAAATGAAAAGAACGTGACTAGTATACATACTGCTACTAAAAAGATTCTATTCCAAACACAAACAAACAAATTCAGTCCCAATGCATTAAAATTTCTCGAGGAAAGGAGAACCACATAAAGAAACTCACAAGAATATAAAGAGCTTACAAAGAAAATAAAAAAAGATACTAGTAAGGATGTAAGAAAATATAATACGGAATTAATAAACAACACCATAGAAGAAAATGGAGGCATGAAGGTACTAAAATCCAAATTGTCACAAGAGATGGCTAAAATAATGAAACTGCCAGATAAATCGGGCAATCTTGCCACAGAAAAGGAAGATATAGCGAAAGCCGTAGAACAATTTTATACAAACTCGACCACCCTTCCAAATCCAATCAAAGAAAAAAGACAAATTCTAAACATAAGCTCCGAGGAAATTTCAGAAATAACTCAAAGCGGATTAGAAATGGCCTTAAAACAAATGGAAAACAAAAAATGTCCAGGGGAAGACGGAATAACTACTGAAATCCTAAAAATAGCAAGGAGCGAGCTTTGAGAAGCAATAAAAACTTTACTTAATAACTGCATCCAAGAACAAATGATACCCAAACACTGGCAAAGAAGCGAGGTAATCCTTCTCCTTTAAAAAGGTGATCAAGCTGATCTTGATAACTCCAGACCAATAAGCCTACTCTCTCACCTAAACAAGCTCCTCACTAAGATTATTACGAACCGTCGTTCGCAACGTTCGCAAAGGCTACAGCAGGACCGCCCATATACAAACTTTCCGTTTATTGATTGAAAAAGCAAACGAATACAACATCAATATCCACTTAGCGTTTGTCGACTACAAGAAAGCTTTCCACTCAGTGGAACAATGGGCAATTTATGCATTCCTTAGATAACGCCAGGGTAGACTCAAGATATACAGGACTCAAATCTATATACGAAACATCAGTAATAGTGGTTAAATTAGATGAAGACCTGAAAACGGAACAAATAAAAGTAAAAAAAGGGGTACGAAGACCCATTGGAACTGCAGACTATGATCAAACAACTAGACCATGCCTCTCAAAAAATAGGACTCGAGGTCAACATCACAAAAACAAAAATCCTCAGCAACCAAAACATTCAACTTTCAATCGGAGGGAAAGAGATCGAAAATGTAGACGAGGATATATACCTAGGGCATAAACTCAAAATTAATAAAGAAAATCAAAAAGCAGAAATACCGCGAAGAATAGGTCAAAGTTGGGCTGCATTAAAAAACTAGGATTTATACTCAAGAACAGGGATGTCCCTATGAACCTAAAAAGGAAAATGTACGATAGCTGCATACTTCCAGTAAACACTTACGGGCTGGAAACAATGAGCATCACAAAAAACCTCGTACATCGCCTGCAATGCATGCAGCGAGCTATGGAAAGACAAATGCTGGGGGTCAGTTTGAGAGATCATATGAGGAACGAAGAGATTAGAAGAAGAACCAGAATAACGAATATAACCGAGAGAATAGCTATCTAGCTATTCTATACTTCAATCTTGAAGTGGCACTAGGAAGGATACGTGGCCAGGCTGGATAGCAGTAGGTGGACATACAAAGTATTGAAATGGAGACCCTGGGAAAATAAACGAAAATTGGGTAGGCCAATGAAGAGATGGGCTGACGATATTAAAACCGCAGCGGGAAAAAACTGGACACAGAAAACGCAGGATAAAGATGTATGGAAAAAACTTGAAGAGACCTATCTCCAGCAGGGGATAAACTACGGTTTATGAAGAAGAAGAAGACCACCAGTCTAACCAGGTGAAATATTTTATATACAAATTTGGAAATTGAAAATCAACAATCACATATTAATTAGTGACATCTTTCATAAAGCATAAATATTGCACAATATGATACAAAATGCATAAAACCACATATTTACCTTTTCATGTAATGGGAATCCCCGTTTTTCTTCATATTGTTGAGCTCGGTCAACTTTGGCATTTGTTCACTTCGAAACGACATAAAGAAACTGATTTTACAGCCATTTGACTGAAAGGTACAACTATAAGGGTCGATAAACAGACTCCGTTTTGCAAAAGAAGATTATGGGGTTCAGCTGAGAAGTCAGATCCCAATGAGCATTTTATTCCTAAAAAGGAAATGTGACAAAGCCGACGTCGTTGTGAAGTCATGATTCCCTTATTTTGTGTCAAATTTTACACAAAATATTGAATGACGTCATGGCGAGTGCCTAATTATACGTTAGAAAGGAATTATGGGTACTTTTACACATTGTAGACTTTAAATTGGCACCCAAGGCATTGTTGCCTGAATCCAAGTAATCGGTCACGAGGTTTAGGATTTGTGTTAAAAGTAATTCCTTAGCATCAACTATGTTAACCTAAGACACAAATGGGAAACGGTGTGTGCAATAAGTTAGGCACTGTTTTCTTTCGACCACAATCTTTATTTGCGTATTTCGAAAAGAATGAATTACTCTCATGTATGTTTCAAATGATGCTGCATTGGAAACATAACATAACCGCATAACAAGGGGCGTTTTGCCTAAATTAGTTGATATTAACACAGCTACTAGAATTTTTCTACTTCCCATCGCAATAGATGCTTTGGCGAAACAATGTGTACTTTTGGTTTGCACTTATTGTCCAGTTTTGGGGGACCACGAAAACGATAGTCACTAAATTTGAGAGAGAAGAACCGAATAATATGTTAAGGCATTCTGAATCAATGTAGTTTAAATATAAACAACAATCACAAATTAATTAATCCATTAAACGTTTGTTTTCCTAAATGAGGACAGAGGTTTGTTTTGATTAACGTAACCTCAAACCAACATGCGCCTGTTAGCTGAAACCCGGTGTTCGGTATTAACGCAATGTAGGAATTGCATGGTGCAAATAAGAATTTGTGTTTCAGTTTCCATGTTGCGTTATAATACACATAAGGCATGATTATAGGGAATCTTGCGTGCAGCGGACATTTTTTCAGTGTTTATCATTTTCAGTATTTCTTACTCGAAACATGAAATCTGGATTTAGGAAAAACTAATTGAAAATTTTCTTATTTCACGCTAAATTGATATCAACTATGACCCACTAAAACATTATGCCATGTTTAAATTAATATTTGGCATATTTGGTTTTTTAAATATATTTTTTCCTTTAAAAAATATTATTCATGCACAATATATTTTTGAGGCCCCTTACGATATTATGAGTACGAAGAAAAACTGTACGGAAAAGCTTTCGCCGCAATTGAAATCGAATTTGGTCAAGATGCAAACGAGGATTAATTATTATACTTGCATACAAACCCTAACTTCGACAATGACAACTGGAACTTGATCAACGACTGGTACTTGAACTATTTCAACAGCTCACCAAACTATACATACAAACTGATCACAGACACAGAGTACGATGAAGCCCTAGCGCATATCAAAAACACAGAACAGGGAAAAGATAAAATAAAGGCAAAGCTTAACTCAAGAAACACACAAACTGATCCTAACTTAATTGAACAACTGCATCAGAAATAACATAATCCCAAAAACATGGAAAAATGGCTTAATAATCCCTATACCCAAAAATGGACTGGACAATACACAACCGAGCAATTACAGACCTACTTAGCAAGAGAGTACTTAGCAAGGTTTTTGAGTACATAATAAGGCAGCAACTGGGAAAACTGGTCGGAAAGTACATACCATCGTATAAGTTCGGATTCAAACATCAGCACTCGACTATTCACCCACTCTTCAGTCTGACTAACAATATACAAACTACCCACCTAACTGACAGAAAGACAGCTTGCCTGTTTATGGACATTAACAAAGCTTTTGATTGTGTCTGGCATAGAGGCTTACTATACAAACTATACAAACTACACACATCAACATATCTAGTACACACCATAAAGAACTTACTAGAAAACAGACAACTACAAGTACGAATTGACAAAACACTGTCATTTTCTTTTTCCCCTGAACAAGGGCTCCCTCAAGGATCCCCGCTCTCACCGTTTTTCTACAATATATACTACCATGACATATACAATTACAACTTACCAGACAAAAATTAAATCGACAGATCGGCATACATATTACAATACGCAGACGACACGGCACTTATTGTACATGACGAAACTACTGAGAGAGCAGCTCAAAGACTCCAAACACTAACAAACAACACAATGACATGGTTTTATAAATGGAGACTAACACCAAATGCGTCAAAAAACCAACTTCTGCTCACAAACCACAGACTCAACGCTGACTCCCCTACAATAACTGCAGACGGCCAAACGACACAACCAAAAAACGACGTAAAATACCTTGGAATTACAATTGACCACAAACATAAATTCACTAAACACATACGAAACATCAGGGCAGAAACAATAAAGAGAACAAAACACTTCCGATCACTAACCTACAAAGACAGAGGAATTAGCACAAACACCGCCACCAAAATATATAAAGCTATTTATAGACCCTTGCTAGACTATGGACATATATTCATGACCAACGGAACAGAAAGGACAAAACGTTATATACAAACAACAGAACAAATTGCACTAAGAGTAATAACACGAATAGGACACCCCCGAAACCCACTACACAACCCCTCCACCCAACTACTATACGAACGCACAAACATGACAAAGATTTCGGAAGACTCATACATCTACAGACAAAATGGACAAACAACCCCTACAACTGGACCATACTGAATCCCCTTTGTCTTACAAGACCAACCAGACAATCCCGCTTCCTTTTCCCTACATCAACGCTACTCGAACACTTACAAAAGCAACTGAGTACTGGACAATAAAATAATTTTTTCTCGTCATTAGAATTGGAATGTTTGTTTAATAAGATTATTAACCTAGAATAAGAGAATTTTCATCTTTGTTTTTTATTTAGACTAAGACTACATGTATTAAACAAGGCCAGAAAGACCGATAAGTCGATAGTCTTTTTTAGAAATAAAGATGTTTACTACTACTATTATACTTGCGTAATTTTAAAGAACATACATTCACTATCCACCAAACTGTCATAGGTATAGACTATTAAAATATAATAACGACCGAGATTGGTGCGATGCAATAATAAAGTAGGATTTATGTCGAATATATATGCGGAAGTGAGTAGGAAATATGTTCATTATATAAAAACACAACTGAAATCACAATTCCTAATTTTATCCTAAATTGTGCCGTACCATGGTGCTTCACTTCCGTCCCACGTCGGTAATGGAGAGGTTCTCGCTTCGAAACAGGAGCCGCAAATAGGCACAAGTTTTGCAAACAATTGCGGAAGTATTCCCTATTTGAGTTAAAAGTTTGCTCACTGGGATTTCATACCGCTTTCTGAGTTGCCATATGGCAACGCCGGGACAAATCGGCCGTAAATTTAGTATTAGCCAATATTAGTGAGGCGAATTTCCGCTGTTGTTACTAAACTTTTCCATGTCACAACTTTTTTTATCCCTCATTAAGCATTTTGGAAAACATCTTACTAGAAACTTTCACTGGAAATATCAATTTAATGGCAAGAGTGTATCGGAACATCTCATTAAAAGTTTCCTTAATCACAAACTTACTAATGACGTGTATGGAGAAACTCAGCTACGACCATTAGAAGAAACTTATTGCCGGCAAATTTGATGGAAATTAGAGCAAGAAATAAAGTGCAACTGGAAAAAATGAATTTATTTGGTACATCTGGAGGGTTGTTTGCGTAATACCCGTTACCCCTGTTTTAAGTAGATTATATATTTACATCTTCGCAATGCTATATATCAGATGTACTTCTTAATTAGTCCGAGTATCAATGCCATATCAAAAGCAAAAAAAAACACGAGTGATTAATTTTTTTAAAAGAATCTGTAGTTTGTTAAACACAATAACAACAGTAGTGTTAAATTTTTTGCAAGTCATGTAGACCAGCTATGTTAAGTTTACTGTTTAGTATGGGAAAAATTGTGTGTGATTGCTATGTTCAAATTTCAAAAAATCTCGAGTAGTTTCAATTTTTGTACGGAAAATTAGGTATTTTTTTTAAACCGGAAGGTTTTCCTCATTGTTTAGCGGCATTTTCCCCGCAGGAAAATGGCTTTTTCGCCTGGTTAAAATCCCAATTTTTATATTTGAGGATTCACTGACGTCAGCTAGTTTGTTCTTCAATGTCGAATAGTAAACAATGTGCTCCGTTCGCTTCGTCCAATTCTTGAAAAGTCCGGCATTTTTTTAGGGTTCGGGTCAAAAGTTGCGAATTTTCGGAAATCGGAAATTTTTTTTATGGTTTTGCGTCATCTGTTTCACCGATAAGCGGTTTTTGCCATAAACACGGATTTTTCTATTTGATGTTTCACTAATGTTTGCTGTCAGTTAGTAGTTGTTCAATATCGAATAGAAAACAATGTGCTCCATTCAGTTGCCGTAACATTCGAAGATTTTACAATTTTCGGGCAAAAAGTTACGAATTTTCTGAAATCTAAAGTTTTCATTTCAGGACATTAACAAGGCTTTTGATAGTGTCTGGCATAGATGCTTACTATACAAACTATACAAACTACACACACCAACATATCTACTACACACCATAAAGAACTTACTAGAAAACAGACAACTACAAGTACGAATTGACAAAACACTGTCATTTTCTTTTTCCCTTGAACAAGGGCTCCCTCAAGGATCCCCGCTCTCACCGTTTCTCTACAATATATACTGCCATGACATATACAATTACAACTTACCAGACAAAAATCAAATCGACAGATCGGCATGCATATTACAATACGCAGACGACACGGCACTTATCGTACATGACAAAACTACTGAGAGAGCAGCTCAAAGACTCCAAACAATAACAAACAACATAATGACATGGTTTTATAAATGGAGACTAACACTAAACGCGTCAAAAAACCAACTTCTGCTCACAAACCACAGACTCAACGCTGACTCCCCTACAATAACTGCAGACGGCCAAACGACACAACCAAAAAACGACGTAAAATATCTTGGAATCACAATTGACCACAAACTTATATTCACTAAACACATACGAAACATCAGGGCAGAAACAATAAAGAGAACAAAATACTTTCGATCACTAGCCTACAAAGACAGAGGAATTAGCACAAACACCGCCACCAAAATATATAAAGCTATCTGTAGACCCTTGCTAGACTATGGACATATACTCATGACCAACGGAACAGAAAGGACAAAACGTTATATGCAAACAACAGAACAAATTGCACTAAGACTAATAACACGAATAAGACACCCCCAAAACCCACTACACAACCCCCCCACCCAACTACTATACGAACGCACAAACATGACAAAGATTTCGGAAAGACTCATACATCTACAGACAAAATGGACAAACAACCCCTACAACTGGACCATACTGAATCCCTTTTGTTGTACAAGGCCAACCAAACAATCCCGCTTCCGTTTCCCTACATCAACGCTACTCGAACACTTACAAACGCAACTGACTACTGGACAATAAAATAATTTTTTCTTGTCATTAGAATTGGAAAGTTTATTTAATAAGATTGTTAACGTACAATAAGAGAATTTTCATATTTGATTTTTATTTAGATTAAGACTATATGTATTAAACAAGGGCAGAAAGACCGCTAGGTCGATAGCCTTTTTTTAGAAATAAAGATGTTTACCACTACTCGAAAGTTTTCTCCACGGTTTTGTGCCATTTGTTCTACCGATAAGCGGTTTTTGTCAACAACGCGAATTTTTCCATTTGACTATTCACTGACGTTTGCTGTCAGTTCACATTTCAATGTCGAATCGTGAACAATGTGCCCAGTTCGCTCCGTCTAATTTTTGAAACATCCGTAGATTTTTCAGTTTTTGGGCAAACAGTTGAAAATTTTCGGAAATCGGAAGTTTTTTTTACGGTTTTGTGTCATTAGTTCTACCGATAAGTGGTAATTTTTTAAACACCGATTTTTCTGTTTGACCATTCACCGGAGTTTCCTGTCAGCTAGTTCGCAGTTCAATGTCGTATAGTATACAGCGCGCTCCGTTCACTCCGTCCAATGGTCGAAAAATCCGGATTTTTTTCAGTTTGTCGGCAAAAAGTTGAGAATTTTCAGCAATGGGAAGTTTTTCTTTACGGTTTTGTGTCATTTGTCCTACCGATGAACCGTTTTTTTGCCAAAAACACGGATTTTTCTATTTAACTATTCACTGAAGTTTGCTGTAAGTTCACAGCTCAATGTCGAATAGTAAAGAGTGAGTTCAATTCTCTAAAAGTTCTTCGGCCAAAAATTGTGAGTTTCTCGAAAGTAGAAGTGTTCCTTCCCTTGAGGTAGAAAGTTCCCTGAAAGTAGAACTATAACAAAAGCACTTGAAAATACAGAGACAGCAGACATCAACGAGTTAAATAAAACAATAACAGAATCACTAATAAAAGCAACAAACGAGCTCTGCCCAAAACATGGAAAAGAGGACAAAATCCGCCCCCACACCAAAGCACTAACAGAGCAACGAGAGAATTGAATGGCAACAACCCAGTGCCTCAAGAAATAAGAGCTATAAACAAAGAGATCCCCGGAATATGCGGAAAGACATAAGACAGTACAATAAAGTGCACATACAGCAAACAATCGAACAAAACAAAAGCTTGAAAGTTCTCAGACGGAACTTAAACTATGGCAAAAAAGAAATTATAAAACTGAACAACAAAAAAAGCGAAACAACATCGAGTAGAAATGAAATTCTCGCAATAGTCGACGAATTCTACCAAGAAATATACAAAAGACACGCAACACACCTGAGGGGACAGAAAAAGAGAAAGGAGTGGTTAACCAGGGTTTAGTGGACGTACCTGAGATTTCTAAAGACGAAATTAAAAATGCTCTCAAAAATATGAAGAATGGAAAAGTACCTGGGGAGGATGGTATAGTCATCAATCAAGATGGGAGGAGAAACTCTTCTCGAAAGGATTCAAAACCTATTTATGTGTCTTTTCGACAGCATAATCCCAAGCGAATGGAACAACGTTTTAATGATATTAATCCATAAAAAAGGAGACCCTACGGAATTCCAAAATTATAGACCTATAAGCCTTCTCTCCCATCTGTAAAGCCGCTTGACTAAAATAATAACTTACAGACTGGAAAATATACTGAACCTGTACCAACCAACAGAGCAAGCCGGATTTCGCTCGGGTTCCGGGACCAACGATCACCCTTTAACGTTGAAAAAACTAATACAGACAACCGTAGAATACAACCGACCACTGGTTCTTGTCTTTGTTGATTTCCAGAAGGCCTTCGACACGAAAGAATGTAAAGGAATAGTAAAGGTTCTCAACCAATTCATTCCAATGTATTCCTGGGTTTTCAGTCAATTTTATTGTCACTAATTATGGTGTTATGTGATGAGCCCTGCGTTTCGTCCCGGGTCTACCTATTGGACTCGTCAGTAAGGCTTAGGTAGACCCTGCCTTATACGCCGGACATCGGTTATACGCGTTCGGACGTAAATGAACCGAGCCGGTGTAGATCTTGTGCGGTGAGATGTTGGCAACCCGTGTTGCCGATGCTGCCACTCGTTCCATTCTGCTTTTTTTCCCAAGCATCTGTCTTTGTATATTCTTTTTCCTGACTGTACTTTAATTCATTCCAATGTATTCCTGGGTTTTCAGTCAATTTTATTGTCACTAATTATGGTGTTATGTGATGAGCCCTGCGTTTCGTCCCGGGTCTATCTGGAAAAGCAGAATGGAACGAGTGGCAGCATCGGCAACACGGGTTGCCAACATCTCACCGCACAAGATCTACACCGGCTCGGTTCATTTACGTCCGAACGCGTATAACCGATGTCCGGCGTATAAGGCAGGGTCTACCTAAGCCTTACTGGCGAGTCCAATAGGTAGACCCGGGACGAAACGCAGGGCTCATCACATAACACCATAATTAGTGACAATAAAATTGACTGAAAACCCAGGAATACATTGGAATGAATTAAAGTACAGTCAGGAAAAAGAATATACAAAGTTCTCAACCAATGTCGTGTGGATTACAGATACACCCGTCTAAGATATAACATCTATAAAAAATCAACGGCAAGTGTGCAACTCCACGAAAAAACCAATGAGTTCCCATTGTAGAGATGCATCAGACAAGGAGACACAATGTCACCAAAGATATTCACGGCAGTTCTTGAATACGCCTTTAAAAAACTTAAGTGGTGTAAGACAGGAATTAACATCGACGGAAAAATGCTCACCAACCTTGGATTCGCCGACGATATTGTCCTCATTGCCGATGACCTACATAAAACCGAAGTTATGATCAATGAACTTGCACAAGTAACCAAAGAAGTGGGATTACAGATAAACCAAAGTAAAATTGGAACACTATCATAGATGAAGTTACACAATATCGATACATTTTTCACCAATTCAAAATCATAGAGACAACCAGACACCAGAGATACAGAGAAGAATCGGTTTGAGTTGGGCTACATACGGCAAATTGAAGAATGTATTTAAAAGCGAAATCCCTATGAGCCTTAAGAGAAAGGTATACAATTAATGGTGTGCTTCCAGTGGTAACATACGGATGTGAAACACTAACGCTCAAACAATATAAATAACCTAAGGATATCTCAGAGAAAATGGAAAGATCAATACTCGGAATTAACCCTACAGACCACATAAAGAACAAGGAAATTTTAAGAAGAACGGGGATAGGGGATAACCTAGAGATAAACATAGATAAAATAACAAAGCTAAAATGGAGATTTGCAGGCCATGTAGCACGACTCAACTATGATAGATGGACCAAAAGGCTATTAGAATGGAGACCCCGTGAAAATAGAAGAAGTCAGGACAGACCACCGACGCGATGGGCAGACGATATACGGAGAATACAACACAACTGGATGCAACTTGCGCAAAATAGGAATTCATGGCGCTTTATGGAGGAGGCTTATGTCCAGCAGTGGACGCGAGAAGAAGCTGGATGATGATGATGAAAACTTTCGTAACTTGTACGGCTTAAGGGGTGTTTGCTAAGTAGAAAATGCTCAAAAATATTTAAATCATGCCCAGCTGAAACAAACAAACCTACATTTTTGAACGTATAATTTGCTTAGATTGAGCTCAGAATTACGTTATCTATATACATCCGCAAATGTATGTTCTGCCTTGCGGCGACCTGCCCAGCTTTTGCCATTAGGTCCATGCATCTCCATCCGTTGGGACACCACTACCTTGAAAAAACACTATCACGGAAGCCCATCTCCGTTCCTTGGACCATCCACCCAACCAATTAGCGGGGAGGATGGGGAGCACCAGTTAGTCCTGAGTTTTCCCATCCACGATCTTTCTACCTCCTGGCTTTTACATCTCCGTCAATTTCTGTATCTAAGCGGAGGCGGCGGCGGGCGTGCTCTAGGTCAGACAAGTCCTTGCTCTCACTACTTCCCGAAATTCCAAACAAACTCTTGACCCAGAAAGCGGTCCATTTACTTTACTCCCCTTAATGCTACACCTTTCCATCTAATCCCTCTACACCATTTCAATCGTTCCCTTAATTCACTGTCCCGTTATGCAAACCCCTTAACATCCGTCGGAGATGAGCGGTATCTTACTCATCCCCAACATCCCCAACAACAACTCCAACTCTCTCTCTCTCCCCACGTTTCTGCGGATGTGGCCGACAGCCTTCCTGGCTCATTCCACTACCGCAATTCCGTCGGACTGGTCAGCCGCTTAGCCGACCATGCTGCTCGTAAGTCTTATGCACGATCTCCCAGGGAATATCACGTGGAGGTGGACTGACTTATTCCCCATACATCCGGTACAGGGCGTCCCATCACTAATGCCCCAGCATATAACGTTTCTTCTTTGACAAGCACAGGGTGTTTAATAATTTATTTTCTCTAAAACACTCTGTACCTGTACAAGTCACACATTTTCAAACACCTTTGCAAGATCTGCGTATTTCCATATGGTTTTATTGAAGTGAAGCCGTTTTATGTCAGCTGAAAAAGCAGACAATCCATTTGGTAAACCCCAAACAGCAAAACGGGAAATCTCTTAGATCGCACACGGCCTGTCAAGTTTCGCTTGGAGGCAAAGAGGAAAATGCGAAGTCAGTTTCTTTAGCTGCCTTTTTTCAAGTCAGCTAGAATTTGAGGAAATCCACATATTCATTGGTTGGTCTGGTCGAGGATTTGCATAGTTCTTCGTTGTTTGATCGCTATCTTTGATTGGTTGCTTCTGGTTTTAAAGACATTTTTTTTAATGTAACAGTTTTACTGTTACTCTCTACTCTAATTTTATCGAACAAAGAATTAAACAATACTGTCTTATTTTGCAAAAAAAAACTGATTTGAATGCACCCACGTTTCCCTAAAAAGGAACTTCTCGCTCATTGTGTCGAAAAGCAGTTAACCTATAAACTCCCGTTCTCGGAGTAATTGTTCAGTCCTGAGGATAAGTTTTGAGCAGGCTTTAAATGGAAACTAAATATTGATGAGTGAAGATCTTATCTCGTCTGGAGAGATATTGTGGACATTTTCTTCCGGCCTAAATTTTTAAGATTATAATTAAATTTTTCCACTTTGGTGTTCGCTGCGATTAACATCAAGTTATCGATAATCGGAACTAACTGTAATATTGCGCTTTTAAATATCCAAAAACAGAAGCAATCAAGCGTTTTCATTGAATGTTTCGCTATAACTCCAACAATAAATAATTGGCTTAAAACTTAGAAATTTGACATAATTTACATGCACCATCCGCTATTGGCGTAATTCGGGGGTGGCAAGGGGTGGCGGCTGCCACCCCAGAATTGTCAAGCCCAATCGTTTGTCACCCCAGAATTTTGCAGTAAGAAGTATCAATAATTGACAAATAGCTCACTAAAAAATACAAATCTGCAACAGGGATTGTTTTTAACTTTGTCGATTCTCTCTTAATCGTGCTTAGTTTAAGAGAGAAAGATACCATGTGTTTTGTAGACTTGTGATTTATTACTTCTATGTAATTTATTAACTTACATAGAAACATTGTAGTAGTAGACTTTGCGTTGGAACATATTTTATTCAGCTAGAGTTTACATCCTTCTTAATGCTACTTACCTACGTATCATTAAAGCTAACATCATTAGGGTGTTTTAATGTTTAACATCTTTAGACTCAATCTACCTTATTCTACCTTAACCTAACCTAAACCTAACCCTAAACTTATACATCCTCTCTTGCTTCCGATATATATAACTAACTTATAGCTAGCTCATGGTCCTCGATGTGGTGCAGGAACTGGTCATCACATGTGGTCCACGTCTTCTTCTTAGACGGTGTCCGCAAGGAGAGGTCTGCGGTCACAGGGGAATTTCCTTGTGCAAGAAACCCGGACTGTGGGATTCTTGCTTTGCCGGCTCCTATCCAGGAACTTTGATGTTAAGTTCTGGCTATCGTCCAGCAGGTCTTCTGTTTTCAGGTCTCTTTGTAGGGTGGAATTTCTGACAAAGTACGGGGCCTTGGCTGCTATCTCCAGTATTCTGTTCTGCATCACCGCCAGTTTCTTCTTTTGCGTGGTGCAGGCCGTGGACCATGCAGGAGATCCGTAGGTCAACACCGGGCGTATTAGCTGCTTGTGAGCTCTAACCTTGGTTTGCAGGAAGAGCTTCAGTCAGCAGAGGATGGTAGGCTTGGAGCAGAAATCTTGCCTTGGCTGTTGTGGCTGCCATTTGGTCGTGCCATACTAGTCGCTTGTCATAGTCATAGATAAGTCCACGGTAGGTTATCTTGGACCTCCAGGGTAGCCGCTGTCCTGCAACCTCTAGTAGGCCTGGCGGAGTTTTGTAGCATTTGGTAAAGAAGATTGTCTGCGACTTCGCCGGGTTGAACTCCATTTTTCATTTCCTGCTTCATTTCTTGACCTGGCCGAGATGTCTTTGGAGTCTTGTTTTCATTCTAGTGCCCTTTCCAGCGGCAATGAGTGCCACATCATCTGCGTAGATGTAGCACTCTGTATTTGTGGTGGTTGGGAAGTCTGCCATATACATGTTGAAGAGGGAAGGGCCCAGCACTGATCCCTGCGGTACTCCTGACATCATCGGTCTGCTAGTCGAGAGCTGGTTGTTAAGCCTTGCTCCTCAGTAGGTGTATTACATTAGGGTGCAGTGTGATGTGTAGGTCCATACGTAGATACTTATTGTTTTAGATTTTTTATAAGTTTTTTTGTTATCATCACATACACGATAATAGATGACAATTGATTAAGTGAAGTGAATTTAATTAGACCTACACTATTATATTTCAAGTGAACTGCCGTATGATTGCATATACTGAGATATGATAAGTACATTTCAGTTACTTCATAAATTACATTTATTGGTCAGTTTCTGGAGTTTCCTCAACTTTAAGCCCTTTGAATTCCCTATCGAATGGTATAACTGCTTTTGTTACTGTTTTTTTCTTCAGGCTCAAAATTTAAAAAAAGCGTAAAATTAGTTGCGGTCCTACTTTACGTCAGGTCGGTTAGAAAATGAACCGCCAGACGAAGTTGCTTTGGAGCATAAACCAGAACCTGATGTAGTAGATGTGTTAGGCTCGTCATTCGCTCAGCCAACCACAATTACAAAGGAATTTACTCCTGCAGAGGAAATACAGAGGCCCAGCTGTTCCTCTAGTTCTATTGAGCAATCCACAAATTGTCTAATTAATAAACGTGATCCTGCTCATGGTCCAGGTTTGGCTAAGGCGTGTTTTAGCGAAGGCTCCTTTCAACCAAGGGAATTAAATTTTCCTAAAACGAATGGTAGAAAATTTAGACCAGAGTGGTATAAAATGTTTTCTTGGCTGGAATACAGCTCCCTAACCGATAAAGGATTCTGTTTTGGCTGTCGTTCGTTTTACAAACCGGAAGAAAAAAACAATGCAGAAGATTTATTTACACTCAACGGTTTTTTCAAATGGAAGAAAGCTATAACAGTATTTGAGAATCATGAGAAAAGTAACTCGCATCGCAGTAGTAACATTAAACTCAATTCTTTGAAAGAAGCAGACAAAAGTGACACTGTTATTGAAAAAGTAAATGAAAAGTATCAAAAGAGATAGACTTTCGAGGCCATTCCTTGAAACAAGTGGGTTTTTCGGGTTTTTAGGCCGTCGTTCGGTAGAATTTCTTCTTGACGTTTCGCAAGCACGTGTGGCTTGCATCTTCAGAAGTGGTTTGCTTGAACGCTTACACTGTTCTGATGCGATTCCTCGGGCGCAGTCCGTATTTATGCACCGGTCGCGATGACGTGGTTTGTGATGACGTGGCCTGTGTCATCGGAGCTTGCGCATTCTGTTGGCTGTTGCTAACCTCCGGTGTACCTGAGCTGTTGCTTTTTCTTGCTGTTTTTGCGTTGGTGAGTGCTGGAAACCATATCCTGTTCAGCGCCATTGTCTCTTCTTTTCTGTTGAAATTGTCGTGTTTGTAGATTTCAATGGCTTCTCGTATTAGTCGGGGGCGATACCCTGTTGTCGTGGCCAGGACCTGTGCCTCTCCGAAATAGATGTTGTGTGTTCCATCGCTGAGGGCATGTTCCGCCACTGCCGACTTCTCCACATGTCCAAGTTTGCAATTCCGTCGATGTTCTTCTAATCTTGTAGCAACCGATCTCTTAGTAGTTCCTATGTAGGCGCTTCCACAGGAGCATGGAATCCGGTATATTCCCGCAGTTGCTAGGTGAGGTCTTTTGTCTTTAACTGACCCTAGACATTCTCGGATCTTTGTTGTGGGCTTGTAGACCGTTCTTATGTTGTGTTTCCTCAAGAGCCTCCCAATTCTGTCCGTAACCCTGGGAACATAGGGCAGGAAAGCTTTCAGAGTGGACTCACTTTTTTCAGCACGTCCCACTCCTACAGCTTTTTTGATGTCCAACTGGGAATATCCGTTCTGAAGAAAAATATTTTTCTGGCTCTATCCGTGAGAGTCTTAATGATTCCCTGCTTCTGACTCGGATTGTGGTTAGATAGCTTGTGAAGATATCTGTCTGTGTGGGTGGCTTTTCGATATACCTTGTGGTCCAAACGATTCCCATGCCTAGACACCAAAACATCCAGGAAGGCCAGTTGGTGGTTTTGTTCAACTTCCATGGTGAATTGGATGTCTGGGTGCTGTTTGTTTAGATGGTCGAGGAACATGTCCAGGTTTTTGCGTCCATGCCTCCATAGCACGAACGTGTCATCGACATATCGGTACCAGATCGTTGGTTTAAGGGCTGCGGTGCTCAACGCTGCTTCCTCAAACTTCTCCATGAATAGATTCGCCACCACCGGACTGAGTGGGCTTCCCATGGCTACTCCTGCCTTTTCCTCGTAGTAATCTCCATTCCACAGGAAGTAGCTGCCCTTTAGACAAGCCTTGAACAGATTTGTTGTACTCTCTTCGAATAGCTCCGCCACTAATCCTAGTGATTCGTCCAAGGGTACCTTTGTGAATAGAGATACAACATCGAAGTTGACCAGCATATCCGTAGGTTCCAGTCTGAGGTCTTGGATCTTCTCAATGAAATGTTTGGAATCCTTGATATATGTTTCCGTGGACCCCAAGTGTGGCTGCAGAAGAAAGGATACATATTTTGCTATATCGTAAGTTGGTGATCCCGGGGCACTGACGATTGGTCTTAGTGGTATTCCGTCCTTGTGAATCTTCGGTAATCCATACAAACGCGGGGGGAGGGCTTCTGACCTAATAATCCTCTTCCTGGTGTTCTCGTCTATTGAGGATATTTTGATCAGGCGGTTGATGTTTCTGAGCTTGGCTTGAGTCGAGTCTTTTTTGAGCTTCGTATAAGTGACTGGGTCCAATAAGTTTTCGATTTTCTGCTCGTACTGCTCTCTGTTCATGACGACTGTAGCGTTTCCTTTGTCAGCTGGCAGGACGACAATGCTTGTGTTCCTTCGTATTTCCTTGAGGGCATGTTGTTCTTCTCTGCTTAAGTTGCTTGGTGGTGGTTTCGCTTTTCGTAGGATTTGGGTGGTTTCCAGACGTATTTCATTTGCCGTTTGTTCTGGGAGCCCTTGCAATGCTGTTTCGGTGTTCGCGATAATTTCCTCTATTGGTATCGTTCTCGGGCTAATAGCAAAGTTTCCTCCCTTGGCTAAGACGGATTGCTCCGCAGGCGTTAGTGAGTGACTGCGCAGGTTCACCACAGTTCGTGCTGGGTCCAGGCCTGACGTCGTTTGGGTTCATCCTCTAGATTTGGCTTCCAATTTTTCAAATTTCTTCTTTTGTCTCTTCGTGGCTCTGTCCAGTTCTCCTTGCATGCTGCTAAAGGATCCACAACGTGAGAAGTAAACTAGCAGCAACAGACAGCGAACTTCTAAACCTCTTCTACAAACTGGGAAACGGTTTGCATTACGCTGACTGGAATAAGATCGACGCCATCTCCTATAGCAATGTGTGGAAGCATCTCTTGCTCCGCAGCAGTCTCTTATGTTTCGAAGCCACGAGTGTTGCTTTCTACCCGGGCTTCTTTTACCTTCTATCTTGCCTTGCAGGATCAACTTTGGAATGGAATATCTCGCGCCTCGCAGAATATGACCAAGATAAGATATCTTCTGCACCTTGACTATTTCAAGAAACTCTCTCTGGATTTCAGCCATCCTCAACACCCCTTCGTTGGTTTTGTGCGCACTCCATGGAATGCGGAGGAGTCTGCGAAGGATCCACATTTCGAATGCCTCTGCCTGTCGTTCAGGGTCCTGACCTTTATCGACCATGTCCCTGCAGCATACAGGAGGATAGGCCACACGTCGCATTTGAAGACGCAACCCGAAGACGTAGTGCCATTGGAAGATTACGGGTAAGCATTAGATTTTTCAGCTTCATAAATGTGTTTTTAGCTTGTCCAATTCGTATTTTGACTTCCTCATCACAGCCCCATTTTTGGTTAAGGGTGGCACCCTTTGTACTTCAGCTCCTTTCTAGAATTCGCCTCTGTCCAATATTGGGGAGCAAATTAAGTTTCACATTGCCAAAGAAGTTAAAGAGGCAAACGTTTTTGCCATTATAGCTGTTGAGACTCATGACATAGCAGAGCCCGAACAAGTAGCTATTGCCTTGAGCTATGTTAATGATAAATTAGAAGTTCTTGAGTCATTTGTAGGGTTTTGCCGTGCTAAAAACACTGACGGCGAAACACTGGCAAGTTTTGATTTCACTGGACTTGAACATTAAACATCTGCGTGCTCAGTGCTATGATGGAGCCATACAAAGGAGTAGCAGCTATAATTAAGCAAAAAGCTTCAATGGCAATGTACATTCACTGCAATACACATATATTAAACTCGTGCATTGTAAGCTGTTGCACAAGCGTGACATCAATAAAAATCACGTTCTTTGTACTTCAAAGTCTATACAACTTCATTTAGAAATCAACTAAACGCCATACAGTTTTTGAAAACATTCGAAAAAGTGTACAAAGTTTTAGTGGTGGAACATCAACATTAAAGCCTTTGAGTGATAACAGATGGGCCTGCCGTGTTGAAGCAGTCCCTTCTTTATTAGATAATTTTGATACCAATTTTGAGACTCTACAAGAAATTTCTGAGACATACCCTGACAGGGGTGGACAAGCCAATGCTTTGTTGAAAAATATGGAGGATTTCAACTTTGTATTAGACCTGCTATTATTCAGGAGAGTTCTTGCTATTACTCAGGAGAATACTGACAAAGACCCTTCGATCAAGCAGTGTGACTTACGAAGTTGTAAGATCTGCAAAAAACAGCACATTTGAAGTATTGCAATCGTTTCAAACAGATGAGTTTTTCACAAAGTTGTTCAATCACTGCACAGAAATGGCTAACAAGTGCGGATTTAAAGCCGCCGAGCTGCCAAGAAAGGGCAAACTTCCTTCAAAAATTGGGGGAGGGAGTAAAGCTCCATTTGAATCTGTAGAGCAGGACTACAAAGTTTCAATCCTCTGGCCAGTTATTGATATCCTGCACGAGGAAATAGAGTCCAGACTTGAAGAAAATAACCTAGATATACTTAACCACTTAAGCAAAAATCTAGGTGGCACTGATGTAGACATAGCCAGTGTACAGTACATGTGTAAATATTACAATTTAGACAGTGAGCTTCTGTCTGAACTGTGATGTTTCTACAAAATGGAAGAATCAAGAAACAAAACTATTCAAGAAAGAGCTGACGTTTTTGCACAAAATTTTTTGAAAAGTGTGTTCCCTATTCTTGATGAAGTTTTTCGTGTGTTTTTTACGATTCCAATGAACTCTGCATCCTGTGAGAGGTCTTTTGCGTGCTTACGGCGGTTAAAAACACACACCAGAAGCAAGATTGGCCCGGAGAGATTGTCCTTGTTAGCTCTTTTGGCTATTGAAACGAGGGTTGTAATAAACATTTCCAAAGTTATTGATGACTTTAATTCATGTCAAAAAATACTTGTAATATGTATTATGACAATTGAGTAAAAGATTCTTTTGTATAATGTTTACTTAATTACAATTATTAACTCAACATCTTGAGTTAATAACAGAAGTGATTAAAATTTATTGTTTTAGGGTAAATTGTTAGAAATTAAATTGCTGCAAAAATAGACTGGAAAAGCTTAAAAACTAACAAATTCAAAATCAAGTTTAAACATTTTTATGGAGGAGGACCCCTTTTCACCTGAGTAGGTTTTGCCACCCCAGTTTAAATCCTGAAATGACGCCCATGCCGTCCGCCGTACAGACGCCCGTTTCGGTTTTCATCCCATACGTTTCGTTCGTCTTGAACGGTATTCCACTGCGACATATTGCTGCGTTAATCACCACAATCCACGCCAAGAAATTGGTGAATGAGCCGTATAGTTTATAAATCGTCTACTTTCATGTAGGACTGCATGCTGCTCAATTGCGAATTCAATTATTTTGGATTGGCTTGGATTACTCCAGGTCATTTTCAAAATGTTTTTGTATTACAAATAAAAATTGATAAAATACGGATTTCTCCAAAAAACCATGGGACGTTTACATAGGCAAACATTACCACGCAGTCAACATGCCAAGTTAACGTTTCACCGTTTATGTGTATATGGTTCCTTATGTCAACATAATTCAAATTGGCGAAATAAAAGAAAAATAAATATAACTCAATTAAATACTTACAGCTGGACGGATAATCAAACGTATATAAAACGTATTGTCGGTCTTATTTTGGCTTCTACTATAAATGCAATAGAACCATTAAAATATTTGAATATAATGGTGCTACTCAGCGATTCAACTTACACAAATTTACACTACAATAAAAACCATTAGTTACTAAAAGACATGTTTATGCTACCTTCGCCCTAATGTTTGAATATAATATACATAGAAACAAAAAATCGGAACCCACAGGCCGCAGATGTGTTTCTGAATAATACGTGTTCGATACTCTCTATACGCTTAAACTCTTAATTTAGTTTATCTAACATCGTTACGTATATTTTCCAGACTGTACTTTAATTCACTTCAAAATATTCCTGGGTTTCAGTCAATTTTATTGTTTATTATTTAAAATGTTACAAATACGTTTCGGTGTCTTTCTTCACCATCATCAGTTTGTCTAAAATATATATTTACAGTTATCATCAATTTAAATAGAAAACTTTCACCAAAATTCACATATTAAAATACAAATCACAACCACATTAAAAAGTACATTAAGATCATTGGTTTTCAGGTGATGAGTCAGGACAAACATGTCTGGGAAAAGACTAGAATCTATTGTTAGAGATTTAAATTTAAATTTAACTTACGCGTATAGTTGTTTCTACCTTCACATTTGACTGGTCACTGAATTTTCCATATTTTACTCGATATCAAGCGAGCGAAACAAAAAAACTGTTTATCTTTCGCCTTTTCTTTGCATTCTAGGAATTGCTTTGCAATTCCTCAATATCAGGTGTTTATATTTCATTTACTTGGTCCAATCAGTTCATGCATGCGATCATTTAATTAGTGTATGATACACAGAGCTAAGATTGTCTGTGTCTGATCTGAAATTCATTGCGTTCTGATGTTTTTTAATCTGTATGATTTCATGGATTCTTCTCTTATTATAGTTGTCTTCATTGATTAATATTTTGGTGTTATCGAAATCAAAACTATGTAACTTTTGTTGTGCATGTTGTGCTAATGCTGTTCCATTCTCGTTAACCTTTCTTAAGCTATATTATGTTCGTATACTCTTTTCTTTAAATATTGCCCTGTTTGTCCTAAGTATGTGCTTGTCACAGTTCAAACAGTCAATCTTGTATATTACGTTTGGTGTGTCCAATTTATCGCTTTTAGGCTTAAATTTTGTAAAACATTCTTTTGCCAAGTTGTTTTTAGTTTTCTCTGCTACAGCAATATTATGTGGTTTTAAAACATTTTTTATTTTTGTGTTGATTTCTGGCATGTGCGGTAATGATATATACCTGATTTCACCTTCTTTTTTCTTTTTATATTATTTATGTTGTTCCATTTATTTGCATTGTATATTTTATTAATTCTCTGTTTCATAATTGGCTCGAAGAATTCTTTGGGATAGTTGTTCATTATTAGTACTTTTTTTATTTTTTCAAGATTTTTTGTCTGTATCTACAATGTGCCAACTTTAATCGCTCTATCAGTAAGAGCTGTTACAACACTTTTTTTATATTGTATAGGTGCATATGATTGGTAATTCAAGTATCTACCAAACCACACCTCCTTTGTGTACCAGTTTGTTTTTATTTCCCCATTATCGTCATATATAACCGTCATATCCAAAAAGTTTAATGATATGTTTTTGTCTTCCTCAATGGTGAATTTAATGGTCTCATGGAACGCATTAAACTTATCCAGTGTGTATTGAACTTTTTGGTTTGGCAGGCACATTATGCAGTCATCCACGTATCTTTTAAAAAATCCACACTTAAAATTCAAATCAGATATTAGTTTTTCTTCCAGACTTTCCATTACAAGGTTTGCAATTGTTGCAGCTTTGGGAGACCCCATAGCTACTCCATATATTTGTGAATAGAAATTGTCCTCGTACCGGAAGTAAGTGGACTTAAGGCACAGCTCTGCCGCCCCAATAAATTCATTTTCGGGTATTGATGTATGTTCCTTTATTTCAGACCATTTATTTCTTATGCACTGTATTGAGTAATCTACCGGGATGTTTGTGTATAACGATACCACATCAGGTGATATTAGGCGATGGTTCTCAGGTATTTTCTGTTTTTTTATAAATTCGCAGAAACTCCATGAGTCTCTAATGTGATATTGTGAATTTCCCAATATATCACTCAACACAGCTGACAGGTATTTAGACAATTGGTAAGTTGTGGCATTTATGTTGCTAACTATCGGTCTCAATGGGTGGCCTGCTTTGTGAAGTTTTGGCAGGCATAAATGATGCTCGGCGGTTGTTGCAAGATAGTGTTCGTTTTTAAATTATATGTTATGAATTTATTTTTATGCCATGAATTTATTATTTTATTTAGTTTTGTTTGAATATTTGTAGTAAGATCTTTTTTTCCGGTTTATATGTTTTTAAATCATTTATTAAGGCTAGCATTTTTGTTCTATATTCACTTTTCATCATAACAACTGTCTTGCTACATTTATCAGCCGTTAGCACACAGATGTTTGTGTTTTCATTTAAAAAAGTTTTGGTCTCACATATTAGCTTATTTATATCATTGGGCACACCTTTGTTCGACGTTCCACTCTTGAAATTTGTTAATATATTACACAATTTACTTCTTATTTCGTTTTTTTTATCGCTGTTTAATGAGAAGATTCCATGTTCGATGTTTGTTATGACTTCATGAACCGATTTGTATTGTTTTTGTTAAGTGAAAATTTTGGACCAAGTGATAAAATATATTTGACGTTACCACAGACTCAACGCTGACTCCCCTACGATAACTGCAGACGGCCAAACGACACAACCAAAAAACCACGTCAAATACCTTGGAATCACAATTGACCACAAACTTAAATTCACTAAACACATACGAAACATCAGGGCAGAAACAATAAAGAGAACAAAACACTTCCGATCACTAACTTACAAAGACAGAGGAATTAGCACAAACAACGCCACCAAAATATATAAAGCTATCTGTAGACCCTTGCTAGACTATGGACATATACTCATGACCAACGGAACAGAATGGACAAAACGTTATGTACAAACAACAGAACAACTTGCACTAAGACTAACACGAATAAGACACCCCCAAAACCCACTGCACAACCCCCCCACCCAACTACTATACGAACGCACAAACATGACAAAGATCTCGGAAAGACTCATACATCTACAGACAAAATGGACAAACAACCCCTACAACTGGACCATACTGAATCCCCTTTGTCTTACAAGACCAACCAGACAATCCCGCTTCCGTTTCCCTACATCAACGCTACTCGAACACTTACAAACGCAACTGACTACTGGACAATAAAATAATTTTTTCTTGTCATTGGAATTGGAAAGTTTATTAATAAGATTGTTAACGTAGAATAAGAGAATTTTCATATTTATTTTTTATTCAGATTAAGACTACATGTATTAATGTATGTGATGTATGATGTTTACTACTACTATTTGACGTTGTTTGGTATGTTTAATGATGTTAAATTTTTTATCCATTCTTCATTAGTCTTATATTTGTTTTTCATACCATGTTTCTTGGTTACCAGTGTTTCCAATTTGTTCTTTTGTTTTGCCTTGATTTTGTTGAACACAGTTTCGTACTTCTGCTCTTGTTGTTCGTAAAACATTGTTAACTCATTGTGACTAATTTTTTCTTGTAGATATCTTTTCACATTAATGGTTTCATTCTCTATACTTTTTAACTTTGAACAACAATCACTTAATACGATATTTAGGCAGTGAAAGTAAAACATGTGCAAAACTTTTAAATATTTTGTTTGATTCTGTCTGTTCCCAAAATTAAAATCCTTTCTCCTCACCTGTATGAACTTTGGTATGATCGCCATTTCTTGCATCTGGTTAGGAAGTTTTTCTTGTTCTTCTCTCTTGCCAATTTTGCCTGCAATCTCCCATATGTCCCCTTCAACCTTTCTCCATCCATCAGATCTATCCTGCTTTTGTTCCCAAGCATCTCAATATCGTTACGTATATTTTCCTGACTGTACTTTAATTCACTTCAAAATATTGCTGGGTTTCAGTCAATTAGACAAACTGATGATGGTGCAGAAAGACACCGAAACGTATTTGTAACATTTTAAATAATAAACAATAAAATTGACTGAAACCCAGGAATATTTTGAAGTTTATCTAACATGTCAACATGTCTATTTTTGACGTTTATTTTGATGCTGACACGTTGGTCCCACGCGGCCAATGAGTAACATGCTGTTCCCAATGGCCGTGTGGGACCAACGTGTCACCACATATTCACGTCCAGACTTGCAAGTAATTGCCGAAGTTTGTCTGGGGTACGTGTCTGGGGCGAGCGGACGTCTTGGCATCTTGCTTCAATCGTGCAAGTTCTTTGTGAGTCTCACCATGTCGTACGAAAAACAAGTGAAGCATTTAGAGCAACTTTGGCAAGAAATCTTGTCTGAAGAAGAAACAGAAGTAAGTGCCTTTGATGTTGATGCAACTTCTGATGAATATGAGCCAGACTCGACTTTTGAAGATTCAAATTCAGAGTGTGTGAAGTGTGACTTAAAAAAAAAGAAGCAAAAGAACAATGCGTACCAAGGGTGTTACCTCGTCTTATGAAGCTGGGCCGTCCACAAGTTGGAAAGTGTCCTATCCAGGGTGACTCCGAGGTATTTCCGGTTTTTATTATGTTTCAGCAACTTCTCTTCAAAAAATAGCTCAATTTCTTTGTTGGCCAATTTGTTATTTAAATTAAAACATGACCTTTCAGTTTTTGCTGCGCTACGTTGGAGTTTCCACTTACGGAAATATTGCCCCTAGATGTTTAAATCTTCAGTAATAATAATTTCTGCTATTTCGAGGTGTTCACTTTGCGTAGCTATTGCCCAGTCCTCCGCATATCCAAATCTCCTTGATAACATTTCAGGCATGTCGGCTATATACAGATTGAAGAGGAGTGGTGCCAATACCGATCCTTGAGGTAAACCGTTGTTCAGCTTCATTATTTTACTTTTTGAGTTACCCAAGATAACCATGAACGTTCTGTTACTGAGCATATCCTCAATTAGCTTAACTGCCTTGAGACCAGATATTTCCCGTGCAAACTTACAGACCAAGCCATGCTTCTAAACTGTATCCTAGGCTGCTGTAAGATCAATGAATACAGCTGAAGTTTTTAACTGACTTTGAAATCCGGCCTCAATGAAAGCTGTCAGGGATAGGACCTGATCAGCACAGCTTCTGTTTGGTCGAAAGCCGGCCTGCTCTATCGGTACGCCTTCTAGGATTCGTGAACATATTCTGTTGTAGATAAGTCGCTCTAACAGTTTGTAAATTACACTTGCACACACATGCCAATGATTTTCACCTACTTAAGTGTCGAGGGTATCTTGCCTTTATTTAAAATATCTGTATAGAAGCAAGCGAGCCACTTTCGTGTATATTTGTCGCTGTATAAAATGCATTCAGGATGATGATTCGTAGAAAGACACACTATTTTAATTACATGAGCAACCCTTCTACAGCTACACGTGTATTACACTCTACCTAATTTAATCATCATCGTGTATTAATAATGGACATTTTCCCTATCGATACTAACTAGGGATTAGGCAAGACAAATAGCTGTTTATTGTCAATTACAACAATAATTATCGAGCTGCTTTAGACTGACCTGCATATTTGGGAAATATTGTATGTATGTATTTATTTTTCGAGTTTCTTTTCGAGTATTCTTTTGGTATTCTTAATAATAAATATATTTGTTACTACTATTATTACTATTTTCCTACAAAATATCATTGCACAATTTAAACAGTACCAAAGATCAGAAATGACGCCAGGAATACTATTAGTAAAATCCACTTGTGATTGTTCGCAGATTTTTCTAAACTCACCACAAAAGGCGTAATGCGTAAATTGGACTATCCGAACTGCGTCCATATATAAATGTGAAGTATCTAATAAACGAAATCTCAAGTACCAATCTTGTGATACTTACGGCTTTTGCGCCAGTCATTCAATTAACATACGAGTCCATTGGTCCATCGGGATTTCCAGACATAAAACCCTTAATGTAAAAAGATGACTGCAAAACAATCGTTTCATATTTTCACACATTGCTTCACATCGTTGGTGAGCAGTACTCTAGAGTATTTCTCAAGTAGTTATTGAAATGGACAGTTTAGACAACAGATTTCGATTGCCTTGCTCCATATAATTTTCTGATAATAAACCAGCACTTTTAATTTTTTTATACGGATTTTCGAAATCATGCTTTGATTGTAAACGTGAATAAAATGGTAGAGAAACACAGCAAACTCTTTTAACTAGGAAAGGATAAAAATTAATATTTTATTTATTAAAAATTAGAATTTTCGTTTTATTTTTGTTGCTTGTTTGTGCGATAAGAATAAGTACTCCTAAGTGCGGCTTCATACGTTATTTGGCATCTTCGTCATGGCCCGTTTTTGCCAAAGAATTTGTTCATTATAAGCCTTAGCCTTCATGATTTGATTAGATATCAAAAATAGGTTAAGACACTTCTGCTTTCATGTTCTTTACACCTTTATCTTGATAGCACTCTTCAACCAGTGTAGCCTTTCTCAATGATTTGATCACAGAACTTTCAGATTTGATGTATAGAACTTCAAGTCAAATCAAAATGCCAATTGGCCCGAGTTTGAAAATAGCAGGGTTTCATCTGAGCTGTCCGCTATATCTACAACATTCACAACGGTTATTACATCAACAGAAGTACTGTTTTAAGAAGTTTTTTTATGTGTGTTGAAAAGTACATATTTGATAAAACAGGACAACGGTTCCAATAAGTAAATCAAGAATTTTTTTTTGAAATATGCTCAGATACCTCTATAATTTGAGATATCACGTCATCAACAATTTTTTTACTGGCTATCCTAATTTTTTTGGATCCCACCTGAGGGTGTTTTGGCAGGACAGGAAAACTAATAAAAAAATAACTCTTGTCAAAAACTGAGATAGTTGCAAAAAACTAGATCAGAAGAACGGCAACGATGCTTTTCGTAAAACATTACGTAAATACCTGTTGCTTCTTAATTATCAAAAACTCCAGTAACCATGGAAAAATACAGAAAGTGAGGTTGAAATGCAATGGAATAGGTTGCCAACAACCACAAATGTCAATTACCTCATATAAAAGGTTCTGGAGCAATTCTCTATACAATTAAGTGTAGAAGAAGAAAGTCAATAACCTATAGATTAGAAAATGTTCTGGTGTTTGTAGTAAAAAAAATATTAGATTTAAATATGTGGGTTTGAAAAGAACCGTTTTGAAATGTGGACAACTCGCAAAAGGTGCTCGAAGTTCCATTTTAACTCCAAACATGTTTGTGCCCGTGTAATTACGTTATTCTGCACTCATTTTGAGCAGCTTCTCGCATTCGGTTCTTTAATTCGTGCTCAATCTGTACCGGTGTTCAGTAGACCAGATATTTAATGTGTCCTGTATATTTAACATACGATAACAACAACATAACATATGGATGTTGCCATTCCTTGGCAATTATACGCAGAATAATTGCGTGGGAAAGTGTCAGTTTTTGTGCAATTCTCCGAGTACTCCTGGAAGGCTCTGCGCGATTATCTCCAATGTCAATAGCGACACCTAATATTTGACATACACATTATTTCTTTGAGCAGATTGTTGAATAACTTAATGCTGCTGTAAATGGGACGCTCTTCGCATGTTAAGAGATTATGTTAGGGATCCATGTAATTATTTTTTTCAGACGCATTTACAGGCCCAAAATTCGCAAATAATTCTTTAGGTTCAAATAAATATAACGCTCTTGAATATACACTGCCGGAGGTGTTATCAAATTAACGTCTTTAATTTTGCCTCTGCAACTTGTTCTGGAATGGCAGCCAAGAAGCGATCTTATTGCTCGTTTCTGAGCTAAAAAAATGTGAAGTTTGAGCTTTGCACCTACAGAGGGAGGGCACTCAAAGTTTGCATGGTAAATCATCTTCTTCATTTGTAAGTTTGCACACGTACTACGTGATGATCTGGAGTGCTGTCAAATAACAGGTCCAGGAAGTCAAGAATGTCCTCAAGATTATTTTTTATAATATCTCCATAATTTGCAGCTTGAATGTTTGATCTACTTGTCTGAAATTAAATTTGTTTTTTAATGGTTTGTAATTTTTTGATAATTGTATTGTGAGAGCCACTTGAGCAGTCATCAAGTTAACATGTCTTAGTCGAGATTATTTCGATTTTTTCACGATGTTAAAATGCTGGTATTATCATCATAATTCATTATTGTGGACTGCATACCAGAGGGCAGCAAATCTTGATTGCATTAATATATATTTTTAATAGCAAAGAACCTAATCCTATATCACATTGAGGTATCCATTTTGAATTGTTTTTATGTACTTCGATTTCCATATGTCACCTATTGTGTTCTGTCTGAGCAAAGTGACTGAAGTTCGTTTTAAAGTTTCATCAATTATTGCTAGATTTTCTGACGTCGTCATTAAAATGCCATGAGCTCTTGAGGGATTGAGGGGAGGTCAAAAATTTTTACCATTTGATAAGTGGAATTTTTTGTTTATTGAAACAACTAAACCTGTTCTTAAGGGTCCCGGAAAAACTCGCTATTTGAGAGAGTTGTTTAGACTATATGTTAACGGCTTGCTGATGGTAGTAATAATGTGATTTATATTGTTTTTAGCTTGGCAACAGACAAAGGCACTTGGAGCTGTTCTAAGAATATGTCAACTAAACATAGAGAGCTTAAGTAATGCAAATGGTGAATATCTTTTGAAAATCCTACATCTGGGTTACGTTTATAGAAAGTGATTTAGAACTGGGGTCATTCCTCTGGTGTTTTAGGAGTACAGGAAAAATACCAAAAAAATTAATTGTCATTAAAAACTCAGATATCTGCAAAAAGCTATATCAGAAGGATGGCAACAATGTTTTTCAAGGTAATATGCCTCATTAACATTACATAAATACCTGTTGCTTCTTAATTAATGAAGTAGCCATGGGTAAACACAAAACACAGAAAGGGAAAGTAAAAGAAATATTTTGAAGTAAGGATAATGTTGTCACTTTGCCGTTAGTGCTGCCAGGCTTTTTGGGGCAGATAAGTTATATACGTAAACTCGCCACAGACGTAAACAAAAACCTCCTGTGTAAGGGTATTTATCAATGATTAATAGAATACCTATTAATCAATTAAAATACCATTAAGTTGTTAAATCACCAGAGGTTGACGAAGTTCTGACCGTTTAACTTCAAAAATTTGTGCCCGGGGCACATCACTTTATTGTGAACTCTTCGCAGCAGTCTCGGCACACATTTTGAGCAGATCTCGTATTCGGTTAAAATCCTCCTGCTCAATTTGTACATTACATGTATGTTACATATATACCTCCCTTTCTCGGGGCAGATTTCGGGACAATTATCCGGCGCCTGCAAAAGTGTCAGTGGTTGTGCTATGCTTCGAGTACTCCTGGAAAGCTCAGCTGCAATTATCTCCAATACCTGTTCCTCTGTGTCTGGAACCCGAACACCCCTTGTCGCCCACTATCTTCCTAGAGCCAATCGTCCAGTGTCTCTAGCCTTTTGCTGGTGTAAGTTCTTACACCTTCTGCTATGTTACTGTGGCATTTCCCCAAAACTAATCCCATATCCGCAATTTCGATGTTGGTGTACATTTTGTGAAAGGAGCTTCAAAGTAAGCGAGAGTTTGACAAATGCTTGTTATTATTGACAAATGTTATCTATCTGTAACTATCTGTTAATGACAAAAAATATCATTACCGCTTTGACTTTTCATCAAAAAATTGTAGAAGAGTACTTTTTAAATATAAAAATTTTTCGTAATTTAAAGCAAAGATCATAATTTTGCTTTTCGAATGTTTAAGTATTCCAATAGGCTACCAATCAAACATGGGACTATTTGATAATAAAATAATACTTAATAACAAAGTTATAATTCGATTTTCAACTGTTAATATATTCTAGAAATTTTCGAAAAAAAATTTTTCAATATTTTTTTCGTATATTAACCTATAACCCCTTAAAAGGAATGACGCCAATTTTGAATCACCCTGTAGAGCTCCACTTAGAGGTATTCGTCAATTTTTAGGATATCATCTCCACTGGTTCGGGGTTTGCCCTGTGCGTCCGTTAATTTGCAGATGTAGTTTTTTTCCTATGGCTAACTACTATCTCAAAATTTTCAAGTTCTTATTTTCTTCTGGATCTTAAATCACCCTGGATGTTTGCTAGGTATTGTAATTTTTATGTCTCTTCTGATGGCTTTGGGGATGTCTTAATTTAATTGCCTTAATGCTGCACGATTTGTTATGTGTTTTTCTGGCATTTCTCTTCTTTCTTTTATGAGGCTTTTTGTCTCCGAGTTGAGTTTTCGTTCTTTGCCTCTGACTTTGTGTTTGCTTGTGTACTACCTTGTAGTTTGATTTATTGCGTTGTTAATTTGAATGTTTAGGTTATCGACGTTCAGGTGTTTCTCTTCTAAGCTCTCTAGTTTTTTTAGTTTTAATTTTAAAAGTTTCTTGTACATTGTGTTGTCTTTGATAAGACTCAATTTTATTTCATGATATTTATCACTCGGTGGTAACTGCGTACGGAGCACTTATTAAGTACAGTGACGTCTGTACGTGACGTACAGTGAAGTAAATGTGTTCGATGTTGCCATCCCGGGTACCGGCCTTTCGGCAAACCCCTTCGTCCTATTCGCGATTCGCTCATCCACTATCCGCAAAACTACCATGAGTGGAACTCCTTAGTCGGTGCCTTGGACCTCCTCCCTCCTTAGAGGGGAGAGAAGACTTTAACCTAATGAACTATTACAAATTTCTTTTCTCTGCACTAACCACTTATATCTAATTCATATCGCTATGCTAGTTCTATTCTATATTTGATGCAACCCGGGTCCTATCCTATATGTCCGGTTGCTCCACTTGCCCGGTTTAGAGGGTTAATTCGACCCACTTGTTTACTTTGTCTATGTCTGTTTCCTTTTGCCTCCCTTAGTTTAGTGTCCATATTGCCATATTTGGACATTATGTGTTGTCGTGCTTGTATGCTGTTCGTATCTGTGCACTGGTATCTAATATGTTCGATTGTCTCGTCATTCATTCCACATCCACATAGTGCCCTGCTTGTCAGCTTGAATCTATGCAGATAATGTGCAGTGTTTCCGTGTGCTGTTGCAAACTGCACATCTTTGAACGTCAACGGTATTGGCTGTGTACCGACTGTTTCTCACATTTGGTGCAGCTGTCATCCCTTGCCGCTTGTATCCCAATACTGCTGCCATTCTGTCTTTATTATTCTCTCTCGTGCCTTAGCCCAATCCTGACTTGTCTTGGCATTGTATAGTGCTGTGGGCTCTGTCTGGTTGGTCATTCCTGCCCCTTCGTCTGCCAGCCGGTGCACTTCCTTGTTGCATTTGTTTTCCTTATCGTGTTCTTTCTCCCATCTCACTTTCGTTATCCATCCACTGTGATGTCTTTGTTCCATACGTTTTGAGATGCCGTCTGCAGATTTGTTCTTGTTTTGCCTTTGTTAATGGCCTCTACCAGCTGCCTCCTGTCTGCGAGTATCGTGAAATTTCGTTCCTGTTCTGAGTTCCCTAGTGTTATTGCTCTCAGAACCGTATACCCTTCCGCTACATTTATCTTTGTGTTGTTCTGCAGTTTGTTGTTTCGGCCCCCATGATGTTCCGGTTTTATGCCAATTGCCTCTCTGCCGTCCGCTATCACCGTGGCATTGATAGATATTCTAGCCCCCGATGGTGTTTCTTCGGTATTGAGATGCTCCATGCTGAGATGTGGCCTATCTCCATGTTTTGATGGGAGCTTGTTCTCTTCCATGTTATTCATTTGGTGGACTTCGTACCTCGATCAGGGCTTTATCCACCAGGGTTTAGTATTATTATTATAATATGCAATTACCTGTAGTGCATCTGTCGGTGATGCGTTGTGCGATTTGATCGCCACCTTCAAGCCTGCTCTCATTGCCGCTTCTATCTGTTGTTTCTGACGGGCCTCTCTGGCTTTTGCTCCCCATACTTCTGCTCCGTCCATTGTCGCTGGTTTTACGCTCGTTGTTGTGGTTGCGATACATCTCTCATACGTGCTAATGTGTTTTGCTTTGTACCCCATATTTCTTATATCTTCCAGCCAAGTTTCGCTATAGTTTCCTCCGTTTTGTGTCTCACCGTGTGTATGTGCTTATTGAAGTAAAGCTGTCTGCCTAGCGTGATCCCCACATATTTGATGTTCTCCTGCTGCTGTATCCATTTGTCTCCTGTATAGAGCGCCGGTGGTCTGACTCTTTTCTTGTTAACAAACATGGCTTATGTTTTGTTAGTGTTGTACTTGGTCCCACTCTTCGATGTCCAGTTTTCGCATGCTTCTCATATGTATTTCCATTTATTTTCAATTCGTTTTGCTGAAAGCCCCGAGTTAACGATGACTTGGTCGTCCGCAAATGCCTGTATTTGAGCCAGGTCATCTATGTAGTTTTGCGATACATCTCTCATTCGGGCTTGTTCTGTCCTCCATCTGTTCCGCTGTTCGTCCATGGTCCCGAACCACCCTTCCATTACTAACAACAACCATAACGTTGGGCTCATGCTGGATCCTTGGGGGCATCCTTTTGTTAGGCTGTGTGTATCTTGTCCCGTTGGTATTTTCCTATCCGCCAGGAAACTGTGTATCACTCCCTCTAGGTTATGGGTAATTGTTGTCCTGGTCAATTCTTGCATGATGCACGGTCTCCACGCGGTGTTAAAGGGTTTTTCGAGGTCGGGTATTATCAACTGCTGGTGTGGTCCTTCCGTTTTGTTTTTTCCTATTTTTCCATGCTGCCTATGCCATCTATAGTGCTTCGTTCCTCCCTGAACCCGTATTGTCGTATGTCCATGTTGTTGTTCGTCTCTAACAGATACTGAACTCGCTCGTTTATTGTTTTATCCAATATTTTGCCGAGTGCGGGTTGTATCGATAAGGGCCTTGGGTTGCCATCTTTTTTAGGTATCCAGACTACCTTGCATGTTTTCCAGCATAATGGGAATATCTGCCCGTCGAGGCAGCTGTTGTATAGCCTTGTGATTTTGTTGCCCATTGCGTCTAATATGTGCCTCGCCGCCTCGTTGGGTATCTTGTCCGTTCCCGTTACTTTGTTCTTTTGTAGGCTGTCTACAACGTTTCGCATCTCTATTAATGTTATTTTGGGATCCTGCCCCTCGTTGTATTAAGGTTTTCTACTCCTTGCCTTTCTCGTGTTATCGTTGTCTTTTTCTGGTTCATCTTTTGGGAAGTATTTTTGTACTAGGTAGGCTTGCCTGTCTTTTTCTTCGTTCGTAAAGTTCCGTTTTTTTTGTATTGTCCTATTGATCTCGGTGTGCTTTTTGCCCGCTGACACATTCCACGCTTTGTGTCAAGGAGAATAACGTAACATGTCAACCGTTTCCTCATCGTGGCTCCTCCGTTTTTAATTTTTTGCGTCCTTCTTGTATTCCATTCGGTGCATTCTGTACTGACGTTTCTTTTCCTCTTTCGTGCATTCATCTGTTGCTGCTTGTATTTCTCTCCTTTCTTTATTTAAACGCTTTTTTTGTTTTTCCAGGGCTTCGTTCCACCATACCAGCTCGTCTCATGTCCTTTTCGCTTTCGTCTTGATGTATTTTCGGCATTCTCTACTGCTACTATCTTGTCTGTCCAAGTGCTGATGTATTTCTCAAGTCGTGACCGGTCGGTGTTTATAAAATGAAATGTGTCCCATTTCTTTATAGTTTGCTCTATATCCATCTCATATGTGATGTATTTATGTTCCGAGAGTGTCTCCTCCGTGTTTACCTTCCAGTCCCTCCTTTTTATCCCTTTCGCTATTGTGATATCTACGTGACTGCTCCCTATTGGTCCCTGAAAGGTCGCCGGGGCTGCCTTGTTATTTTCCAGTTTATACCCATTGTCTATAATCCCGTTTAAGAGGTCCTCCCCTCTTCTGACGTTTACACTGCTGCCCCACATGTCGTTGTGCGCGTTGAAATCCGTCACCTATCAGGTGACGCCTGATTTGTATGTCTTGTCCTCGCTGTTTCCGTCGTACTCCTCCAGCATTCAGATTTCCTTCTGCTCGTCATACATCGATGTTATGTATATGCGGCCTTCTTTGTTGTTCAGTCTTATAGTGGTTGAGGTGTCGCTCGTTAGTTGCATCATTACGGTACAGTCTATGTTATCCCATGTCCATATTTCAGTCTTGGCCTTTTTCCCGTTGTTCATTTTCTGAAGCCTATTCTTTGGCCTATACTTAATATAAGGTTCCTGCAGCAGCACGACGTCTATATTGTGGTCTTTTACGTATTTTTTAGTAGTAGTATTAATATTATTTATTTTTTAGGAGTAGTGCTGTTGCTTCTTTCCCCTGTCTTCGTTGAACTGTATTACCCTCATGCCTTGCTCCCTGCCTCCTTTGCTCCCGTATTGCTTTGCCCGCAATTTACCTTTGGCTGCCGGTATTGCTCTGATTTTCGGGCGTATACGGGACATATTATGTCCCTAGCTGTTCGTCGCCTTTCTTCTCGAGCAGTTCCAAATGTCGCAAAGTTCGGGCAGTCCAAATGTGTCGACTTGCACTCGCGTCCAGCGTGCGGACCTCCGCAGACGTGACATCTTGGAGGGTTCTAACAATGCTTCCCCACATGTCCAAATCAATGGCAGTTGTAGCAGATGGTCAGATCAATCTCCTCTCTTATTGACACCTCGCTCAGGTCCAGGCAGATTATCTCTTTTCTAACCATGGCTCGAAACACCTCCGGCTCCGCCTCAGCTACCACATTCTACTTCCTAGGGTTGATGCACGTGATCCGCCGTATTATCAGAGCCTTTTTAAGGTTGTCCCCGAAAGCTTTCCGCAGGTCTCTATTTTCTATCAGGATGGCTTCCAGTAGTTCGTCGTCTGTGCAACCCTTCATTACTCCGGCGATAATCATTTCTGGGTTAGTCCTCTATCGGTTACAGTGAAGTTCACTGACGAACTGTGTTTTTTCTGTCAGAAATTATGAAGTCAATATCATTTTTTGTCCTTTACAACAAGAAATGCGACTCAAACTAAGTAGCACACATTTCCTTATAGAAAAAATGAATAATTATTCGAGTGGCAGTAACTGTAATTTTTTACATAACATTTCAAATATTTTAAAAACGGTTAGATAGGATATTATACATGAAATATATTTATAATTTGGAGTAGAAGTCAAACATGTATATTTTAGGTAGCTTGCCCCCAATGACTTCGGCACACTGTACCAATTTTCAAATCTCTCCTAATTACAGTTTGCCAGATATCGATCGCGGCGATTTCCGGTGGGACACCCTGTATTGAATCAGTTTAGCGTGAAAAATTGCCTTATCAATTACGAAAAAATTTCGACCGAATTTAAATCATTTATTAATATCTGAGACAAGTGTTTGCACCTTAGGTACTCGAAAATCTACGCTTACAGTTTATAAGGTTTATGCGCTGAGGGTCACAGGGTCAAACGACCGGAACATTATGCTTAATGGAAGCTCTCTATGGGCAGTGCGTAAACACTCGAGGGCCTTTTGTACATGCCTCTTATTTGTTCCACTATAGTCAGAAAGGAGTATACCCTTCCGTAGTTCACACCTGCCAAATTCTTAGGTTCAATTGAGTTTTTCGGTTCCCAACTTTTAAAAAAATTTGTGCGTACGAATCCTCGGAATAACCTACGCTGCCATCGAGGACGAATACGGCAAAGGAAAATAAAAAGTACAAGACAGCTCTTACTGACGACACAATGCCATGACTTTGTCGTCGGATAAAAAGTTGGTAGAAATTGCGGAAGAACTGAAGAAAATCAAATGGGATATTGTCGGACTAAGCGAGGTAAAAAGAAAGGGAGAAGAACAGCTAACTCCAAGGTCGGGAAATGTGTTTTACTATGGTGACGGAGCGGTGGCAAGAATAGGCGGTGTCGGTTTTATCGTCAAGCGTAAAAGTTATGTATCTAATAGTATAACTCAACAGTAGATATACCTTCAAAATCATACAGGTCTATGCTCCTACCAGCACGATAGTGAAGAGAAAATGGACGAGTTCTACGACTATGAAATCAAAGCGTATGAAGAGACACCATCAAAATTTCATATTCTGATAGAGATTTCATTGCGAATCTAGGACAACGATAAAAAGTTCTCGAAATAGGACTGGAACTACATGGCTTTGGCGAGAGGAATGAAAGAGGCACAATGCTCTTGGAATTTCTGTTACAGCACAACATGTACGCAACAAACTCATTTTTCAAGAAGTCCCCCCAAACGAAAATGTACATGGATGAGCCCCGACGGTGTAACCAGAAACGAGATTGACTACATAATTACGGACAGAAGAGATATCACCAGGGACGTTTCGGTCCTCACCAGCTTTTACGCGGGAACTGAGCACAGCCTACTGAGAGCCAAGGTGTCCATAAACCTAAAAAATGAACGGCAAAAAATATTGTCTAAAATTACAAATGCAAAGTTAAGAGATGTGGACGCATACCAGTAACATATTAAGAGAGACCTGTTGCATGGAGAGTTAACGAGCGAGCAAGATATAAATGCAATGAACGGAAATTTAATCCATGCACTCAAGAATGCCCAAGAACAACATTGCAACAAGGGAAGGACAGGCCCAGAAAAGCTCAGCATCGAAATTTAAAACTTAATGAAAAGACGCCGAGAAATAAGAGGAGAACTGAATATAAATCCGAACGAATTAGGAGAACTCAACAAAACTATTTCCTCAGCAATTAGGGCAGGCCTATGTCCAGCAGTGCACGCAGAGGGCTGATTGATGATGATGATGATGACCGGAAGGCATTTGATTCTATCCACCAGGACAAAATGCTGAGAGCTCTGGCGGAATGTAGAATCGACGATAAAACTTTATCACTGATAAAACATATATGAAACAGCCACAGCGAACTTCAGAGCACATGATGACACAAACAGATTCCAAATAGGAAGAGGAGTCAGACTAGGGGACACGATCTCACCAAAGCTTTTCACGACCCTTCTGGAGTCCCTGTGCAGACGGACCAACAGGAACTTGCCGTGTATCAATGTTGTTGGAGAGCGGTTGAGTCTTCTGCGATGTGTGGACGACATAGTCTTATTAACCGACAGAATAGACGATGCATGCAGAATGTTGGAGAAACTTAACAACGTCAGGTGGAATTGGAAATGAACCTGTCTAAAACTAAATACATGACACACATTGTAATGAGGAAATGCATTGTGTTAAGCGGTACCCCGATAGAGAAGGTTTCTTCTTATCAATTCCTGGGTCATGAACTAAAAGTCAATAGAGACATTTGAACACAAGGACTTAGCAGGAGAATCGGGTTGACCTGGGCTGCTTACGGCGAACTGAAACACGTCTTTCAATCCAACATTACCGTATGCCTAAAACGCACGGTTTTTAACCAAAGTGTTCTGCCGTTTCAGACCTATAGTGCTGAGACACAGACGCTTACTAAAAAGTCTCGAATTATAATCAAATTAGCACAAACCAAGCTGGATAGCGGTGCCAATAGTGTCTGGGTGTTGGTAGATTATTTGATTAATCCACGATGTGGAAGAAAAAGCAGAGCAAAACTGTATTAATAAACTTAACTTTATTAACGAAGATGTTGCACGTGTATACTTAAGGCTACGAACATGGAATAGATATATATCGTCACACCCATGTCAAAAAGACAACATGACACTAGTGGATGACTATCGCGCATCATTTATACGTCTATATTTACCACATCCCCCTTAAACGTATAAAAAAACCGAATTTGATTGACCTAAACTTTCTACACAAAATTTATGCTTTAACAAAGGTAATGATTTTGTGCAAATATCCGAAATCATACTTGCAATAGACTTATATTCTACACATATTTTACCCAAGTCTACGATTTCTCTAATATAATGATTTTTGATGTCGATGTGTTCAGTGCGCTTATGATAAACAGGGTTACTGACAAATCTTTGCGCGTCTTAATGAGCCAATGAGCTGTTGGTAAGGCACATTATCTATGTACCCTTGGTCTTGGTCGAACTTTATGTTCGATTGAAGTGGTGTTCCTCCTGGATTGGCATTTGTCATCTCAAATTTGGAAAGGATTGACAATATATAATGAGATTGGTTGAATTGGATCACCCGATGCTCTCTATCTCTTTCCACTTTAATACCCAACATGTAAGAAATTGGCCCCAAATCCTTTACCTTGAAGCAATCTCTCTTTCACTTTAAGTTTCTTTGCAGCTTCCATATCATTATAGAATACGAAGAAATCGTCTACGTATAGAGCACTATATACAACTTTATCGACATTTTGTTTTGAGAAAATGCATGGCTCACTTTGGTTTCTTTTGTTACCCATGTTATTCAGAACATCTACTACCTTGCTGTTCCAAACTCTTGAAGATTGCTTGAGTCCATAGAGTGCTTTCTTTAGTCGACACATTTTAACTTCGCATTCACCTTCAAGAAAACCCTCTGGAGGCGACATGTCGATTTCTTCCTCAAGATCACCATGAAAGAAGGCTGTCTCTACATCGAAATGGTCAATAGCCAGGTCCATTGCGGCAGCAATTGCAAATAAAATCCATAATGAACTATGTCTATGATCACCGGCGAGTAGGTTTCATCATAGTCAACTCCTGGTGTCTGGGTAAATCCCTTAGCGACAAGCCTGGCTTTGTATTGTGTTACCTCGATCTCTCAGTTTCTTTGATTTTGTGTGAACCGATTTGCTTCGGACAATATTTACAGGCTTTGTAGGTTTATTTACAAACATTATTATCCCAGACATTATTGTCGTTAAGTGACTGCAACTCCTTGTTCATAGCCGACTTCCATTGCTCTTTTTCATCACCTAGAACAGCTTCCCTGTGAGTTGCTGGTTCATTCCAGAATCCCAGTTCTTCTATGACAGTTTAAAATGTTATAAATTCGCGAACTTCTGGTTGCTTCCTTTCTCTTCTCGGGTACAGTCTAGATGTACTACACTAGAGCACATGTGATTTGTTGCTCCCGAATCAATATACCATTCAGACTTGCTCATGTCTATCTTCATACCAAGAGCCGTGAGTAGATCCTCTCTTTGTTTCCGGATTATCCGGTATTCTGGACACCTTTGTTCGGACGAAATTGATTTTGGCAACTTTGTTTATAATGTCTTTGGCTCTTGCACTTCCAACACCAAGGTTTATTGGATTTTTCTTGGTTTTTGACTAACAACACTGATTCGTCAGTTCGTTGACCCCATTTTTTCTTTTGGAGCAGTTTGGTTTTTACTAGGTCGCTTGTAATGGCAACACCACTGTGTTCTAGAGCCAAAGTCATTGGTTCATATCCTTCGGGCAAGCCTTACACACATTCTAATGCCAATATATTCGTCATCTATTGGTTTACCAATACCTGCAAATACATGATTTCGTTGACATAACTTTCCATGTTTTGGAAACTTTCCAACTTCATAGAAAATAAAGTTCTCATCAAACGTATCCTTCTGTTTAGGTCTATATCGTCATATGCCTTTTCGAGGGCATCCCAAGCTTTTTTGGCAGATTCTGCTTGCATAATATGTTGCAATATATTGCATAATACAAGTTGCAAGTTTAATTTCAACCATAAGGCTGATTTTGCTTAGGGCTTTTTCGTCCCTGCATGTTCTGGCTACTAAATATGTTGTATCCTCCTCCTTGTAGCCATTCACAGCACACCAAAGGTTATGATACCTCAACAGGTTCATCATTTGAAATTTTCATACATTGTAGTTCTCACGCCCTTTTAATTTGGCTAGACTTCCAACGAGGACTGAAAACTCTTCCTTCGACATGATTGAATAAATTTTCACTGGATAAAGCAACTCGTTGCAAAATGGCCGCGACGCTGTTACGACTTTTGTTCGTTCAGTTACTTTGAAAGTTCGTATACAAACACTGCTTGCTTTTTCTGTGTATCTGGGCCCACATCCCGTTGGTGCATAATTTGATTAATCCCCGATGTGGAAGAAAAAGCAGAGCAAAACTATATTAATGAACTTAACTTTATTAACGAAGATGTTGCACGTCTATACTTAAGGCTACGAACATGGAATAAATATATATCGCTACACCCATGTCAAAAAGACAACATGACACTAGCGGATGGCTATCGCGCATCCAACACTGGGGCGGCCACGTGGCAAGAATGTCAAAGACAAGGAAGATTGTTGAATGGAGACCAAGAGAAGAAGCGTTTCGAAATCGGGGCGGTCACCAGCTAGGTGGACGGACGAGTTAAAGCAAGTAGAGACAAATTGGATGCAAGCGTCCCAGGACCCAAGAAACTGGAAATGGTACGGGAGGCCTACGTCCTACATATACAAGATAATGGCTGGATGATGATGAGGATGATCCTATTGAACAGCCTGCGTATTTAATCATAAATAATGTATTCAAAAAGTTGTAACATCAATTACTAATTTCACAATGTTATTTTTCTAAACTTTATACTTTAAATTTATTTGGAAAACAATGAAGAGTTTAAAAAGGAGGATACGCCACTTCAGATTAAATCTATTGACAATTAAATGCTTTGTTGTGGGTGTGACGTTTTTGTGTTAAGTGGTTCCTTACTTGATATAAATGAGCCCAAATCCAGTATGCATCAGTGTTCGTAGGGAAACGAAAATCGAAATAATGAAGGCGTTTATTTTGGCCAGCTTGTTGATAGTCGCAGTCGGTGCATCCCTGGAAAATGTTGGATCTACCTTTCAGTCTTTTAAGGTATGAAACTAAAGACTCTTTTTTATTTTATAGATTTAGTGCATTTTGTTCTGTGCTACATCCAGGACCTTTGCTTTGTCCGGTGTATTGTCTAACCCTATGTCTATTTCAGTTGAAGCATAGCAAGTCCTACAGCAACCAAGTTGAAGAAGCAAAACGGTTGGCCATTTTCACGGAAAATCTTCGCGATATTGAAGAACACAATGCCCTCTATGCAGCAGGACTTGTTTCCTACAATAAATGTGGGTATTTTGGTTAAAGGTGACAGCCCATGTAATACTTCTATTTATTTTTCCAGCTGTTAACCAATTTACCGATCTGACCATTGACGAATTTAAGGCCTATCTCACTCTTCACTCAAAGCCTACTCTCAACACTGTTCCATATGTAAGAACTGGACTACAGGTCCCAACCACCCTGGACTGGAGGTCTCAAGGTTATGTAACTGGAGTCAAGGACCAGGGCGACTGTGGATCCTGCTGGGCTTTCTCCGTCGTAAGATAATTTTTATATATATGTTTTATTCTTCCAATTGTTTTGGGTCAAGGTTGGTAAGGTCTAGGTAATCAAAATACGTAAAATTTGTTCATCAGGAAGTTTCATATCGAGATGTTAATTTACCGATACGAAACCTCCCAGCATTAAATAGTGAAATCGTTCTGAAAGTTCATCGTTCTGAGCTAATTTTTATTATTTATTTGTATTCTCACGCCTTTTGCGGAAAATACGAAAAAAACTTTTTCCACTTTTTACAGTAGAAAACCTTCTATAGACATAAACTATAGAACATTTGGATATATAAACGAATGGTCGTACTGAATAGAAGTATGGAAACCTATTTACATTAATTAAAAATATGATAAACCACATCAGTCTTTTAAGAGATGTATTGCATATTTTACTCGTACAGTAAAATCCGGTATTTTTAAGAAATATAATTTGCTGGTATTCACGCTTCTGGAGTTAGTTGTTCAGACAATGCCACCTTGTAGATCATCACTTTCCTTGCTTTCTTTCCTTTTTATGCCTTTCTCTTCATAATTTTTGATTATTTTATTGTTGTATATGTGTTTTTCTATTACTTTTCAAAAATATAAACACTTACTCAGGGATTGTTAGTTTTGGTTAGATTTGGTCAGTTTGGGAGGTTTCGGTTAGCTGGGATACCATTTACCAAGCTTTATTGTAAGTCCACGGTATACGTAATAATCGAATTTCTCTATATCCATGCGGAGCAATGAGATTTATGGATTTTGTTGGCTCAATATCTTTGTCTTCTTTAAATTAATTTTAAGACCTACTTGATTGGCAGATTCATTCAATTCATGTAGCATATCCTCCAGTTCAATAACATTTGTACTTTTGATGACTATATCGTCTGTAAATATCACCTAATTTAGATAGCAACCGTCCATCTTAACACCTATACTTTCCCAATTTACTTTTTTGAAGCGTGAAAGTGAAACCTTTTGGGGATATGGTGTCACCTTGGCGAATTCCTCTGCCAAACGGAACTTTGTCAGTCTTAAGATCTTGGTTACGTTTTACTTGAACTGCGGCGTTTTCGTAAATACTTAATATTAAGTTGGAATATCTGGTGTCAATTCTTCTTCTAAGGGTAATATAACCAAAACTGACTGAAAATGAATAGTTTTGAAGATATTAATTTTTACCTGAGTGAACTTTCAATGAGCGAAAAGAGATGAAAAACGCATTTACACAAAACAACATCGATAAAGTAGAGAAGTGATTGCAAGGGAAAGGCGTAGCGTGAACAACCAACTGCAGAAACTGGGATACTGGAACATTACTAAAAAAATAATGGAAAGAGCATTTTGAAAAAAAGGGAAGTTAGATAAATACTACTATTGGCTGCCCTGATTTGGGTCAGGAATAACATTTATACAGTTGACCGCCTGCATTAAAACCTCTTTATCATTATTTATCATAGAACGAAAAGCATTTGTCAACACCAAAAACCAATAATTTTTAACATGAAGTTACCCAAACCTACCTTAACCAACCTAAAATAGTCTTCAAATTTAGCGCATTGTATAACGATATATGTCTGCTGTATAACACTGACTTTCGGCAGATGAATATGATGTCCGTCATTACCAGCCTTCTTCCGGCATTTTTTCTTTGTATGGGTTGTCTATCTCGGGGCTTTTTGTGCAAAAACGATTTTACACTCACCTATAGATCTTCCTTCCTGCGCGAAAAACCTCTTTCTTCTTGAAATTCTGAATGAAAAAGCTCCGAGTAGGATCACGATTACTACGATTTCCACACTTTACTAAAGACACGTTACTGGCATTTTTTTGACTGCATAGTATGCTATTTGACAGTGGCTTAACTCAAAACCTATGGGCGCTACAAAATTCAGCAAATAGTAAAAAATTATCACTAACTGATTAGTGCCTCAACTGAAAGAAAAAATCAGTTTACAGCCACCGAATAAAAAGTTCGGCTGATTTTGCACCAAGACACTCTCCATTTCACTTATTCAAACATAAGTTTTACATCAGAATAAGCAGCAAGTTTTAAAAAAATCCATTGCCTTGCTCTCCCAATATTTTCGAAAACGTTATTTCTTTTATGAACTTTGACCATCAATAGCATTTTTTCTTAATAATATTAAAATATATAAATTATTAAAATATAATTAATAATTAAAGTTAGGTCAGCTCGTCTTCTTTTGATCTAAAGGGTATTGCAGTGCCCTCTTGCATGTGGTTATATTGCCCGGTTATACAGGTCTATCTCACGCTTTCTAGGTTGGATCCACGGAAGGTGCTTACTACAAAAGTACTGGAAAACTTGTAAGCCTATCCGAACAACAGCTAATAGACTGCACAACCAACGTAAATGATGGATGCGATGGTGGATACTTAGAAGAAACGTTTCCCTACGTTCAACAGACCGGTTTGGTATCTGAAAGCAGCTATCCATACACTGGTAAGTGATTATTCTAATTTCGCGCCATATTTCATATACTGATTTGTAATGTTTGGAAACAGGGCGTGATGGTAACTGCAGAATTTCTGAATCCGACGTGGTGACCAAAGTCAGCAAATATGTTTTGCTTGGTGGAGAAGCTGATCTTTTGGAAGCCGTTGGTTCCGTTGGCCCAGTATCTGTTGCGATGGATGCTACATACATCTATTCCTACGCTTCAGGAGTTTACGAGAGCAGCCTTTGCTCATTGTACTCTTTGAACCATGGTGTTCTTGTCGTAGGATATGGAACTCAGGACGGCAAAGACTATTGGCTGATCAAAAACTCCTGGGGCAACACATGGGGAGAACAAGGCTACTTGAAACTTCTGCGTGGCACCAACGAATGTGGAATTGCCGAAGACGATGTGTACCCAATCATATAAGCGAATTGATATAGTTATATGCAAGAGATTTTTATATATACATGTTTTTTATAAATATACCTAATAACATGAGTATTGCTTAATTTGTCTTCTTGAAACGAACAGATGGACTCTTTGTCATTGACTAGACTTTTTCAAGCAGTTTCAATTGTGCCATTTCCAATATTTATTTTTCTTAGTTTAATGCAGTCCAGCAAGTGTGCGACTTGAAAAAGTCTATTTTTTCGTAATTTTTTAGACATTAGACTTCGTTACTAGACTTTGCACAACAAATACATAAAACTTCAATGGACATCGAAATTTACTTACACACTGGATATCAAAGTTTACTTAGACAGCCATTAAACCGTAATGTAGTTGTAGGGAAAAGCAAACTGAACGCTGGACAGTCGGGAAGAATTTTTGCTTGTAGACCAGTGCCCAAAGGGCTCGGTTTAACAAATATTGTAAACTTCACTGAATATAAAACTCTAGTTAGACATCCTTTAGACTCGAGCACGACTGTGATAGAAGAACAGTAGACTAAACGCTAGACAATTCTTCTTCTCCGAGTGCCTTCTCCCATCGAAGATCGGTAACAATTTTCCGGACAACAATCGATGGACAACAATACAATTCGGAAAGTTGGTGGTCTGAGCAGTCCAAGGCACCCGGTACATTCGGCGGTACATCCACATCTCGAATGCCCCGAGCCTGTTCAGATTGCCAACTTTCAGCGTTCACGCTGCACTTAGGCTTAGCGTATTTCGGAAGTTCGCTCTGGCCATTTCAATCCAGGCTCTGATTTCGAAATCAGGGTTCAGATCTTCACACATCCAGCTGCCCAATCATTTAAACTAAGAAATTTTAGTAATCTGCGACCCATATATATCTATGTGTGCCGGCGGATTTGATTTCTGGTTTACCACTAATATCTTGCTTTTTGCGGTGTTAACGTTTAGTCCTAATAAATCTCCTTCGGCTGATAACTTTTTAAGTTCTAATCACTTTTATGCCATCTTCTGCATCTTCAAGTGCGTTCTGACGTACAATTTCAGAGTACATATTAATAAGCATAGGGCTCAGTACACAGCCCTGTCTCAATCCAAGTTTAATTAGCACTCATTTGTTTGGGTGTCCATAGAAGTACAGGATGATTTCTATTTCTTGGAAGTCTAAATCTTTTATTTCGAGTATGTTCAGCAGCGTGCTATGTTTGACACAAACAAAAGAGTTATATCAAGGAGGTACTTCAAGAGGTATAACTATGAAACGTAGATATACTTCTTTACGCTGATCTCAACATTTGGGCTCTCTAGATCCCAATGCTTCTCGAAAACACATCTGTAGTTCACTCTGATCTCGGACACGTATCCTACGAATTCGACTAAGTAGAACCATTAAAAACAACTTTAATATCTGACTAATTAGTCGAAACGTAGCACATCTTTATGCAGCTGTTTTTTAATAACAGGGACAGATGTAGATTTTAACCAATCTTGTGTAGACAGCGTGATTCAAAATTGGCGTCATTCCTTTTAAGGGCTTTATAGGTTCGTTATAGGGCTCACTTGGAGAATCCGAGAAAAATATTGACAACTTTTTTTTCGAAAATTTCTAGAAGATATTTAAAGTTGAAAATCGAATTTCAACTTTGTTTTGAAATGGTCCCATGTTTGATTAGTCGCTTATTGGAATACGTTGGAATTAAGCCTTTGAATAGAAAAATTACGATGTTTACTTCAAATTATGAAAATTTTTTATATTAAAAAAGTACTCTACTACAAATTTTTGATGAAAATTCAAAGCGGCGACAATGTTTTTTGTAATTATCAGGAAGTTACAGGTAGATAAATTTTATTAAGAATAGCAAGCAGTTGTCCAATTGTGACTTAGTTTGAAGCTTCTTTCACAAAATGTACACAATATTGAATATTCAGATATGCTATTAGCAATAAGGAAATGCCACAGTAACATAGCAGGAGCTGTTATAACTTACACCAACAAATGGCCAGAAACACTGGACGAATGGCTTCAGGGATTGAGGCAGATAGTGGACGACGAAGAGGTGCCCGGGCCCTATACATAGAATAACATGCATTGGATATAATTGCAGCAGAACTTTCCAAGAGTACTCAGATAATTGTACAACAACTGCCACTTGCCGGATAAACACCGGATAATTACCAAGGAAGGGCTACATTCCTACCATGTATTTAAGATACACAGGACACAAGAAAACATTTAATATCTGGTCTACCCAACATTGGTACAAATTAAACGCCGCAACCGAATACGAGAAGTTGCTTAAAATCTGACCCCAGTAATGCTGCGAAGAGTGCACAATAAGTGATTATAGGTGCACAAACATGTTTGGAGTTAAACGGGTAGAACTTCGAACACCTCTTGTGATTTAATAACTTAATTGTAAATAGATCATTGATCCATAACCTTCCACAGGAGGTTTTTGTTGACATCTGTGGCGGATTTAGCTATATCACTCATTTGCCCCAAAAAGGTTGGCAGCACTGCCGGCAAATTGACAACGTAATGCTGGCTTATTCTATTGTCGTCACTTTTAGGTTCTATTAATGAGGCAGATGACCTTGAAAAACATTGTTATCGTCCTTCTGATCTATTTTATTGCAAATCTCTCAGCTTTGGATAAGAATTATTTTTTTGTACTAGTTTTCCTCTACTCTCAAAACAGCCGCAGACAACACTCTCAGAGGAATGCGGCCAACTTTGAATCACCCAGAATTGCTATTCAACATGTCGTTACACAAACTCCTTAATATTGAATTCGTTTTGTTACCCGAAAATACTTAAGGTATTTGAAATTGCTTATTTTTGCCGGATTTTTATCGCTTGAATAAATGCAGGTATGAAGAAGGCTGAGATGGTAATCGATCTGATTCGCGTTTCTCTTATGTGGTGGAATATGTCCTCTTTTTGTGAAGAACAAACGGCTAAATCTCCAGGGAAAAATTGTGTTTCTCTAAGATTTTAATATAATTTGATGTACAGTTGACTACAATTAAAAGTAAACGACTACAAAAGGCGATTTTTCCCGATTTTGTTAAATCAAGCTTTGTAAAATACGTCAAATATACGTACAAAAATGTCCCAAACTTGTTTTAAATTGACAATGTACATATTTTTTTACAATTTTTTAAATCGTGCTCTTCAGTTTTCCAAATCTCTCAGATCGAGTTTTTGCAAATAATTTTGAATGTGTCATTTCGATAATAGGAAAATTAATTTCGCAGTTTATGTCATTAACGCAAAGGAAGACAGAGGTAGAAAGTCAGATTTAAACAACTATTTAATCGTCTACTTTTATGTGTCGTCGACTGTAATATGCTGTGACCAGGATATTCTGCATAAATAGAAACGTTCACTTGGAACCCAATATTTAGCGTAATTAACAAGTTCTCCTTGTTTGAACTTTGTTAATTTCCATAAATTTTGTGTTAGAAGTGATTGTATCCATTGTCTATCATGATTGATTTTATATTTATTATACTTAGGCTAAAATCCACTTAGTCTCCTTTTACAGCCCTGAGAATGGCTTAAATATATCCGAAACGTTAACAATAAAAAGTGTTTTTTTCGCCGTTTATTTACTCATAAACCCAAACACCTCAACGCATATATTTAAGTAAATAAACAGTTTTGTGGAAAATATGCATTATGTTTAAGGTATATACTTGGTGGTGCTTGAAGTAATAAAGCAAAATAATCTTTGAACAGGTTTTGATACAGCACAATCAAGTGTGGGTACATTTTTTACATTTTTCATCTCTGACAGACACAGATACACATTTTCAGACACTTTGCAATATTTATGATTATTGACACTTGAATTCGATATACTGGGTGACAATCTGAAAACATCCTATGGCAATATCTGAGGCACACGAAAAGATAGACAAAATTCCTCGTAAACGTTTCTTTAGTGGGGGGAAGTTTAGTTTAGCTGATTAATAAATTTGGTTACTTCTACTTATTACAGAAAAGTTTCGAAGAATTTCGTATATCTTTATTTGTTTTTCAGATGTACCTATTGCAAGTTTTCAAATTGCTGCCCAGTATGTGACTGAGTGTGGATCATTAAAATGTACGCTATTCTTATTATTGCAATCGTGTGATGGTTGAGGTTCTAGGAGATATAATTCGGCTTGAAATATTTGCTGGTTTTCATTTAAGATTCTTGTATGTAATAATTTGATGTTACCAGTATTCTGTCTTACAATCCTGTACTATTTTACTTCCTTATCCAATATGATCAAGTTTGTTGGCTTTTTTCCAAACTATGTTTCTGTGGCAATTGGAGATTGAAGATTTTACTACAACCAAACTCTCCATTTTCAGTTTTACGAACAATATTATGAAAATGTAATTTTAAGTTTTTTTTCGAGCTGATTGTTCAAGAACCATGACTTAGAGTACTACAGAGAAAAGCAACATAAAGGGGCAGTAATGGAAGGCACAGAAAGTCTTACAACAAAATTATTTTGTTTTGTTATTTGTGTTTTTATCGTGTATCACTCTCCAAGTGAGCCCCTGTACCCCTTTAAAACGAATGACGCCAATTTTGAAACACCCTGTATACAAAGTCTTGCGTAATAATGTGCAGTTACTATAAGAATTGATTAAAAATACATTTCCAAGCTTGTCTTATAATAGTCCAGTAAACGTTTTCGATTTACTACTTTCCGGGAGAAAAAATCTCCAAATTGCCAAAAAATGGTTTTTTGTAATATGTTAGTTTTGGGTGGGACGCGTTTACGTGATGGATTAAATTGGTTGTTTTTATGACATATCTCGAACACCATAGCAAATGCAAAGAAATCGTTATAGCTATTGTTAGCTCGATTTTTGAAGAACGAGAAATGGCCCGTTTTAATTGTTAATTTGTTTATGAGATACACGGTAAACCCGGAAATAAATTGTTCATATATTTGTAGGGTTTAAGTCCCATAAGTTAAAAAATTCGGGATTTCTGCAAAAAGTTACAAGTTAAACTGGTGTTTTTTTTAAATCGAACACTGCATATAGCTCCTTATTAGCCAGCTGTGAAATAATGAAGTTCAGCTTTTAAAGCGAGTTTTAATAAAATTTGCTCAAAAATTTCATATGCCAATGATGTTGAATGAATGAAAACACTGAACTGACTAAGGTCAGGAGTGACTCGCAGATCAAATAGGATAAGATGAGGAATGCCTGTGGACGACGAGCTGTGCGACTGCGGGGAGTTTCAGAACGACAGTCACCTTCTCAGATGTCCCAATATGGGAGAGGCATGTACGATGGAGGACCTGATCGTGGCAAATGACAGAGCGATAAACGCTGCCAACTATTGGAACGGAAGGGTCTGAATGTAAACATTGGTGTCTCGGACTTGGAAAGTAAGTAAGTAACATAAGGCAATACGAGGATATGCAACTTCCAACGGATAATGTTAGAAACTTTCATAAAGGTGATTGCACGCATTACAGCAACCTGCTTTTTGTTATTTCTTATCGTCTAAATAATAACATGATTTTTCAACAATTAGAAAATGTAATCAATCTGGCTGCATCGGAAGCAATTCCAAACAAACACATGAATCGGTCAACCATAATAGGTAATCATCCCCCCATGGAGGGATGATGAGTGTACAATGGTGATGCATGAGAGAAGGGAAGTGTTACTAACTTCTAAATAAACTCCAATCCAGACAACAATCTGCTAGCCAAACGAAAAGTTGTATCCTCAAAAAGGTTTTTAGGAACAATAAGCGTGCTGAGTTTGTTAAATTTTGCTCGACCCTACATAACAACTCCAATCTGGCTTATGTATGGAACAAAGCTAAAACTTTCAGCGGCTCAAGAATTCGAAAGAACCACTCTAATATTCCAGACGAGACCAGAAGCAGCGTCATGAGCAAACTATCCATAACATCAATAATTCCGGATTTTAACCTTCAAGAGACAAACCCAAAGCAACTTATACTATTTTCCCAAGAACTTAAAATAGTTCTGTCAAAAAAGATAAATGCTATTCCTGGCATTGACGACACATCGTACTTAATGCTACAGATGCGTCAACCGCTGCTCAAACTATATAACAACATACTTCCTGGAGAAACTATTCCAGCCACTTGGAGGAAGTACATCATCTGCCGGTTGAAACCAGACAGGAACCATAACTTGACTGATAGCTGCCGCCCAATAATATTATCCTCTTGCTACTTGAAAATACTCAATGTTCAGTGTTAGGCTGGATACCCCACCGGACGACTCCGGGTGGCATATACGGAAACGCTTCCCAAATATGGGTGATACCAGCGAAATCAAATATAGTCGGGGCGGACCAAACCATGTACTGATGAAAGGCAGCAGTTTCATCAAAATCAGACTCCGGGCACGACAAGAACGACTTCAAAGTGGCAGAAAACTGAAAACTGGAGAGCGGAGCTACATTAGCAGAATGGACTCCACACTGCGTGCAGAAAAGAACCGAAACTCTTAATGCACTATCGTTTCCAAACAGTCTTAATGGCTGACGAAAACAGCGTAACGGCACTCAGTCCGGGGCACCTCTTAAATGAGGAGAGGGTGCTAAGAATCCCTCGTCGTCGTCCATGAGTCATAAAGACACGATCAGGCTATACAACAAGACGATATGCATTGCGACATGGAACAAACGCAGTCTCTTCATGGCATGAAAACGTGCGAACGCGGATAAAGAAATGAACAAGATCAACATCGATATCCTAGTCACACGTCACAGCGAAGTAAGATGGCCCAGATAGGGCAAACTAGGAATCAACAACGGATATATCTACTATTCTGGAGGATCCCATAATGTTCATAGGTAGAGAACGGCTGTACTCATCAGGGACGAGATCGTGAGGGCCGTTGTGGATCATGTATCTCTAAATGATTGGATCATTCTGATAAAGCTTCGGACGTCCTTCCTTCGAAGTGTTATGAACGTCATTCAATTATATGCGCCGATAAATGATAAGTCAGATGCAGATATAGAAGAATTTTATAGTAAAGTGGATGAAGTGATGAAGCGCACTAAAATGGGTAAAACCAGGATAATCATGAGAGATATAAATGCTAAAATTAGATATGGGACGGATGGCGAGGCGGTCGGAGCTTTCGGCCTCGGTGAGAAAAACTCTAGAGATGACCGGCTTGTGCTGTTTTGTGGTTAGTATAATCTATTCGTCTCCAATACTTTCTATGAACAACATCCCAGACGCTTATCTACCTATATATTCGCAGCATATCACCTGCAAATAACCAGGAAAGAATAATATGGAATCAAGTCGATTACATAATGACTGGCCGCGAAATCAAGAAGTACGTTAAATCAGGAAAAACCGATCCCGGAACAAATGTCAGCAGCGATCAGAACCCGGTTGTTATGAACCTCAGAATGAAACGCTTCACAAAGATAAAACACAACACTTAAAAAAAAAACAAATAGAACTGGAGGGGCGTAACGACACAGAATTCCAGACAAATATAGGACTAAAACTTGTGAGGACTTAAAAGAAATATAGGCCTATAACTGGTGAGGGCTTAAAAGAAATTGCCACACTAGATCAACGGGACACAGAAGATACTTGGAATGAAATAAAGAATGTTATGGTGAGGGTTCAGGGACAGGACATTGGGGTCAAGGGAAACAAAAAGAGAAAGAAATCCGGATCAGAGGAAATTCTGGAACTCATGACTGAGAGAAGGACGTGCAAGGGAACAACGCTAGAGTATAAGGAGATGAACGAGATCGTGAGGAACAAGTGTTGAGAAGCAAGGGAGATGTATCAATACGATAAATGCCTAGAAATTGAGCAACTACAGCAACTACATGATTATTTCAATGTGCATTACATAGGTAAAAGCATTAAAAGATTCCTAAAGCTTCACTCAGTGTGGTGATTATCGCATGATTGGTCATGATGTCTCACGTCCTCGAAATATTCCTACGAATAATCCATACACGGATTTATGGGAAACCCAAAGAACAAATAAGTGACACTCAATTTGGATTTCAGAGTGGAGTCGGCGCACGAGAAGCTCTCTTTTCCTTGAACGTGTTTACAGAAAGGTGTAGGGACATGAACATGGATGTACCCGCTAGCTTCTTAGATTATCGTAAAGCAATTGATTGCGTCAGGCATCGGAAGATGCTAGATATATTGTCAGCAACCGGGATTGACAAAAGAGACAGTACAATTATAGCACAGCTCTACTGGAGCCAGACTGCGAAAGTGAAAGTGGACGGGAGGACTTCGGATGCCGTGTCAATAAGAAGCGGAGTACGGCAAAGGTGAATTTTGTCTCCGCTCCTGTTTACCATTTACGGGGAAGCCATCTTCAGAGAAGCTCTATTGGAGAGTATAGGAGCTATTAAAGTGAATGGAGTCAGCATTACTAATATAAGGTACGCAGACCACAGCGTGGCCCTAGCTGACAAATCAGTCTTGCAAGAAATGATGGACCGGATATCACAACAGAGCGAACAATTCGGTCTACACTTTTGCAAGACGAAATTGATCGTTTTCAACTTTTTGAAACGCTTTTGATCAATGGCCGAAATATCGAACAAGGCTCATCCCTCAAATAACTTTGCACCATAATCAAGCAGGAGATACGATTTAGAATAGAGCAAGCCAGGAACATTTTCACCAGAATTAAACAGTTTTTCACCAGCCTTGTTTTGATCTTGGAGCTCGGAGTGCGCATGGTCAGGTGCTATATCTTCAGTGTAGTGCCGTACGGATCGTGCATACTTTTTTGGGATCTGGCGGATAACAGAGATAAAACAACCATGCGCAGACACAGCAAAGCAAGTAGCGCATCAACTTCGTTCCAACGGGAAAGCCAACCACCGCAGCAAAATCTCGAAAATCGAAAGATAACGGAAAGGCGAGATAAACCTTACGAGAGACCCGATCACACCCATAGAACTCCAAAAAGGCATAGATGCTATGAAAACCGGAAAATTGCCAGGGGTAGATGAGCTATTGGCTATTAGCCCTATTTTACCATTGTAAGACTACCTACCAGATCCCGAAAACATGGCGAAAGTCAAAAGTAATAGCTTTACTCAAACCCGGAAGTCCCAAGTAGCTATCGCCCTATATCTCTGTTGTGCCACATGTTCAAACCATATGAGCGCCTCATACTCAACCTTATCCAGGGTCACCTGGACTTAAAGCTCATTCCCCAACAAGCCGGCTATAGGCCAGGGAAATCATGCTCGGGACAAGTACTAGACCCTACAGAATTTATAGAGGAGGGTTTCGAACAGAGGGAAATGACGGGAATAGCTCTGGTTGATCTCACAGCTGCATAGGATACCATAAACCATAGAACACTGCTATCTAAGTCTTCCAGCACTCTCATGGAATATAAATTGACAAACATTTTTGAGTCGCTTTTATCTAATAGGAGGTTCTATGTGGTGCTGGAGTAGGTGGCGAACGCAGAAAAACGGCTTACCCCAAGGAAGTGTCCTAGCTCCATTGCTTTTCAATGTCTACACCAATGATCAACCTCAAGCCTATTCACCCTCAAGCTAAACATTTTGTTTACGCTGACGATCTTGGAATCGGGGTGAAAGGTAAAACCTACGAAGAGATCGAGAGAAAATTTGAGGAAGCCATAATGGACCAAATACTACAAGGAAAACTCCTTAAAACTGAATTCCGCTAAAACCCAGGTATGTGCTTTCCACCTGATCACGCATTTTGCACATAGAAAACTTAATGTATCCTGGGAGGGACAGAATCTGGAACACGCTGAAAAAGCAAAATACTTAGGTGTCGCCCTCGAAAGGTCATTAACATATAGAGACAACTGCAAAAATAGCAGACATAAAGTCACGACCCAAAATATTCTCCTAAAAAAACTCGCAGGAAGTCAATGTGGTGCAAACCCAAGCGTCCTAAGGACTACAGCGGAAGCTTTGTGTTTCTCGACAGCGGAATATGCTTGTCCCGTGTGGAGTAGGTCTAAACATGCAAAACAGGTCACAGTCGCACTAAATGAGACATGCCGAATTGTGACTGGCTGCATGAAACCTACCCCCGTGCCCTTACTATACCGGGCAGCAGGCTTTGCCTCCCCAGAAGATCGACGCGAGGCAGCCCAACATGTCGAAAAATTCAAACAAACGTTTGATGACAGACACCTTCTCCACAGTCTTGAGGAACCCCATGGAACCAGTCGCTTAAAATCTAGAAAAAGATTTATGTGCAACACAGGCATAGAATCACCAGCGAATTTTCCACTACGACAAGAACCGCCCCAGGGATGAACCTGGAATTCATTGGATTCATGGCGAACCCTAAATCGTATGCGGACGGTTGTTGCTCCCGTTAAGGCTAATCTGCCAAAGTGGAACATAAAAATTGCTGACGAGGTGTTTTGTGAATGCGGAGAAGTACAGACCACTGACCACCTAAGAGCATGTATGCACTATCCATCAAAGTGCATCCTTGATGAATTATGGCTTGCTACCACTGAAGCCCTGGACGTAGCCCGATACTGGGCAGAGAGATTGTAAAATTTTTGGACCTAGACTTGCAAAAGTAAAGTAAGTAAGCTGTACGGATGTGAAGACTGGACTCTCGATACGATAACTGAAAGAAGGATTGAGGCTTTAGAAATGTATGCATATCGCCGCATGTTTCGTGTCTCATGCATTCACCGAGTTACATACGAAGATGTATTAAGACGAATGAAAAAGTCGAATGAGTTATGAACCATCCTTAAGGAGAGAAAAACATAATACATAAGACATATCATGAGAGGTGAAAAATACGAATTACTGAGGCTGATAACTGAAGGAAAAATTCATGGAAGAATGAAGAAGGCCCTTAGAAAATGATTTGGGTGCAAAGTTTAATATGGAATCACGAGTTCCACATCACTAGCTGTGCTTCTTTAATATATTTAACTGGCATTTAACACTGGACTAATCAGAATCACCAACACGATATTACAATAGACAACATGCATATTTTTAACGGTTTCCGATATAATCCATTAAAACAACAAATTTAAAAATATGTTTTTGTCAGATTTACATTTTTGACCAAATATCATTACTTTTGTATCTACTTGTTCGTACACCTGGCCTACTGAAAAATAGCTTGAGTATTTTAGTAGTCTTTTGTTTTATTGGTAATATTTAAACTGTAAATGTTAAATCAAACCTGAAAAAAATATTAACGAAAAACAAGAAGCGGAATATGTACTTTGGTGTTTCACGAATAGATTGCAATGACAGCTTATTAGACTTTCTTAGACAGCTCCTTAGATCTTTTTGGAAATTTTGTTTTATATAATTTATCTTTCAATTTGTCGTTTGTATGGAATAGACCGTTTCAAATGAAAATGGAAAATAAATCGGGAGCATCACTTTTACATTTAGAACGTACTACAAATTCTGAAAACATGATTAAAACGTAATCTATCAGTTTATTTGCACCCAAGCTATATGCAAAAATAGTTAATAAGTTAAAATAATTAATTAAATTTTTATGATGAAAACTGTAAAATTTAAAAATAAATGAGTTTTTAATTATCTTCTTAAAACCATCAACAAATAATTAAGAACCATTCATATAATTTCTAGTATAGAACTATAGATTAATCCAATCAGAAAATATCATGTTTCTGTCTCGATCATGGAAGTACATATTTTCTAATTAATTTGGGGACATTATAAGGTCATTTATTAATTTATGTGTATATAAAAGCCAGATTAAGCTTGGAATTCTGGTAAGTATTTTTCCATTGTGATTTAAAGATTACAGGAAATATACTTGATATTATTTATAATTTCAACAAATTTTCCTGGGTTTCAGTCAATTTTATTGTTTTATCAAAAGAGATAGACTTTCGAGGCCATTCCTTGAAACAAGTGGGTTTTTCGGGTTTTTAGGCCGTCGTTCGGTAGAATTTCTTCTTGACGTTTCGCAAGCACGTGTGGCTTGCATCTTCAGAAGTGGTTTGCTTGAACGCTTACACTGTTCTGATGCGATTCCCCGGGCGCAGTCCGTATTTATGCAGGGATTCCAACATCATTCCCGGCTTCCTGAAGTGCAAAAGAACCCTTAGGGCCACCCAAGCACACAGGATATACAATAGGACCGAGAAGTTATTCCTGAGGGAAAGGATCCACAACGTGAGAAGTAAACTAGCAGCAACAGACAGCGAACTTCTAAACCTCTTCTACAAACTGGGAAACGGTTTGCATTACGCTGACTGGAATAAGATCGACGCCATCTCCTATAGCAGCATGCAAGGAGAACTGGACAGAGCCACGAAGAGACAAAAGAAGAAATTTGAAAAATTGGAAGCCAAATCTAGAGGATCAACCCAAACGACGTCAGGCCTGGACCCAGCACGAACTGTGGTGAACCTGAGCAGTCACTCACTGACGCCCTGCGGAGCAATCCGTCTTAGCCAAGGGAGGAAACTTTGCTATTAGCCCGAGAACGATACCAATAGAGGAAATTATCGCGAAGACCGAAACAGCATTGCAAGGGCTCCCAGAACAAACGGCAAATGAAATACGTCTGGAAACCACCCAAATCCTACGAAAAGCGAAACCACCACCAAGCAACTTAAGCAGAGAAGAACAACATGCCCTCAAGGAAATACGAAGGAACACAAGCATTGTCGTCCTGCCAGCTGACAAAGGAAACGCTACAGTCGTCATGAACAGAGAGCAGTACGAGCAGAAAATCCAAAACTTATTGGACCCAGTCACTTATACGAAGCTCAAAAAAGACCCGACTCAAGCCAAGCTCAGAAACATCAACCGCCTGATCAAAATATCCTCAATAGACGAGAACACCAGGAAGAGGATTATTAGGTCAGAAGCCCTCCCCCCGCGTTTGTATGGATTACCGAAGATTCACAAGGACGGAATACCACTAAGACCAATCGTCAGTGCCCCGGGATCACCAACTTACGATATAGCAAAATATCTATCCTCTCTTCTGCAGCCACATTTGGGGTCCACGGAAACATACATCAAGGATTCCAAACATTTCATTGAGAAGATCCAAGACCTCAGACTGGAACCTACGGATATGCTGGTCAGCTTCGATGTTGTATCTCTATTCACAAAGGTACCCTTGGACGAATCAATAGGATTAGTGGCGGAGCTATTCGAAGAGAGTACAACAAATCTGTTCAAGGCTTGTCTAAAGGGCAGCTACTTCCTGTGGAATGGAGATTACTACGAGCAAAAGGAAGGAGTAGCCATGGGAAGCCCACTCAGTCCGGTGGTGGCGAATCTATTCATGGAGAAGTTTGAGGAAGCAGCGTTGAGCACCGCACCCCTTAAACCAACGATCTGGTACCGACATGTCGATGACACGTTCGTGCTATGGAGGCATGGACGCAAAAACCTGGACATGTTCCTCGACCATCTAAAGAAAACAGCACCCAGACATCCAATTCACCATGGAAGTTGAACAAAACCACCAACTGGCCTTCCTGGATGTTTTGGTGTCTAGGCAGGGGAATCGTTTGGACCACAAGGTATATCGAAAAGCCACCCACACAGACAGATATCTTCACAAGCTATCTAACCACCATCCGAGTCAGAAGCAGGGAATCATTAAGACTCTCACGGATAGAGCCAGAAAAATATGTGGACCACAACATCTAACAACGGAACTACAGCACTTGGAAAAAGCTTTTCTTCAGAACGGATATTCCCAGTTGGACATCAAAAAAGCTGTAGGAGTGGGACGTGCTGAAAAAAGTGAGTCTACTCTGAAAGCTTTCCTGCCCTATGTTCCCAGGGTTACGGACAGAATTGGGAGGCTCTTGAGGAAACACAACATAAGAACGGTCTACAAGCCCACAACAAAGATCCGAGAATGTCTAGGGTCAGTTAAAGACAAAAGACCTCACCTAGCAACTGCGGGAATCTACCGGATTCCATGCTCCTGTGGAAGCGTCTACATAGGAACTACTAAGAGATCGGTTGCGACAAGATTAGAAGAACATCGACGGAATTGCAAACTTGGACATGTGGAGAAGTCGGCAGTGGCGGAACATGCCCTCAGCGATGGAACACACAACATATATTCCGGAGAGGCACAGGTCCTGGCCACGACAACAGGGTATCGCCCCCGACTAATACGAGAAGCCATTGAAATCTACAAACACGACGACAATTTCAACAGAAAGAAGAGACAATGGCGCTGAACAGGATATGGTTTCCAGCACTCACCAACGCAAAAAACAGCAAGAAAAAACAACAGCTCAGGACAGGAGAGAGAATCATGTACACCGGAGGATAGCAACAGCCAACAGAATGCGCAAGCTCCGATGACACAGGCCACGTCATCACAAACCACGTCATCGCGACCGGTGCATAAATACGGACTGCGCCCGAGGAATCGCATCAGAACAGTGTAAGTGTTCAAGCAAACCACTTCTGAAGATGCAAACCACACGTGCTTGCGAAACGTCAAGAAGAAATTCTACCGAACGACAGCCTAAAAACCCGAAAAACCCACTTGTTTCAATTTTATTGTTTATTACTTAAAATGTTACAAATACGTTTCGGTGTCTTTATCCACCATCATCAGTTTGTCTAAAATATATATTTACAGTTATCATCAATTTAAATAGAAAACTTTCACCAAAATTCACATATTAAAATACAAATCACACACATATTAAAAAGTACATCAAGAACATTGAATTTCAGGTGATGAGTCAGGACAAACATGTCTGGGAAAAGACTAGAATCTATTGTTTAGAGATCTAAATTTAACTTACGTATATAGTTGCTTCTACCTTCACATTTGACTGGTCACTGAATTTTCCATATTTTACTCGATATCAAGCGAGCGAAACAAAAAAACTGTTTATCTTTCGTCTTTTCTTTGCATTCTAGGAATTGCTTGGCAATTCCTCAATATCAGATGTTTACATTTCATTTACCTGGTCCAATCAGTTCATGCATGCGATCATCTAATTAGTGTATGATACACAGAGCTAAGATTGTCTGTATCTGATCTGAAATTTATTGCATTCTGATGTTTCTTAATTTGTATCATTTCATGGATTCTTCTCTTATTATAGTTGTCCTATTTACATATGTTAAATTTGGGAACAGACAGAATCAAACAAAATATTTAAAAGTTTTGGACATGTTTTACTTTCACTGCCTAAATATCGTATTAAGTGATTGTTGTTCAAAGTTAAAAAGTATAGAGAATGAAACCATTAATGTGAAAAGATTTCTACAAGAAAAAATTAGTCACAATGAGTTAACAATGTTTTATGAACAACAAGAGCAGAAGTACGAAACTGTGTTCAACAAAATCAAGGCAAAACAAAGGAACAAATTGGAAACACTGGTAACCAAGAAACATGGTATAAAAAACAAATATAAGACTAAACCCCCCCACCCAACTACTATACGAACGCACAAACATGACAAAGATCTCGGAAAGACTCATACAGCTACAGACAAAATGGACAAACAACCCCTACAACTGGACCATACTGAATCCCCTTTGTCTTACAAGACCAACCAGACAATCCCGCTTCCGTTTCCCTACATCAATGCTACTCGAACCCTTACAACTGACTAGTGGACAATAAAATAATTCCTTCTTGCCACTGAAATCTTACTTATTTAATAGTATTGTTAACCTAGAATAAGAGAATCTTCATATTTGTTTTTCATTTAGATTAAGACTGTATGTATTAAACAAGGGCAGAAAGACCGACAGGTCGATAGCCTTTTTTAGAAATAAAGATGTTTACTACTACTATAAGACTAATGAAGAATGGATAAAAAATTTAACATCATTAAACATACCAAACAATGTCAAATATATTTTATCACTTGGTCCAAAATTTTCACTTAACAAAAAACAATACAAACTTGTTCATGAGGTCATAACAAACATCGAAGATGAAATCTTCTCATTAAACATTGATAAAAAAAACGAAATAAGAAGTAAATTATGTAATATATTAACAAATTTCAAGAGTGAAACGTCAAACAAAGGTGTGCCCAATGATTTAAATAAGCTAATAGGTGAGACTAAAACTTTTTTAAATGAAAACACAAACATCTGTGTGCTAACGGCTGATAAATGTAGCAAGACAGTTGTTATGATGAAAAGTGAATATAGAACAAAAATGCTAGCATTAATAAATGATTTAAAAACATATAAACCGGAAAAAAAAGATCTTACTACCAATATTCAAACAAAACTAAATAAAATAATAAATTCATGGCATAAAAATAAATTCATAACAGATAATTTAAAACGAACACTGTCTTGCAACAACGGCCGAGCACCATTTATATATGGCCTGCCAAAACTTCACAAAGCAGGCCACACATTGAGACCGATAGTTAGGAACATAAATGCCCCAACTTACCAATTGTCTAAATACCTGTCAGCTGTGTTGAGTAATATATTGGGAAATTCACAATATCACATTAGGGACTCATGGAGTTTTTGCGAATTTATAAAAAAACAGAAGATACCTGAGAACCATCGCCTAATATCGCTTGATGTGGTATCGTTATACACAAGCATTCCGGTAGATTACTCAATACAGTGCATAAGAAATAAATGGTCTGAAATAAAGGAACATACATCATTACCCGAAAATGAATTTATTGGGGCGGTATAGCTGTGTCTTAAGTCCACTTACTTCCAGTACGAGGACAATTTCTATTCACAAATATATGGAGTAGCTATGGGGTCTCCCATAGCTGCAACAATTGCAAACCTTGTAATGGAAAGTCTGGAAGAAAAACTAATACCTGATTTAAATTTTAAGTGTGGATTTTTGAAAAGATACGTGGATGACTGTATAATGTGCCTGCCAAACCAAAAAGTTCAATACACACTGGATAAGTTTAATGCGTTCCATGAGACCATTAAATTCACCATTGAGGAAGACAAAAACAGATCATTAAACTTTTTGGATATGACGGTTATATATGACGGTAATGGGGAAATAAAAACAAACTGGTACACAAAGGATGTGTGGTCTGGTAGATACTTGAATTACCAATCATATGCACCTATACAATATAAAAGAAGTGTTGTAACAGCTCTTACTGATAGAGCAATTAAATTGGCACATTATAGATACAGAACAAAAAATCTTGAAAAAATAAAAAAGATTCTAGTAATGAACAACTATCCCAAAGCTTTCTTCGAACCAATTATAAAACAAAGAATTAATAAAATCTACAATTCAAATAAATGGAACAACATAAATAATATAAAAAAGAAAAAGAAGGTGAAATCAAGTATGTATTATTACCGTACATACCAGAAATCAACACAAAAATAAAAAATGTTTTAAAACCACATAATATTACTATAGAGGAAAAAACTAAAAACAACTTGGTAAAAGAATGTTTTACAAAATTTAGGCCTAGAAGCGATAAATTGGACACACCTAACGTAATATACAAGATTGACTGTTTGAACTGTGACAACACATACATAGGTCAAACAGGGCAATATTTAAAGAAAAGAATATACGAACATAAGTATAGCTTAAGAAAGGTTAACGAAAATGCAACAGCATTAGCACAACATGCACAACAAAAGTTGCATGATTTTGATTTCGATAACACACAAATATTGATCAATGAGGACAACTATAATAAGAGAAGAATCCATGAAATGATACAAATTAAGAAACATCAGAATGCAATAAATTTCAGATCAGATACAGACAATCTTAGCTCTGTGTATCATACGCTAATTAGATGATCGCATGCATGAACTGATTGGACCAGGTAAATAAATGTAAACATCTGATATTGAGGAATTGCCAAGCAATTCCTAGAATGCAAAGAAAAGACGAAAGATAAACAGTTTTTTTGTTTCGCTCGCTTGATATCGAGTAAAATATGGAAAATTCAGTGACCAGTCAAATGTGAAGGTAGAAGCAACTATATACGTAAGTTAAATTTAGATCTCTAAACAATAGATTCTAGTCTTTTCCCAGACATGTTTGTCCTGACTCATCACCTGAAAACCAATGTTTTTGATGTACTTTTTAATATGTGTGTGATTTGTATTTTAATATATGAATTTTGGTGAAGGTTTTCTATTTAAATTGATGATAACTGTAAATATAGTAGTAGTAGTAAACATCTTTATTTCTAAAAAAGGCTATCGACCTATCGGTCTTTCTGCCCTTCTTTAATACATGCAGTCTTAATCTACATAAAAACAAATATGAAAATTTTTATTGTCCTATTCTAAATAAAGCTAACTAAGGTAATAAAAATTTCAGTGGCAAGAAGAAATTATTTTATTGTCCACTAGTCCGTTGCGTTTGTAAGTGTTTGAGTAGCGTTAATGTAGGGAAACGGAAGCGGGATTGTCTGGTTGGTCTTGTAAGACAAAGGGGATTCAGTATGGTCCAGTTGTAGGGGTTGTTTATCCATTTTGTCTGTAGCTGTATGAGTCTTTCCGAGATCTTTGTCATGTTTGTGCGTTCGTATAGTAGTTGGGTGGGGGGGTTGTGTAGTGGGTTTTGGGGGTGTCTTATTCGTGTTATTAGTCTTAGTGCAATTTGTTCTGTTGTTTGTGTATAACGTTTTGTCCTTTCTGTTCCGTTGGTCATGAGTATATGTCCAAAGTCTAGCAAGGGTCTACAAATAGCTTTATATATTTTGGTGGCGGTGTTTGTGCAAATTCCTCTGTCTTTGTAGGTTAGTGATCGGAAGTGTTTTGTTCTCTTTATTGTTTCTGCCCTGATGTTTCGTATGTGTTTAGTGAATTTAAGTTTGTGGTCAATTGTGATTCCAAGGTATTTTACGTCGTTTTTTGGTTGTGTCGTTTGGCCGTCTGCAGTTATTGTAGGGGAGTCAGCGTTGAGTCTGTGGTTTGTGAGCAGAAGTTGGTTTTTTGACGCGTTTGGTGTTAGTCTCCATTTATAAAATTATCAGATCAGATACAGACAATCTTAGCTCTGTGTATCATACGCTAATTAAATGATCGCATGCATGAATTGAATGGACCTGGTAAATAAAAATTAAACAGCAGATTTTGAAGAATTACAGAGCAATTCCAAGAATGCAAAGAAAAGGCGAAATATAAACAGGTTTTTCGGGCACTCGCTCGATATCGAATAAAATAGGTAATTCAATGTCCAACCAAATGTAAAGGAAGAAACATCTAAACATGTAAGTCAAATTTAGATCTCTAAACAATAGATTCTAGTCTTTTCCCGAACATGTTTATCCCGATTCATCACCTGAGAACCAAGGTCCCAAATTGTACTTTTTAATATGTGTGTGATTTGAATTTTAATATGTTAATTTTGTGAAAGTTTTTTTAATTGAATTGATAATAAATGTAAAATGGATATTTTAGACAAACTGATGATGGTGGATAAAGACACCGAAACGTATTTGTAACATTTTAAATAATAAACAATAAAATAGACTGAAACCCAGGAATACATTGGAATGAATTAAAGTACAGTCAGGAAAATATACAAAACGAAGTATAATATGTAATGTAAATATATCTATGTAATGTAAATATATATTTTAGACAAACTGATGATGGTGGATATAGACACCGAAACGTATTTGTAACATTTTCAGTAATAAACAATAAAATTGACTGAAACCCAGGAAAATTTGTTGAAATAAATTGAAGTACTGTCAGGAAAATATACACAACAATTATTTATAATTTGTAGGAGACATCTTAAGAACTTTCATAAGCTAAACTTTTGTAAAATTCGAAATCTTTGAAATTTCAACTTAATTATCCGCTTTTTTACGATTAATATTGGTTCTTTTCCAATTATCTGTAACATGCAGAACCCCTGCATATACCCTATCTGATCATGTGGCTTTTTTGTTTATCTGAATTTTTATTGCGTGGATGACTTCACTTTGTGTAATAGTAGGTCTCTTCTCTGTGTCATCATACACCCCTGTGCGAGACTCGGGCCGGTCGTGATCGAACAGTTCCTCTACATAGTTCTTCCATCTTTCAATTTTTTGGTTTTTCGTCCCGAGTCTTGTCAGCTTTTTTATCTTCTTGCGCTCATTCAAATAATCATATTTTTCATGTGTAGCTCAATTTCTGGTTATTTCTCGGATAGATGCATCTCTCTTGCTTCTCTACACTTCCGCCTCACGATCCGATTCATCTCCTTATACTTCAGCGTCGTTCCTTGCACTTCCTTCTCTCAGTCAAGAGTTCCAGAATTTCCTCTGTCAGCCAGTCCTTTCTATTTTTATTTTCCTTGTAACCAATGGCCTATTCCTGAACCCTCACTATGACATTCTTTATTTCATTTCAAGTATCTTCTGAGTCCCGTTGTTCTACTGTGGCAATTTCTTTTAAGTGCGCAGCAGTTATAATCCTATATTTGTTTGAAATTCGGTGTCGCTAAGATCCTCCAGATCTATTTGGATTTTTAAAGTGTTGTGTTATATCTTTGTGAAGCGTTTCATTCTGAGGTCCATAACAACCGGGTTGTGATCGCTGCTGACATTTGTTCCGGGATAACTTTTTACTGATTTAAGGTACTTCTTGATTTGGAGGCCAGTTATTATGTAATTTATTTGATTCTATATTATTCTTTCCTGGTTATCTGCAGGTGATATCCAGGTATATATGCGCCTGGGGTTTTGTTTATTGAAAGTATTGGAGACGAAAAGGTTATACTAACCACAAAACAGCACAAGCCTATCAACTATAGAGTATTTCTCACCGAGACCGAAAGCTCCAGCCGCCTCGCCGTCCGCCCCATATCCAATTTTAGCATTTAGATCTCTCATGATTGTCGTGATTTCACCCCTTTTAGTGAGTTTCTCCATCCACTTTGCTATAAATTTCTTGTTTATCTGCATCTGACTTGTCATTTGTTGGCGCATGTAATTGTATTACGTTCATAATACGATGAGACGTCCGAAGCTTCATCAGAATGACCTAATCATTGAGAGGCACATAATCCAACGGCCTCCTCGATCTTGTCCATGATGACGATAGCCGTTCGGTGCCTATGAGCATTATCGGATCCTCCGGAGTAGTAGATATATCCGTTGTTGGTTTCTAGTTTGCCCGATCCGGGCCATCTTACTTCGCTGAGACCTAGGATATCGATGTTGATCCTGTTCATGTCTTTCTCCACATTGGCAAGTTTTTCGGCCATGAAGAGACTGCGTATGTTCCATGTCGCAATGCGTATTACCTTGTTGTATATTCAAATTTATCTTTTTGATTACTGGACGACGACGGGGGATTCTTAGCACACTCTCCTCATTTAAGAAGTGCCCCGAACTGAGGGCTGTTCCTCTGTTTTCGTCAGCCATTAAAATTGTTTGGAATCGATAGTGCAGTAAGAGTCCCGTTTCTTTTCTGCACGCAGTGTGAATACCATTCTGAATATACAGTGTGTCCAGTATAAAATGATGTACATGGGGATATTGGAAACCGTTAGAGTTACAGGGTGGACCAAATGGGGAAAAAGTTGCGCAATCAAGTGCCTATAAATAATCTGTCATCAACTTCTTTGAACTCGGAATAGCAACGGATATACAGGGAAAAAAAGAAAAAAGTGTGTTTTATAAAATCCTTTATATCGTGTTTATTATAAAAGATACAATAACGAAATTTTCAGGGTGGGGGTAAGAAATGAGCGTAAATTTGATAATAAAGTAAAAAATAATCTAGGCCCACTATGTTCAATTAGGCCGAAGTCAACTTTTGTTTTTCTTATGGGCGCAATATTGAATTTCTGCATTTTTAAATTCCCCTTTAAATATGCTCTTCAACCATGTATAACGTGTTTATGTTCGGTCAAGATAAATAATTAAAATTAACAAAATTAAGATTTAATGGTAGTAGGCATTGATATTTCTATTTATTATTACTTTAAATTATTATTGATCATACATCGAACACTGCAAAAGAACAAGTAACATTTTAGGATTAAAGTAGGTGTTCAAATAAGCCACCGTTTTCTCGCACGCACAACATACATCGTCTCATTACTGCTTCACAGGATTTTCTGATCATTTCTGGGGTAATTCTGTTAACAGTTTCTATAACAGCGTGTCTCAGCTCCTCTTCGGTTTCGTATGATCAACAGTGTACCCCATTTGTGAGGAAACCCCATGCAAAAAAATCAAGCGGTGTTATGTCAGAGGATCTCGCAGGCCATCTTACTGGTCTTTCTTAAGATACAAGGTTGTCTTTCAGACGCCTAAACATAGTTCTACCAGGTTGTCGCCTTTCTGGATATTTATTTAAATACACATTTCTTCAGCTTTCGCTTCATTTCGGCGACAGAGAATAAAACACTCCAACATATCGTATTTTTCATAATTTGAAAAGTGATTAATTTTGAAACACAATTAATTACAAACACTTGACACTGACAATAAATTCTACTTTGACAGTTACCTAGGTAATTAAAACAGACAACGAACGTCACTATTGGGAAATTGAAGAGAAATATCAATGCCTACTACCATAAAATCTGAATTTTGTTAATTTTAATTATTTCTCTTGACCGAACATAAACATGTTATACATGGTTGAAGAGCATATTTAAAGGGGAATTTAAAAATGCAGAAATTGAATATGGCGCCCATAAGAAAAACAAAAGTTGACTTCGGCCTCATTGAACATAGTGGGCCTAGATTATTTTATACTTTATTTTCAAATTCACGCCCATTTCTTACCCCCATCCCTGAAAATTTCGTTATTGTATCTTTTATAATAAACACGATATAAAGGATTTTATAAAACGCACTTTTTTCTTTTTTTCCCTATATATCCGTTGCTATTCCGAGTTCAAAGAAGTTGATGACAGATTATTTATAGGCACTTGATTGCGCAACTTTTTCCCCATTTGGTCCACCCTGTAACTCTAACGGTTTCCAATATCCCCATGTACATCATTTTATACTGGTCACACTGTATAGCTCCGCTCTCCAGTTTTCAGTTTTTCGCCACTTCAAAGTCGTTCTTGTCGTGCCGGGAATCTGATTTCGATGAAACTGCTGCCTTTCATTAGTACAGGATTTGGTCCACCCCGACTATTTGATTTCGCCGGTATCACTCACATTTGGGAAGCATTTCAGTATCCGTCACCCGGGGGCGTCCGATGGGGTATCCAGCATAACCCACACGGGTTATTTTTCATAGAGCATATGAAATTTGGAAGCAAATCTTATTAAAGTCGCTTTAAAAGCCAAACTTCAAAATTTTACAGCTAGCTAATAAGTAGCTATACAGGGTGTCCCGTAAGGACATGAGCAAAAGGGTATTCGATATTATTTGGATCAAAAGAAGACCAACTGTTACTTGAATTTGACCCAAGTTTTACCAAGAAAAATCGTCTGGCTCATATGCCACTGATGGTCAAAGTTCTTCAAAAAATTTTTCTTATATTGGGAGAATGGTACGATGGATTTTACTGGAACTCGCTGTGAATTTGTTCCTATGTAAGACTCATGTTTCGATGAAGCATCCCAGTTTATCAGCTTTGGGCAAATGAGGAATTCTTGCGTGTTTTGGTATAAATACTACCAGAACTTTTTATTTAGTAACTTTGATGAATGAATAGCATAGGAACCGGACATTTGCTCTTAATGAAAATTAGGACATCTGGTCCTCATTTGAGCCAAAAAATGTCTTGGTTTGGAGTAATATGTAGGTATAATTATTTATTGTGCGTGTTGCTTTACATCCTATCCTACTTCAAATAAGTTTTTTATTATCGCAGCCTAATCTATCCAGAAAAGACACCAAAAGTATAAAGCAACATGGACATTTTTTATTATTTCCAATTTCAATATCACCAATATCAATATCAAATCAAAATAACAATAGTATAATAGACACCAATAATACTTACTGGTGCAGCTCCAAATACCAACAAAATGGAGAAAATACACTGAAGAGCACTAGGAACAGAGATGATGATTAACAACGTTCTCAGAGCTACAATAGTAGTGTTCGATACAAGGGCGAAAAGTGTTGTTTTTCGAACGACGACGGCATTTGACACCCGGGACGAAGTCGAGGAGTTCGAAAAACGGATTTTCGCCCTCGTATCGAACAATATTTTTTGTTAGAATGAAAGACAACACGAGTAATGTATACCACCAGAAGTTAGAGATACCGCAAATGTTGGTTCAACTTCCAACCTTGAAACAGCTGCTTTTATTGTATGGTGTTTGTATAAGTTGTACACTTTACATGACATTTGCGCTATTTAAAAAGACCCAAAAGACAGAAAAATAGGCCATTAAAACGACTTTGAGACTGAACTTGTAACAAAGTTATAATTTACAAATTGCAAGTAAACTTTAAATTAGGATCAATAGTTGTCGATAAACCTACGTAATTCATTAAAAAATCAGCATGTCCGTTACTTTTTAATAAAAATACTTTAAAAAATATGACAGTGCCACGTTCAATTTGTTACATTTACTTTTGCGCACACTGTGCGTACAAGTCCGTGCGTACAAGTGAAACAAATGAATACGAATGAAAAGTGCTTCTTTATGGCCATCGCTTCTGATCGGAAAATGGCACTTTTTGATTCACTCGAACAAAAAAAAATTATCAGTTCATCCGCTTTGAACAAGTGAGGAATTCTTGAGTACAAAAACTACCAGAACTTTATATTTGGTAGCTGGAATCCACTAATTTTTTTGAGTTGATGCACTAATCCTCTTTTGACATCTTTGTCCTCTTTGTAAAACCCTGAAGAATTCATAGTTTTAGCGCAAAAAAATATTTATTCTCTCTTTTCCAGTAACAAAACTTAAATGAAATTTTTGTAATATCGGGAAAGCACTCAGATTTTCAGGGTTTGTTCCTACGTCTGGGCCATAGTTTGCTAAAAACTTGCTCCTTCTGTTCGTGAGATTTCTGCTGTACGCAATTCGGACGAAAACGCTTCCAAAAGACGACACGCCTGAGACTTTGACCATGTCGGTCAGTTAAAAATGATGAAAGATCATTATCGCTTACTACAACCCTTGCAGTTAATGTCTGGAACTGTTAAATGGCAAAGAAACAGATTTTTTTTTTCATTTTATTGCCTAAAAGCTATGAATGCTGCAAGATTTTACAAGGAGCCCAAATATGTTCAAAAAGGAGTAGTGCATCAACTCAAAAAAAATCGGTTGATTCCAGCCACCAAATAAATAGTTCTGGTTGTTTTTGTACCAAGACTTTCAGGAATTCCTCACTTGCTCAAAGCGGATGAACTCGGTTGCATCATCGAAACATGAGCCTTACATAGGAAGAAATTCACAGCGAGTTTCAATAAAAACCATCGAGCGATTCTCTTGATATTTCAAAAAACATAATTTTGAAGAACTTTGATCATCAATAGCAGAGGAGCCCGATATTTTTTCTGAATAAATGTTAGGTCATATGGGCTTCATTTGAGCGAAAGAATGTCTTATGTGCTTTTAATCATGTGCTTACGGGACACCCTGTATGCAGTATTCGGTGTTAAAAAGAACACAAGTTTAACTTTTTACAGACATTTTTTTAACTGTGACTTATACCGTACAAATCTAAGAAAAGTTTATTTACATTTAAAAAATATTTTCAGCCATAAAACAGCCAAAAAACAAAGTTAAAATCAACAATTCTCAAGTTTTACTGAGTATCTCATAAACAAATTAACAATGAAAAAATTAAAAAAGAACATTTCTCTCTTCTCAAAAATCGAGCTATCAATGATATGGTTTCTGTCATATGCCATAAAAACACGCGTCCCAACCAAAATCAATATTTTTGCCAATTTGCAGACTTTTATTCTACTGGAAAGCACAGATCAAAAACGTTAACTGGACTAATATAAGACAAGCTTGAAAATGTATTCTTAAACAAGGCTTTAAAGTAACTGCACATTATCACGCAACACTTTGTACATATTTCATTAGCTCTTAGTATTTAACTGCTTGGACTATCAGTGGGACTTTGACGAATTTTGACTAACAACTTTATTTCGGCCACAGTAGGTGCGTTTTAACCTTTCCACATGATGTTGAGATGCCATTTTCTCCTACTGGAACTTCAACATACTCGGAAATTATGAAAGATTCAAAGTCACGGGCAGAATTGATAGCCTTTTGGGAAAACATCCCGGATTTAGGAAATAGGCACATAAGGCACCTGTACGAAAATGATTTTTCCATTTCACCGATTGTAGTTACTTTTGAGGGCAAGGTATGATTTCGCAATTAACTCATTTCAAATTCTTCAGATTCCCACATTGATTCCCACTTACACAAAACCATATTTGATAAATGTTATTCGCCATAAATTGTTAGAATAGCTTGATGTTTTATCAATAAAAAAGTGATAACCAACTTGAGACGCACTTGAAAATATATGTCGTCAAAAGACATATGACTAGACGAAAATCTCATTGTCCCTAATAAATGGCACGTAAATCTAAAATACGATTATAAATTGAACGTTTGTTAAGTTTCAAGTGCTATCAAATCTGATAACTTTAGTATAAAATCGAACCATTTTCAATAAGGGGGCACTGTTCTTCATCCAACCGAGACATAACAATGAAATTTTTTATTTTGGCTAGCTTGTTGGTAGCTGCTGTGGCAGCTTCTTTGGAGCAACAAGATGCTTTTCAAGCATTCAAGGTATGAACTTTTGACTTAAACTTAAATGACCTAATGGTGTTTAACTGAAGCCATATATCGTACATTTAGATATAAAAAGAACATTTATTCCGCGCGTCTAGTGAAATAAGCTGCTCCTTATTGTGATCTATTATTTATTTAATATAGTAAATTAATCAGGAAATTCCTTGCAGTTGAAACACAACAAAACCTATAAAACTCCCGTTGAAGAAACCACCAGGTTCGGACTTTTCCAAGCTAAACTTTTGGAGATTGAGGAACACAACATCCGTTATGAACAAGGACTGGAAACCTACAAGAAAGGTATGTGATAAAATATATTTGTAACCAATTAGTGTATCTGGCTTTTAAAGCAATCGACTTTTAATTATGCGCCTTACTAGAGTAAAATAATAAGCTTTGCTTTATTGACAGGAGTAAACAAGTTCAGTGACTGGACTCAGGAGGAATTCAAAGCTTACCTTGGCCTTCATCCTAAACCAGCCAAGCTTGGTAAAGGTATTCCATACGTGAAAACCGGTGTAGAAGTTCCTGCGTCAGTTGACTGGAGAACCGAAGGTTACGTAACTGGAGTGAAAAACCAAGGAGACTGTGGTTCTTGCTGGGCATTTTCCCTGGTGCGTTAATATACCTATTCGAAAATGGTCCAATTTATCAACATGTTAACACATTTTTCAGACTGGATCCGTTGAAGGTGCCTTGTTCAAATCATCTGGAAAGCTTGTATCTCTTTCAGAACAACAACTGGTAGACTGCACTTATGGTACAGTAAACTTTGGATGCGATGGCGGTTACCTGGAAGAAACTTTCCCCTACATTCAAGAAACAGGTTTGGAAGGTGAAGCCAGCTACCCATACAAAGGTAAGTTTACGGAAAACAGTAAACTTAAAACCTGCAAAATATTCGTGCTTCATCGAAATTTAATTAATTTTTTTCTGTTAACCAGCACGTGATGGAACTTGCAAATTCGATGCTACCAAAGTTGTAACAAAGATTAACAACTACGTTTACTGGTATGGTGATGAAGAAGCGCTGTTAGAAGCTACTGCTACTATTGGACCCATTTCTGTTGCAATGGACGCTAACTACATTGATTCCTACGCTTCTGGAGTATTTTCAAGCCGATTCTGCAGCAGCGAAGATCTGAACCACGGAGTCTTGGTGGTAGGATACGGATCTGAAAATGGAGTCAACTATTGGCTGATTAAGAACTCCTGGGCTGAAGATTGGGGTGAATCCGGCTACCTGAAGCTCATTCGTGGACAAAACGAATGTGGTATTGCTGAGGATGATTCCTACCCAATCGTTTAAAAACTCATAGCAGCCTTTTAAAATGTTTTCCATCTGAATACATATTTACATATATATACAGAATCTTTTATTAAAAATCCGAAAATACACATATTATGGTGATATTGTAAATCACATATACAGGGTGATTAAAAACTGCCATCATTCCTCTGGGTTCGTTGTCTGGCGATGTTTAGGGAGTACAGGAAAAATAGTTAAAAAATTTAGTTCTTCTCAACAACTGAGATATTTACAAAGCACTAGATCAGAAATTATGCGGCATTATTTTTCAAGTTAATCTGCGGCATACACATTATATAAATAACTGTTGCTTTTTGAATATCGAAGTTAGGGTAATCGGTAAATTCTACGCATTTCAATAATTCCTGCTATAAAAATTTATGGCTGTGGCTATGTGGACAACTTGCAAGAGATGTTCGTTTAACTCCAAACATGTTTGTGCTCGTGCAATTAAGTTATTGTGCACTATTCGCACTAAACACACAACTAAATTTTGCTCTATTTGTACCGGTGTTCGGTAGACCAGATTTTTAATGTGCCCTTGTGTCCTGTGTATTTTACATACATGGTAGGGATGTAGCCCTTCCTCGGTAATTATCCGGTGCACATTTGCCTGGGAAAGGGTCGGTTGCTGTACTTATGGAAGGCTCTGCTTCCGGGCGCGCTCTGCTGCAATTATCTCCAATACCTGTTCCTCTACGTCTGGAACATAGAGGTCATCCACTATCTGCTTCAATTTCTGGAGCCAATCGTTCAGTATCTCTAACCCTTGTTGTTGGCGTAAGATCTTAATGCTTCTGTTATGTGTCTCTGCCATTCTCCCATAACTAATAGCATACCCGCATCTTCGACATTAGGGTACATTTTGTGAAAGACACTTCAAAATAAGTCACAATTCAACACATGCTTGTTATTCTTGACAAAAGCTATACGGGGTGTCAATTTGAAAACTTCCCACCCTTAATTTCTTTCTTGCAGTTAGAAATATGAAAAATGCGAAAGACATGTCACTTTTATTTGTAAGGGGAACACTATAAATTAATATTTATAGCCTTCCTGTTTCAACCTCCTAGGAGGGGTAGATGTCACACTTCCCTTAAAAGGGAATGGGGGTCAAGTGGCACATCGTTTTAAAGAGCTTTCAATTCTCTTTTCACTGGCATGACCCTCTCCTGCCTTTTCTTCGCCACGTCCATGGGTAGCACCGTTTCAAACTTTATTTGATAAGAATTATTTGTAAATAACATTTCGATGGTACTACGAGTACCTAGTTATTTTGCGATGTCTATTCGCTGAAATTCCACAAAATCCTTTAAATTATATCACGAAATTCTAAAAATATGTTGCTTTTTTAACCAAGAAACATGGTCAGAAAATCTAAAAGATGTAGCCAAAATAGGAATATTATTGTTAATTCGTTTTTGCATCTTGGGCTGTTCAGTGATACCTTTTATTAACTGCGTAAAGTATGAGAACGGTTTTGTTCTCTTCAAGAAAGAACTGACATTATTTTCATTTATGGAGAGGTTAGAAAGTGCGCACGAAAGATGGCATTGGTTTTCAATTGAAGAAATCGGAATCATGAAGTAAGTCAAAGATATGTGCTGGATTTGGTAAAAAAGTTCTCTGAAACTGGTCCGGTGAGTAATAGAAAAAGAAATAACCTACGAGTAATGAATGCAGGAGCTCAAAATGTGGTTTTGGGATTATTTGCTGCAGAGCCACCAACTTCTTGCGGACAATAGCAGAACAGACAGGAATATCACACAAGACTAAGAAAATCACAACTCAATGAAAATGCATCAACTCCATTCATGCAAAAGCAGTTACTTCAAGAACTTTATGACATTGATTTTGATAGAAGAATAGAGTTCTGTGAATTTATGAGTCGTCAAGTCAACGCCATCCCTAATATTCGCCGACTATTTGTTTCAACGATGAATGTCCATTTTCTCTCAATAGAAATGTTAACAAACAAAATTGTCGATATTGGAGTGACAAAAACTCGCATATTTTTCGCGAAAGACATACACAATATCCTCAAAAATTTAACGTTTGGGCTCGTATTCAGGAAATGCCATCACTGGTCCTTTATTTATTGAAGGAATCTCGACAGGTGATCTGTACGTTAAGTTGCTTGAAGAGACTATTGATCTTCATATCAGTCATCAGTCATATGAGCTAGAAACTCAAATTGTTGCAGAAGGTAATTCAGTTTTACAAGAGGATGGGTTAACATTCCAGTAGGACGGTGTTCCACCTCATTATTTTCGTCCGGTGCGACAGTAGTTAAACGAGAGATTCCCGAATCGAAGGTTGGCAGAAGGGAAGCAATTGAATGGCCTTCAAGCTCACCTGATTTCACACCCTTAGACTTCTTTCTCTGAGGTCATATAAAGTGCATTGCTTATAAGACACAACCTGCTGATAATGATGATCTTAAAAGGTGAATTGCAGCAAAATGCCGGTCAATTCCAGGTGAAGTTGTCCGAAATGTTAGTGAGGAGTTCGAAAACAGACTTTTTTATTGTTTACAGGACAATGGACAGCATTCACTTATTGTACATGACAAAACTACTGAGAGAGCAGCTCAAAGACTCCAAACACTAACAAACAACACAATGACATGGTTTTATAAATGGAGACTAACACCAAACGCGTCAAAAAACCAACTTCTGCTCACAAACCACAGACTCAACGCTGACTCCCCTACAATAACTGCAGACGGCCAAACGACACAACCAAAAAACGACGTAAAATACCTTGGAATCACAATTGACCACAAACTTAAATTTACTAAACACATACGAAACATCAGGGCAGAAACAATAAAGAGAACAAAACACTTCCGATCACTAACCTACAAAGACAGAGGAATTAGCACAAACACCGCCCCCAAAATATATAAAGCTATTTGTAGACCCTTGCTAGACTATGGACATATACTCATGACCAACGGGACAGAAAGGACAAAACGTTATATACAAACAACAGAACAAATTGCACTAAGACTAATTCTCTCCAATATATTCCCTGGGTTTCAGTCAATTTTATTGTTTACTATTTAAAATGTTACATTTTGTTGTTTATTATCAATTTAAATAATTTTTTTAAATTTAAATTGATAATAAATGTAAAAATGTATATTTTAGACAAACTGATGATGGTGGAGAAAGACACCGAAACGTATTTGTAACATTTTAAATAGTAAACAATAAAATTGACTGAAACCCAGGAATATATTGGAATGAATTAAAGTACAGTCAGGAAAATATACGAAACTAAGACTAATAACACGAATAAGACACCCCCAAAACCCACTACACAACCCCTCCACCCAACTACTATACGAACGCACAAACATGACAAAGATTTCGGAAAGATTCATACATCTACAGACAAAATGGACAAACAACCACTACAACTGGACCATACTGAATCCCCTTTGTCTTACAAGACCAACCAGACAATCCCGCTTCCGTTTCCCTACATCAACGCTACTCGAACAGTTACAAACGCAACTGACTAATGGACAATAAAATAATTTTTTCTTGTCATTAGAATTGGAAAGTTTATTTAATAAGATTGTTAACCTAGAATAAGATAATTTTCATATTTGTTTTTTATTTAGATTAAGACTACATGTATTAAACAAGGGCAGAAAGACCGATAGGTCGATAGCTTTTTTTAAGAAATAAAGATGTTTACTACTACTACTGGACAACATTTTGAACATACTGATAAGATTTTGTGCGTAAATAGATCCCAAGGGGTATAATGTAGAAATTTCTCTTCCGCAAATAAAAAGTTATTTTTGTCGAAGTACAATAATCAATAAATGAGATATCAATTGTTTATACTAGATTATCGTTCTGTTATTCAACGATTTTAACGGTGTCACCTACTCTTCTAATCATTTGTACTGCAAGGAGAGCTAATGCAATAATTTTTGTTTGAACACTAACCTGGAAACCAACATCGCAATGCGGAAAAGTTTAATTGTTTCTGCAACTTTGAAACGCGATCAGTCGGAAACCTCTGGACAAAAAGCAACAAAGTACGATACCATTGAAAGGTGGATTGAAGGCCCTTCAAAACGATGTGCCACTTGAACCCCATTCCCATTTAAGATTCTACATGATGACATGACTATGACATCTATCCCTCCTAAGGGGTTGAAACAAGAAACTAAAAATATTAATTTAAAGTGTTAATTAAATTAAGTTAAAGTTTAAAGAAACATACCGTTAAAGGTAGGTGTGTTTTTAGAATTTGAACAGAATGGACAGAAAGTGAAACATACGGTTAAAGGTAGGTGTGGAAACACATGCTTATTACGTAACATTAACGCCCTAACTCAGGTCTTGAGGTGCATAGTTCACTGCGTTCCAAAGTTGAAGTTCGGGTAATTTTCCGGTTTTATCGAAGAGACCTCTGCTTTTTTTCCTTCTGAGAAACTGCCAATGGGCTCTATGTAGGTTTTCCACTTCTTTACGAACCTGCGCGCATCAACAGCAATAGAATTCACAGAACTTTATTGTATGTGTCTTGAAGTGTTTAAAGGTGGCTCTCAGATGCATATCTCCACGCAGTGGAGGCATACCTTGAGGAGGAACTTGTTTTACTGGCCTTCTTCTATCGAGAACTGGGTACGATTTGGTAACTGTAATCTTGATCTCTTACTTGCTTCTGCCAGGTCAGCCGCTTATTTAGAACAACAGCCAGATGGTTTACTCCCTCTGCATGACTTTTTGGAAGATATTAATTTGGTTAACCCATTTACAATTATAAGCGATTTTAATTGAATGAATACTGGCAGTTTTTACATTGGCAAATAAAACAATTTATTGAACAGATATGGCGTATAGCAACTTGTTCGTCATTTTTTGGCGTGACCACTCAATGGTCTACAAACACGGATTGTTAGAACATTGATGCAACGACTCACCACAATCTCCTATTGAATTCTGATAAATATGTGGTGATACAATTTCGGAAAAATAAAGATAAATTCAAGTTCCTGGTGAGCTGTGCTGATTTTATTAAGATCAATAACTCCCCTTTTGCAGATAAAAAATAATGGCAAAATATTTTAATTCTTTATGGATCAAGATCTCAGATTAGTGGAACATGTGAATGTCAATTTGTGAAGGGCTTAAATGAAAGTTGAACCACCATTTCATGACCGCCATGTTTAAAATATAAAACTTAAAAAAATATTGAGTACAGCTTTGGTTTTATAGCACTTTGATTTTTGTGATGCTCTGTATAGGTCTTGTACTACTGTGGGAGTGAGTGGTGGTATCCAGAGATTGTCGATTTCACAAATCCGTCTTATTTGTGGTATACGAAAGGATGATCGCATAAATGGTGTTTGTAGCTGGTCAAGTTAGAAGTTGTCATTTAAACATGGCTAACAGAAGACGTAGCCATTTACGTCCTTTGTGTTACACGTTCCTGATAAGTAAGACACCGCCAACAATAAGATTCGATTTTATGCAGACATCCATAATATTAATATTTAATTAATGGCCAAACAAAATTTGTATTTTGAAGCATTGTCTTTGCTTTAATTTGTGCCAACACTGCATTCTTTTGAGGATTCGCGATTCGAAATTCAGGCATTAATAGAACCGATGCCCATCCGAGATAAATAAGAATTCATCAGTATACAGGGTGATTCAAAATTGGCGTCATTCATCGGGGGTGTTGTCTGAGGGTGTTTAAGGAGTACAGGAAAAATAGTAAAAAAAATTAGTTGTTTTTCAAAACTGAGATATTTGCAAAAAATTAGATCAGAAGGATGGCAGCCATGTTTTCAAGGTTATCTGTCTAATTAACATTACGTAAATACCTGTTGCTTGTTAATTATTAAAAATTGCAGTAACCATGAAAACATACAGAAAGCGACAATAAAATAGGTTAGGATAAACGGTAAATTCAACAGGATACGTTAAATGTAGGGATTGTCAACGAGAAATTGTTTTTTATTGTCAGCATAACCTCAAATTGATATTTACAAATATAAATGCACTTCTGTGCTTATCTCGAAACAAGTTTGTGCCTCTGTAATCACCTTATCGTGCAGTCTTCTCGAGCAGCTTCTCGTATTCGGTTAATTAACTCCTGCTCAATTTGTACCGGTGTTCTGTAGACCAGACATTTAATGTGTCTTTGTGGTCTGTGCATCTTACATACGTGATAGGAATGTAGCCTTTTCTTTCTCGTTAATTATCCTTTTTTTTGTTTTCCCGGCGGCTGGAGGAATAAAAATCTTCGCGAAGACACCCAGTGTTCCGAACCCTGGGTAGTGTTGGATTTTTACCAACTGAAAAACCCCCTTTTTTGTACTACGAGTTTTCGGGAGTTATCCTTTAAAACTTGTAGTCCTCTCTAAGAATTTGTCAGCTCCGGCATCCGTATGCCATAGCATCGCATTCTCTCCATGCTAGCTGCTTGCTAGCATGGACATCTTATTAATTTAACGCCTTACTTATACATGCATGCTACTTACTACAAACACTACATTATTACCACACTTACAGCTTACGCCGTTTGATACCTGTTGCCCTAGTGGGCTAGTTGGTGTCTGGACCTTTTTTTCCCGGGTCCCAGATCTTCAGGCGTGTAACTTACGAGTTTTCGCAGCTCTTCGTTCGAGTGCCTTTCAGCTTTCTCGAAGTCTGCTTTCGCTTTCCTTGTGAGAAACTCTTTTAGTGGCTCTCGCTCCAGGTCCCTGTAGGTTTGGGAGTTTCTAACAAACCAGGGCGCATCTATGGCTATCCGAAAAATTTTGTTTTCTGTGGTCTGAAGTCTATTCAAGTGACACTCGGCTGCATATCCCCACGCAGTGGAGGCATACACCAGTGTCGGCCTGATTATGGTCTTGATGAGGAGTAGCTTGTTCCTAATACTCATCTGGCTTCTTCGGTTGAGGAGTGGGTACAACTTGGCAGTTGTTGCCTTAACCTTGTCGATGGCTGTTTTTATGTGCTTCTTCCAGGTCAGCTGTTTATCTAAAACAACACCCAAATATTTAATATCTCTTTCCCATTCGATGTTTTGTCCCTCTATGGTGATGTTGCCATCGACACTGTCCTGCTTCCTGCCAATAAGTATGGCCTGGCTCTTCTCTGCATTTATCTTCAGCTTCCACTTGATGAACCACTGATGTAGTTCGTCAATTGCAAGCTGGAGCTGTTGCCTGGTGCAGTCCTTGCGCCATGAGGATGTCAGAAGGGCGGTATCATCTACAAAGAGTGCCAGGGACGTATTGGCAGGTCTTGGAATGTCGCTTGTGTATATGTTGTATAGCAGTGGCGAGAGCACTGCTCCTTGCGGTACTCCTGTCTCAGTGAACCGGTGACCTCCAACTTTGACGCTAAAGCTCCTTCTGCAAATATAACTGTCTATTAACTGGCACAGTTTCTTGTTGATACCTGTTTCCATCATCTTGTAGATAAGACCGTCTCTCCACACTCTGTCGAACGCTCTTTCGACATCCAGTGTGAGTATTCCAGTCGTTCGGCACTGATTCATTTCTTTGGTGCATCTTTCTACTATCCTGAGCAGATGAAGTTCCGTGGAATGATTTCCTCGGAATCCAAACTGTTCTGGCGGAAGCAAATCAAGCTCTCTCGTTTCCTCCTTAAGTCTCCTCAGTATAACCCTTTCGGCTATTTTACTGAGAGCGGGCAACAGGCTGATAGGCCTGTAGTTTTGGGGGAAAGTCCTGTTTTTCTTGGGCTTCGGGAGCATGATGACTTCCGAGTGCTTCCAGGTGCTTGGGAAATGACCAGTCCTGAAAATGGTATTAATCAAGTGAGCTACAGCTACCAGTCCTTTTCTCGGCAGGTTCTTCAGCATTTTGTTGGTGATTCCATCTCTCCCAGGGGCTTTCTTAGCTTTGGTTCTTCTGATGATGGCTGCAACTTCTGCTGGCGAAGTTGGGGGAGGTGGCTCCCTGGCTTTTCACTCCGAAGCTTATTTACTGTCCTTCTGACAGTTGCTTCGTGGTGTAGGTCATCGTTTGGGTGGTGGTTTACCCTGGCCTCACTCTCGATTGCTTCCGCAAACGCCTCAGCTTTGCCGCCATCTGTAAATTGTAAATACGAAACCTTGAGTTCCGTGGAAAGCTGGAATCTTGGTACCTTCTCTTCTTAGGGCCTTTCGCATACTCCATTTGCTTTGGTCCTCAGGATTCAACTCTCTCAAGCGGTTTTCGCATTTCTGGTTCCTGTGCTTCAGTAGGGCTTCTTTCAGCAGTTGCCCTTGTCGGTTAAGGGCGATTCTGTTATCTTCTGTGGGATGCCTGCGGAATGTCCTGCCTAGCCTTCTATGGTTGATGATTTTTCTGCGGATGGCGACCGGGAGTTCTTCCCGAACTACCGGCAATTCCGCAGTCACCGAGCTTCTGTCATGCGCTTGTTGGATGGCTGCTACCAGACTTTTTGCTGCTTGCTCCAAACCCTCGTCATCCTCTACCTGCGGAATTTCGATTAGTAGGTGTGTGAGCTCTTTGAACTTTACCCAGTTCGTTGTGGTTCTAGTCCTGTGTAGTGGTGTGCTTTCGTCGTGACCACAACACAGCAGGATTGGGTTGTGGTCGGAGGTTCCCTCTTCTATAGTCTAAATGCTGGCCGGTTGCCTCATGTTCTTGATTATGGCAATTTCCAACACTTCAGGACCTCCCGATCCTGTCGGGATCCTTGTCGGGATCTCTGGGCCCAGGATTACTCCACCTTGGGCAACTACTGCTTCTGCTAAAAGTCGGCCTTTACTGCAGGTTCGAGTGCTATTCCACTCCGTGTTTTTACAGTTTAGGTCACCTGCCAACAGCCTTGTTTTGTTGTTCCCTAACATTGTTTGGATGTCCACCAGGTTCAGGGCGTCCTGCGGGGCTCTGTAAACAGAAGTGAATATTACTGGCCCTTTGGAGGTGTTGACTTGCACGCTGATGGCGTGTATGTCGGTGTCCTCTACTACTATGCTATGTCAGAGCATAAAGCGTAAGTGAGCGTAAAGTGCCCGAAGAGACCAACAGCACCTATCAGCGGTATCCCCAATGTAAAAATTAAGTGTCTGAACAGGAGGACGTCTGAGGTGTCGGATGAGATAACTAAAGGTAACAGAATACACTCACCAATAACAACTCACGATCTCATACTAAACAAATACAAACATCAAATTAACAAGTCTACCAACACTAACAGAGAAGATCTGCTTAAAAAAATGCGAAAACAATTTATAGAAGATTTTGACATTGACACCTCGGTCGTCTTCTTTGCTAACCATATGTATGTATTGATGTTCGACATGCTCCTACCAAACCAAAACACCTCGACAGAAACCCCATGAACAACTAAAACAAACAATCACTAACATAGACCGTTCAACATGAGACTACTTTACGCCAACATCAACGGACTTAACAGCAAAAAACCACTTATTTACAATTACACAGAACAAAACGACACAGACTGCTGCATATTTGTAGAGACTAAAACCAAACTAGGACAGACACCAACGTACAGAAATTGGCAGTATATCTATATCAAAATATTCCTGGGTTTCAGTCAATTTTATTGTTTATTATTCAATTCACCCATTGAGACCGATAGTTAGCAACATAAATGCCCCAACTTACCAATTATGTAAATATCTCTGTCATCTGTGTTGAGTAATATATTGGGAATGTCACAATATCACGTTAGGGACTCATGGAGTTTCTGTGAATTTATAAAAAAGCAGAAAATACCTGAGAACCATCGCATAATATCACTTGATGTGGTATCGTTATACACAAACATCCCGGTAGATTGCTCAATACAGTGCATAAGGGGTAGATGGTCTGAAATAAGTGAGCACACATCATTACCCGAAAATGAATTTATTGGGCGGTAGAGCTGTGCCTTAAGTCCACTTACTTCCAGTACGAGGGAAATTTCTATTCACAAATATATGGAGTAGCTATGGGGTCCGCCATGGCTGTAACAATTGCAAACCTCGTGATGGAAAGTCTGGAAGAAAAACTAATACCTGATTTGAATTTTAAGTGTGGATTTCTTAAAAGATACGTAGATGACTGCATAATGTGCCTGCCAAACCAAAAAGTTCAATACACATTAGATAAATTTAATGCATTCCATGAGACCATTAAATTCACCATTGAGGAAGGCAAAAACAAATCAATAAACTTTTTGGATATGACGGTTATATATGACGGTAATGGGGAAATAAAAACAAACTGGTACACAAAGGATGTGTGGATTGGTAGATACTTGAATTACCAATCATATGCACCTATACAATATAAAAAAAAGTGTTGTAACAGCTCTTACTGATAGAGCGATTAAATTTTATTTATGCACATTATGGATATAGAACAAAAAATCTTGAAAAAATAAAAAAGATACTAATAATGAGCAACTATCCCAAAGCTTTCTTTGAACCAATAATAAAACAAAGAATTAATAAAATCTACAATTCAAATAAATGGAACAACATAAATAATATAAATAAGATAATAGAAGGTGAAATCAAGTATGTATTATTACCGTACATACCAGAAATCAACACAAAAATAAAGAGTGTTTTGATACCACATAATATTACTATAGCAGAAAGAACTAAAAACAACTTGGTAAAAGAATGTTTTACAAAATTTAAACCTAAAAGCGATAAGTTGGACACACCTAACGTAATATGCAGGATTGACTGTTTGAACTGTGACAACACATACATAGGTCAAACAGGGCAATATTTAAAGAAAAGAATATACGAACATAAATATAGCTTAAGAAAGGTTAACGAAAATGGAACAGCATTAGGACAACATCCACAACAAAAGTTGCATAGTTTTGATTTCGATAACACAAAAATACTAATCAATGAAAACAACTATAATAAGAGAAGAATCCATGAAATGATACAGATTAAAAAACACCAGAATGCAATGAATTTTAGATCAGACACAGACAATCTTAGCTCTATGTATCACACACTAATTAAATGATCGCATGCATGAACTGATTGGACCAGGTAAGTGAAATGTAAACACCTAATATTGAGGAATTGCAGAGCAATTCCAAGAATGCAAAGAAAAAGCGAAGTATAAACAGGTTTTTCGTTCCCTCGCTCGAAGTCGAGTAAAATAGGGAATTCAATGTCCAATCAAATGTGAAGGTAGAAACATCTAGACACGTAAGTTAAATTTAAATCTCTAAACAATAGATTCTAGTCTTTTCCCGGACATGTTTGTCCTGATTCATCACCTGAAAACCAATGTTCTTAATGTACTTTTTAATATGTGTGTGATTTGTGTTTTAATGTGTGAGTTTGGTGGGGGTTTTTTGTTTAAATTGATAAAAAATGTAAAAGTATGTATTTGTAACATTTTGAATAATAAACAATAAAATTGACTGAAACCCAGGAATATTTTGATGTGATTAAAGTACAGTCAGGAAAATATACCCAAGTATATCTATAGGCATGGAAATACCATCAAACATGCCAGGGGCGGGGTCGCAGCTCTCCTAAAACCAACATTTAAACTTGGAAGAGCAAATCCTCCTTCCCTCAACAACCCTTTGAACGACTGTCTACATTTTACCATACCCTACTTAAACGACCTGATACACATATTTCTGACATACATACACCCACACTCCAACCTAGAACAAAACATACTGACCAAGGCAAGCATCTATAAATATGCAATAATTATGGGCGAGTTTAACTTGAACAGAAACAAAACGAAACAACTTAAAAGATTTTTACAAAATTCCTACTTTATAAAACAGCACACCCCACCAACGTTTCTGATGCCCGCAAACCCAGATTCAACACCAGACGTTCTACTGCACACAAGAAACTTAACAAACACCATCAACAACATAAACTTAACCAACGAACTTGGATCCGACCACCTGGCTATTACGTTTAACATAGACTTACAACATACGCAACCTACCTCCAATACACCTCCTATAGAGAAAAACTTAAACCTAACAAAGACTGACATAGACAAAGTGAAACAACATATACATGACTACATTCAATCGCAAGCACAGCCCATTTCAATAGAAACCATACAACAACAGCTTTCACTAGCCATAGGAAAATTTAGCCCGGAAATAAAAAATGCTTTCTACCGACATACACTACCCAAATACATACTGAGACACATAAAACATAAGAGAGAACTGTACAGACTATATACATACACTCAAAATAACGACCTAAAAAAGACACTGAACCAACTTAACAGAAACATTAAAACTTTGATTGGTAAATACCGACAAGAGAAATGGCTAGAAACATGTAAAGAAATACAAAAAGACAAAGGCAAAACATACTGGCGAAAAATTAAGAAACTAGCGCAATATCAAAAAACTAACACTACTGACGCAATTGACGAAAACGGAATAGAACGGTACACGGACAAAGAGAAAGCTGACGCGTTCGCCAGACACTATCAAAGGGCCTTCAGCATATCGACAAACCCTAACTTCGACAATGACAACTGGAACTTGATCAACGACTAGTAATTGAACTATTTTCACAGCTCACCGGACTACACCTGCAAACTGATCACAGACACAGAGTACGATGAAGCCCTAGCGCATGTCAAAGACACTGCACCGGGAGGGGATAAAATTAAGGCAAAACTCTTGAAAAGCCTAACTCAAGAAACACACAAACTGATCCTAACTGAATTGAACAATTGCATCACAAATGGCAGAATCCCAGAAACATGGAAAAACGGCTTAACAATCCCTATACCCAAAAAGGACTCGACAATACACAACCGAGCAACTACAGACCAATTACACTACTTCCAGTACTAAGCAAAATTTTCGAATACATAATAAAGCAGCGGTTTGAAAAAGTGATTGGAAAATATATACCTACCTACCAATTTGGTTTCAAACAACATCACTCGACTGTTCATCCGCTCTTTATTTTGGCCAACAATATACAACTACCCACCTAACTGACAGAAAGATAGCTTGCCTGTTTATGGACATTAACAAGGCTTTTGATAGTGTCTGGCATATAGGCTTACTATACAAACTACACACACCCAACATATCTACTACACACCATAAAGAACTTACTAGAAAACAGACAACTACAAGTACGAATTGACAAAACACTGTCATTTTCTTTTTCCCATTGAACAAGGGCTCCCTCAAGGATCCCCGCTCTCACCGTTTCTCTACAATATAAACTGCCATGACATATACAATTACAACTTACCAGACAAAAATCAAATCGACAGATCGGATAACATATTACAATACGCAGACGACACGGCACTTATTGTACATGACAAAACTACTGAGAGAGCAGCTCAAAGACTCCAAACACTAACAAGCAACACAATGACATGTTTTTATAAATGGAGACTAACACCAAACGCGTCAAAAAACCAACTTCTGCTCACAAACCACAGACTCAACGCTGACTCCCCTACGATAACTCCAGACGGCCTAAGCGACACAACCAAAAAACGACGTAAAATACCTTGGAATCACAATTGACCACAAACTCAAATTCACTAAACACATACGAAACGTCAGGCAGAAACAATAAAGAGAACAAAACACTTCCGATCACTAACTTACAAAGACAGAGGAATTAGCACAAACACCGCCACCAAAATATATAAAGCTATCTGTAGACCCCTGCTAGACTATGGACATATACTCATGACCAACGGAACAGAAAGGACAAAACGTTATATACAAACAACAGAACAAATTGCACTAAGACTAATAACACGAATAAGACACCCCCAAAACCCACTACACAACCCCCTCCATCCAACTACTATACGAACGCACAAACATGACAAAGCTTTCGGAAAGACTCGTACATCTTCAGATAAAATGGAGAAACAACCCCTACAGCTGGACCACACTGAATCCCCTTTGTTTTACAAGACCAACCAGACAATCCCGCTTCCGTTTCCCTACATCAACGCTACTCGAACACTTACAAACGCAACTGACTACTGGACAATAAAATAATTTTTTCTTGTCATTGGAATTGGAAAGTTGATTAATAAGATTGTTAACGTAGAATAAGAGAATTTTCATATTTATTTTTATTCAGATTAAGACTACATGTATTAAACAAAGGCAGAAAGACCGATAGGTCGATAGCCTTCTTTTTAGAAATAAAGATGTTTACTACTACTACTATAGCGCCATAGCGAAAGTCGATGCGTCTCTGGTAAGCTCAAATGGCTTCGTAAGGTCTGGATAAGCAAAAACTGGCTCGCTGATTAAGATGGTTTTACAAATTTCAATACAATCGAGCAAGTGTTTGGATTGAATGACTTTCTCATTCCTTTTGAGGGATTGTGTCATGAGATTAGATATTTTGGCGGAATTTTTTATTAATTTTCTATAATAGCCTAACAATCCTAAAAAGGATTGTATGTCTTTTTGGTTTTTTGGTAAAGGGAAGTTTTTAATTGCCGTTATTTTCTTAGGGTTTGGTTTTGTTCCTTGTGGAGACGATGTGTCCCAGAAATTCATCTTCTTTTTCCCCGAAACCCGAATGGCATGCGCAAGTACTCGTACTGGCCATTATCGACAGTGAAAGCGGTTTTTTCAATCGAATTCCTAGCCACTTGTATCTGATGAAAACCACTTGCGAGATCTAGCGTGGAAAAATATAGGGTGATTCAAAATTGGCGTCATTCCTATGGAGGTGTTGTCTGGGGGTCATTTAGGAGTACCTACAGAAAAATAGTAAAAAAAATTATTGTTATTTAAAACTTATTTCAAAATTTCCTGGGTTTCAGTCAATTTTATTGTTTATTACTTAAAATGTTACAAATACGTTTCGGTGTCTATCTCCACCATCATCAGTTTGTGTATATAGTTGCTATAGGGGTTATTCAAAACTGAGAAATTTGCAAAAAATCTATATTAGAAGGATGGCAACAATGTTTTTCAAGGTAATCTGCCTGATTAACATTATGTTTTTATTATTTATTATATATTATGTAATTATTAAAAACTCTATTAACCATGGAAAAATACAGTAAGTGACAATAAAATAGATAAGATAAACGGTAAATTCAACAGACTTCGTTAAATGTCGGGATCTACTTTTTCGAAATGTCAATTTTGTCAACCGAGAAAATTTCATTGTCATCATTATCTTGAATTGATGTATTTACAGATAAACATACATTTCTCTCTTTAACTCCAAACAAGTTAGTGCCTGTGTAATCACCTTATAGTGCACTCTTCTCGAGCAGCTTCTCGTATTCGGTTAATTAACACCTGCTCAATGTTTTCCTCGTGTTCAGTAAACCATTGGTTTAGTGTGTCCTTCTCCGAGTACTCTTGGGAGGTTCTGCTACAATTATCTCCATTACCTGATCTTTTGTGTCTGGAACCCGAAAACCTATTATCGTCCACTATCTTCCTGGAGCCAATCTTCCAGTGTCTCTAGCTCTTTTTTGTTGACCTGATTGAATGTTGTTTTTGTTGACCTGACTGAATTTTGAAAACGTCGCTTGACCATAATGCAATCAATTTGATTTCTAAAAATTCTTTTTGGGGTATCAGCCGGAGATTTCCATGTGTACAGTCTTCTCGGCGGCAGTTTAAAAATGGTATTAGTTATGGAATATTTTCTTTCAGAGCGGAATTGATCCCAGTCCGTAGGTGCCTGTGATTTCTTTCAGGTGTGTGTTGCCAACTTTAGCGTTGAATATTATCATATAATATTTCTATTGCCTGTTCAGTACTTTGGGTGGTTGGGGCATATTATATATTATATGCTATATACTATATTGTTATATTCATATTCGTTGGCGTCGCACTAATTTTAAGCATTGCAACTCTGTCCGAAATATGTGCGAATACTGTGACCACACTTTTGACCTCTTTATTTACTACTATGGCGACTCCGTTGTTATTTCTAGAACCGCTATCTCCTCCTGAGTAATATATATGATAGTTGTTGATCACGCCGTGTCCCGAGTTTGGGCACCTTACTTCGCTACAACCAAATATGTCTATATTAAGTCTTTTTATCTCTTTTATAACGCTTGCTGTCTTCCCAGCTTGGGACATACTCTGCACATTCCATGTGCCAATTCTCCTTTCTCTTTTTGATTTTAGAGCAGCAGACAGCCGGGGAATTCTTAACACCCTCTTCTCATTTAAGAGATGTCCGGGACTGAAGGACATTGAGTTTGTTTGCCGGTCCATTGTGATGTCCTGGGGAAAAATAAGTCAGGTAGTTTCCTCTTGCTTTCCTAACTTTTAGCTCAGCCGCTCCTAACATGGAGAACAGAGGCTGTTTGCAGCCGCCCACCCTGGATCAGACGCTGAATGGGAGTCTTCTTCGCTTCGCCTCGGTCACTTCGGGATTTTACCGGCATTGGTGGCCCTGCCGGTAGCTAGGCTATCGCCGGTATCGCTCCCTATACATGAGGTTACTGAGCCCTCTCACCAACCACAAGGTGATGACTCCCTACAGAGAGATCAAATTTTTTCCATTATCAGTATTGCTGAAATAGCGGATGTGTTCTGAGGTTTTCCCAATATTTGTCATTTGAATCTCTCCTGATGATGTTTGTGGTTTTAAAAATTGAGGGTTTGCAAAATGTGGCAAGTTTTGTTGAAAATGGTTTTGTTGCATTGAAGGTGTGTTGAAACCGTCAGAGGAACAATTGTTGTTGCGGCGGAAGTTATTTGGTTTTGAATCAAATAAATCATTTCCTTTAAGAAATTGTTGTTCATTTAATCCTCTATACAGTTCTTAAAAATGTTCGAATTCTTTTAGGAATGCCATTGCGTCCGCTAGACTACTCGTCTCGCATCGTTGTTTGCCGAGTGTGAACGTGCTGCGAAGCGAAATCGTGCGAGTTAAAATCAAGTTAAGATTGTGTTCGTTATGTGTATTGTGCGTTTTTCTGAAATAACACTTAAAACATTCCTTAGCGGGCAACTACCGCGTTTGCGCGATAAGTGTGATGATTCCCGGAAGCTCTCTGGAATCCGAGTCGGATCAGGGCTCCCAAGGGAGCTATTTTCTTAGGCCCAGGACCAAGAAAAGGGGTAGGGTGCCCAAGTCTGACCCAACATCACCAGCGTCATAAACGCCGGCTCCAAAAAAATCAGCTATGGAGAAAACAATAGAGGCATCACAAGCGACTCCAGCGGGCACAGCAGTTGAGTTGACGAATTCGTCGTTCCGCGGAAAACTGTGGCTTGGAGTACGCTGATTGTTGGCCCAGAGGCCTCCACGACGCTGAAAAACCGTTTCACGCCCATCCAGCCGCCAATCGTTGATGAGCCTCCAACACTTCCCAACTCCAACGTAGGGACTGAACGGGTAGCAATTGCTGAGAGCCCTACAGCAATTGCAAACAAGCCCTAGAAGGCATAAAAGCCGCCGCCATTTGGTATCGTTGGAAAACCCGTCAATCACACAATGCTGATTGGTGGTCTAAAAACCATCACCAACAGCCTTTCACGCTGAAGTACACGAAAGCTTCGTTGATCGTGTACTGCAGCAGCATTATGGACTGGGCGGCGGTAAAACGATCCCTGGAGGAGGACAAGAGCCAGTTCCACACCTACGCCCCTTCGTCGGAAAAAAACGCACGCGTTCGTCCTGAGGGGCCTGGAGGGGAATGTCGAACCGACTGCCATCAAGGAGGATCTGGCAGACCAAGCACTGGAAGCAATGAAGACATTCTTCAGACCGCTCTACCTGGTCGTCACTATCGACAAGGCAACCCTCCGAAAACTGAACGCCGAGGCCAAGGTGGTGTGCAGTGTCAGGGTTTCGTGGGAAACCCGCAAAAACCGGAAGACCCTGACACAGTGTCGTCGATGCCAGGGCTGGGGCCATGTCTCCGGCAACTACCACCGGGACTTTAAATGCTCCCGATGGGCCGGGCGCATGAAATCACCGCCTGCCCAGTTGGAGCTTCATTAAAATGCGACAACTGCGGTGGGCCTCATCGTTGCTTTGACGGGGCCTGCCCAGTCTACATATTCAAACAGGCGCAAGTCCCGGCGGGGAGGCAGCGTTTCGTCCCTGCTCATCTTCCAACGAGGCCAGCCTGGGGTCCAACCGATCCACCCTTCACCACTAAGCAACAGGACCATGGCGCGAAGTCACGCCATCAGAACCATGCTGCCCCCACCACCGCCTTCATTAGCGGAGTTTCCTCCTATGAGGCAGCACGAAGTTGTCCCAACGAGCTCCGCTCACCCAGCCCATGGTATAAATGGGAACGCGGTGGCCATGCTGGGCAGTGTCCAGCGGGAACTCGCCGAGCTGTCGTCGCAGATCAACTTGAAGGAGGTGATCAAGGCGGTAAGATTTTACAGCGCAGCATTGAGGGCTTGCGTCTCGAAGACAGACAAATTCCTAGTCTCAGCGCAGTTCTTCAATGAAGATATTAACAGCTTCGATTTTTAAGTATTCATATTGTCAACTGTGCCCTATGAGGATTGGGGAATGGAACTCATGTGGACTCCGGAGTCGTCTCGGCGAGTTCGAGCAGTTCCTCGGGTCTGAGGACGTCGATGTGGCGTGAATCGTGGAAACATGGATTCGCCCCGGAGACAGAATCACAATCCGGGGGGAACCGGCTCGAGCGTGCCATTAGGCCCGGTCTAAGGGGTGGAGTGGCAATAGCGATCAAAGCAACGATCCCATACAGGAGACTGCCATGCAGGCAGTCAGTAATAGAGAACGTTGGCGTAGAGCTTTATGATGGTGTTTTGATCTACTGTGGGTACTCTACTTCTACTCGCTTACAGGCCACTGACGTTGATCCATTTTTTTCAAACACCGATAGGGTGTTGCTTATGGGAGATTTAAACGCCCGCCATCCACTATTTAACAACCCTGGACGGAAAAACGCAGCTGGCGATTTCCTGGCCAGCTACGTTCGCGACAATGGCCTACTAGTTATGCCCACTTCATCTCCAACGCATTATCCAAACAGTGAAATGAACCCATCTTTCTTTGATTTCGGAATAGCCAAAGGACTCGCCAATCTTACGGAGATGGTGGTTATAGACGCACTCAGTAGTGACCATTTGCCCATTTACCTCGACATTAGGGATTTAAAGCGCATACAAACTAACGACTTTCGATTCTCATACGAAAATTTCGATTTTCGCGAATATCGGAAACGACCACAAGACCTGACGAGTATTCCGGGCCAGATTGATGCTGTCGAAGCTCTAGAGCATGCGGTAAAAGGTATGACCAGGAATATACAACGGACACAGCAAGCTTTGGCCAAAAAAGTTCCGAAAAGACCGCGGCGCGACAATCTTCCTGAGGAAATTGAATCAGGAAGCCTTGGCAGCGATTCAGGCAATCTGCCGATCGCATAAAGGCAGCAGAACTTGGATGAGATATCCAGAGCGAAATTTCCGCATACAGGAATTTTACCTGGGCGGAAAAATTGCGAAACTTATCTCCCCGTGACAATTCTTTGTGGAAACTGCCGAGAAGCCTACGAAAAGGCTACGAGCAAGTCCCCGCTCTTTCAAAAGAGGGGCGGAGTTACATTTCCACCAGCAACAAATGCGAGCTGCTCGCCGACTTTTTGGCAGAAGTACACAACTCCATCCAGCCCTTCATAATAAGGATACAAGGATAACGAAATGGAAAGACAGACCGCTGTTTTCGTAGAACGGAAGTATCCTATACCACCCTCGATTTTGCATTCCTATATAACAACCCCGTCGGAGATACAATCGTGTCTTCGGCGACTCCCTAGCCGAAAAGCCCCCGGGCCAGACGGCATCCCTTATTTGCTCCTCAAAAATTTACCGCGGAAAACTATTGTGCTAATGGTACAAATAGTCAACGCTGTCGTTAAATTGCAGCACTTCCGACAGGACTGCAAAAACGCAGCAATAATTCCTATTTTAAAGCCGGGCAAAAACCCAACTGATCCCGCCTCTTATTGGCCCATCTCCCTCCTAAACTCCATCGGCAAATTAACCGAGAAGGTTATCCTATCGAGACTACCTTCAGGCAGCAGCCGAGCTTCGAAGTTTAATCCTGGATGAGCAGTTTGGCTTTCGAGCAAGACATAACACAACGCTGCAGACTGCTAGGATCGCAACGGATGCCTATGCAGCATTTAATAAGCTTCAAAGTACGGTAATGCTGCTTTTCGATATGGAAAGGGTCTTTGAAACAGTTTGGCACACAGGCCTGCTGTATAAGTTGTTTGCCGTACATTCACTGCCACTATACCTAGTTTCCCTTATAGCGTCTTATCTAAAAAACCGTACCATCCAGGTGGAAGTGGAGAATTCCACTTCTGCCAAAAGACGCATCGCGGCAGGAGTACCACAAGGTACAGTGATTTCGCCGTTGCTGTTGTTATGAATTTTACTTCCAACTATATTTATTTTATCTCGGGCGTGAGTTAGAGCAAGAGCTAGTACTTTGCGGCTAGTGAACAATTTTTGGAACGCTCAATGGACAATACAAAATTATGCACACTCAAATTCAACTGCACAACTAATGTATTTTAACAAGTAACAATTTTACTGAGAGTAATAAAGGTAAAAAAAATACATCAATTTACTTAGAGTGTATCACTCGGATATTTTTGGTAGCACCCTTAATCTATGGATACCTTAACTTCAATCAAGCCTGGATGGTGAAGGGGAAGGACCCTGAGGGGGACCTGCTGGAGTGATCACTTCAGTCAGTGGCCTCGCAGGTCTTCCAATGGGGATCGGTCGTGATCATAAATAAAAATAAAAAAAATCCACAGTAAAGGGGTACCAAATAAATAAGGAAATCACTCAGGTCCGACTGTGAATCGCAATTAAAGAAAAAAAGAAACAAAATGAACTGAATGCAGTCGAACTTGAATGTTTCAGCACAAGCAGTTAACTATAAAACGTTATTAATTCCTACTATAAAAAAAAACTGTCAAAAAAAAACTGATAAAAAAAAACAAAGTCTTCACCAAAAGTTGGGCGCCAGCATGCTTCCAAGTAGCATACAACTTCTACCCAAAATGGAAAACACCAGAACCAGCCTCCACGTCAAAAATCCAAAGGTCCCGCTGAACTTCCCCAAAAGAGCTGGTTTTGAATTGGTCAACGGATCTCGGATCAATTCCACGTGGTCATAACGGCCATCATGGATTCGTCTATCTGGTTCTTGGGTCTCAAAACTTCAAATCGCCGACTCTTGCAAACCTCTTGCAAACCATCAATCAATCAATACCACCATCAATAAATTTCTTGATTCTAAACCTTTCAAAAAAACCGACCATGCGGTAGCGCTGAACACAATGAAAATCTCAAAGCCCGACCGTGCGGAACAAACTCAAAAATCGACCTGCCGATCTGACCGGCACGGCCTAATTTATTCTTCAACCACCAAAAATCTAACGTTACACCAGTAGAAGTTTTTCCTCCCCCAAACCTTCCGTTGGAGCAGGAATCAAAAATGACCAATTTCATTGGCCCTAACGGACACGTGATCCCGCAATATACCAAACATTTTTTTTTCACCTGCGATAAGAATCGAAACTGCGATACGAATCGCCAAATTTGCTAGATTCGGATTTTACAGCCAAAATTTAACTCTATGATGAAAAAACCAAAACAGATATGCTTGGCAAATAACTTGCACACGCATGCCGAGGTCGAAAACAAATTAACAGGTTTACGGCAAAATATTTGCACGTAACACTGTATACAGACAGATAGATAGATAAAAATTTATTGAACATTCCCATTAATTCATTCCAATGTATTCCTGGGTTTTACGAAAAAAAAAACGAAGATAGATGCTTGGGAAAAAAAGCAGAATGGAACGAGTGGCAGCATCGGCAACACGGGTTGCCAACATCTCACCGCACAAGATCTACACCGGCTCGGTTCATTTACGTCCGAACGCGTATAACCGATGTCCGGCGTATAAGGCAGGGTCTACCTAAGCCTTACTGATGAGTCCAATAGGTAGACCCGGGACGAAACGCAGGGCTCATCACATAACACCATAATTAATGACAATAAAATTGACTGAAAACCCAGGAATGCATTGGAATGAATTAAAGTACAGTCAGGAAAAAGAATATACAAAACGAATTCCCATTAATAAAATTCACAAACAAAGTTAACAAACATAACTCCCATGTCTAGCCAGATGTTCGGCCGGTTGCTCTTTGCCCATGATCTAAATAGGCGCGCTAAGTCGTCCATTACCTGGGCAGTGCCCTAACATGGACATTCCCGAGCTAGCCATACGCACGACAACGTCAGGAGATAGTCTTGAAGTGGCGGTTTTGGTTTTATTCGAGGGGCATTCATTAAGGAAAAAAGGTCTTCCTGAAGGGAAGCCAAAAACCCCTTTTGCTTCGACCTTTAAGTTTGATACTGTCAGCCGTGGCGTTAACCGCCGGCAGTTTCAACTAGATGACCAAATCCATCCGCCCCCGCTCTGATCGGTGCAAGGACCAGCCAACACCAGCCAGAACGAGGCAGGACGAACCCGTCAAGTCACGTTGTTTTGCGCGTTTCCAGCCTGCTAGAAACACTTCGCGCCGAGCAGCCATCGTGAACAGTCGATTTCTAGTGCGGTCCGCAAAGGGAAACATCCCAACGACCATAGAGACTAAAGTACTAAACAGACAATCGTGAAAGTGCTATGAGCGGATAGGAAAAAATCCGAGGAGTGCAGTGGTTTTTGTGAGGTGCTCCTAGGACGTAGGGATCAGGCATTACGGCAAATCGTAAGTGGAAAAAACAGTTGATTAAATATCAGACATAGCAGCCAAGCGTACCCTTATTTCGCACGGGTGGCTACCTGCATAGGCCCATCTAGACGGCCCGCTGGGGTTGCGGCATTGCCGCTGTGAACATTCTGGCAACGAACATTTGAGGTTTTACCACAGACATTTAATTAGGCTATTAATTAGTAACCATTTAATTAGGCTATTATAATAGTGTTGGTTAGTATTTAGTGCATTGTGGACAATAGACAACGCAAAACACAAAAACAAAAACATCACATGAGTAAGCGGGAAGGGGGACCGGAAGGGGACAAAGCCCCGACGACCAGCACGGGTGTTTTTGGAATCTTTTCCCGAAGCGACAAAATGAAGAGGTCGCCAGATAGGGCAGCCGCGATCCGAATGAGGACCGAGGCGGGAGCGGAAGTAGGCTCGGGGGCGCCGCGTGACGACGAGGGCCACAAAACAAAGGGAACCTCCGAGAAAGAGAGAGAGAACGTCCACCACAAGCAAACAGCCGAACTCAGATCCAGAGCTCTCACACCAACCAGGAACGAACCAGCGGAAGAGCGACACCTACACGAAGGGAAAGAGTGCACGGAAGCACTAGCATTGAGTACGGCCCTGGAAAATATTGCTAAACTCGGCAAGGAGCTGGAAAAATTCATTGAAAACAACACCAAGCGGGAAATTAAGGAAATCTGTGTCAAGCTGAAAAGACAGATCAGAATCACAAGCGGCACAGATATCTCAAACTGGCTAAACAATAGGAAATCACACGGCTCCACCACCGAAAAGGGCACGGCGAACGCAGGCACGCAGACGGGCAACACGTATACAATTGCAAATCTGGATAGCCACGACAGCTACAGCGCTCTGAGGGAAATCCTCAACAAAAAATGGGACGCGGCGGTGTACACAAACACCGAAATCAAGGTGGGCAACCCCCTGGACACGGAGGACAGCATCACCAAAGTGCTGCTGATACCCAACGACGGACAGGGAAAGGGGAGCCTCATCGAAAAGCTGTTCCAGGAAAAATTCCCGGAAATGAAGGCTATGGAGGAGGACTTTGGCATCCTGGAACAACAGGTGCAAATTAAAACAAAGTCGCCAGCCATTAGGATCAATAAGAAGACCGTCAGAATCGCATACAGCAGCGAGGAAGACCTCTTCAACAAACTCACGCGCCTGAGGGAAGAGACGACGGGGGGAACCTGAGATAGCGACGCACCAAACCAGGGGTACAAAAACCGGAACGCTGAGGAAAATGCTGGAAGGAATATTCCACAATGCCGCAAGCAAAGTGGTTATCTACACCAGGCCAAATGGGCCAAGCCAGCCCACGCCATCGCAAGCCACACACAGGCAAAGGAATACACCGAAAACATTCGCCATAGTGGTGAGTAACAAGGGGAAAACCTACGAGGAAACCCTGAGAGGCGTAAAGGAGACCCTCACTACCAACAAGCTTGGGGAGGGGGTAAAGACGTTGCGCAGCACCAAAGACGGCCGGCTGGTAATTACCACGGAGAGACAAGCAGGCATTGTGGAGAAGATAAGCAGCGCGCTTCAACGCAACAACGATGGCGCGGAAAGCATCAAAGTCGTGGGCAATCAGAAGGCCAGGGATCCTATCCACATTAGAGGACTGGAATCACTGGCCTCTAAAGAGGACGTAGTTGCCGCTCTGCGCCGGAAGTTCGAGCAAATTAAAGAGGAGGACTACAGCCTAAGCGACTTAAGGCCAAACATCAATAACACACAGGCCGTCACCCTAATGATCGATAGGGGTATGGCAAAGGAGTTGCTATCCGAAAAACGGATGAAAATAGGACTGGTCATGTGCAGTATGGAGGCCCGGATCAATCTGCAAAGATGCAGCAGATGCTGGAACTACGGGCACCAGCGGCAGAAATGCACAGGGACGGACCGATCCAAACTGTGCTTCGCCTGTGGGGAAGCAGGGCACGAAACTAGGGAGTGCACCAAGGAGCCGAGCTGTCCCATATGCCAAAAGAAGGGGCACAGAGCCGGAAGCGGCAAATGTGACGCCTTCAAGGCTGCTCTGACGGAAGCAAAGAAGGAGCTAAGGAAGGAGGCCCAGAGGCTCACAAGAAGGGAGCGCAGAACCACAGAGGCGCTTAATAGCAAGGGAGCAGGACTACAGCGGGCCAGTGCGCAAGAAGCGGTGGACAGGCATGCCTCCGACCAACCAATATGAACAGGTTCAAGAAGGCAACCGCGCAGCCCCTCCACACCACGGCTGACCAACGCGAAACGGCCATGCGCTTTCTGCAGGTAAATCTCAACAGATGCCGCAAAGCGCATGACCTCATGTACAGGAAAACGATCGAGGACAACACAAACGTGACACTAGGGCAGGAACCGAATAAAGCACTCAGCCACAACACTACACTATGCGACGATGCCAGGGACGTTTTCATCAACGTCAGCAGAGGCCTCAGAGTAAAGAGAGAGTACAAGGGAACTGGCTACGTAGGTGTCGAGCTGGAGGACCTATCAGTATTCTCTGTTTACTTCTCACCAAACGGCGACAATGAGGACTTTGAGAAGCTGCTCAACGACTTGGAGACAATCATCAAGGCTTCGGGCATGGACGTGTTGATAGGCGGCGATTTAAACGCTAAAAGTGCAATATTCGGCGAATGCAGGACAAACAGAAGAGGGACGCTACTGGAGGACTGGATGTCAGCAAACGACCTGGTGGCCGTCAATAGAGGGAACACCCCAACCTTCTCAGGATCGAGAGGGGAATCTCTAATTGACGTTACCATCGCTACGATACCGGTAGCGGGAAAGGTCAGTAGCTGGCAGGTGCTTACGGAGGAGGAAAACCTGAGCGACCACCATAGCATCACCTACAGTTATTGCAGAGGACCAGGACCCCGGAGCAGCCAAATCCAGCCACAAAACTCGTGGAGATGGACTGGGAATCCGAGTACAGCGGAGAAGTTCTCCAAAGCCCTCGCACTACGCGTCCAGCAGCTCGCCAACATCGACACCCCGGAAGAGCTGATGAAAACAATAACTTCGGTGTGCGAAAGCACATTGCCAAAGAGGTCGCCCACAGGCAAGAAAGGGGTGTACTGGTGGAACGAAGAAATCGCTGGTAAGCGTAGGGTGTGCGTGAGATTAAGGAGAATGCTCACAAGGGCAAAGAAGAAAACACCAAGCGGAGCCCATGACATCAGAGCCCTAAAGGACATCCACGCAACGGAGAGGAAAGCGCTCAGGACTCTGATCCAGCAGAGTAAGCAGGCGAAATGGAGAGAGCTGATTGACGACCTCGAGAACAACATCTGGGGGCGCGCTTACCAGATTGTGAGGAAAAAATTTGGAATGTTCAAGCCCCCGTCGACATTGGACGTAAAAACGCAGGTGGAAAAACTCTTCCCGTCTTTCCCGGTCATTCAGTGGCAACGCCACGATATTGATAAGGGAAAGATTCCAACATTCAGCCTGGAGGAATTGAACAGGGCTGCTTCAGAAATGAAGAAAAAGAAAGCCCCTGGCCCGGACAGCGTACCCCCCGAGGTCGTCATTGAAAGTGTCAAAGCTCAAGGGGAACTGATACTGCAGGTGTTCAACAAATGCCTGGTCGACGGCAACTTCCCAAAAATCTGGAAGGAGGCTAGGCTGGTCCTCATCGAAAAACCAGGCAAGGACGATAGAGCGGAAAGGTCCTTCAGACCCCTGTGCCTGATCAACACAATGGGGAAACTCTTCGAGAAACTGATAAAAAGGAGACTCGAAGAGATTACAGACACAAGGCCTATCATCCAGGACACCCAGTATGGCTTCAGGAGAGGAAGGAGCACGTTGGACGCGATCGGCCGAGTACAGGAAATCGTCAGGGAGACCGAAAGCAAAGCCCCCCAACATCGAGACTTTGCTCTCCTAATCCTGGTAGACGTACGGAACGCGTTCAACTCGGCACAGTGGAGCAAGATAAGGGAGGCCATGGAAGTAAGAGGAGTTGACCGGTACCTCATCAACATCCTAGGCTCATACTTCAAAGACCGCAAAATAATTGACCCTGAAGGAACCGCCTTTGACATGACGTGTGGAATCCCGCAAGGATCCACGCTGGGCCCCACACTCTGGAATATCTTCTACGACGACATCCTGAGGGAGAAGCTGGAGGACGGGGTGACGATAACCGGCTACGCAGACGACATAGCGCTAGTGGTCAAGGCAAAGGATCTGGAGGGACTCCAAGACAAGGCCAGTTACAACATGGGCTTAATAAGCAACAAGCTTAACGAGATGGGAATTAGGATCGCTCCCGAGAAAACCCAAATCGTACTTGTAGCTGGCAGAAGGAAGATTAGGACTGCGGAGGTGAGCATAGGAGGCGAAATCATAGCGACCCAAGAGGCTGCAAAATACCTGGGCGTTTACATGGACCGGAACATGCGGATGACTGCGCATGTCCAAAAAACTGCAAACAAGGCCCACGGAATAATCAACGCCATGATGAGCCTCACACCGAAAATAGGCGGACCTGGAGCGGCGAAGAAAAGGCTACTGGCCAGCACGGTGCAGTCGGTGGTGCTGTACGGAGCAAAGGCCTGGCAGAAGACATTAAGGTACAAAGGGTACAAAACGCTTCTCGACAGAGTCAACAGAAGGCTGGCCATATGCATCACGGCAGCGTACCGGACTATAAATACACAGGTGGCGCAAGTGCTGGCCGGGCTGCCTCCACTGGATCTGATGGTGGAAGAGAGGATCAGTATCCAGGAGGACGGAAAGGCTTCCAGAAAGCTACACAGGTCCACCCTAACCCGGAAATGGACCGACAGATGGGGCGACTACGAAGGATGGGCAAAGGTGTTCATCACAGACCTGAACGTATGGCTGCAGGAGGAACGATTCAAGGACGTGAATCACTTCGTCACGCAGGCAATAAGCGGCCACGGAGCCTTCGGCAGCTATTTAAAAACGATCAGGAAGCAAGAATCCGACCAATGCTGGTTCTGCGAAGATGCGGACACACCGGAGCACACCATATTCATATGTCGCCAATTTGAAGGCATCAGAGCGGAAGTCGCAGATAGATGCGGCAAACGCATCACCAAAGATGCAATGGGGACCATTCTAAAGACCAGAGAAGGATGGGACGTCATACGTCCAATGATCCAGGACATAATGACGACCAAATGCGACCTGGAAAGGAAAAGGCAATCCCCACGGCAATAGACAGGACACGCCGACGTCCGGCAGGCAACCCTCTCCCCTGAAGTAATGTTAACACGGTTCCGGGAGGAGAAGGGGGGTTAGAAGGAGGAAAGAGTTTTAGCCGGTCGATGTTTCCTGGAACGGAACGTCATCCCGGCACACCCCCAGGCGCCAGAACACCAGCCTGGGCAGTCTGTCCAACAGATTTCTCAAACCTCGATAAAAAAAAAAAAAAAAAAAAAAAAAAAAGCCTGCTAGAAACGACTGTCTGCAACTGGCAGGCAATGTTTGTTTGTCGTCACGTACTGTCAGGGACAAAATCCTCATAAAATATGGGAAGTCGCTTATACAGGGGACCATGGGATGGGCGATCGTTTGCTTTTATTTGGGTGATATTTCGCGTGAGGACTGAGCCTTGCACTCCGCTATGATAAATTTTTTAAGCGATGGTATCTATATAGTCGGATATATAGGCCATCCCTGTGGCTTCGTGCATTTCGGTTATTCTGGTGTATCTGTCATTCTGGTGTATCTGTGTGTAAGAGGCGTCTGTGATAGGACGCCTCTTAGGAACCTATTTTGGGTCCTTTGAACACGTCGTCTCGTGGAATCACAGACAGAGTGCCAGACAGGGGAGCCGTAGGTCAGTATGGGCCTTATGGTGGAGGTGTAGAGCAGAAGTTTATTTCGAGGTGATAGGAAAGAATTTGGCGCCAGAAGAGAGTACAACTTTCTTCGGGCCATGGCAGTCTTTTGTACAGCATAGTCAACATGCTTATGGAAATGGAGTCGGGCGTCTAGTTTGAATCCCAGGTATTTCACCTCTTTTGTTGGTTTGATAGGAGTATTTTGGACCACGAGTGGTGATAAGATTTTGTTGTTAGTGAATTTGCGCGAAAAGATAATGAGTTCCGTCTTCCTGGGATTCACTTCAAGTTTCCATTTGTCAAAATACGGCGTCAATAAACTCAGGTGATGTGCAATGCGAGATTTCGCAGCCTGAGCATAAAAAGACGATGCGTAGATAGCCGTATCATCGGCGTATAGTGCTATTTTTGTAGTGGGAAGTTTTGGAATGTCTGCTGTGTACAATGTATACAGCAGCGGCGAAATCACTGTACCTTGTGGTACTCCTGCCGCGATGCGTCTTTTGGCAGAAGTGGAATTCTCCACTTTCACCTGGGTGGTACGGTTTTTTAGGTAAGACGCTATAAGGGAAACTAGGTAGAGTGGCAGCGAATGTACGGCAAACAACTTATACAGCAGGCCTGTGTGCCAGACTGTGTCGAAGGCCCTTTCCATATCGAGAAGCAGCATTACCGTACTTTGAAGCTTATTAAATGCTTCATAGGCATCCGTTGCGATCCTAGCAGTCTGCAGCGTTGTGTTGTGTCTTGCTCGAAAGCCGAACTGCTCATCAGGGATTAAACTTCGAAGCTCGGCTGCTGCCTGTAGTCTCGATAGGATAACCTTCTCGGTTAATTTGCCGAGGGAGCTTAGGAGGGAAATTGGCCTATAAGAGGCGGGATCAGTCGGGTTTTTGCCCGGCTTTAAGATGGGAATTATTACAGCGTTTTTCCAGTCCTGTGGGAAGTGCTGCAATTTAAGGACTGCGTTGACTGTTTGTACTATTAGCACTATAGTTTTCCGCGGTAAGTTTTTGAGGAGTAAATAAGGGATGCCGTCGGGCCCGGGGATTTTCGGCTAGGGAGGCGCTGAAGACACGATTGTATCTCCGACGGGGTTGTTATATAGGAATGCAAAATCGAGGGTGGTATAGGATACTTCCGTTCTACGAAAACAGCGGTCTGTCTTTCTATTTCGTTATCCTGAAGGGTTGGTTGGACTTTGTGTACTTCTGCCAAAAAGTCGGCGAGCAGCTCGCATTTGTCGCTGGTGGTAATGTAACTCCGCCCCTCTTTTTCAAGAGCGGGGACTAGTTCGTAGCCTTTTCGTAGACTTCTCGACAGTTTCCACAAAGAATTGTCACGGGGAGATAAGTTTCGCAACTTTTCCGCCCAGGTAAAATTCCTGTATGCGGAAATTTCGCTCTGGGTGTCTCGTGCAAGTTCCGCTGCCCTTATGCGATCGGCAGATTGCCTGAATCGCTGCCAACGCTTCCTGATTCTATTTTTCGCCTTAATAAGGCTCAAAATTTCCTCAGGAAGGTTGTCGCGCCGCGGTCTGTTCGGAACTTTTTTGGCCAAAGCTTGCTGTGTTCGTTGTATATTCCTGGTCAGACCTTTTACCGCATGCTCTAGAGCTTCGACAGTATCAATCTGGCCCGGAATACATGTCAGGTCTTGTAGTCGTTTCTGATATTCGCGAAAATCGAAAGTTTCGTATGAATATCGAAAGTCGTTCGTTTGTGTGCGCTTTAAATCCCTAATGTCGAGGTAAATGGGCAAATGGTCACTGCTGAGGGCGCCTATAACCACCATCTCCGTGAGATTGGCGAGTCCTTTGGCTATTCGGAAATCAAGGAAAGATGGGTTCATTCCACTGTTTGGATAATGCGCTGGAGATGAGGTGGGCATAACTAGTAGGCCATTGTCGCGAACGTAGCTGGCTAGGAAATTGCCAGCTGCGTTTTTCCGTCCGGGGTTATTAAATAGTGGATGGCGGGCGTTGAAATCTCCCATAAGCAACACCCTATTGGTGTTTGAAAAAAATGGATCAACGTCAGTGGCCTGTATGCGAGTATAAGTAGAGTACCCACAGTAGATTAAAACACCATCATAAAGCTCAACGCCAATGTTCTGTATTACTGACTGCCTGCATGGCAGTCTCCTGTATGGGATCGTTGCTTTGATCGCTATGGCCACTCCACCCCTTAGATCGGGCCTATCGGTACGCTCGAGCCTGTACCCCCGGATTGTGATTCTGTCTCAGGGGCGCAACCATGTTTCCACGATTAACGCCACATCGACGTCCTCAGACCCGAAGAACTGCTCGAACTCACCGAGACGACTCCGGAGTCCACATGAGTTCCATTCCCCAATCCTCATAGGACACAGTTGACAATATCAATTCTTAAAAATCGAAGCTGTTAATATATTCATTGAAGAACTGCGCTGAGACTAGGAATGTGTCTGTCTTCGAGACGCAACCCCTCAATGCAGCACTGTAAAATCTTACCGCCTTGATCACCTCCTCCAAGTTGATTTGAGACGACAGCTCGGCGAATTCCCGCTGGACACTGCCCAGCATGGCCACCGCGTTCCCATTTATACCATGGGCTGGGTGGGCGGAGCTCGTCGAGACAGCTTCGTGCTGCCTCAGCGGAGGAAACTCCGCTAATGAAGGCGGTGGCGGGGGCAGCATGGTCCTGTTGGCGTGACTTGGCGCCATAGCTCTGCTGCTTAGGGGTGAAGGGTGGATCGGGCCAGGGGCTCGACTGGTTTGGCCCCAGGCTGGCCTCGTTGGAAGAGGAGTAGGGACGAAACGCTGCTTCTCCGCCGGGACTTGCGCCTGTTTGTATATGTAGACTGGGCAAGCCTCGTCAAAGCTACGATGAGGCCCACTGCAGTTAGCGCATTTTAATGTAGCTCCAACGGGGCAGGCGGTGATTTCATGCCCCCCAGCGCATCGGGAGCATTTAAAGTCCCGGTGGCAGTTCCCGGAGACATGGACCCAGCCCTGGCAGTTGCTGTATACATTGTATACAGCAGTCATTCAAAAACTTCCCACTACAAAAATAGCACAAAACGCGGATGATTCGGCTGTCTACACATCGTCTTTCTATTCTCAGGCTGCGAAATCTCACATTGCACATCACCTGAGTTTATTGACGCCGTATTTCGATAAATGGAAACTTAAAGTGAATCCCAGGAAGACTGAACTTATTATCTTTTCGCGCAAATTTACTAACAATAAAATCCTATCGCCACTCATGGTCCAAAATACTCCAATCCAGCCAGTAAAAGAGGTGAAATACCTGGGATTCAAACTAGACGTCCGACTTCATTTCAACAAGCATGTTGACTATGCTGTACAAAAGACTGCCATGGCCCGAAGAAAGTTGTACTCTCTTCTGGCGCCAAATTAATTTCTGTCGCCTCAAAACAAACTTCTGCTCTACACCTCCACCATAAGGCCCATACTGACCTACGGCTCCTCTATCTGGCACTCTGTCTGTGATTCCACGAGACGGCGTGTTCAAAGGACCCAAAATAGGTTCTTGAGAGGCGTCCTATCGGCTGACAGATACACCAGAATAACCGAAATGCACGAAGCTACAGGGATGGCCTATATATAGATACCATCGCTGAAATTTTTTATCATAGCGGAGTGCAAGGCTCAGTCCTTACGCGAAATATCACCCAAGTAAGAGCAAATGATCGCCCAACCCATGGTCCCCTGTATAAGCGACTTCCCATATTTTAATGAGGATTTTGTCCGTGACAGTACGTGACGACAAACAAACATTGCCTGCCAGTTGCAGACAGTCGTTTCTAGCAGGCTGGAAACGCACAAATCCAACATAACGTGACTTGACGGGTTCGTCTTGCCTCGTTCTGGCTGGTGTTGGCCGGTTCTCGCACCGATCGGGGCGGGGCGCGGATGGATTTGGCCATCTAGTTGAAACTGCCGGCGGTTAACGCCACGGCTGACAGTATCAAACTTAAAGGTCGAAGCAAAAGGGGTTTTTGGCTTCCCTTCAGGAAGACCTTTTTTCCTCAATGAATGCCCCTCGAATAAACCAAAACCGCCACTTCAAGACTATCTCCTGACGTTGTCGTGCGCATGGCTAGCTCGGGAATGTCCATGTTAGGGCACTGCCCAGGTAATGGACGACTTAGCGCGCCTATTTAGATCATGGGCAAAGACTAACCGGCCGAACATCTGGCCAGACATGGGAGTTGAATTATGTTTTCTTTTTTTAACTTTGTTTGTGAATTTAGAAATGTGAATGTTTAATAAATTTTATCTGTCTATCTATCTAGACTACTGGGTTTTTTCAAATGCATATTATTTATTAAAATTCCCGTACATCCTGCAAGGAATGTATTTAAGGCAGTTTTATCAAAGTGTTTAATGTGATAGAGTTTTTCTTCTTGCCATAATGTAACGTCGCTGCAAATGCATTGAGCGATATTACTTCCCAGCAACTGAAGTCTGCTGCCGAAATATAATGAATTTTCTATTTGGAGGAAATTAACGCGTTTTTTAAACTATTCCAATCGTTTAGCTCAGTTCTGTTACCTACCAGAATGTCTGCTTTATGAATTAATTTTTCTTGAACTGATTCAAAAATTAACTTGTTTAATTCAATGTCATTGAACGCAGCGTAACTAGTGAAAAGCGCTTGGTATTTCTCTATAAATCTATTTAGACAGTTGCTATTGCTATCAAAAGGCTTAATGAGGTTTAATCGAGATTTGAACATATCTTTCTGTATATTCTTTTTCCTGACTGTACTTTAATTCATTCCAATGTATTCCTGGGTTTTCAGTCAATTTTATTGTCACTAATTATGGTGTTATGTGATGAGCCCTGCGTTTCGTCCCGGGTCTACCTATTGGACTCGTCAGTAAGGCTTAGGTAGACCCTGCCTTATACGCCAGACATCGGTCATACGTGTTCGGACTACCTAAGCCTTACTGACGAGACCAATAGGTAGACCCGGGACGAAACGCAGGGCTCATCACATAACACCATAATTAGTGACAATAAAATTGACTGAAAACCCAGGAATACATTGGAATGAATTAAAGTACAGTCAGGAAAAAGAATATACAAAAAGATATAGATGCTTGGGAAAAAAAGCAGAATGGAACGAGTGGCAGCATCGGCAACACGGGTTGCCAACATCTCACCGCAGAAGATCTACACCGGCTCGGTTCATTTACGTCCGAACACGTATGACCGATGTCTGGCGTATAAGGCAGGGTCTACCTAAGCCTTACTGACGAGTCCAATAGGTAGACCCGGGACGAAACGCAGGGCTCATCACATAACACCATAATTAGTGACAATAAAATTGACTGAAAACCCAGGAATACATTGGAATGAATTAAAGTACAGTCAGGAAAAAGAATATACAAAAAGATATAGATGCTTGGGAAAAAAAAGCAGAATGGAACGAGTGGCAGCATCGGCAACACGGGTTGCCAACATCTCACCGCAGAAGATCTACACCGGCTCGGTTCATTTACGTCCGAACACGTATGACCGATGTCTGGCGTATAAGGCAGGGTCTACCTAAGCCTTACTGACGAGTCCAATAGGTAGACCCGGGACGAAACGCAGGGCTCATCACATAACACCATAATTAGTGACAATAAAATTGACTGAAAACCCAGGAATACATTGGAATTTGAACATATCCCAACGCATTTTAAATTGATTATTTCTATCTTGATTCATGGAAGAAGCTAGTGTTTCCTTCTGTACTGATAAGTTTTGAAGTTTATTTACCAATTCTTCAGTTGACTCGATATCACTTATCATTAAAAAAAATAATCATTAAGAAATAGAAAACCACGTTTTCTATACTAATTACGTACAATATGTTGAAATTAATTAATTATTTCTATCCAAGCCTGAAACGGAAGTTTTCAAGAGGCGAAACGAAGTGGCACTTACAGTTTGGTCTTCTGTAGTCTGCAGACTTCTTCTCCTGAATCTGCTCTTGGTCTCTGCTGTCGTGGTTCAAAGTTCTGGATTGTACTTAAGGGTGAAAGTTCCCACGTAGTATTTTCCCGCACGATTCGGATAACTACGGCACAAACCTACCGACTGCGCCAATGGCGTATATTGAACGACAAAAAGACTTTTTAAAAAGGTTTATTTCCTTAATACAACTAGTCAGTTTGAAAGTTAGAACAGGAATGAAATTTACGTAGTAATAATAATAAAATATAATAATCCTTAAAATCTATTCGTCAGCAGTTTTCACAGTTCAGCGGTTCCCATACAACATATGTAACTCGGGTCACCCCTGAATTGTGCCCTGGACAATGAGTTTGATGAGACGTTTTTATGGTTCTCTCTCTACCCCAGCTCTCAGCAAGACATCGTCGTTTGACATGTGCTCTTTCCAGGAAATCCGAAGCATTCTTCGCCGTGTCCACATTTCGAATCCTACTATTCGTTTCAGTTTTCTGAGCTTGAGCGACCATGTTTCTACCTCGTACCACAATATGGGCCTAACATAGCACTTGATTAGTAGCAATCGAAGGTAAACCGGCAGTGTTCTCTGGAGAAGCATATTTTTCATCCTCAGATACGTGTTTTTTGCAGTTCCTATTCGTATTTTTACCTCCTCATCGCAATCCCTCTATTCATTAAGGGTGGCTCCCAGGTATTTAAATTTGGATACTCTTTAAATTGCTTCACTTTGATTGTAAGGTTGATGTTGTTGAATTCTTATTCACTGTTGATCATCATTTTAGTTTTTGTGATTTTAATGCTCAGTCCAAGCTGGTCGCCTTCTTCAGTAACTCTATTCGGTATGTCATGTAGAGCTCCCAAATTATCAGCCAGGATTGCAGTTTCATCCGCATATCGTATGTTGTTGACGGGTTTGTCGTTTATTTTTATTCCAGTAAGCACGTCATGTTAAACAGCATGGCAGATAAAACGCATCCCTGTCGGACCCCTTTAGCGATGTTAAATTCCTACGTCAAGAGACCCCATCTGATTCGGATTTCAGCAAACTCTTCCCAGTAGAGCTACTTTATAATTCTACCGCGCTTATAGTCGATTCCTACCTCTCGCAGTCTCCTGATCAACAGGTCATATTTTACATTGCCAAAGGCTTTGTGGTCGTCAATGAAGCAAATGAACACATTCTGTAGTTGGTCATAACAGCACGTTCACCCTCACACACACACTCATTGAGCATGCGCAGAAATTCCTTAAGTGGTGGCTCATTAGGGGCATGAGCCAGTCTTTAGGTATTTGTCCGGTGTTATCTGGTGAATCTGGTTAAAAAGATACGTTAGCTGTTTCGCATTGGTTCATTTTAGGACTTCGACGACCTCCGTTTTTAAGATATTCGGCCCGATCAGTTGCTGTTGGCGGCTTCTTCTGCTTGCACATCGAGCTTTCCATTTTCATCTTTAAGAGAGGGCAGTTGTAATTGTTTATTATATCCTGTAATTTGTTTGGCCTTTTTGTGGAATTTCAATGAGTCGTGTAGGTTAACTAATCGTTTAGCCTCCGGACATTTCTCACTAATCCATATTTCTTCGGCTTTTCCTATTTTGATTTAAATAGTTTTATCTATGTTTTTGTGTTTTGATTGATCGTTTTTGGTAACATGACGTTCTTCCATTTGTTCTGGGATTTCTGACTCTAGTTGATGCCAGATGGTATCAGGAAACGCCGACCCTGAACGCGAGGTGTTTTTTCACTGAGCCATTGAAGTTCTTTTTGCATGGATTTCTGTATGTGAGGTTGTTTCAAGCTTTGGATGTTGGGTTTGCGTGAACTGGGTCTCCCTGCTATTAACCTACATCGAAGCAATAAATCAGCTATAAGAGGGTTATGCTCTGACCCAATGTCTGCTCCTGTGAATGCCACAACAGGGGTAATGCTATTTCCAAACGTATGATTTATAAGGCAGTAGTCAGTCTGGTTTCTCACAAGCTTCTGTAGTCGGCATGTGGCGGATTTCCAGGTGTATAGTCTCCTGGGGTGCAATTTGTAGTCGGTATTTTGAGTAACAAAAATTTCCGTTTGACAAACCTGTATCAACATTTCACCGCGCTCGTTTCTGTCTCTCAGTCCAAAAGGTCCCACTTTAACGTTAAAATCGCCATTTATCAGAATAATATCTCTGGACCTCATAGAACTGATCACCTTACGAATTTGCTCAAAGAACTGTTCAACTTCGTCGTCCGGTCTATCCGCCATAGGGGCGTATACTTGAATCAGGTTGATATTAACAGGATTGGCCTGAAGCAGTTAAAACATAATTCAGTCTGAGCATACCACCACTTTGGACACGTGCTTGTTATGCTGATCGATCAAAATAAAACCTACTCCATTCCGATGCTGTCGATCATCACATCCAGAATGGTAAAAGGTTGTTCCATCTTTTTGCATCAAGCAATTGTTTGTTAAAGGAATAGGTTATCTGTCAGGTAGATTCCTGTTGCTTTCCTGACATTATTTTTCAGCCGCTTATAACATGAGGAAACAGACGCTGTTTACTGCCGCCCACTCTGGGTCAGACGCAGCTTCTTCACCATGTCTGGTTATCCTCACTCGGTTTAGCCTGTAGGTCAGTACCATTTATCAGGGTGTGGCGCTTGGAGCCAGCAGGTGAGAATTGGTAGCCACGTGAGCATCAGTTATCCTAACCTCCGCCAGTATATGATTCTCGGAGTGTCCGTCCGGAGTCAAAGGTGCTACCTCTACGGTGTTAACCCTATACCCCCCTTCTACGTATACTTTTCTGAATTGTAAATGTAGCTTTTCGAATAGTGTCTTGGGTTTCTCGGGTAGCCAGCTGCTGTATAATTTTTAGAGATGTAAAAACTTGTCCTAGTAAATTTTCCATATTTGCCCGATTTTTAGTAGTAGTAGTAAACATCTTTATTTCTAAAAAAGGCTATCGACCTATCGGTCTTTCGGCCCTTGTTTAATACATGCAGTCTTAATCTAGATAAAAAACAAATATGAAAATTCTCCTATTCTAGGTTAACAATAGTAGTAGTAAACATCTTTATTTCTAAAAAAGGCTATCGACCTATCGGTATTTCTGCCCTTGTTTAATACATGCAGTCCCAATCTAAGTAAAAAACAAATATGAAAATTCTCCCATTCTAGGTTAACAATACTATTAAATAAATAAGATTTCAGTGGCAAGAAGAAATTATTTTATTGTCCACTAGTCCGTTGCGTTTGTAAGTGTTCGAGTAGCGTTAATGTAGGGAAACGGAAGCGGGATTGTCTGGTTGGTCTTGTAAGACAAAGGGGATTCAGTATGGTCCAGTTGTAGGGGTTGTTTGTCCATTTTGTCTGTAGCTGTATGAGTCTTTCCGAGATCTTTGTCATGTTTGTGCGTTCGTATAGTAGTTGGGTGTAGTACCCGATTTTTATTTTCGGCGGTTTTTCTGTTTCGATGTCTTTATTTCCGGATTCATTTTTATTGGGTTTCTCACTAAGTTTTTTAATTTAATTTTCCTTCCATTTTCCCAGGGAACTAAATACTTCAACAGCGTCATCGGGCATTTCATTATGCAAATATTTTATAAGTATTGTTTGCTTCGATTTTGAGATCTCCGGGTACTTGAAATTTATCGTCAACTTTCGTGTTGCTATCTTTTGTGGCAGGTGTTTATCTCTATCGTTATCAGTGTTTCTTTGTTCACTGGAATTTTTACTTTCGGACGCAATGATTAAATGTTTTAGTTCAGCTATTGATAATGTTTCGGATTGCGACCCAAAGGAAAAAGATCTGGTTTTCTTCGAAATCTTAAAATGTTGATTCCGAAGCTTCTGATTAGACGGTTTGACCTTACAAGCTCCGCCATTATTTCCACTCATACCAAAAAGCTAAATTTTTGAAAGCATGTTTATCACCTTCGAGTAGCATTAAAGCTTTTTTGATAGATTAGTGAAGAATAATAAGAAATAAAGTCACAAGCCACTTGTACGGTAAAATTAAGGAACCACTTTAAAATTGAACTTGATATTTCTGAAGATCACTTCAAACGATCTGAAATAAGAAAAACATTGAAACTTCACGAATGTGGATGTTATAGCTTATCAGATGAAACTACTAGATATCATCATCATCATCCAGAGTTAGAAATCTGGATGGGTCTTGGCTGATCTTGGCTTGGATGATGAAGGACAGTCTTTATGTATTGGGCAAATATCTTTGGGCAATGCAAATCCTATATTGCAGAAGACTCATTTCGGTTGAATCGTATCAGGGCCGTTGTCAATCGAAAGCTCACGAAAAACTATTTGAAGTTTTGGTGTAAATAAGTCTGTTTGAATTTGACTTCTGGGAAGTCAAATTTGTTGAAAATTCTGGGAAGTGGAGAACGATTTTTCGCGCGTGGAAAAGTCTTTGTCGGCAGAAGAAGAACAGTGTGAATTGCATTTCCAGCAAACATTTAAACAAGATGTCGAGGGTAGGTTAATTGTTTCGTTGCTTTTAAAGGAATCCTGTGAGCAGGTAGGTGAAACAAAGGGTAAAGCATGGCGCCGATTCCTTTCCTTAGAGCGTAAATTAAATCCAATCCTGGGTTTCAACGAGATTATGTGGAATTCATGAATGAGTATCGAGAACTGGGTCATATGAGCGAAGTATTGTCGAATGCGAGGGAAAGACACAGTTCTTACTATATGCCACATCACGGGGTGACAAAGGAAAGTAGCTTAACCACTAGGCTGCGAGTCGTGTTCGACTGCAGTATGCCCTCATCTACCGGCAAGTCCTTGAATGATATTCAAATGATAGAGCCAGTTTTACAATATGACCTAATTAGCATTTTATTGACGTTTTGCGAACGTCGTTTGTCATATCCGCCGATATTGCCAAGATGTATAGTCAAGTTTAACTCTACCGAAGACGGTCCCAAGCTCGTTTGAGAAAAGAGGAGGTTTGAGCGTGGAGCTAACCACCCGCCTCGCAAAAAAAAGTATTGATTTGAAGAAGCAACAGAAGCCTCGGATTAGGATAGATACACGACGACGAATAACGCAAGGAACAAGGAAAGAACAAATGAATAACGGAACATGGAACGTGCTCAGTTTATATCGACCGGGTGCAGCAATAAAAGCGATCAAAGAAATAGAAAGAATCAATATCGATATCACTGCTCTGCAGGAAATACGTTGGCCTGGAGTGGGTCATACTGACGTTGGGAATTCAGTATTTGTCTATAGTGGCAATGAACAAAACGCCCACGCTTTCGGAACAGGTTTTGCACTCAAGCAATCTCTGCTGAATTCAGTTTTAAGATTCGAGCCACTTGGCGACAGGATGTGCTATATTAGGATAAAAGGCACTTTTTACAACTACTCGCTTATATCGGTGCATGCACCAACGGAAGACAAAGATGATGGTGTAAATGATCTGTTTTAAGACACTTTGGAGAGGAAACTAGCCCAACTTCCCAAACAGGACATGACACTCATCCTGGGAGATTTCAATGCGAAAATTGGACAAGAAGAGGCGCTAAGACCTCATGTGGGCATGCACAGCCTGCACAATGCTTCCAACGACAACGGTCTAAGAGTGGCAGATCTTGCAGCATCAAGTAATATGTTAATAAAGTCCACTATTTTTTAAAACAACGATATACACAAACTGACATGGATATCTAATGATGGTATAACCAGGAACCAAATAGATCACGTTATAATTAATGCAAGACACGGACGTAATGTACTAGACGTGAAAAGCTGCAGGGGGGCAGATGCCGATTCAGATCATTTTCTGGTCAAAGCCAGGATCAAAGTCAAAATACCTACAGCAAAGAACAAGCGAACCAATTGTCTCTCTCATCAGTGGGATACTGAAAATCTTCAGCAGACAGAGATAAGAGCTGAGTATCAGGAAGAACTAGAGCGACTTATCAGAGAAAATACCAACACCACATACAATACCGATAAGGATACGCATTGGAAGTTTATATCGGGAACAATTACAGAAGCAGCTAGAAAGGTGGTAGGGGAGAAAACCAAGAGACAATACAAAAACCACTGGTATGATCAAAATTGTGAAGATGCTATGGAGAAGAGAAATACTGCTAGACTCAAAATGCTAAAAAGTCCCACAGACGAGAACAGGGAATGATACAAATGACTAAGAACCCTAGGAAAGAATCTGTTAAGAAGAAAAAAGAGATCATGGCAAGACAGAGAATTAATTCCTGTAGAAGAAGAAGGAAAAATAACACAAGAACATTCTATCAAAAACAACGCTCCACAAAAGCCGGGCTCAGACCCAAGACCAACAATATCTTAAAGAAGGAAAATGGAGATCGAATAACTGACAAAGTAGAAATATTACAAACGTGGAAAAAATACTTCCGTTTTCTGCTTAATAGAGGAACTGGTGAAGAGGAGCAAGCACTGGATCTGCTGGCTGCGGAGCAACCCAATGATATCCCTTCGAAAGACGAATTAAAAAAGCAATAAAGGAAGTAAAAAATAATAAAGCCCCTGGCGGAGACCTAATCACACTAAATCACAGCAAATCAAAGTGCAATTTTTAATAGCTAAAAATTTTCCGTTTACTAGCTGCTTCCGTTAACTGTTCACAACGATAGGAACAGCGATAAAATAGTAAGTTCTAAACTAAGGGGTTTTGTTCTATTACATTTCAAAACATTGTGCATTACATTGAACAATTTCTTTCCCTTCTCGCTTACCTTCAGAACGAATAGTCAATTAGCAATTTCAATCGTATGAACGTTTTATTCGAAAAATAAAGGTCCAGAAACTCATGTAATATTCTCCGCTGTCGCTCATTGCTAATGGCCTTAACGAGCTGCACCTGTGTCCTCAAATGAGATTATTCGATGGACTCACAACGTTCTAACGATACGGAAAGCTTTGAAGCGAATCTTAATCCGGATAAATGATGTTCTAAATCTCTCCAAAAATTCCTACTGGAATATAATCATCGATCCCATTGTCTCTGTGGGTATATCCAGACATTTCATGTAATTGGCAAGTTTGGATGTTACATCTGTATTAAATGGAAATATTAGGTCCTTGGCCGTTTTGACACCACGTGTATGGCAAATATTCAGATTAACAGCTGGTTCGCTCACGCTGGTAAATAGGACCGTTAGCACGAAAAACCTAAGAATTTCAAAGCTTCATGGACTTGCTCGATTTGCTCGGTACCCGAATTACACGATTTTTCATTTACATGGTTTTTAATTCATTCCAAATCATTTCTTTTATGGCTTATTCAGATTTTTTTCATTATGCCATTTTTGCGTATCACATTAATAACCGAACTTTTTTAAAACCTCGTTCAAAGTTACCAAACGTACCTTTTCGAAATTTCAATCACAAATATTAAGGTGGTAGCATTATATTCGGATTGGAGAAAATGAAACTTTATTTTATTGATTGAATTTTAATAACAGGTGAAGAAAGCAGTTTTCTGGCATCTCCGAAAACAAGACATCTCCGATAACAGGGACATGGCGAATTTGTGTAACCACTATTTTATAAATATTGGTGTAGATATGTTGAACAAAATACAGAACCCGAATAAGCAATTTAAAATTAACCATAACAGTACATCTGCAATGTTTCTGAAGCCAACGGATAGGAATGAAATAATAAAACATATATATTCTTTAAAAAACAGCTCCGCCCCCGGAATAGATACTATTAAGTCAAGATTTATAAAAGATTTTCATGTGTATCTTCTTAAACCTTTAATTCATATCATAAATTTAATTTTTGAAACAGGAATAGTGCCTAGTCATTTTAAGAAATCAATAATTTCTCCTATTTACGAATCAGGTGACAAATCTGAAATAGGAAACTATCGCCCGATAAGCATAATTAATAATTTTGCTAAGATCTTTGAAAAATGTTTAAAGGATAGGCTTATAGATTATTTACAAAAAAATAATTTATTAACGCATAAACAGTTTGGTTTCATTGGTGGACGTAGTACATCGGATGCTGTCTATGAATTGACTAGGCAGGTCAATGGCGCATTGGAAAATAATAGGAAGTGTTTGGCGGTGTTCTTGGACCTAGCCAGGGCTTTTGACACTGTGCCACATGACCCCTTGTTAGAGGTTTTGAGTTTGTATGGTGTTAGGGGTCCAGTATTGCAACTTTTTGAGAGTTACCTAAGGGACAGAGAACAAGTTCTAAAAATAAATAATGAATTTAGTGACCCTTGTTATATTAAAATTGGAATACCTCAGGATACAGTTATTGGTCCTATTCTCTTCATAACCTACATTAATTCCCTTACTAATATTGACATTCAGAATGGTTCATTACTTTTATATGCAGATGATACGGTAGCCATGTTTTATGGATGTTCTTGGGAAGATACAAGAAGGGCAGCAGAACTAGGACTGGCAGTACTTAAGAACTGGCTGGATTGTTTTAAATTAAGTCTAAATATGCAAAAGACAAATTACATAGCATTTTCCATCACAGCTGCCAATCGTCCTGCTTTTAACCAAATTAAACTTGAGTCTAATGACATCAAAGAGGTTCCATTTACCAAGTATTTGGGACTTATCGTTGACAGGCACTTGAAATGGAACCAACACATCATGGAGTTAACAAATAATATTCGGAAACTAATTTATCGTTTCTACATTTTAAGGAATATTTTAAGCAAAAAACTGTTGATTCTAATCTATCGGTTATTGGTTGAATCTTTGCTACGGTACGGGGTTATTGTCTGGGGAGGTCTGTATAAAAATTCATTGCAGCAACTTAATGTAGTACAGAACTTTATTTTAAGAGTTATATATAAAAAACAAAAAACATTTCCAACTCAACACCTCTACTCTGAGGAGGTATTTAGCCTGCGTTCTATATACGTTTTGTCTACATGCATTTATACCCATAAATCAAATGCCTTCAGGACTTATGTTGGTAACACACATAGGACCAGGAACAAGGTGAACAAACACCTGAAAGTGCCAAACACCAAAAAAAATATGGGGCAACGATTTTTAGATTATTTGGCTCCTAAATTTTATAATGTCCTTCCAAATGAATTGAAAGAGGTTACGAATATCAAAAAGTTCAGTAAGCGTTGCAGAAAATTTATTTATCAAAACATAGACAAGTTTGGTTTTTCTTAGTGGTTTCTGATTATATTATGTCATTTTAATGATGGTAAGGTTGGTTTAAGGAAACTATATGTGGAATTTTGTTTTGGTTAGTTCATGTATCTGTCTTTTCATCTAGGTTGAATATAGTAAGTTAGTGTTAAGTTAATTGAATTAAATTGTGGTAATTTGTATTAATAAGGATATTTTCATTTGGATGATGCATACAAATGTTAGATCATTCAGGCATCATCATGTAGATTGAGTTAAAGCTAGATAGATATTTTATTAAATAAGTTAAAGCTAGAGTTGAGTTGTGTTATGATTATGTTGTATTATCTTTGTTTTTTTTGTTATTATTAAATATTAAAGATTAAAGATTAAAGTCTCCATTTATTTATTTTTATTTAAATTATAGAAAGTTTCAAGAATTTTGGATACGTCTAAATAACCGTGCATGTTCAATTTATAAAGGCAACCAGAATAATTAGAGAAGTCTATATTAAAAAAAAACTGTTTTTAGTTCTTGACATAATTATAATTGATATAATAATAATTAATAATATATAAACCATTCTTGATATAACTTTATCACATTCTCCATTAATAATAAATAAGTTTAAAAATCTTCGTTTGTCTAATTTAAGCGTCTTGACTATTAATTATTTTCAAAAGGTAACTGACAGCTGTCAGGAGTTTTTTGGCATTTGATTGTATGTATGGTCACTTTCCTCATGGCAACTAAGAGTGACAGTATTTAAAATAAGATGCGACAAAATAGCCAGACGAAAACATTGAATTGACAATATTTCGAAAACTAAACTCTTTTGGAATAGACAACCTTACACAAACTTACCCTTAATTTTAACACTAAATGACATTAAATTATCAAAAATGGGGGTTTCCATTAAAAAAAAATGATTTTGGGCGGTTTTCTCAACGTTATTTTGAAACTTATTTTTTTAACACTTTGTATTAATAGTTATCAAAATGTTGTCGAAATTCCATTAAAGTAAATCCTTTTTATCAGGAAATGCGACTCAAATTAAATAGCACATATTCCCTTATAGGAAAATTTTATAATTATTCGAGTTTCTGCAACTGTCATTTTTTACATAAAGTTCCAAATATATCAAAACGGTTAGACTTAGGTATATGATATTGTACATGAAATATATGTAGAATTTGGAGTAGAATTAAAAAATGTAATAATATTGTCCCATTTAAAATAAGCAAGTTGATACCTACTTCCGGTATAACCGGAAGTGTGGCCATCTTGAAAATATTTTAGATCCCTTGCCCCGAATGACTTATGTATACTGTCTAATTTTCAAATTTCTCCTGAATATAGTTTGCCAGATATCGAGCGCGGCGGTTCCCGGTGGGACACCCTGAATAAACGTGTCGCAAATGGGACACCCTGTTCTTCTCCTGAAACGTTCTTAATGAGAAACCAGGTTTTTAGCCTACTTTTAATAATAAGCACAAATATTAAAATATGATTTATTTTCAACAACAGCCCTTGACGCAGACGCAAGCTTTTCAAAAAATATATCTTACTTTGATTCGTGTGGAATCAGTGTTCAATAAAGCTTAAATCTAGGAACCTACACATGTAATCAATGCTAAAGTTTGAACAGGCACTATGTATATACAACGTTCGTCAAATATTCCACAACTTCGTCCATAATTTATAGACTCGCGTTAGTCCGCGTATTTTTATTCACCAATTATTTACTTTTAGCTTCTGGATTATAAGGCCGCTTGGGCAGCTTCTTTTCTAGCTTGGGCAAAGGGATTAGTGATGAGTCGCGCCACATTTTGCAAGACAGTTATGGGAATCTGAAAATCAAATCACTTACTGTTCTGACAACAGTCTACAGGGAATTTTCAGCTAATCTACCTGGAAAATGTCGTCTATAATTCTAGCAAACATTGATCCGGCTCTTTGCGGCCGGAAACCGCCATTGTCCTGGGGAGTTGCAGGATTAGCAGGCGCCGGATTTACTCCGGTGGAAATTCCAGATATTTCCACGGTGCTGGGTACTAGCTGGTTGAACTGATGCTGACCAGTTTCGCCTTTTCGGTCTTCCGATACTGTGTTGATTGCCACGTCATTTACAGTAGCCTGAAACAATTCGGAAAATGCTGGAAACTTTATAAATAACAGGAAAAGTGCCAGAATCAGCTCAGTATTGGTAAATGAAATCGACCGGTTAACTGTAGAGGGTGTCGCAACGATAGAGGAAAGCAAGTTTACGCTTAACCGGTATTAGTTGTTTAAAAATTATCATCGTCCTATTGTAAAGGTACTAAACTCGAATATTTCAAAAATATTTCCATTTACACAGAGTGCGTCAGAAACGTTGCAGCACAGACAACTCTTTTTTATTGGAATACCCTATAATTAATTTTATTTTGAAGTCCTATGTAAATTTAAATTACTTTTCGTAATATGAAATATCAACGAAAATTGGAATAATTCAATTATTCGGCTAACTACAGAGCTGTCATAATAGTAGGTAGTCCAAATCAATGTATTTTGAGCCCAAAAACCTCACTTATTTTAAATTATTGCCGTATATTTTCAATGCTTTTTATTCTGGCTAAGAAATTCTTTCATTTTCGCTTAATAGTTTTGTAGACCTCGGTTTTCTCTATCTAGAGGCGTATTCATAAAGTCTTAGTTGTTTTTAGGTTTCGCGATATTTAATGTTTTCCTGAAAACCATGGCTTTAGCAATTTGTCGAAAACTCTTTATGCTGCGGATTTGAAAAAGAAACCACCAAGTATCTTTTGAGCGGCTGGACATTTTATAAGGAGCAATGTTTTTCGAGAAAAAGGTTTGTTTTTGAGAACAAAAAATTTTAAGTGAAAATGGAGCAAAATCGGCAAGTGAATTTTGCGGTAAAAGGTTTGCTTTGCCGGGCGTTTCATATGGGCAAAATGCATAATACCAAAGTGAGTGGACAGTAGATGAGTAGTTTATTTCGGACCAAAAAATTCCCGCATGAGCTAAGATGGAAATACAGAATCCTTTCGACATGATTCCTAACGATAGAGTAAAGTAAATTTACTCTTAATCGATATTATTCGATGGTAAATTATTATCGTCATATTATAAAAAAAAACTATGCCCGCGGAGAGAATGGCTGAACCGAGTAGCTCGTTCGAACTGCAGCCGGTCCCAAGCCCGGATAATAGAGAAGCGACCTCAGGTAAGGCTAGCGACCTGCCAGAGGGTAATACAGTGCTCCACGAACGATAATATAGCCTCGGACAGGACAGGAAAAAACGATGACGACCAGGCACGAAAAAGAAAACGATTATGGAAACAGAAATAAAAACCACTCAGACTTGGACGATGGAATGTAATATCGCTGAACAACGATGATTAAGAAGTACTTCTAGAAGTAAAACGACATAAGATTGATATATGTGCACTTTCGGAAACCGAAAAGAAAAGACAAAGACAAGAACGAAAGAGCAACCTCCGGGGTCGGTCTACCCATACATAAGAGGCTCCAAAACAACATCCACGACACAAAATATATTTCCGATAGAATACTGCACGTGACCATCAGCCTACAAAAATCCAATCACACACACCTAGTGAGCGCCTATGCTCCAGATACTGGCAAACCGAAGAACGAAATAGGTCAATTCTATCAGAACATTCAGGCAGTACTACATAACATCCCAAGACAAGATGAGGTGATAATATTGGGAGACCTTAACGCTCGAATTGGAAACAACGTAGTACCCGGAGTTAAAAACCGATTCAACGAAGAAAGTAACAACGAAAGCGGAGAATTGCTAAATCAGATATGCGCTGTTAGCGAACTAAGAATTAATAACACATACTTCCCCCACAAACCACAGCACAAATTTACATTCGAAAATACTCGAGGCCATAAATCAGTGATTGATTACATATTTACAAATAAAAACATTCACACAAATAGAATCCAAAACGTCAGAGTCTTAACATATGCAAACGCGGGAAATAATCATAACTGAGTAGTGGCCAAAATAACTGCCAACGTTCAATACACTAAAAAACAAACACCCATTAAAGTAAGCAAAATAGATGTGGAATCACTTACAGTCCCATCAAGAAAACTCCTTTACCAACAAAGACTCAATAAGAAAATAGAAAGTAACCACATTGTAGAAACAGATAACGCTGAAGATGCCGGGCAAAAAATCAAATTAAACATACTCAAAGCCGCCGAAGAAGCTGTTGGAAGAAGAACATTAAATAAATCTACAAAACCATGGTTTACTAAGGAAGTTAAAGAACTAACAAACGAATAGCGCAAAGCATACTTGAAATACAGATAACAATCCTTAAGACTGGATGAATACATAGGCGTAAGAAATACAACCAACAACAAAATCCAATACATTAAAAGAGCACATTGGGAACGGTTCTCGGCAGCCGTGGAAGACTACCTTTACGGAGGCCAGAAAAAGATTTGGAACATGTTAAGGAATAGGAAAAAACCAATGAACGAACATATAAACATAACGAAAATTGCACTTAACGATTGGGAAAAAACACTTCTCTCAACTCTATACTGATGACACAGACGCAGTAAATCCTGACATAGAATAGCACGTTCTCTTTAACAAAATCATAGAATCCAAAAAATATCAAACGAATGGAAGGAAAGCATAACCTCTCCAATCTTCAAGAAGCGAAGCAAAAAAGACCGAGAAAACTATCGAGGAATTACGCTATTAAATTCTGTATTAAAACTATTCACTTAAATAGTGGCAGAAGATATATCCTCTCATGGCATATGCGAAGAGCAACAAGGCTTGCAAGATTTACTATCAGGCCAATTGCTGAGAAGGCTATAGAATACAACAAAACAGCATATATGTGATTTATATATGTTACGAAAGCATTTGACCGAGTAAGACTCACTGATGTTGTGAAACTTTTGAAAAAGAAAAACGTGCACCCGGATATTTCAAGCATTGTTGCGGAGTTAAACACTCTCAACTGGACCCAATACAATTGGAAGGCAGAAAGAAACGCAGACTACCCATGCAAACTGGAATAAGACAAGGCGATAACCTAAGCCCCATCCTCTTCAACTTGATTATGGACGAACTTATAGCGGTAGTAAAAAAGGTTGGAAAGGGATACCCACTTGAGGACAAAGAACTAAAAGTAATTTGCTACGCGGACGATGCCGTGCTGGTCTCAGAGGGTGAGAACAACATGCAGAGAATGCTTTATCAGTTCCAAAAGACAGTTACCAAATACAACATGGAGATATCGGTAACAAAATCAAAAGTGCTAACCATCTCAAAAGAGCCCAGAAAATGTAAATTGGCTATATATAATAAACCAGTAGAACAGGTTATGAACTTCAAATATCGCGGCGTCAACATCACGAGCAGCAGAGACCTCCAAGAAGAAGTAAAGTCTCAAACAACCAAAGCAGCTTTAATATCAGGATTCCTTAGAGACATAATATGGCAAAACAAGCACATGTCCATTAATAGCAAAGTCCGCATATATAAGAACTGTGTGAGACCTGCTATGACTTACGCTGTAGAAACAAGATCCGAAAACTCCACAACAAAAAGGATTATTCGCACAGCAGAGATGAGGTCTGTGAGATCCATAGTAGGTTACACACTAAGGGACCACAAAAGAAACGAAAACATCTGAGAACTTTGCGATATCCAAGACATAGTGAGATGGTCCCTAAACAGACGTCGTGAATGGAGAGATCATGTTGAACGGATGGGCGACAACAGAGTGACGGAGATTGCAAGAGATGGTCTCCTAAGATTCAGCAGACCACCTGGACGTCCACCCGTACGTTGGCATGAAATCTGGAATTCATCATCCCAGATACAACTCTAAGAAAGTAGAGAACAAGGTTCTCTACAAAAGGAAGGAGATAAAAAGGAAGGAGAACCTTCCTTACAAAAAGGAAGAAGAAGAAGATATTATAAATGTATTAAACGCGCATATTCCAAAAATATTCCCAATTATACTGAGATAGAAGACAATTTTTTTCTAATTGAACACTATATATTTTATTTTATTTTTGAATTCTGATGAAAATTAATTTTTTTGTCATACATTTAGTTATTCAATTAAAAAATTAAATTTTAGTTATTTGGCTTTAATGGTGACAATTGGCAGTTTTATGGTGTTGATAAATCGAAAATTTTGAAATTTGGCAGGAGAAAAGACTAATTTTATATGAACATTTTGTTTACAAAATATTTGTATTTGAAACTACAGGGCGGTCATAATATTCATTTTTTGAACGTATTTTCAAATTTAAATCTATTTTTTTATAATAACACACCCCGTATAGTGTCAGATGATGTAGTTCATTCAGAATCACAAAGCCTTAATTTTTGCTATCTGTTCTAGTTAACAAGGAAAATCACGGTAGTCTTGACAAACAATTGCTTAAAATGCCTAAAACACAAAAACAACAAATTAATATATCGTCAATAACAGAAATAGCCAATTAAAGTTGAAAAAATTAGACAAGCTTAATTTATGGCAACATTTGTAATTGTTTAAACAATTGTTTGTCCAAATTGTATAAATTGTTGTACCAAATGTAACGGAGCTATTTAGAAAAATCAAATTGTTTGGTAAACCAGAACAGTTGACCAGAAATCATCAAAAATGAAAGGTTTTCTTGTTAACTACAAATTGACAACATACGAGAAGTATCATTTAAGAAAGTTAGATTTTCCAGCGTGAAAAGTTAGTGAATGAGAATTTTCATTGTTAAAGCTGAATAACTAAATAACTATCCAATTTTCGATCATATTTTGTATAACAAAATAAAATTTAAATTAACATTAGAATTCAATAATAAAATAAAATATAGGGGCTCCATCAGAAAAAGTTAATTTATTGCGCTGCAACTTTTCTGGGGCACTATGTATAATTGTAAATTTTGTCCAAATATGCACGTTTAGTACGTTTACAATATGGCAATGATAATTTTGAAACAATATCAGTTAAGCGTAAACTTACTGTATCGTTGGGACACCCTGTACATTTAATCACATAGTTGTTAAGTGAAAGTTCATTGACATAACAGTCACTTATACAAGGGGCATTCAAAAGATAAGACATTTCCTCGAGGATTTTTCGAAATACCATAATTTTCCTTCAATTATGGCTAAAATTAATGCAACTTGCTTTGAATACAAATATATGAAGTTTATATGGTTAATGCATGAAGTTGATTCTTCACACTTCCTTTCGTAGTTAAAGAACGTCTAAATACACAAATACTAAATACTCGACTTTCAACCGAGTTACTTCTGATTTAAGTCTATCCAATTTATCCCAGGATCGTATCATACATTGTCAATGTAGCTAACTTTCCTATTTTTCTTTCTACTATTGATAACTTAAGAACTTGATTTGGAAAATACAATTTTTAATGCTTTAAAATAGAGCCCAAATTACGTGTGGTGTGCTCTTAAGACGATTCAGTCTTATTCAGCAAATTCTTAATAGAAACTGAAATATTTTCCTGATTCATGTTACAATTGCGAACAGAAACGATTGCATCAACTGGCTGTTAAATACGCGGCTTGGGCAAACGTTTCTTATTGTATTACTTTCTAATAAGCAAGGTTGTGGCTAAGATTTAAGAGGCAATTCAATGTTTGAAGCATTTATAGTCTTCGTGGACGTTCTGTATATTAATTTGCTGCACAAAAATTAACTGTGTGCATGCAGAGGTCAGTACATTTAAACAGGGTGTCTCACGAGTTTCCAACGAGTAAGGGATGCAATCTGAAACTGGAAAAATTTAATTACAACTGCTCCGAAAATTTCAGGTTAGGCTAAACTCACTCTGCTTTATACATAGAGAACTTTTTTTTAAGTGGCACTTCCTGTTATCCCGGACATAGACGTTAACTCGCATATTTTAAATGGCCCTTCATATCAGGGCAAATTTACGTTTTTTCAAAGATTTTGAATACTTTTTATATATGAACTTCTATCTAACAATCCTTATTTCAAACGGTTTTGGAAATATTTGCATTTTATTACAATCAATGGCAGATGAATATTCTGCAATGGAAATCTGGAGACTCGTAAACAAAGGTATAATTTACTTAGGCGATCATGTATCAGGTCCTACTTTTATACAAATGGTTCCTAAAAAATGTGAGATTTGCCATATAAAATTTTAGAAAAATTTTTTGAAATTATAATCCCCTATTTACCTCAAAGAACCGTGTTCAGCTTCAAAAATAAATATGACTTTCTAAAGGGTGTTCAAATAAGAACGACGGTTTTGAATTGCGCGCCATTTGTAGTGTCATGATTTGACATTAAGAAAAATTGTATATTCTTTTTCCTGACTGTACTTTAATTCATTCCAATGTATTCCTGGGTTTTCAGTCAATTTTATTGTCACAATTATGGTGTTATGTGATGTCAATTTTATTGTCACAATTATGGTGTTATGTGATGTCAATTTTATTGTCACAATCACACATAATTGTGACAATAAAATTGACTGAAAACCCAGGAATACATTGGAATGAATTAAGAAAAATGCCGTTCGTTAGTAGACAGCAGGAGGTTAAGTCAAATTGAGCGGTTCAATATGCAACAGCGAATTCTCATTGTGAAAAATTATTATCAAAGTGGTGGACGTTTTGCAGCCACAGTTCGCAACATGGGTACAATTATGGGCCATCGGAATGCTCCAACTGAAGCCACTGTGAGAAAATTAATGAAGAAATTTCAGCAAACTGGGTCTTTTAATGAAGTGAAAATAGAAACACGCGTTCGTCCTGGTGGCTCGACTGAAAACGTCGCAGCAGTACGTGCAAATGTCGAGGAAAGCCCAACCACATCAATTCGGCAGAGCTCAGGAAATTGGTGTTTCCAAAACCACTATGCATTGAATTTAAACAAAATATTTGAAGCTTGATGGGTACAAAGTTGAATTGGTTCAACAGCTAAAGCCGGAAGACCGTGGAGAACGAAGATCCTTTGTTGATTGGCTTTTGGAACAACGACAATTGGACGGTCATTTTTCAACGAAAATCATCTTTAGTGACGAGGCCCATTTTCATCTTGATGGCTTCGTTAATCGACAAAATTGTTGCATTCGCGGTTCCGAAAATCCACGAGTGATCGTTCAGAAACAGATGCAAAAGACAAAAAGAGTAACTGTTTGGTGTGCATTGTGGGCTGGAGGCATCATCGGACCATTTTTCTTCGAAAATGCAGTTGGTCAAGCATTAATCGTGAGTGGTGTTTGTTATCGTGAAATGTTAACTAACTTTTTTGCGCCAAAATTGCAAAATATGGGTCTCAACAGCATGTGGTTTCAACAGCACGGTGCAACATGCCATACAGCCAGATAAACTGATGAATTACTGCACGAATCATTTCCTGGTCGTGTTATTTCTCGCTTTGGAGATCGGAATTGGCCGCCCAGATCATGCGATTTAACGCCTTTGGACTTTTTTCTTTGGGTTTTCTTGGTTTTTTAGTAAATAAAAATCTGTTCATTTTTGGTATAGGCACATTTATGAAGTGCCTAAGTAAATTAACCTTGTTTGCTAATGTCCAAATTTCCAGTGCAGAATATTTCCTCATTTAGGAACTATCGGTAATTAGGGTCAGGGCAGTATATCTCATTTATTTTATTAACATGCAGAGAATTTCAAAATCGTTTGTTGGAGATAGGGATTAAATCTCATATATCGAAAGTGTTCAGAATTTTTGGGAGAACTTAAATTTATAGTAATACACACGGCATTCCATTTAAAATAAGCGATTTGATGTATACCCTCTGTATCACCGGAAGGGCCACTTTAAAAAACACTTAGATCTAGAGATCAGAGCCGCTTTCGCCTGATTTGCCATTTTCGGAATAGTAACTTACTATTCTATTTATTTTTATCTATCTATAATTACTATTTACTAACAGTAATAAAACTGTAACTTTGTTTTTCGAGTTACGGATAGTAGCCCACATTTTGTGGGACACTATGTATATACACGGAAACCAAGTCAATTGGTCCATTATTTGATTTACAAGAGACTTCGGGGGCAGACTTGGGTCACTTTTTATCTTAAGTCGACTATAAAGTTTTGGCTTCAACATAAGCTCTATATTTTGAAAATCGGTCCAAAAGCAAAAATGTTATCAAACCAAAATCAAAATTCGATTTTTTTGAACACCCTGTAAATAAAAGATATGAACGAAAATCTCCAAAACTTTTATTATCTTTATGCCTTTGGTGTTGAAATCCAAAAACATATTTTTGTTCAACAGGGAGCATGCCAAACAAGCAAGTTGACATTGTTTCATTTTCCACCCTGTATGAAGTTTATCTGAAGCAGTAAATTTTTGCGAAAACACCGATTGGTAGAAAAATAATCGAGATGGACAACTCTTCAAACGGAAAATGAATCGCTCGCAGCAATTAGTAATTATCAGGTTCCAAAGTTAGGGCAAATTTGGCTCTGTATAGAGTATGGAATTTTATACAGGGTGTCCCGTAAGCAGATGATCAAAAGGGTATTGCGATACTCTTTGGATCAAAACAAGACGATCTGACCTCACTTTTATTAACAAAAATTGTCTGGCACCTCTGCTATTGATAGTCAAAGTTCTTAAAAAAATTATCTTTTTTGAAATATCGGGAGAATGGTCCGATGGATTTTAGTGAAAGTCGCTGTAAATTTATTCTTATGTAAGACTCATATTTTGATGAAATACCCGAGTTCATACGCTTTTGGCAAGTGGTCAATTCTTTAGTGTCGTGGTGCAAAAACTATCAGAACTTTTTATTTGGTTTAACCAATTTTTTTTTTGGTTGATGCACTAATCCTTTGCGCACATTTTCGTGCTCTTTATAAAATATTGCAACATTCATAGTATTTGCGCAAAAAAATTATTTCTGTTTTCTTGCCACTTAACAATATTAGACAATAACTGCAAATATCGTCATAAATATTGGCATAGACATAAATTAACTGTCAAACTTTTGACGTTTGTCAATCAATCTCACAGATTCATTTCGAATGACGTTTAATGATGAAGAAATGACCGACATGGTCAAAGTATTAGAGTTTTGCGAAGACAACTTGCGTGAGAGCGTACGCGTCTACGCGGCGCGATACCCAAATCGACACGTTCCAGATTGTGTGGATCGACCTCAAGTACGAAATGCGATCGCTGAGGAAGACGTTTTAAATAGGATTGCTGAAAATTGAAACATCAGTACTCGCCGCCTAGCACTGGAATCTGACATTCCGAAAAGTACAGTTCATCGGATCGTAAGGCAGCAGCTCCTCCAACCTTATCATGCGACACCTGTTCAGGAACTTTTACCACTTGATTTTGGAAGAAGACTTCAATTTTGACACTATATTGAAGATGCTCGGGCACGTGACCCAAACTTCACTAGTAGAGTTTTGTTCACTTATGAAGCCGGTTTCACCAGAAGTGGTGTTTTCAATTCCCATAATTTCGACAATTTTGCAGAAGAAAACCCTCATGCGAGGCATATTAATCACTTTCACGCGGAATTTCGAATTAGTATTTGGGCCGGGATCATCGGTAACTTCCTCCTTGGGCCTTATGTCATTCCGAGCCGCTTGAATGACGAAAATTATCTAAATTTCTTGAAGAACACTTTTGCGGTTCTAATGTAATACTTTTCCACGCAACTAGATGGGAAGAAGAGGGAGAGATGTTTATGTCGAATGGCCTCCCAGGTCCCCCGACTTAACCCCATTAGATTTTTTTTGTGGGGAGCCTTAAAGAATAAGGTTTACGCCACTCCTGTGGAATCCCATCAAGAGCTATTATATAAAATTCAAAACGAGATGAACATAATGCCGGATGATCCAGAAATGTTAAGAAGGGTCCAATGCAATTTCAATCGAAGGATCCAAATATGCATCCAAGATAATGGCGGGCATATCGATCATCTGTTGTAATTTGTTTTTCTTCTGGAAGTTGTAATAATGTTAATAATTTGTAATTTGTATTAAACATAATATGTATCTAATTGTTAACAATCGCAATTCTCATTTTTGTTATAAATTTTGATTGTTAACTCACGTCTCAATTTTGTCGCTACGACACCTAAGGAAATGTATTTTAAGTATTAACTAATGAAATAAAATTATAGTTTATCCGTCGCAGATTTTTCTTTTATCATCGATTACATTTTTTTTATCAAAAATTAAAGTCTTTTTCAAAATCAAGTGGTAAAAACTTTCAATCCGTGAAAATGTCCGGCAAGAAAACAGATTTAATTTTTTTGCACAAAAACTATGAATGCTTCAAGATTTTATAAACAGCACAAAAATGAGAGCAAAGGGTTAGGGCATCAACGCAAAAAAAAATATGTTGATTGCATCCACCAAATAAAAAGTTCTGGTAGTTTTTGTACCACGATACTCAAGAATTCATCACTTGCCCAAAGCGTATGAACTCAGGTGTTTCATCAAAATATGAGCCTTACATAAGAACAAATTCACAGCGAGTTTCACTAAAATCCATCTTACCATTCTCCCGATATTTCAAAAAAGATAAATTTTTTGAAGAACTTTGACCATAAATAACAGAGGAGTCAGACATTTTTTGTTAATAAAAGTTTGGCCAGATCGTTTTGTTTTGATCCAAAGAATATCGCAGTACCTTTTTGATCCTGTGCTTACGGGACACCCTGTATAATAGAATAGAGTAGAAACACTCTGATAACCATTAAGACAAGGAGTTAAAAATCTTAATTTCAAAATGATATTGAGAAAACCACCCGAAATCAATTTTTCAAATAGGAACTCCCAATTTTGAGTCTTTCAATGAAACTTTCAAATAATATATCGCGTTTCTACAATTAAAATAATGTTTCGAAAATAAAACCGAGTTGAGAATCATAATGTTTGAGCATTTCTTAACAAAGTTAGTTGAAAATGATTGGAATGGAAAGAAAAACTATTGAAATGAAACATGGATGAAGCTTTTTTTACTCGTTGTGGACAATGTAACGAAATGATAGCAAGAATATGGAGAAAGTTCAATGAAATGTTCCTCGATCCACAGACAATCAATATGAAAAAGATTGTGCGTTTAGAAAATAATGAGAGAAAACTGAAATCTGAAAGTCGTCTTGAAGAACTTCTAATGAAGACAACGGATAAATGTCTAATCGACTTTTCTGTGCTTTTCCTGACGATTTTACTGGAAGTGCACAAGATGATTTGGGCATTTGTTCAAAGAGCCCCGGCAATCATGGCATCATAATCGGAAAATTATCAAGTACAATTTTGTGAAAGAAGTTTTATCTGGATTCCAGACGAGCCTAACTTTCTAAAGAAAATAATTTGGATGGCTGCTTCTAAATTCTCCAGGGATGGAATTTGCAATAGGAGAAACGAGCATTTCTGGGATGATGAACATCCACAGGTTGCGAAGGTATCGGGATTTCAATAAAAGTACAGCATTTACGTCTTTTGTCTTCTGAAAGATGACAAAATAGTTATGAGCGAATTTTTGGACAATTTATCGTTAGAGAACTATCCCACTTGTTGGCTGTTTGGGACAGTTGTTTCAAATGTTCGACGATCGACGAATTGGTATTGGCCTGCAAGATCACCAGATCTCACGCCACTAGATTTTTACTTGTGGGGTAATTCGAAAAAAAAACTATACAGGACACCAATAAAGAACAAACAAGACTTGAATTGAACAGCTTGATGAGATAAGGCGGGCTACAATTGAATTTCTGGGTATGCGGATTGGAAATGTTTGGAAGTGAACGTCGGTCATTTTGAGCATTTGTTACAAACATTTTGCACCTTTTTATAACACGCTTTTGTTCTGTATTGTTATATGCTTTATAATGGCAATTTTATAGGGAAACGCTGTAAAATCAAGAATAATCCGAATAAACATTTGAATAAATTTCGCTCAACCCAGATCAAGCAATAACAGATTCACTAAACAAATATTTAAAAAAAGATCATTGGTTTGTGCTTAACAACATCTAAAATGAATTTTAGGACTCCCGTTAAGACTACAATACATTTACAGGCTAATGAAACAAATATTGAAGGCATTTATTAAGGCATTAAGGCAGAATATTTCTTTGGAAAATTAAGCTTATTTTTGTATTATTAAACCTAAAACAGTTTAAAATAATCTAAAGTTGCATATTTAAAATGGACGATAACAGGACTAGACAAAGAAGAACTCAATTAATATTCAGCTACTTTAAACATTAAAGCGGAAGAAGTATAATAAAGGGGCTGCGTTATAACGCGAATTTCTTAGGCGTACCCGTAGAGAGGCAATAAAGAGGCTAAATGGAGAAGATTTTTAAACAAAACTTGTGCAAAAAACGGCAAAATATTTCAGTGCCCAAATGCAGCAGCGTAATCCATAAATGAGGCTTTAAACGTATAATAAAAGGACTGATAAAAAGGCTACTATACATTTACATGCTACTGAAACAAATATATACAAATGGCTTGTATTATTTTCTTTATAGTTTGAAGCAAACGTCCTTTAGATTTGATTTCTTTATTATCGGACGCAAACCAGTTCAAAACAGAGTTAACGACGTTTGATGCAAGAACATTTGGACACATTTTTGATAGTTGTAACGTGTGTCTGAACAACTTGAAAAAGGTTGAAATTCGAATATTACTATTGCTTCCGGAAAGAAGTTATGTACGAATAAGCTCCAAGGCAGCGAAAAGCGCTACAATTCTTCGTCAAAAATAATTATGATAACTAGCTGTCAAACTGGGCACAGATAACTAAAAACAAAGGCTCCTCTTACAGATCGAAACAAGAAACATTCCCTAAGGTCAATTGGTTTGCCAAAATACCATATAGAAAGAGATTACATGTTGCAACTATAATACGTATGCGTACGGGTCACTGTTCTACAAAACTGCATTTGAGTAAAATCAAAGTTAAGGATAATTCAAGATGTGAATGTGGTCAAATACACAGCTTGAACCACATATTTTTCGAATATCCTATTAAGAATAACGAAAAATATCAAGAATTGGTTAACATTGAAAATACAGCACCCTTAAAAATCGAAAAAATTCTAGGACACGTCCAATAATATAAGATTGTAAAGTACAAGACCCATAGATTTTCGTTTTAGCACTAAACCACCCTGTCTCCATATAAATATGTGGCAATGTCCAGTACCTATACATATATCTTGTCTGTGTGTAACTGGGTTTTCCATCCTTTGTGGATTGGATATAATAAAGTAAACGGGAATAAACAAGAAGACTGAAGAGATCCACCAAGCAACGACAGTTCTAAGTTCCAAGAAACACTACTGGCGCTGTTCACACTAGCGCTTGATGATGTATTCAATGGCTTAGACTGGGAAGGAACGGGAATTAAAATCGATGGCAAATATCTACACCATATACGCTTTGTAGACGACGTGGTACTAATAAGTGGAGACTTATATAAACTAAAGGCTACGCCTCGAAAACTGTGTCAAAATTGGCTTCTCTAAAAATAGGTCTCAGAATAAAGATCACAAAAACAAAAATCCTCAGCACCCAAAACATACACCTATCAATTGACAGACAAGATACCGAAAGAGTAGACGAATATATATACTTAGGACATAAAATTATAATTGATAAAGAAAATCAAAAAACGGATATACAGCGAAGAATAGTTTAAAGCTGGGCCACACTCAGAAAACTAAAGTTTATATTTGAGAACAGGGATGTCCCTATTAACCTAAAAGAGGAAGCGTATGATAGTTGCATACTTCCACTAAATACGTATGTACGGATTGGAAACAATGTGCCCCACAAAAGATAATATACAGCGCCTACAATGTACTCGACCCGCTATGGAGAGGCAGATACTGAGTGTCAGGTTAAGCAAAGCTTCATTTAATAAGAAATGAAGAGACAGCAGTAGATGGACGCTGAATGTTTTAAAATGGAGACCCGGGGAAAACAGACGAATTGTTTCAATTCTAACGACAAGATGGACCGACGATATTAAGGCCACAGCAGGAAGAGATTGATTACAAAGAGCGCGAGATAGACAGATTTGGAAAAGACTTGAAGATACATATCTCCAGTGGAGATATTACGGTTTATAAAGAAAGAAGAAACATTACAATATGACCACTAACAAGCAAGATTTTAGAGGATCAGCGGCATAAACCCATCTTACTGAACCTCTTTCGTGACGAGCTGTCCAAATACCCCTAGTTGGTAGTGCCAAAAACGCCCCAAAGAAGAAGATGAACTAATTGTGCGGGGACATGGACATTTCATTTGAAGACTCATGTATACCTAACAACCAAATATTTGTACACATAGTCAGTCATAAACTTTATGGTAGTTTGATCAATTAATACATCTCAAGCAGTAAACTCGCGTACTTTTCACTTGATTATGTTGGATTTTTGCTTAAATCCTTAGTTAGGTATAATTTAGAAATGGAACTTTATTCCTTTATACTTGAATTTTCTGAACTTTATGGTCATAAGTCCACCCCCGAGGATGCACCCAGACAAGCGGCTGCGGGGTAGTAAAACGATGAGTCGTCAAAAATATTTCTAGGAGATCGGCTCACTGGGATATTGTTCTAAAAATAGTTAATGAGAATTTAAAAGTAGCAAACCAAATTTAGTAATTCTTCAAACATTTAATTTCTAAATTTATAACTGATATGAAATAATACATTTAGTTTGTTCTATATTATATAGGGTGTCTGTGAAAGGTGTCTGTACAACATACTACCACATATTCCTGGAGTGAAAAAATGATGATTTAACTTAATTTGTCTTATCCAAAAGTGGAAAGTTTTCGAAATACACGGCATCAAAACTAGGATTTAAAAATCGACAAAAGAAAACATTTTGTTTGTAATGCTACTTCAGAACGACATCTTTTAGAGAGCTGGAGATTTGTGTTCGTGCACACGTTTTATGACAAAACGGTCTCTTTTTGGGATTTGAAGTTAACACTTTAATACACATTACAATGCCTTGTAATAAAGCTTCTCGAATATTAAGCGGATCGAGATCCGAATTCTGAATAAGGAACTATATACGGCAGTATAAACTTGGAGTTATTTCAACTCCCACCTGAACACCTCGCTCAACTCCGAACTGAAAAATGCAACCTTTTATTGCCAAGACCCGACCCGGGACATAGAAAACCCTCATATTGCTGACACAGCGCAATTACGATTCCAACGAAGAATTCACTCAACTTAAACAGGAGATTTACTAGGCACGACCATAGGGATTCAGCAGAAAAAAGACATCAAGCTGGCCATCAGTAGAGCAAAAATGTGCTGCTGGATGAAACTTTGCGACGAGATTAAACAATATTGTTGGGGCGGAGGACACAGAATTGCAACGAGATTACTAAAAGCAAGGTGCGGTAAGTTCTATATGGTTGGCGCAGATTCATTGTTCTAAACAGTTTTGTTGAGTATTTGGCTGACATTTTTTTTCGGAGGCGAAGTAATGATGAATATAAAAATAAATTATAAAAATACATTTCTCAAAATGTGTCCAAAAATGTTCTCACGTTTGTTATTTCCAATTGGCCATATGAATCCACCTCAATTATATAGAACTTATCTACAAAAAGGGTGTGTATGTAGGTTAAATAAAATATTTATTCAAAGCGAAATAATTGTTAGACAAAACAAGGAATAATTTATCTAAGAAGGCAAAAAAGTTTCAAAGTTTGACTTCATTTCATTCATTTCGTCTTCCTCTATAGGAAACAACTTAAACTTTACCGGACGAACAACAAGAAAAAATTCGAAGAGAAAATTCGAATCGTTCAGAAGAACGTTTCAAAATTAAACAAGCTTAATAGAACAAAAAAGCATTAAAACCTTTACGAAAAGGTAAAGCGACTAAAATGATTCTCTGAATTTAAAAAGTCAGTTATTAAGTCATTAATATACAACAAAAGATAAACCGGTTTAAAAGTAAAATCAAAGACAGTGTGTCTACTTAAGATCGCACCCAATGGGAAACTTTTTATTATTAATTTTACGCAACAAAGTTATTCTTTATAAAAAGTTTTGCTTGCTCCAAAATCTAAAATGCAACCAACAGATATTATTTTTTTCCAAATTCCATTACATCCATTTTTTTGCATTGAACTTTGCTCAAGAATAAAGTACCTTTATTTTTAACAATATCGAGAATTGTTATTAAGGAAAGTTGATTAGGGTTAAAAATTATGTCAGTTCAGAGGTCTAATTGCACATACATATGATGAACACCAAGTTTTGTTATTTTAAAGTTGGTTTCATACGGGAAACTTTTTTATTATTAATTTTACGAAAAAAAGTTACTCCTCATGAAAAGTTCCGCATGCTCTGAAATCTAAAACACAGTCATCAGATATCAAATTTAAAATATGAAGTTTAATTTTTTTTATATAATTGGATATAATTGCATATTTGAACGTAGTTTTCAATTCTGATGAACAATTTTCGATATTTTCAAAAATAAACGTACTTTATTCTTGAGCAAAATTCATATTGTTTGAAACACCTCGTATACGACTGAAAAAAAATCTGCTAGTTGCATTTTAGAGCTTAAACCAAGCAGAACTTTTTATTCGGAATAACTTTTTTTATGGCTGGCAACCGTGCAATATCAACGAAAATTTTTCGCACCAATCTGGGACATGAGTAAATTTCAATATGGCGTCTGAAATAATGACGTCACTGCCATATGGCTTGGTACAGACTATAGTGTGATTTCTGTTATGAACAAAAGATAAGGAATGTTCAGCTGATTCGGAAATATTACATTTTTTCTTGATTTGTTTATTTTATATTCGGAAGAGGCTTGATTTTTCTATTAATAGTAATGTGATGCTTATTATTTTTTTATTTTTAGTTAAAGTTTGGTATAAGCTTCGTTCAGATTTTCAAGGTCCCTTCTAAAACTCACAGTCACTAATTTTAAAGAGATAATTTAAGATAATTTCGCCTAACAGTCTTTTTGACAAATGTGGTTTATGATCGAGAATCTTTGCATTGCGAAAGTCAAATGTATGTCTTTTTATTTATTGATGTTCGACTAAAGCGTGGGGTTTGCAATCTTTGTTGAGTCCCTTTTATGCTCTGGCATTCTGGCACTACAAAAATGGTGTTTTTATTTTTTGCCACTATCTATTCACCGATACGCCCAAGCACTTAAACATGCATCTTTTACTAATTTTCATCACGGTCACCAACAACCTCGACTTCAATTAACACAAAGAATCAATCTCAGATTGGTATACTTGTCAACAAGAAACTTCTCTGACGCGTTGCGCACTATCTACCTATGGGCTAATAAAGCCTCAAAAGGCGCTCATTTTAAATTATTCTGTATGCAGCGGGCGCCAGCAGGAATGTCTAACCTCATTTCAAATTCAGCGCACTGTTCTTTGGAAAAACCCCGGAGCCGTCAATTTTTATAGGTAAATGCGGATTTTCTTGCACCAAATTTATTTATACAGGGCATTACATCAACTTATTTTTTTTCGGAATGGAAGCAGCTGCTGTTTACTTCAACTTTCAATTATCAATTGAATTCGAAGTATGATTCAGGTAACTTGTGCTATACTTAAACAGTTACCTAGAAATTTACGATTGGCCCTATCAATAGCTGAGATTTCTTTCAATCTGCTGTAGTACTGAAAAGGATCTACTTGTTTGAGGTGATAACTAAGCTTCTATTGGCATGTTTTTCTACCATTTCCGAAGTTATAGCACGCACTTCGTTTCGAATCTTCTCTTTCAACTTCTCCTGATTGTTTGGCCTGTGAATGAATACTTTCGAGTTGAGATGACCCCCATCAAAAGAAATCTATCCGAGTTAGGTCTGACGACTTAGGAGGCCATTCAATGGATCCATTCCTTCCTCTCCACCAATTAGGAAAGGTTTCATTTAAAAATGGACGCACAATGGCAGCGTAGGGTGAAGGGGCACCATCTTGCTGGAAAATCAGTTTTAATGAATTTGGAAATAAAGACATCAATGCTGGAATTTATTCCAGTTGGAGAAATTCTAGATATACTTGTCCAGTTGGAGACTGTTCAAAGAAAAGAGATCCTACTACTCTTCCGCGCACTATTCCACACCACACATTTATTGTTTGGGGTACTGGCCGTGAATCACCTGGAATAACTTTGTAGGGACGATCCTTGTGCTTTCGAACTATTGGGTGAACAACAGATTTCCGCATGTATAAATTGACTCCAATCTGCGCAAGAGGGATACAGGGACTTTCTTCAAACGAAAGTAGAACGTCAAGTCGTTCATTTTCAACTCAAGCAGAACGTCCAGACTTTAAGAAACGCTCTTCCAGGATCAACTTTTCTGAATTTGGCTTCTATTCTGCCCTCCACCTTTTGACATATGGGAGGATTTTATTAAATAATTGGACTGCCTCTATCTGGGTACGAGTTCTATCACAAAACCAAACAATGCGAAGAATTTCGATTGTTCCTTGATTCGCCTACTTGAGCATTTTGAAAACCGCAGAAGTAAAAACTTGAAATGTCAGAAACAAACTTCTTCTTTTCCTTCTTTCTTCAGTTATAGTTAGTTAGTTCAGTCTTCAGTTATAATCATTATATTCTTTTTCGATTTAATTGCCTCGTTTTTTGATGTAATCACTCCAGCGTTCCCTTGGACGTCCTATGCTTTGTCTTACAATTGGTGACTTGCCTCTTGCTCATCTGGCAATTCCTTCCTGGTTCATTCTACTAATATGTTGGTGCCATTCTTGTTTATTTAAGTATTTTCGTTTCCGTGGTTTCTCATAGGCGTTGTGTCTTGTGCTAGGACGGGTTTTGGATGGTAAGTCATAATGGGTCTTTTGGTTGCCTTGTATAATCTTGCTTTTCTGCTACTTTATTAGCTAATGCGACTTGCCGAGGTCCTTCTCTTTTTATGTCACCTAACTTTCTATATCTATACCAAGATATCTACACCGGAATTGCTGTTCTACCACTTTGCTATGTATTTCAGTCTTACACCGAATGGAATGTTTGGAAGTTATCAAGCATTTTGTTTTATTTGGAGATATTTGCATTTTGAATTTTTTGCCAGTTTTCTGCAATTAAATACGACACCATCAGCGTAGCAGAGTCTTTTAATTTCTCTATCTCAACTCCTCGTTCAGTGCGTACCTGTTTTATGGTTGCGTCCTTTACTAAGTAGATAAAAGTGGGCTTAATGAGTCATCCTGTCTGACACCGGTGTTGACTGATATTTTCTTCGTAGGTACGCCATTCACTTTTGCATGGATTACATTTTCAGAATATATATTTTCGATGGTCTCTATTACGTTTGCAGGTAGGTTTCTGTCATGCATCAAATAGACTATATCTTGTGGTTCAATGCGATCGAAGCCGTTCGTTAAGTCTATGAAGCATTGGAGGGCTGGCCGGCTGTATTCTATGGACTTTTCACCTATCTGTCGGAGTACAAAAACTGCATCGATACAGGAGCTCTCTGCCCTGGACCCTTGTTGTTAATCTGCTTGTTGTTGGGTTAGTTCAGCACAGTTCTAGTGTAACCTTTTTGCCTCCATATTTTAGGAGCTCGTTAGGTATTTCATCTTGCCCTGGTGATTTTCGTATTTTATTGCTGTTTCTATGTCATGGTAGCTAACTTCTATATATTGGCCTATTTGTGGTGTATTTAGATCGGAAACAATCAGAAGCATATAGACGGATGATTGGTGAAGCATTAGATAACTCTACACAGTAAACATCTGTCGACAGCCTCCAGAACAACATAGTAGAGGTAATGAAGAAGGTTGGAGCCAAATTTCAGACGAATCAGCAAAAACGATAAGATCAGTGCAAGAATCAAAAACCTAATGGGAGAGAGAAACTAAATCGAATAATATCACATGAAGTTAGAAAGTAAGTATATTGGAAAATTGAATACAGACCTCATTTATAAAACAATAGGGGAGAATAAAAGCACGAAAGTGATGAAATCAAGACTATTTGTTGGAAGGAAAAACATCGGTAAATTCCAGGATGAGGCAGGCGCCATTATAACAGACAGACAAGGCATACTGCAAGTAGCACAGCAATTCTATCGGAAATTATCAATAGCAGCAAATCGGAAGAAGAACGTGAAATTCTAGACAGAGGAAGACCACAAATTCTTAACGAGTGCTCCGAAAAATTGCTGCACGCTATCAGAATCCTATATAATGAATGTTTGGCCTCGGGCACAATACCCCCAGGCTGAAAGAACGCCAATGTAATTCTGCTTCATAGGAAAGTTGACATAAAAAAACTAGAGAACTAAAGATCAATAAGCCGCATATATAAGCTCTTTATGACAATACTAACAAAACGGCTAAGACCAAAATTGGACTTCTACCAGCGAAAAGAACAGGCTGCTTTCAGGACAAGCCTCGCGACAAATGATCACCTCCAAGTAGAAAAAACCTATTCGGAAAAACTATAGAATACAATAAACCACTAATCCTAGTTTTCATCGACTATGAGAGGGCGTTCGATTCTGTCGAAGTTTTGGCAATCCTGAATGCACCAGACCAGAGTAGAATAAACTACAGATACTCATCTATAATTGGGACCATTTATAACAACGCAACATTCTCAATTAAACTTCACAAAAGCACCGCTACTATTAAAATCAGCCGAGGTGTCAGACAAGAGGACACTTGCTTTACTAAACTATTTAGGGTGGCACTAGAACACGTCTTTAAGAGTTTAAGTTGGGAAGGTTCATCTGCGGCTTGCCGACGACATAATTTTGCTCACTGATAACTTTAACCTTTAGCTACATGGAATGTAATAAGGATGTACAGGAGTGGAAAAATCTATCATGCAATCAAGGAAATTAAAAGGCTACGGCTAAATATCCTGGGCCTTAGCGAGATGCGATGGAAAGTATGCGGTGAGTGTAACGTCGACGACTACCTAGTGATATACGCGGGGAATGAAGGAGCAGTCCACGATAATGGGGTGGCCGCTATCATATCTAAATCACTAGCGAAATCGGTAACTGAATCAGTGCCAATATCTGACAGAGTAATTCTTATCCAGCTCAACTCAAGACCATTTAACACCAACTTAATTCAAGTATACGCACCAACAACTAAAAGCAGTGAAGACGAGATCGAAAGTTTTTACAAGCATCTCAACGAAGCATTGTCTCTCATAAAAAAGGCAGACAACACTATAGTTCTGGGCGACTTTAACGCAAAAGTGGGAAACGAGCAGTGCCAAAACATAGTGGGTGGCCTTGGAATGGGCCGCAGAAATGACCGGGGTGACCGCCTTATTCAATTCTGCCAGGAGAACGACTTTTTATAACAAACAGGTTTTTCAAACTACACCAAAGAAAACTGTACACCTGGATGCCGAATGCGGAGTCGGAGGATATGACTGTCCTCAATCAGATCGACTTTATCTTGGTAAAGCAACGTTTTAGAAACAGCATAAAGTCAGTCAAAACATATCCGGGAGAGGACATTGGTTCTGACCACAACCCCTTAGTAGCGGTAAGACACATCAGCTTAAAGAAAATTGTCAAGAAACAAAACCAAAACAGCATAGACCGCACACTACTAAAGAAGGAGCCCAACCCCCTGGATAACAGACGAAATGTTGGATCTAATGGAGGAACGTAGGATACTAAAACACAGCAAACAAGCTTATAAAGTTAAACAGCTATTAATGAGACAGATAATCCGGGCCAGTCAGTGCAAAGAGATAGAAGACCTAGACGCGACATATGACTCCTTTAATATGTATAAAAAGATCAAGGAAGCAACTGGCAACTCACGATCAAACAGAGCATCGGGAGTACTGTACGATAAAAGTGGAAAAGTAGTACAAGGATTGCAACAAAAACTAATCGAATGGACAAATTATAAAACGGAACTATTTGAAGACGACAGAACAGCAACACCGCCGGCTTTAGAGGATACAGAAGGACCACAGATTACATGCAGAGAGGTTGAATATGCTATTAGGGGGTCAAAAGATCGCAAAGCGGTAGGACCGGATGAGATTCCTTGTGAAGTATACAAGCTAATAGACGACCAAATTCCCAAACGACTTGCTAAAATTTGCGTTTATCACAAAACCAAAGAAAAGCACGGCTAAAAAGTGCGAGGAATACAGAACTATGTTGAAGATATTTATGAAAATCATTCATGGTCGGATATATGTGAAGTGTGAGGATTATCTAAGTGAAACGCAATTTGGGTTCCGTAATGGCCTCGGTACGAGGGAATCACTTTTCGGCATTAATGTCCTTGCCCAAAGAAGCCGTGATATGTCGGCTGATGTTTACGCGTGCTTCATAGACTTTCAAAAGGCATTCGACTGTGTTAAAACCTGGGGTCCTGGTTGCTACTCTCAAGTTGATTGGACTGGACGGAGCGGATATCAGAGTAATCGCAAACTTATACTGGAATCAGACGTCGATAGTCAGAGTGGAGGAAACCACCACGCCAGAAGTAACCATCAAGCGTGGCGTAAGGCAAGGAGGAAGGCATCCTATCTCCGTTGCTCTTCATTGTGTATTCAGAAAGAATTTTTAAAGATGCACTTTCGGAGGCAGCAGTGGGCATTGTTATTAATGGCGAATTGATAAATAACTTGCGGTACGCGAATGACACGGTTGTGTTGGCCTCTAGCTCAGAAGATCTACAGCGGAATTTGAACAGTGTGGTAGTAAAGTGCGCTGCAGCTGCCTTAGAACTAAACATAAAAAAATACCCAAGTTTTAGTAATCAGTAAGTAGCAGAATATCAGAGGTGATATCAGACTCAAAGGCGTGAGCTTGGAACAAGTTCATCAGTTCAGATACCTAGGCAGCGTTATAACAGAAAATGCAGATATCCACACAGAAGTAAGATCAAGGATAGAACAAGCATGAGCAGCTTTCAGAAAAATGAGCAACGTTCTAGGATGCAGGGACCTAAAATTATCCCTACGAATCCGACTACTGAGATGCTACGTATTCTCTACACTTCTGTACGGAGTTGAGGCTTGGACCATCAACAAAAACGAAGAAAGTCGGCTTGAAGCGTTCGAGATGTGGGCCTACAGGAGATTGCTAAGAGTCACGTGGTCTGACAGAATCACCAACGTGGCAATACTACAGCGCTTAAATAAAACCATTGAGATTCTCTCCACTATAAAAAAGAGTAAACTAGAGTATTTCGGCCATGTCATAAGAGGAGAAAAATACAGACTCTTACAAAACTTCATGCAGGGTAAAATACATGACAGCCGCGGACCAGGCAGGAGAAAAACGTCATGGCTGATGAATCTGCATGACTGGTACAAAACGAGTTCACACAACCTTTTTAGATCTGCTGTGAACAAAGTACGGCTCGCGTTGTAGGTAACCAACGTTCTGAAAGGACATGGTACATAAGAAGAAGATAACTTTAAGGAGCGATGGAGCGAGCATTTCTCGGAATAAGCCTAAGAGATAGAATTCTACATAAATATTAGGCAACGATCAGGGGTGCAAGATGTGATCCACAGAACAGCAATTGGAACAAAAGGAGAGCAGATGGTTGTTGGACAAAGCAAATATTGGAATGGAGGCCCAGGGCCACCGACGAGGTGGACGGACGATATGAAAAGGGTCGCAGGTAAGAGGATGCTGGCAGCCTAAGACAGAAATGGATGGAAGCAACTAGGGAAGGCCTATGTCCTGCAGTGGACGAAAGAAGGCTGATAGGCTGATATGGATGGACGGATGCATTTGGATCGGTTCGAACGTTTCCTTTAAAAAAATCTGGTGGATACTCGTCCCATACTTTTTATGGTGTTGATTTCGTTGAGTTCTGATATTTATTTGTGTTGCTGTTTTATTGTGTGCCATATTTGCTTTTGGGTTGCGTGAAATCCACCTCCATGTTTTTTAGAATTCTTCCCTTTACTGGTTCTTCGTTTGTCGCCCTAACTTAACGTATGCATAAGAATGTATTTATTATTTACTTATCGCCCTGGATGGGATTCGTTTTTCAGGACTTCCTGTTATTTTCATAAATACTTTTTTTACCTCATAAAACCTTTGAGTCTTGTTGAGTTTCAGTATAGGACTTACATGGTATTTGAATCACACTTAGAATTCAATGGAGAAATCAAAATTGAAATAAAAAATAAGTGCTTTTGTTTGAAAAAAGCACAAAAATTGATGGTTTATTTTTGGATCAACCTGTGTACATACATTTACCATTCAAATACCGCATTTAGAAATAAAAACTTTCGGCTCCGAGCTTTTTTCCAAAAAAGACACCGCTGAATTCTAAATGAATTTACACATATACTCTGTAACTCACTGTATACATCTGCAGATGGTTAAAAAATAATTTGGAATTTCCTTAACCTTTAGATTATGCGTGTTGTAAATTGCGTTGTATGACTGAAAGTCACTCTACATAAAAAAGTAATTCTACAAGTCGAATCAAAATAGGTAACGTGATTGTAACTTTAGCAGAAATACCGTCTATAACAACCGACTGGCTGTTGTTTGCTTCCATTCAAAAACCAATCTGAAAACCTTTGAATAAAATTTCGCTGAATTATTGATTCGGAAACAGCATGAAACGAAAGCACCAAAAAAAGGAAATGTGAAAGTCGACCTTCGATTGCAATTAAATGGCGCATTAGGGACGTGACTGATTTGGTCAAAGGCAGTAAAGCTACGAAAGTGCCGAAAGTTGAAGATCGGAAACTAAGGCACACTTCTAAAGCACAAAAGCTAGACAAGCAGCAGTTTATTTACAACACGCGCTCTCGCTTTGCCCATGGTCTTCTTCCGCTCGCTTAAGTTACTTACACTTAAGTTACGTTGTTGGTACGTCATGTTGTCCACGTATTCTTTAAAGTAACTCTGACCCGACCTTGTGGTCGTTACATATTCGCCACTGTCCCGACGTTTCTATAACATTTCAAAGACCATCAGCAGGACTAAACCAGGGCGATTTGGGGGGGCCTTTTGTCACAAACGAGCACGTTTTGGTTGGGCTTTACTCACCTTATCCAGCTGGTCATTGTTTGCAGGCATACCGGCCGCCATTGCCAGCATACAAAAACTGACTAGAACGAGCAATTTCGTCATTTTCAATCTGAAAATCTAATCAGAAATTTAAAGTTAATACCCAAAAGCTCCTGGAAGCGTGAAATTATTTAATAATCAGCCAGCTTCGATGTCATTTAGAAGAAATAAGACATGTGTAAATTTGCATAAACTTGTGGGTGCGGTCGAATTGCCCCATGAGAACATTGGGAAATTAGTCTAAAGTTCTTATTAGTCCAAAACGATTGAAACACTTATTAACAAGCATGTAAAATGCACTAATTTGGTAATTATTAAATTTGGAAATTGTCCATATCGATGACAACATTATGGGCAATTGATGCATGTCGGGGCGGCCCCGTTTTCGCTGCAGTGCCAAGACATGGTCTAGTTAAGGATTTTGCTTCCTGAACCACTTTCATATTAAATTATTGCCTTAAAATTTTCAAACTTGATGTTAAATAAGAGCGAATGCTGATAGATGTTGCAGGCAAAGAACATTTCCTTATTTACTAATAGGAGCTTCGCATGCGAAATGGGTAATTTCTTCAGAGCAAAGCACTGACTTATGCAAAAACAAGGAAATAAATGTTTAGAGCAATTGCACAGATTATTATAGAAAATTGGTATTTTCTACTGCAAGTTCCCTGAACTAGACATGAAATTGCGACCGACAAGTCACGTTCACCGAGCAAAAAAGCCCAAAAGTAAAAGTACTGCATTCGTTAAAGATTCATAAGTCTTATGGATTCGATGACAAAAATTTGAGTTATCGTCTTAAAATCTAAATTTTATATTACTTCAACGAAAATGATAATGCAATTGCGAAACTCACCACTGAAAAAAATTCTCTTGCACTAAATAACTGGACACTTTGAAAGTACCGCGGTGCTGCACTCGACTGTTTACCGGTGCAAGAAGTGCTGGGCTTATGCGACGGTGGATTTCTCCTTCTACGGAACCTTATTGCGAATTGTTCTTTGATAAGTTCTGAGGTTATATTGACTCTATGCAATATTAGTTGCAAAATTAATTGAATTTGAATGTTCAGCGCTCACGATGAGTCATATTATCATTAGGAAATAGATAACAGCCTAATGGTTCCCACTAATGAAAATTGGACATTTGCAACTTAGCCTAATTAGGAATACTTTCCACTTTCTGACGAAGTATTTGGTGCCTGTTTAGAAAAGTTAGCGCAAAGACCAGTGGAATCGGACCGGTGAGATCGTGAAACTTTTAGATGAACATTCAACTTCTGTTATCGTAATCCGTGCTTAAAAACTGGTATTATTAGAGCAAAAGTGGCTCCTATTCACTTTTGCCCCGGCTCCGAATAAGCCACAAACCTCCATATAGCTTCAAAAATAATCAGTTTTCCCTCAACTTGTCTATACCTAAATTGAACAGATTTCATTTTAAATAAAAAAACAGTTTTTACTCCTTAGTGTTAGAACGTTTACAATAACTAAAAACATAAACTTTATTTTATAATCACTCGTTCAATTCCACCCAAAAAACCTGTCGTGAGGTTTGTTCATACACGCATATTTTAGATTAAGCAAAAATATATATAAATCCGATGTCATAGCGTCTTGCGCCTTCCGGTTCCTCGCTTCCATCCTCTTCTGTCTTCCCATTGCCCTGGTTGTAGGTTTCGCTCCGATATGGCTTTCTTTATTCCATCCATCCATGTCCTCTTGGGTATTCCTCTTTTCCGTCTCTCTGTTGGTGTCCATCTGAGGACTTGATTTAGAATTCTTGTATCATCCATCCGCTCAACATGCCCGTAACATATCAACTGTCGTTGATGGATTGTTCGTTGGATTTCTTCTATTATGTCTGTCTTGACGTTCATCATAACTCTGATTTACTCATTAGTTATCCTCTCCAACCTTGATTTCCCTGCTGCTCTACGCCAGAAGTCCATCTCCAGAGAACGCAACCGCCGCTCTAGGTGTGTAGTAAGTTGCCAAGTTTCGCAACCATACAGCACTATACTCTTAAATATGGAGTTGTGTAGGAGGTGTTTCCTTTCTGGGGATATATATGTTGACCATAAGATGGAGTTTAGGCAGCCGATCACTTTCTTCCCTTTTATGATGCGTTGTTCCATTTCTTTCTCTGGACGGCATCCAGTCTCAATTTTTGTTCCAAGATATACGTGTTCGGTGCATGCTCTTATTGTTTCGTCTCCTTCTAGGTGTGGGTCACCTCTATCGTTTCCAATGCACAAATATTTGTTTTGGATCGGTTCACCGACAGTCCCCATTCTTCGTACTCTTTAAACAATATTCTTGTTATGAAGTCCAGGTCCTCCTTGTCCTGCGCTATATGAAAATTAACTGAAATAAATTGTGTGAACTGTCCCCTCTCAGGAAAAATACAAGCATTTAGTCTCCTTTGCATACAATTTTGTACACGTTCTAATATGTCCATCGATTATCCGCAATCTTAAAATACTTGGACTTGAAAACAATGGACTTCAGATATCCCCGCAAATCAAAATCAAGAGGATTTTAATCTGGAGACCTTGGTGGACATGACTGGATTTCTCCCTCTACTCTACTAGCTAATATCTTGCAATTACGTATAAATGAGCAAAAGCGCCGTCATGTGTACATCACATGTCGCTTCTAGTTTCTAAGGCCATAGTTTCTAATAAAGGAGGAAGTTCATTTGGAGGAAACATCGGTATGTTTCTCCATTAAACTGGGATAGAATAAAAAATTAACCTCTCAAGTAACATTCAACTGTTCCTGTCCACACTTTTAATGAAGAGAAGGCTTGAAAATGTCTTCCGTTAATTGCGTGTGGTTTTCCATTGACCAGATGCGATTGCTGTGGTGACAAGTTTGCCTCTTCCGAAAAGTGCAAAGAATTAAAAAATCATTAATTTTCCGCCTATTTGCCCAACATACTAGCGACAAAAATTAACATGCTGAGGAAAAGCTTTTGGTAAAAGATCTGATAAAAATTTGGTACGGATGCAATTGATGGTCGTGTAAAACTCGCCAAACTGTCCTTGGAACCTAAACCACATTCACCCTACAGATGAACGTTGTGCGTGTTTTTAGATTGTCCTCTACGGCGTTTAGAACAGTTTCTTCCCAGTCTGAGGTTCAAGCTGTTCGTGGTCTTCCAGGAATCCCACGAGCTTTCGTAAAGCTCCCTGTTTAGCTTAGTTATAACCTATAACCATGTATACTTCTGATATGAATTTGAGCAATTTTATATTTCTAAAACTAAATTCAAAATGCTTTCTGGGAACATTACGCCTATTTCAACTGCATTAAACATAAACCCAAATCATGTCTCGCATATCTTGCATATATAACTTTGCAAATTTGTTATGCTACGCTATATTTTAAAGAATTACGTAAAATGTAATAGTAACATAACAAATTAGATTTTCCAAAACTTGGCATGATTAGTTTGTCACGATACCACTTTATTCAAGTTTAAGTCATGTCTTAGACTAATAAGCAGCAACTGAAATAGTTCAATCGGACGGTTCCGGTCAGGCGGACATTCGTTGGCTAAATCGAACATACTTCAAAAAGCACCATCATACAACTTGATCAATCAATCTCCTTTTCAGCTCAACAATTTTGTATTTGGTATACAGCATGACACACATACAAAACATAATTTAAAACATGTTTAATAATCTCCTTTAAATAAAGTGTTCATCTCATTTTCTTGCACATGTATATGATCGAAAGAAAGAAGATAACCACGCCCACAAAATAGTATTGCATGGCATTTTTACATACGTACTCGATGTCTTAAAAACGTATCTATTCGTTACACCATTACTTGTAATTCGGGGAGACTCGAAGGAGCACATACCGGATCGAAAGCGATGACAATACCATTGTTATTTTAATGTTTTTTTTTCGTTTTAAGGGCAGGTATAGCTTAAAAAATGTGCAACAAAGAATCTTTACCTTTTCAACGGATAAAGGAAATACCAGGTAGAATTACTGGATCCCAGCACATACAGAAGACTAGCTCGCAGGGACCTGGACCGGAACCGATATGAACCCAAAACCGGAACGGAACCGTTTTTTATTTTTGGTCCGGAACCGAAACTGAACCCATATTTTAAATTAACATATTGTTAGGTGCTGAACCGGAACCGCAATATTTTATTTCGGTATTTTCGATTCTACTTGCAACGTTTGAAGGAAATTACTGTACATTTTAGAAGCAAATGAAAATAATAGTTTACCCTCCTGCAAATGAATATAAAATTATTTCTGTGTTTTGGTGAGCCACTATTAATGTGCCGTAACAAAGGATCGGCACTTCTTTTAGTTAATTCCTGGAATCAATTAATAGTCGGCGCCGCGACGCCGTCAAAGGGAGAAACTAGTTGCCCCAAATGACAAAATCTTGTATAAATCACAAAATAACAATTTTTTGGTATAAGGTAGTTTTAGACGACAATCAAGTAGAAAGAGCAATATCACATTTAAAGTCGTTATGGACTAGACTGATGTTCTTAAGAGTGCAATTCTTCTAATTCTAAATCTGACCCTGACCAAGATGATATGGAAACGGAATCATCTAGTTCTTCAAGTGATGAAATGGAAGCCTTTTTGAGACATAAAGATTCAGAGCAAAAATGTTTGAAAGGAATTAATCAGTACGAATTTTCTTCACAAGGATCATTTGTATCCCTTAACAAAATTGAAATTATTTTAAATTCCTATAAAGTGGAACAACGCCGCATACGCTTACGGAAAAATTAAACGATTTTTGATTTCTCGAAGAAAAAGAATGAGCTTAATCCCGAGTTATACATGCTTGCCCAAGTATTATTAAGGGTACCGGCAACTCAAGTTAGTGTTGAGAGGTTATTCACAGTACTCAAATTTTTGTTGCCGCCTTCGAGGTCAAATATAAAAGAATAAAAAAGTGAAGACATGAACCAGGAAGAACAATCTTTAAACGGAAATAAAAGTGAAAGAAGAGGAATTGACGAAGTTGTGGACCTGAGTGAAAACGGAAAGAACAGAAACGCACTAAAGTCAGAAAATTTATTAACAAATTACTTTTCAAAAATACAACGACTAAATTAATTTTTGCATGGGAGTCTTTATTTCAAATTTCAATCCTTGTGTGGGGTTGCTAGTCCTCCAACCCCCTACCATACAACCAGCCGAAGTACCGTATGAAGCAGTGAATCGAAAAACGTAGTGAGATTCCTAATTAGAGTAGCCTTTATCTTTGTCCTCGTTTGTTGTTATATATAGATTAGGAACCGAAAAAAAACCGGAACCGTAACGGAATCGAATTGGAAATTATTTTCGAAGCCGGAACCGGAACGGAACCGAAATTTAAAATTTTGCCTTGGACCGAAACCGGAAGGGAACAGTTATTTCGTTTCGGTCCAGGTCCTTGATATTTACAATCTTATCTGACAGAAATATATTTCAGATAGATAGATAAAATTTATTAAACATTCACATTACTAAATTCACAAACAAAGTTTAAAACAAAAAACATAAGTCAGTAAAATGTCCCATGTCTGGCCAGATGTTCGGCCGGTTGCTCTTTGCCCATGATCTAAATAGGCGCGCTAAGTCGTCCATTACCTGGGCAGTGCCCTAACATGGACATTCCCGAGCTAGCCATACGCACGACAACGTCAGGAGATAGTCTTGAAGTGGCGGTTTTGGTTTTATTCGAGGGGCATTCATTAAGGAAAAAAGGTCTTCCTGAAGGGAAGCCAAAAACCCCTTTTGCTTCGACCTTTAAGTTTGATACTGTCAGCCGTGGCGTTAACCGCCGGCAGTTTCAACTAGATGACCAAATCCATCCGCCCCCGCCCCGACCGGTGCAAGGACCAGCCAACACCAGCCAGAACGAGGCAGGACGAACCCGTCAAGTCACGTTATGTTGGATTTGTGCGTTTCCAGCCTGCTAGAAACGACTGTCTGCAACTGGCAGGCAATGTTTGTTTGTCGTCACGTACTGTCAGGGACAAAATCCTCATAAAATATGGGAAGTCGCTTATACAGGGGACCATGGGTTGGGCGATCGTTTGCTCTTACTTGGGTGATATTTCGCGTGAGGACTGAGCCTTGCACTCCGCTATGATAAAATTTTTCAGCGATGGTATCTATATAGTCGGCTATATAGGCCATCCCTGTAGCTTCGTGCATTTCGGTTATTCTGGTGTATCTGTCAGCCGATAGGACGCCTCTCAGGAACCTATTTTGGGTCCTTTGAACACGTCGTCTCGTGGAATCACAGACAGAGTGCCAGACAGGGGAGCCGTAGGTCAGTATGGGCCTTATAGTGGAGGTGTAGATCAGAAGTTTATTTCGAGGTGATAGGAAAGAATTTGGCGCCAGAAGAGAGTACAACTTTCTTCGGGCCATGGCAGTCTTTTATACAGCATAGTCAACATGCTTATTGAAATGGAGTCGGGCGTCTAGTTTGAATCCCAGGTATTTCACCTCTTTTGTTGGTTTGATAGGAGTATTTTGGACCACGAGTGGTGATAAGATTTTGTTGTTAGTGAATTTGCGCGAAAAGATAATAAGTTCCGTCTTCCTGGGATTCACTTTAAGTTTCCATTTGTCAAAATACGGCGTCAATAAACTCAGGTGATGTGCAATGCGAGATTTCGCAGCCTGAGCATAAAAAGACGATGCGTAGATAGCCGTATCATCAGCGTATAGTGCTATTTTTGTAGTGGGAAGTTTTGGAATGTCTGCTGTGTACAATGTATACAGCAGCGGCGAAATCACTGTTCCTTGTGGTACACCTGCCGCGATGCGTCTTTTGGCACAAGTGGTATTCTCCACTTTCACCTGGATGGAACGGTTTTTTAGGTAGGACGCTATCAGGGAAACTAGGTAGAGTGGCAGTGAATGCACTGCAAACAACTTGTACAGCAGGCCTGTGTGCCAGACTGTGTCAAAGGCCCTTTGCATGTCGAGAAGCAACATAACCGTACTTTGAAGCTTATTAAATGCTGCATAGGCATCCGTTGCGATCCTAGCAGTCTGCAGCGTTGTGTTGTGTCTTGGTCGAAAGCCAAACTGCTCATCCGGGATTAAACTTCGAAGCTCGGCTGCTGCCTGTAATCTCGAATGGATGACCTTCTCGGTTAATTTGCCGAGGGTGTTCAACAGAGAAATTGGCCTATAAGAGGCGGGTTCGGTCGGGTTTTTGCCCGGCTTTAAGATGGGGATTATTACAGCGTTTTTCCAGTCCTGTGGGAAGTGCTGCAATTTAAGGACTGCGTTGACTATTTGTACTATTAGCACAATAGTTTTCCGCGGTAAGTTTTTGAGGAGTAGATAAGGGATGCCGTCTGGCCCGGGGGCTTTTCGGCTAGGGAGGCGCCGAAGACACGATTGTATCTCCGACGGGGTTGTTATATAGGAATGCAAAATCGAGGGTGGTATAGGATACTTCCGTTCTACAAAAACAGCGGTCTGTCTTTCAATTTCGTTATCCTGAAGGGCTGGTTGGACCTTGTGTACTTCTGCCAAATAGTCGGCGAGCAGCTCGCACTTGTCACTGGTGGTAATATAACTCCGCCCCTCTTTTTCAAGAGCGGGGACTTGCTCATAGCCTTTTCGCAGACTTCTCGACAGTTTCCACAGGGAATTGTCACGGGGAGTCAGATTTCGCAGTTTCTCCGCCCAGGTATAATTCCTGTATGCGGAGATTTCGCGCTGTATGTCTCGTGCAAGCTCTGCTGCCATTATGCGATCGGCAGATTGCCTGAATCGCTGCCAACGCTTCCTGATTCGATTTTTCGCCTTAATAAGGTCCAGAATTTCCTCAGGAAGGTTGTCGCGCCGCGGTCTGTTCGGAACTTTTTTGGCCAAAGCTTGCTGTGTCCGTTGTATATTCCTGGTCAAACCTTTTACCGCATGCTCTAGAGCTTCGACAGTATCAATCTGGCCCGGAATACACGTCAGGTCTTGTAGTCTTTTTCGATATTCGCGAAAATCGAAATTTTCGTATGAATATCGAAAGTCGTTAGTTTGTGTGCGCTTTAAATCCCTAATGTCGAGGTAAATGGGCAAATGGTCACTGCTGAGGGCGTCTATAACCACCATCTCCGTGAGATTGGTGAGTCCTTTGGCAATTCCGAAGTCGAGGTAGGATGGATTCCCTCCACTGTTCGGGTAATGCGTTGGGGATGAAGTGGGCATAACGAGTAGGCCATTGTCGCGAACGTAGTCGGCTAGAAAATTGCCGGCTGCGTTTTTATGTCCAGGGTTATTGAATAGTGGATGGCGGGCGTTGAAATCTCCCATTAGCAACACCCTATTGGTGTTTATGAAGAATGGATCGACATCAGCGGCCTGTAAGCGTACGGTGGAGAAATAGCCACAGTAGATCAAAACTCCATCAGGAAGTTCAACGCCGACGTTCTCTATTGATGACTGCCTGTGTGGCAGTCTCCTGTATGGAATTGACGTTTTGACCGCTATGGCCACCCCTCCCCTTAAACCGGGCCTATCGGCACGTTCGAGCCTGTACCCCCGAATCCTAAGTATATCCCCGGGGCGCAACCATGTTTCGACAATCAACGCCACGTCGATATCCTCGGTCCGAAGGAAGTGCACAAACTCACCGAGACGACTCCGGAGTCCGCATGAGTTCCATTCTCCTATCCTCATAGGGCACAGTTGGCAAAATCAGGGCTTAAAAATCGAAGCTGTTAATATCTTCATTGAAGAACTGCGCTAAGACTAGGAATTTGTCTGTCTTCGAGACGCAACCCCTCAATGCAGCGCTGTAAAATCTTACCGCCTTGATCACCTCCCCCAAGTTGATTTGCGACGACAGCTCGGCGAATTCCCGCTGGACACTGCCCAGCATGGCCACCGCGTTCCCATTTATACCATGGGCTGGGTGGGCGGAGCTCGTCGGGACAGCTTCGTGCTGCCTCCTGCGGGGGCAGCATGGTCCTGTTGGCGTGACCTGGCGCCATGGTCCTGCTGCTTAGGGGTGAAGGGTGGATCGGGCCAGGGGCTCGACTGGTTTGACCCCAGGCTGGCCTCGTTGGAAGAGGAGCAGGGACGAAACGCTGCTTCTCCGCCGGGACTTGCGCCTGTTTGTAAATGTATACTGGGCAAGCCTCGTCAAAGCTACGATGAGGCCCACCGCAGTTAGCGCATTTTAATGTAGCCCCAACGGGGCAGGCCGTGATTTCATGCCCCCCAGCGCATCGGGAGCATTTAAAGTCCCGGCGGCAGTTCCCGGAGACATGACCCCAGCCCTGGCATCGACGACACTGTGTCAGGGTCTTCCGGTTTTTGCGGGTTTCCCACGAAACCCTGACACTGCACACCACCCTGGCCTCGGCGTTAAGCCTTCGGAGGGTTGCCTTGTCGCTGGTGACGACCAGGTAGAGCGGCCTGAAAAGTGTCTTCATTTTGAAGACACTCTTCACTTCCAGTCCCTGGTCTGCCAGATCCTGCTTTATGGCAGTCGGATCGACATTCCCCCTCCAGGCCCCTCAGGACGAACGCGTGGGTTTTTTCCGACGAAGGGGCGTAAGTATGGAACTGGCTCTTGTCCTCCTCCAGGGATCGTGTCACCGCCGCCCAGTTCATAATGCTGGTGCAGTACACGATTAACGAAGCCTTCGTGTACTTCAGCGTGAAAGGTTGACTGGTGATTCCTTTTATACCACCAATCAGCATTGTGTGATCGCTGGGTTTTCCAGCTATCACAATTGGCGGCGGCTTTTCTGCCTTCTTGGACTTGTTTGGAGTTGCCGCAGGGCTCTCAGCAACTGCTTCCCGTTCAGTCCCTACGATGGTGTTGGGAAGTGTTGCAGGCTCATCTACGATTGGCGGCTGGATGGGCGCAAAGCGGTTTTTCAGCGTCGTGGAGGCCTCCGGAGCAACAATCAGCGTGCTCCACGCCACAGTCCTTCGCGAGACTATGAACCCGTCATCCGCTGCGCCCGCTGAAGTCGCCCGCGACACCCCTACAGCCTCCTCCATCGCCGATTTTTTTGGAGCCGGGGTTGGTGACGCTGGCGATGTCGGGTCGGACTTGGGCACCCTACCCCTCTTCTTGGTCCTGGGCCTTAGACAGTAGCTCCTTTGGGAGCCCCGGTCCGACTCAGATTCCAGCGAGCTTCCGGGATTCATTTCACTTATCGCGCAAACCCGGTAGTTGCCCGATAAGGAATGTTCCAAACGTTGTCCCAAAAAAAAACGCACAATACAATAACGAACACAAACACAATTTCCACTCGATTTTAACTGTATTTTAACTGTAAAATATCGCACGATTCTGCCTCGCAGCACGTCCACACTCTGCAAGCAACGATGCGAGACTTATATTTCAGAGTCAAACAAGAATATGCTTATTCTGACTTAAAAGAAATCAAAGCAGGAGTGCCACAAGGTAGCGTGTTAGGTCCGGTACTCTATCCATCCACGCCTTGAATATGAAACAATAGCAACATTTGCTGATGACACAGCTGTTATTGCCGTCGGAAAAGATCATGCAGTGGCTGCTGAGAAACTACAGACATCCATTGATATAATTGACACATGTACTAAAACTTGGCGGATCAAGTTAAATGAAAATAAGTCTGTACACATAGACTTTCTAGTCACAGCTAAGTATTTGGGAATGACCTTAGACGCTAGACTCCGCAGGAGAGTTCGTGTTTAAAAGAAACGCGGAGAGCTTGGTATCACACTAAAAAAAAATGTACTGGCTACTTGGAAAAACTCCAAATTGTCCTTCTTCTTGAAGTTCCGTACTCTCTCTGAGAGAGTAGGCGACCTCTCGCGCAAACTTGTGGAACGCATCATCCACAGTTATACGGGACCTACAGTTTATCGCCGGTTCCGAACGGCACTAGTTGAGAGGTTTTCTTGCGCAGAATTACTCCAATTACCAAATTTTCCACACATACCAAACTGCTTTTATAGAAGCAAATATCGAAACCCGTTTGGTCTTATGGCATTAAACTGTGGGGTTGTGCCAGTAAGAGCAACATACAAGTGATTCAGCGTTTACAGAACAAAGTACTAAGGAACATCATTGATGCACCCTGGTACTGCCGAAACATAGATATCCATCGGGATCTTCTAATGGATACTGTTGATCAAACCATCGCCAAATTTGCCAGCAGCCATGAGCAAAGGCTGCTCCGCCATGTGAACGTTGAGGCTATCCAGCTCCTGGACAACACACACCTATTAAGAAGACACGAAAGGACAAAGCTTTATGAGTTAGTGAGATAGTGATAGTGCAAAGCAGAGCATCGTGCGGTTCGTGCTACATGTTATCTTTAGTGTAGTTAAGGACTAGAACACAAGGCAAATTAGTGAGTACGACCTAGTCTAACATTCAAACATAATAAATTGGGCTAAAATAAAATTCCTCATTGATCATGAAGTCATTAAGAGACCAAGGGATATATTTAATAATAAATAACAAAAAACGTATTGTCTGGGGCGAAATCCTCATAAAATATGGGAAGTCGATTATACAGCTGACCGTGGGTTTGGGCATCGTAGGCTGTAACTTGTATGAGGTTTCGCGTGAGGACAGAGCCTTGCGCTCCGCTATGACAGAATTTGCCAGAGATGGTATCTATATAGTCGGCTATATATGCCACCCTGTGGCTTTGTGAAGTTCGGTTATTCTGGTATCCGTCAGCCGATAGGACGCTTCTCAAAGACCTATTTGGGGTCCTTTGAACACGCCGTCACGTGGAATAACTGACAGAGTGCCAGATAAGCGAGCCGTAAGTCAGTACGGGCCTTATAGTGAAGCTGTAGAGCAAAAGTTTGTTTTGAGGTGATAGAAATGAATTTGAAGCCAGAAGAGAGTATAACTTTCTTCGGGCCATGAACGTTTTTTGTACAGCATAGTCCACATGCTTATTGAAATGAAGTCGGGTATCTAGTTTAACTCTCAGGTATTTCACCTCTTTAATTGGCTCGATGGGAGTATTTTGGACCTCTAGTTGCGATAAGTGTTTAATGTTAGTGAATTTTCGCGGAAAGATATTAAGTTCAGTCTTCGTCGGATTTACTTTCAGTTTCCATTTGTCAAAATCCGTCGTCAACAAACTCAGGTGATGTGCAATGCAGGATATCGCAGCCTGAGCATTAAAAGACGATGTGTAAATAGCCGAATCGTCAGCGTATTTTCTTATTTTTGCAGTGGAAAGTTTTGGAATGTCTGATGTGTACAGCAACGGCGAAATCACTGTATCTTGTGGCACTTCTGCCATGATGCATCTTTTAGCAGAAGTGGAATTCTGCACTGGCACTTGGATGGTACGCGTTCTAATTTCAATTCAGTTCAGTTTTGCAATGCAGTCCTTGAATGCGATTTTATTAAATTAAATTAAAATACATATACATAAACGGCGGGAATAACAAAACTGTGCTTTGCGGAAGGCGTTAGCAGAGCGAGTGATTTTATAGGGAACGTAAAAGAGCTGTTACAGAAACTCGAGCAAGTTTAGACGACTGAGGTTAGGATAACAGGAACATTATCTCAAAATCAAGGAAATCTCCAAAGGCAACCAACTTAACTTTTAGAAAGTTCACCGATCTGTTTAAGGGAGACCTACTAACATGCCTAAAAACGACAATTTATTATGTCGACGAAACAATAACTTTATCTATTCCATCTTCCAGAAGACTTTAAACGACAAAGTGCAAAATGGCGGGAGCAATGCTGGTCGTGTTGCTAAGGGATTATAGCAGAAATGAAGACTTGCGCCGAAGAACTAGCGCCAACCAAGTGATTATACCTATTGTCATGCTAAACTGGGATACTGGGTCCGAAGGAAGGTGGACGAAAAGATTGCTGGAGTGGAGATTGCGATCTGACAATCAAGGAACAAGAAGACCTTCAATGCACTGGACCGACAATAAAAAGAGAATCAATATCAAATTAATGCAGAGCGGTCAAAACAGACAGTGGGCGCAAAATACCCTTGATAATGATGATGAAGCTGGAACCATACATTACTGCTAACTACCATATTTTGAGGATAACTTATTACATAATCAGCTTTGCTTCTATTTACATGCTTTCCAGTTGTTTTCAAGTATGGAAATATAATGTTTTCAAAAAGAAAACTGGTTAGTAGAAACATGACATGCCTAATATTCCTGGATTTGAAAATCTGCCTAGCACTTGCATAAATAAGAATGTGTAATTTATGTATTATCGTATTTAGCAAAGGAAAACACCAAACTGGAAAACTGATAAGATAATCATGAATACGAAACAAAAACGAAAGATGACTGACATTACGGCCTTTATTTTATTGTAGGGAGCCACTCAACTAGGTACTCTTAATCTTAGTTAGCACATGCTAAATCCTTGATGGGAAGTTTAATAATGTGAGTAAAACCTTAAAGCTCTAATATTCAGGTACACCCCGCTCGTATTTTTTTAAGCAACTATACATAATTAAACAAACACATGAAAACTCTATTCTCAAGACATAGACTATCCATTGTAGCCCGGCAGTTTGTAGTGAATTTTCAACTGGAACTTGGCTTTTAAGCAGCAACTCCATAGGACTTCGATACTGCCAGGGACCCTCCAGCGGCCAGATTGCCTACCAAGTTGCTTACCGCTCCCAAGGTGGAAATTGGAATCTGCAAATTCAAGTTTCAATAAAATTACTGACATTCTTCAGTTTTTGCTTCTTTACATTGAATATATCCCGGATTAGATCTCCATTATATTGTTTCCTGATCGTTGTCGTAGACACTGCTTTCGGTCCTCCGTAATACTCTGAACGATAATTAACATTTGGCAAAGCTGAATCCGGCTTAGCTACAACTACTCCTCCTGAAAATGGGAGTTCTCCGCCTGCTGTAGTCACTAAAAATCTACTTTAGCCTGGGGAGTTTTTAATAAAGCAAATCTTACATTCGCTTCCTCCAATGCGACCAGGGTCGTCGATGGATCTTCGATTTGGTTTTTACCACAGTGACGAAAGGAGCTCCTGGTGCTTCTTCATGAACCACGAATTGCTTCCTGAAATTCAAAATGAGTGAAGGTATGAAATGAGAATCCTATTTATCCATAGTTTAAGAAACAATTTCGTCTTTATAGAATGGAATTTATATTTTTGTGTATCTCAATAGCTCCTGCAATTAGTTGGGGGCAACAACTGGTTGATGTTGCAATAACTTGGGTTTTTGCAAATTTGAAGTTGTGTCACTCCTCTGCTGAGCTGCCACTGCAGACCTTTTGACATGTCCTAATTTATAACTTCTTTGATATTCTTTGATTGTGGTCCCATCTGATCCCGCCGTGGTTCATAGTTGCACGATTCCATAGCAATATGTGATTCGGTAGATACCAGCCAGTATTCACGACGGAAGAGTTTTAGTCCGTAACTAACCACCACAGTCCTGGATCTTTGCGGCGGGCCTAAAGATGGTTTCCATATAATGTTTTCTCAGAAGCCTGCCAATTCTGTGAGTGGCTGGAATAAAGAGTAAATAATTTTTTGTGTAGTTTTCGTTTTTTGGTACGATCTACTCGTAGTTGATTTTGGAACTCTAGATGGAAATATCTATTATCAAGAAAAGCATACTCTAGATATTGTAGTTTCGCTGTCATATGCTGCGGTCTACATATTTTGCTGGTTCTGTTCATGAGAATATTGAGGATTCTTTGGTTTTGGAATGGGAACTTGACGACAACTTGTCAAATCTGCAGTGAAGCTTGTATCTATCTAAAACTTTAAGGCCTACTCGGTGGTCCAACTGATTTTATTTCCAAAACACCTAAAGTTTCAAAACGGGCAGTTAATGGTTTTGTTTAGCTTCCATTATAAATTGCATGTGTGGATGTTGCCCAAGAGTTTGGGGAATTTATTGGGGCTATCGCGTGCCATGTCGATACCAAATAGTCGGTTTAAAGGTTGCGTTACTCAAGGCTGCTTCTTCGAATATCTCCACGAAGAAATTTACAGTGACCAGGTTGACTGGGTTTCTCATGGCTACTCCTTCCTTTTGTTTGAAGAAGTCTCAATACCACAGGAAGTAGCTGCTTTTTAGAGAAGCATGCTCAAAATTCTGTATTCTCGCCCTGAATCTATGGCTCTCCCACTAGTTCTATGGCATCGTTTAAGGGCACTTGCATGAGCAAAGTTGCGGCATCAAAACTGACCAGCATGCGCGCTGGTGCCAGAGTCAGATCCTTACTTTTGTTTCTAAACTAATAGAAGTCTTTAATATATGTGTCACCAGATCCTATATATGGTTGCAGAATTGAGGCTAAGTTGGAGGTGAAGTGACACTCCTTCCTTGTGAAATTTTAGCAATCCATATAAATGTACGGTAAGAGCCTCCGACTCAACAATCCTCTTCCTGGCGGTTTCGTTTTTAATGAAATTTTTATCAGACGATTAATACTTCTGAGCTTAGCTTAAGTCGGTTCTTTTCCTCCAATTCCTCTCTGTTCATGACGACTGTAGCCTTGTTTTTATCGGCTGGTTGGTCATCATCATCATCATCATCATTAGCCGTTTCTCATCCACTGCTGGACATAGGCCCCCTCCAAGTGTTTCCACGGTTTTCTGTCACGCGCGGTGTTAATCCAGTTTCCGGCTACACGTTTAACGTCGTCCCTCCATCTAGTGGGTGGTCTTCCTCTGCTTCTCTTGCCTTCTCTGGGTCTCCAGTCCGAGACTCGTTTTGTCTAGCGGTTGTCTTTAGTGCTAGCCACGTGTCCAGCCCATCTCCACTTGGATTTTGTGATATGTTCGATAATATCGGCTACCTTTATTCTGTTTCTTATTGTTATGTTCGGCACTCTGTCTCTTTTTGTGATTCCCACCATCGAGCTTTCCACTTCTCTTTGCACTACCTGAAGCTTATTTATTGATTTCTTCGTTAGGGTGAGGTTGTCCGCCCTGTATGTCATTACTCGGAGCACGCATTGGTCGAACACTTTCCTTTTCAGACAAATAGACAGTTTTTCTTTAAGGATGTTTCTCAGTTTGTCAAAAGCTGCTCATCCCAGCCCTATGCGTCGACTGACTTTACTTGTCTGGTTCTCTCTGCAGATTTGAATTTCGTGACTGAGATATTTATATTTATGCGTTTGCTCTATTTCGTCTCCTTCGTCTGTCACAAGGTTTCCGCTGGCTACCAGTTTTGTCATAAATTGTGTTTTGTGGTTGTTAATATACAGTCCTACTTTTGCTGCTGTTTGCTTTAGGTCTTCCAGCATTTCTTGTGCGTCTCCTAGATTGGCAGTTGTTATAACTATGTCGTCAGCGAAACGGAGGTGATTCGTCGTATATATTAATCTCCTTATCCTGCCAAGGCAGTAATTTTTTAAATGATTTGATCTCTCCCACTTTTCACCGCTTCAAGCACTATTTGGTCTTCGCCAGGAGATTTGCCTCCTTTCATTTTTTTGAAAACTCGTAGGTCATTCTTCCAAAAACCCAAGAAGAATCTCTTTAGGTTGGTTGGCGGTGCTTTGGTTCTCCGAAGGATTAGGGCGGTTTGCAGACTAGCTTCACTCATGTCCTCTTTCAAGTGTTGCAACTTTACTACTTTGTTGAACAAAGTTCTTGCTTGAATAACTCTCCCATATATTCCCTCCAGCTTTTAAGTATTTGTTCTTTATCGGTAATGAGGGAGTTATGCCTGTCCAGTATCGAACTACTGCTTCGTGAGCCTCTTTCCTCTGCCACGTCCTTTATTTTCTTTTGTCTATTAAATGTATTACGTTTTTATTCGATTTTCCTACATTCGCTCTGCAGCTACAGCTCCTTTACCTCTTTAACATTTGTGTTCTCTATTTTGTTTATTTCATTGTATTTCCCGTCGTTTTTGTTTCTGCTGCTTATCGGCTTTTCCGTTCATCCATTACATCCAGTATCTCTTCCGTCACCCACCAATGTTTCTTTAATATTTTCTTGTTTTTTAGGTTGCTGTCTGCCATCGAGTTACAAGATTCCTTGATTTTGTTCCACGCATCATCTAAGTCGATGTCTTCAGAGTTTGGTTCCGGAATTATGATCTTTATTTTGTTGTTTAGTTCCGCTTTAATTTCTGCTTTTGCGATGCAATTTTTAAAATTCAGGGTGTCGGGGCGATCTTTAGGTTTTCTCCTACTAATTATTTTTAGGCTAATCCTAATCCGGCGAAGAAAAAATAATTGTTTGTGGGGACATCCGCTTCTGGATATGCTTTAACAGGTTTAACTGAGTTCTAGAATCTTTTATTTATGACAATGTAATCAAGCTGGTTCCTAGCGATTTTTTGGAGACTGACTGCTGTGCATGTCCAAGTACAGAGACCTTGAGGTGGTAATTGAAAAAAAGTGTTCATAATTTCAATGTGTGTCTCTTGACAGAATTTAATGAGACGGTAACCCCTGTCGTTCCATAATCCTAGTCCAAACTTACTTACTTACACTTTAACATAAAAATCTCCCAGAAGAATATTAATTTCTTGTTTCCGTGTGTATTGAGGGACGTAGTTGTTCATAGAATGTTTTTAGTATTTTGCCCAAATTTTATTCACATCAAAAGGTTTATTTTTGATTTTAAGAAATGCTACTCTATTTGAAAAGCCGGTAAAGTTGATTACACGGTTGTTACATCGATTTAGAAAATCAAGTAAAAACAAAGGTCGTGCTTTTCGTTTTCGCATCTTCTTCAGACGCTAGTGTTCACGTTGTTATCTGCGGTCATTAAAATGGAGGATATGTTCATAGTGATGCCAAGTTTTCCGAATAAAAAACAGCAATAATAATAATAAACATCTCCAAAGTGCAGTGCAAAAGTGCACCAAATACTCACGTTTTTGACACAGTCTTTACATGCTGAGGCAACTCAATTTCCTTCTCTACTACAGTTGGCGTTGTGGGCACTTTAACGGTTTTTTCAACAACGGTTGGTACTCGTATGGTTTTTTCCACGTAAGTTGGGACCTGCAACATAGAACAACAAATTACGCAATTAAACAGGTTAATGAAATAAATACGTTTATACGTCAGAACTAACCTGAATAGTTTTCTCGACGTAGTTGGGAATAATCGTACGTTCGACGTATGTTGTTTTGCCAGCCGGGTGGTCATTTTCCTTGTTTTGCAATTCAGTTCTGATTTGGGAAGCGGCAGCTGGTGTTTGAATATTTTTGGCCACGTCAACATGGAAAGTGGAGACGGATTTTGGGATTTTCTGGACGTGCACTTCTTCAGAAACCAATACTGAAATGCCAATAAAACGATACACAAAAAACCAACACAATATTTTATTAAAACACTACATACAATTTCTGTTCTACTAGCCTATTTAGCAATTATTGCTTGCCAAAATACAATCGAAATAAGACAAATATCTACCTCCAGAAGAAGGCGCGGAAGAGAATCGCTCTTTAATCACGCTTCTGCCTCCGCCTGCCGACGAGGCAGCGTAAGATCGTCCTGCGGATCCTTCAGCTCCTGAGATACCATCCAAGCCTGCACTGGCCCCAACGCCTCCTCCTGCTGTTGCTCCTGCGTATAGTCCGCCTAATGAACGCCCTGAAAACGCTTTTTAGGGCAAGAAACGTAACTCTGTAGTCTAAGTACCATTTGCGTCCATCCTTCCTCCGAGTCCAGCTTGGGCTTTTTGTCCGAAAGGCGTTTCAGCAGAGGCATGCAAACCTCCTTGACTGGAGTCTCCTCTTAAGAGCCCGCCCAAACCTGCTGAAGCTTTGAAGCCCAGAAAATTGACGCCCACGTTGCCGTCTTTAAAAGACAGGAGCGGTGGGATCTAAAGTTGAAACACCCGGATGGAAACTGTTTTAATATTTTCTGTTAATTTAATTACTCACCCCTAGCATGTTCATCTTGAGGAGCTGGAGCCCCATTGGTATAAAGAGCCAAGGCACAAAGCACGAATGCAATATTCAATGATCCCATTTTTGTGCGCCAATGAATTTACGGAAGAAATCTTGTGATTTATATTGCGACCTTTCTGCGTGAACAAACCAGAACAGAATGAGTACGGAATCTGACAAAAGTAGTATGATTTTAATAAATAATTACGCATATATACATAGAAGTAGTACTTTTGTACTTGTGAATGGATAGACATGACAAGGCTGTTTCATCGCATCTTGACCGAAGCCAAGGTTCAAGCCGCTTTTTTACAGGGTGATGCAAATTCTAGGGTTTTGTATCTGGATCTCATAAATGGTAAGAGGTACGAAGTCGGTCAATCTAAGCCAAAGTTAATCATTCAGATGCTTAACATAATGGTGTTTTTAAAGTTTTGAAATTCCCACTACTTGTTGAGATAATCGCAGAAAGCCGACATTTTTTCAAATGAGTTTTAATTTTTTGTGAACTTCCCTGAAGAGATATTGGAAAATAATTGACGCATTAGTAGAACACCTCTTTAGTCTTTGCAATATTATACTATCATATCCAGAATTCAAGATTTCGTTTTCTGTTTTCCATAACAAAATATATTTTTTTCACCATATAAAATTTATCATTTCGTTATTTACAATTCTTTTAAAAAAATCAACGCTTAATATCACAGACATTTTATACGAAGAACTTGGTATAATTGACATGAATTTTCTATATATCGAATCTACTTTTATAACTACCAAATATAACTTAAATAACATTTTGTATGTGAATCGTCATACAAGTTGTAGCTTAAACAACCTTGACCCTGAGTCTTCCCAAAATATAGAAAGACAATGACAGAAAATTCGTAACTTTCATTGGTTCTAAACAGTTCAATACCTTACCAACAGATACAATAAAGTGTGTTTATAAAAGTTAATTAAAATATCATTACGTCAAAACAGGACACACGAGCATCACGCTCTGGTATGCAATCTTTTCATTGCATAATTTTGTCATCTTTATTTTTTAAATAAGAATATTTCTTTTCATATAACTGTTATATTTCTGTTTTTGTTTGTTTTTTCTTAATTTCTTCTGATAAACAATGTATTATAAATGTAATACAATATAAAATAACTCTGTGATTGTTTCAATAATTCTACATGAGAATAAATAATATTATTACTATTATAATAAAAAAAACTGCAAAAAAGGCCCTAATTTAAAATTAGTTGCTCTATGACACTTTGAGATTTGGAGTTCAGATACACAACAAATCTTTTATTGAAAGTAAACTAAATAAAATTAGTTGTAAAGTTTAAATAATAATAAAAGAATTACACTTTATTCAACATTTTCGAGGTCGTACTCTGAAACGTGCCTTAAATATAAATAATTTTTAATCAGGGTCCTACTTACAGTTTTTAATAATATGATCAAAATGATATTGCAAAATAAATAATAAAATGATCAAAATGATATTGCAAAGAAACGGGTAACAATTTTTTTAAATTTTATAAAAGTTATATTCTTGTGGTCCCTAGAAACCAGTGTGAAAGATACAGGTCCGTATCTAAACAAAATAAATTGATGATGGTGGGTCGAAAACTAACAGTAGTAGTAGTAAACATCTTTATTTCTAAAAAAGGCTATCGGCCTATCGGTCTTTCTGCCCTTGTTTAATACATGCAGTCTTAATCTAAATAAAAAACAAATATGAAAATTCTCTTATTCTCGGTTAACAATACTATTAAATAAATAAGATTTCAGTGGCAAGAAGAAATTATTTTATTGTCCACTAGTCCGTTGCGTTTGTAAGTGTTCGAGTAGCGTTAATGTAGGGAAACGGAAGCGGGATTGTCTGGTTGGTCTTGTAAGACAAAGGGGATTCAGTATGGTCCAGTTGTAGGGGTTGTTTGTCCATTTTGTCTGTAGATGTATGAGTCTTTCCGAGATCTTTGTCATGTTTGTGCGTTCGTATAGTAGTTGGGTGGGGGGGTTGTGTAGTGGGTTTTGGGGGTGTCTTATTCGTGTTATTAGTCTTAGTGCAATTTGTTCTGTTGTTTGTGTATAACGTTTTGTCCTTTCTGTTCCGTTGGTCATGAGTATATGTCCAAAGTCTAGCAAGGGTCTACAAATAGCTTTATATATTTTGGTGGCGGTGTTTGTGCTAATTCCTCTGTCTTTGTAGGTTAGTGATCGGAAGTGTTTTGTTCTCTTTATTGTTTCTGCCCTGATGTTTCGTATGTGTTTAGTGAATTTAAGTTTGTGGTCGATTGTGATTCCAAGGTATTTTACGTCGTTTTTTGGTTGTGTCGTTTGGCCGTCTGCAGTTATTGTAGGGGAGTCAGCGTTGAGTCTGTGGTTTGTGAGCAGAAGTTGGTTTTTTGACGCGTTTGGTGTTAGTCTCCATTTATAAAACCATGTCATTGTGTTGTTTGTTAGTGTTTGGCAGTCCTTTGCGCTGCTCTCTCAGTAGTTTTGTCATGTACAATAAGTGCCGTGTCGTCTGCGTATTGTAATATGTATGCCGATCTGTCGATTTGATTTTTGTCTGGTAAGTTGTAATTGTATATGTCATGGCAGTATATATTGTAGAGAAACGGTGAGAGCGGGGATCCTTGAGGGAGCCCTTGTTCAGGGGAAAAAGAAAATGACAGTGTTTTGTCAATTCGTACTTGTAGTTGTCTGTTTTCTAGTAAGTTCTTTATGGTGTGTAGTAGATATGATGGTGTGTGTAGTTTGTATAGTTTGTATAGTAAGCCTCTATGCCAGACACTGTCAAAAGCCTTGTTAATGTCCATAAACAGGCAAGCTGTCTTTCTGTCAGTTAGGTGGGTAGTTTGTACATTGTTGGCCAAAATAAAGAGCGGATGAACAGTCGAGTGATGCTGTTTGAAACCAAATTGGTAGGTAGGTATATACTTTCCAATCACTTTTTCAAGCCGCTGCTTCATTATGCATTCAAAAATCTTGCCCAGTACTGGAAGCAGTGTAATTGGTCTGTAGTTGCTCGGTTGTGTATTGTCCAGTCATTTTTGGGTATAGGGATTATTAAGCCGTTTTTTCCATGTTTCTGGGATTCTGCCATTTGTGATGCAGTTGTTCAATTCAGTTAGGATCAGTTTCTGTGTTTCTTGAGTTAGGCTTTTCAAGAGTTTTGCCTTAATTTTATCTTTGCCCGGTGCAGTGTTCTTGATGTGCGCTAGGGCTTCATTGTACTCTGTGTCTGTGATCAGTGTGCAGGTATAGTTTGGTGAGTTGTTAAAATAGTTCAAGTACCAGTCGTTGATCAAGTTCCAGTTGTCATTGTCGAAGTTAAGGTTTGCCGATATGCTGAAGGCCCTTTGATAGTGTCTGGCGAATGCGTCCGCTTTCTCTTTGTCTGTGTAGCGTTCTATTCCGTTTTCGTCAATTGTGTCAGTAGTGCCAGTCTTCCTGTATTGCGCCAGTTTCTTAATTTTTCGCCAGTATGTTTTGCCTTTGTCCTTCTGTATTTCTTTACATGTTTCTAGCCATTTGTCTTGTCGGTATTATCCAATCAGAGTTTTAATGTTTCTGTTAAGTTGGTTCATTGTCTTTTTTAGGTCGTTATTTTGAGTGTTTGTATATAGTCTGTACAGTTCTCTCTTATGTTTTATTAGTCTCAGTATGTATTTGGGTAGTGTATGTCGGTAGAAAGCATTTTTTATTTCCGGGCTAAATTTTCCTATGGCTAGTGAAAGTTGTTGTTGTATGGTTTCTATTGAAATGTGCTGTGCTTGTGATTGAATGTAGTCATGTATATGTTGTTTCACTTTGTCTATGTCAGTCTTTGTTAGGTTTAAGTTTTTCTCTATAGGAGGTGTATTGAGGTAGGTTGCGTATGTTGTAAGTCTACGTTAAACGTAATAGCCAGGTGGTCGGATCCAAGTTCGTTGGCTAAGTTTATGTTGTTGATGGTGTTTGACAAGTTTCTTGTGTGCAGTAGAACGTCTGGTGTTGAGTCTGGGTTTGCGGGCATCAGAAAAGTTGGTGGGGTGTGCTGCTTTATAAAGTCGGAATTTTGCAAAAATCTTTTAAGTTGTTTCGTTTTGTTTGTATTCAAGTTAAAGTCGCCTATAATTATTGCATATTTATAGATGCTCGCTTTAGTCAGTATGTTTTGTTCTAGGTTGGAGTGTGGGTGTATGTATGTCAGAAATATGTGTATCAGGTCGTTTAAGTAGGGTATGGTAAAATGTAGACAGTCGTTCAAAGGGTTGTTGAGGGAAGGAGGATTTGCTCTTCCAAGTTTAACTTTTGGTTTTAGGAGAGCTGCGACACTGCCCCTGGCATGATTGATGGTATTTCCATGCCTATAGATATACTGCCAATTTCTGTACGTTGGTGTTTGTCCTAGTTTGGTTTTAGTCTCTACAAATATGCAGCAGTCTGTGTCGTTTTGTTCTATGTAATTGTAAATAAGTGGTTTTTTGCTGTTAAGTCCGTTGATGTTCGCGTAAAGTACTTTCAAATTGAATCTTGTATGCTCGTTACTGTCTGTCTCACTTGTTCGCAGGGTTCAGTTGGAGAGCGTCCCTCGGGCAGGAGCATGTCAAACATTAGGATGTAGACATGGTTCCCGAAGAAAACAACGGAGGTGTCAATGTCGAAGTCTTCTATAAATTGTTTTCGTAGTTTTTTAGTAGTTCGTCTCTGTTGGTATTGTTTGTCTTGTTAAGTTGATGTTTGTATTTGTTTATGATGTGGTCATGTGTTGTAATGGGTGTGTGTATTCTACTTGCCACTGTCGTTGTCTCCGCAATCCCGGACGTACGTTTGTTTACATATTTTATTTTTACGTTTGGGATTCCGACGATTGGGGCTGTTCGGTCGTTTTGGGCACTTCATGCTCCATGCTGCGTGGTCCTCTGAGTTGCACGCTGCGCACTTGGTTGGCAGTGGTGACTCGCATTTGGATGTTGGATGGGGTCCCTGGCACTTGTTGCATCTTGGTGATTGTTTGCAATCTTCAGTTTTGTGGCTGAACAGGTTGCATTTGCCACACGGCGCAGGCACGGGTGCTGGTGGTTTGCTTTCGGTGATTTAGAAAATGCGGCCCAAAAAATGAACCGCACGGTCGTTCATCAACCTTTCGTATGTGGAATATGTCGCCGGTTATTAATCTCATCATGAGTGTGGGTGCGTTGCGCTCTCGCGAGATAATTCTCCTGCAGAACCTTATTCTGAAGCCCTATTCTGCTGCTCCAGGCTTTCCAGAAACATGCTGTCTTCAATGTCCAGATCGACCCCAGTGGCGACGACTGAATATGATGGTGTAATCTGGTAGTGACCTTACTTTTGTTGTCGGATTAGTGGGAGGTTAGTATTCCTTTGCAGTTTGAATGCTGTTACAAGGTTTTCCTGTTTCAGTTTTTGTAAAATTTGTGTTGCTTTGTCTTCATTGTTGGTTTTAATTAGAAAGTGATTATCTTGTCTGACAATCACATCCTTGTTGTTGGGGTTGAGTCCCTCCCACCTGATTGCAAGTTGGACTCTGGTGATGGTCGACAATGCGTTCGCTGTGAATGTGTGCGAATACGTGGGAAATCTTGTTGATGTTGTCTTGCTGTTTGTTGTTTGGTTTTTATTGGTTGTAGACTGATAGTCCAAAGCTATTCGTTTGGCCTCAGGTGTTGGCGTTGTGGGGGTTGGCTGGGTCGTCTTCGGTTTTCTGCCCCGTTTTTTCGATTGTGGCTTTTTGAACCCACCATCCTGGGAGGCATAATCCGATTCGGATTCTTGCGAACTCCCAAGGTTCATCTTTTCGTTTGAATTCTACTCGTATATTCTCGTTGAACGATAAATGCGGTTGGTTTCTTCAAATTCTTCAAAAAACGACCATGCTTTAAATATGCTAATACTGACACGTCTTATCACCACGAAGCTCGGTTTAAGACTCGAAAACTAACATTGAATTTTAGATTCGATAATAAGAGCTTAGAGAGAGTAAAAAAGGTGATCTAAAAATGTAACAATTATTTTAAAGTATTCCTGCAAAAAGCTCAAAAAAATTAAAGTCATTTAACTCAAGTTCTTTTTCTTTTATATTTCTAGAAGTAGTCCAACTTTGAAAACACCATTTGCTCTAATTTAACCAACTTTGTATTTCTTATCCCGGCATTACATTATGCTGTTTTTCCCGATTTATTGACTAATAAAATGAACCAATTATTAAAGGTCATCTTCTTGGCGGTCGTCGACTTTACACGTGGATATTGTTTTCTCAATAAATTGGGGGAATTTCATTAACACCAACATAAATTTCAATATTTTAATTCTGTTGTTTTACGTTAACATGCTCTAAGTCCGCAATAAATTGTACGATTTATCGATCGCAGCCCGATTCGTGCACGCTTTACGCTCATATGTGGTATCCTTCAGCAATTGACCCAATTTAGTTGCCAATAAATCGGGGAAAAGTGCATAGTGTAATAGCGGCATTGCGATTTTCGAAATACCAACACCTCGAATTTGTATCACCCTGTACAGTCCATTTATATGTAAAGCTTTTTGTATCATGATTTTCCTATAACAAGGTCGAACTATTGCAGTTGTTTGACACCCAGGATGGCGGGTAAAACTGCGGGTTTTCCCAGATGTAAGTCTTAGAAAAGCCCTGACATTTTTGCCACTGAAATAGTCAATATTTAAACTTAATACCAACGAGGTGCAATTATCGAAAAACGATTAATCTGATGAATGGAAAGTTTGCCTAAATCATTAACGCCATCACAAATATTACGTGCAAACACACGACCAGAATCTATCGAACCTGTTTATTCAAAGTCAATCGCTTGCCTACCTTAGTGCATTTACAAGTAGCTTATCAACTGGCTGAACTACTGAAGGTTTGAGTTCTTTTTCATTGCGTCACTGTAAATATAAAAATACATCAAGTTCTTGTGCACTCATTGTCCGATACTTTAGCAGAAGAAATTAATAAAACTGGTTATTCAAGGAAAGAACCGAGACGACGTCAGTGCCAGTAGTTTTTCAGATTTGAAAATTCGGCAAGGTTTTTCTGCGTTACTTGTTAAAATTTATATGTGGATGTCTTTTAGACTGTTTCAAAATGCGCGGGCAGCTACTTTTGTTCATTTTGAAACGGCGCTCATTTCGAACCTGTTTGTGGTCCTCAAACAAAATGGTTTGTTTGTTCGTCTATTTTATTGAGGGGTAACTCGCATACGTAGTCATTTTGAGATTTTTTCAACGTCGCTATTGGTTCAGTATTGAAATGTGATCCATTTTTGTTGAAAAAGAGGCGTTTTAGCCCAATGATGTACTTTTCGCTAGGTGGTCGACACACAAAATGAAGTGTGTAGGCCAGAACACGAAGCGTACATGCCTGGATTTAAACTCCTTTATTTCTTCAAAATTGGACAAAGTTTCTACTCTTAACCGATTGTACAGCAAAGGGTTGAAACGTCTGCAATGTTTAAGAAAAAGAAGAGTTTTAATTGATGATTTTTAGGGGTTATTTTGGAAACCGTAGCAGTTACTAAAACACCGCTATGAATTATATAAGCTCAACCTTTCCAAAAAGAAAAATAGCGCTCTCAATTTATCTTTTTTTAATTTGTTTATTAGAGACAGATTAAAACTGAAAATTACTGATTTCAAGTTTATTTTTTAGCGCTGTTGTTACTGGAAATAGTTAAAAATGTGAATACATTATTAACAGATAATTATTTGAGGAGTATAAGCCACATAAGCAGACAAATATACTGGGAGGTCTACAAAAAGTTTATTTGAGCTTGTGTTTTTTTAAATGGAACATTTCCAATAATTTGATACCATTAGATAGACTTATTCCTTTGGGAGTTCTGCCAGTAATAAAATATAAATATTTTTCATTAGTTCTTAAAATTACTAAATAAATTTGTTTTATTTGTTTCTTTTAATTTCAAATTAGCATGCAGCTAAACGGTTTCAAAATAACCAGCTTTAGAATTGAAGTAAGATTTTCCAATACCAAATTTTTCAATTAAAATTGCAATTTAATTTAAAAACATCAACAGTAACAGGAACAATAATTATTCAAAACAAGTAAGAATCACGATTTAGAAAACAACAATAAATTTCAAAACTGTCTACAATTTTCCCTCATGGAAATAAGGCATCATTTTTACATATGACTTCTCAGGTTAGAGGTCGTGAAAGAATCTTAATTGCTCAACCGCTGAAATAATATCTTGGCGAAGCTCTTCTATGGTAACGTGAGTTCGACACGATATATTTTATTTTCATTAAATCCCCAAACGAAAAAAAATCTAAGGGAGTTAAATCCGGCCATCCAGGTGCTCCATTGATATTTGTCCATGTTTGGGAAAAATACTAGTTAATACGGTAAGAACCACTCATATAAACTCAATTAAAAGCAGTAAATTACGATTTATAGCCACTGGAAGGTTTTGGGAGCCTAGTAATGTTTCCTTGTATTGAGCGTTAAAGGGGATTAAATCGCCCAAATGGAGAAATGTACCACTTTTTGAGTTGAGTGCACGGAATGAGCAAAATCTGTTGCTGCAATCATAGCTGCAAAAAAATTTTCAAAATGGCCCATTTAATACCCCAAATGGGCCATTTTGAAAAATTTTGGGGAGCTATGGAGGTTGCAAGGTTGCACTCCTATGGTTGGTTTTGGGGCGTTTCGTTGCAGCATAGGTGGAGGATTTTTTGGGGAAAATTCTGAACTGGTTTGGGAATGTATTTTGACCATTTGGAAAAATTTAAAAATATATTAAGAAATCTCAAAAAATCTTTTTTGAGTCTAAACGTCTTACGTTTTGGGGAAGTTTGGAAATTTTGCGAGAAAACAAAGCTTTTACACAAAAAATCGTGCTGTTGATAAAATATGTGTACTGCTCCATGGTACACAATGGAGATTAATTAAAAACCGGCGGAAATATGGTTTTTGGGTAAATGTCAAAAACTTTGTTTTCTAAAAACTACACCTGTCTCCCAGGGTCGATGGGCCAATTCTGTGTAACCTTTTCCCTTAAAGTGTTTAAGTAATAAGCGAGCTATTGGAGACGAAGTTTGGGGAAAAAAATTTTGTAAGGCTAAATTTAGGGCATGTTTTCACTTCGGAGATGCTAAAAGACAAATTCTTCTTCCTTTTCTTGCGGCTTTCTTACTTTGCGAGCAAATGAAGCCTGCCAGCGGAAAAAGCTGCTCTTTATAAAATATCCCGACTATCGCTGATTTGCCAGTATCCAACTTCAGGGACAGCAAGGAAATTGTCGATGTACAATTCTACTACTCCGGTTGTAACCTGCAGAAATTTGGGTCATGGAAGAGATCCCATTTGTCGGGGTCTCGATCAAGCCATTTTAGCCGGAAGTTGTAAAAGCTATCCTCTACCCTTCTAAGCGATGAACAACTGACCAAAGAACAAGAAATCCAGTTTTTTGCAATCTTATAGTTTCAAGGCCTAGAGCGGAGCGTGTAGGACTCAAAACGAGCATGCCAGGATTTAAATCCCTCTTTTTCTTAAGAAATTGGCGACATTTTCAACAGTTACCGTTCGACTAATAGATCACCCCTGTTGGGGTCCAGGGGTCATCCAGTGATATCCCGAAGACTCTGGTATTTCCTTATGAAGGGGAAACCTTATGAAGTTCCCTGTTACTCCAATAGGTCAAAGCTTTTGCTGAGAACTTTTACCATAAATTCTTCTGTTCAAAGAATTCAGAGAACTTACGTCAGATTACGTGATTATTACATCTATGGTTCTAGCACATTCATACATGTGGTTTGTAAGTCATAAGACATACCTCGTCCTAGTCAATGCAGAATGTAAGATGAAGAGATGGTAGAAATAATTAGCCATACAGGGGAAGTTAAATATTTTTTTTTTTAAATAAACAATGTGCCTATTGTATTCCGTCACACGTTGAAACCCCTGAACCCTGCATAATTATTTTAGTGGGGTACAGAGTGGCTCACCGTATTGAAAACTTTATACCACGAAGACAAAACTATGTATTTCCCAGCTAATTTTTGGCGACATATAGAGTTTTAACTGAGGTGCATTTTAAAAGTCGTTCCAACTTTACAGGGTGCCTGCCAAAAAATTAAATATCAAACTTATCCATTTTAAATAAAAACACCCTATATATGATTACATTATTAAGTTCTACAGAAAAATAAAGGTAAGTTTCAATTAGACATCATAAAGAATTATTGAACGCTGTTGATATAATATTGCAAAATATGAAATTGTAGAACCACTTTAGTAGTTATTCACCCTGTTAATTTAATTTTAATGGAAATTTATACAGGATGTTCGAGTTAGTTTCCAAATGAAATCATTTTAAAATTATTTTAATTGGAAATCATTGGACAAAAAAATTGAATCTATTTCTAAATATTATTAAAACATCAACTGTAAATCAGATCGTTTTTCAGATAAATACGATTGGTTGCACAAATATTAAAAGACTTAATGGAAACTAATATTTTACCAAAAAACAGCAAAGTTTCCAATCAAAAATTGCATTGGAAATACCTATTAGTTTTCGACTGAGGCAAAGTTTAAATAAAAGCGTGCCATCCTGCCCAAAGTAGTAGTTCAATTATGAAATATGAAAAACGACTTCTGCTAATAACTGTAATAACTCAATCTCTATAAACCAACAATTACCAAAACAGCAAATAACGGAAAACGTGGATTTTTGGTGGTCCGTAGCCAGTCTAGCCAGACGGCGACTAATAATAGAGAGGCTTGACAATGAAATAATAGTTTTAAGGAAAATTTATTGTACTTAAGACAAGAATAAGATGGACTTATTTGTCGAATATTTACAAGAATCCTTTCAGATTTCAATAACAATACTTTTGGTTATTAAAACTGAAACTGATGTACAATAACTACTTTAAAACAAACCAACTGACTTGCACAGTACAGTGAATGTTTTTGTAAAAATTGCATAAACGAATGCATCTACATCAGCCCAAGAATCATAGCTGTAACACTAAGATCGGACGACCAAACAATAAATGTACTATCAATATATGTACCAGAAGACAACAGACCATAACTCCAAAGAGACTCGTTTTTTCATCAACTCCAAACCACAAGTGACTCACTACCAAGTGACAAACCCATGATAGTACTTGGGGACTTTAATGCACGAGTTGGAAACGGAACAGCCTTAGGAATTAGACAAAGGTTCAACGAGAATGTGCTGAATGATAACGGGGAACTAATGATAGACCGATGTACTTACAATGAATTGCGTAACAATAATGACGGTTTTCGACCGAAAATCCCCTTATAAATTTACATTTGCAAATAACAGAGGCCACATATTGACAATCGATTATATTGTGACTAATAGGCAATTTTACCCAACTCATATACCCGAAATCAGAACGTTCAATTCAGCAAATATAGGACGCGATCAAAACCTTTTACTCGGAAGAATTATATTGAAAATCCGAATACCAAAACAACCAAGACCGGTGATATCAACACAGAAACTGAATATTGAGCTGCTATGGGACCCTACGATAAAGTATTTATACAAAAATAGATTACAACAAAAAAATCGAAGAAAACCCGATTTCAAATAGTAACGACATCAATCTAGCTTGGGAAAGAATCAAGAATAATATCAAGAATTCAGCAAGGGACGCACTTGGAGAACGAACCATAAAAGTGAACCAAGTAATCAACCACAAGACACCATTGTTCCGCCCAGAAATCAAGAAACAGTGCAAAGAAGAAAGAAAAGCCCACCTAAAATAATGTACTCTGCAAACGCCAGAATCATATAACGAATATAAACAAGTTAGGAACAAACAACAGTGTAGGAACAGTGGACAAACTCCAGACACTAACAGACACAATAACATAATGGTTCTACTAATGGAGGCTCACACCAAATGCATCAAAAAACCGGCTGCTCCTCTCAAACCACCGAATTAAACCAGACTCTCCAAACATCACCAAACTCAACCAAACACTCCAAAAGCCACCGACAATGTCAAATACCTAGGAATAACAGTGGACAACAAACTTAAATTCACAAAACACGTACAAAACGTCAGAACAGATCTAACCAAGAGAGCAAAACACTTCCGCACACTTACTTACAAAAACAAGGGTATCAGCACGAAGACAGCAACTATCATATGTAAAGCGATCTGCAGACCTCTAATTGACTACGCTCATGTTTTATTCGCCAACGCTACTGACAAAACTAAACGGCATTTACAGACAACAGAACAGATAGCACTGAGACTGATAACGAAGATCGGACACCCAGCAAAACCATTACACAATCCACCAAACCGACTACTCTACGAACGTACAAACTTGACAAGGATCTCGGAAAGACTACTCGTCTTGCAATCAAGATGGAAACACAACCCTCACAATCTCACCTTCCTGGACCCCCTCTGTTTAACAAGACCGACCAGACAAACGCGTTTCCTCTTCCCAACCTCAACCCTATTGGAGCATCTCCAGACATAAATCATGTACATGTTTGTTAACTGCATCATATACATTAGTATTTAGTTTTCCATATAAATGTTATTTTAACTTACCCAGGGCAGAAAGACCGATAGGTCGATAGCCTTTTATTACTAATAAAGATGTTTACTACTACTACTACTAAGATCGCAGAGAATGGAGGTCAATGAACTGCTAGAACCAACCCACATAAAAAAAGGAAGGGTGGATCAGATATTCAACCGATCTGTATAAAACGACAAACACGGCAGATAAGCTTACCACACCAGAAATAACTATTAATGAAGATGCAACGATCAAAACATCCCACATGGAAAACGCACAACAGAAACGGATAAATAGAATAGAAAAAGCGCCGGACATGACGGTATACAAACCGAATTGCGCAAATACGGTGGGCAAAGACTAACAGAAAAATTATCAACTTTAATACAACAAATTATATATCAACACAAAATTACAGATGAATGGCGAACCAGCACTACTGTGCGAATGTTCAAAAAAGGGGACAAGAGGATATTATCAAATTATAAAGATACAAACCTTTTAAGCACTGCTCTAAAACTTACACCTAAAGTAATTACGAACAAAATTAACAGTCTTACATCGTTGGCTGACGAACAACAGGAATTCAGATCGGGTAGATCTTGCAGAGGCGTCCTGTTTATATGTTTTGTTGACCTAACTAGAGCATTTGACCGTGTCCCGCTGAAAGACGTCCTGCATCTCCTTTACAACAAGCAAATCCCACATAATCTCATTAAAACCATAAAGTGTTCTCTAGTTCTCCCTGAGTCCTACCCTTTTCAATTTAATAACGGAAGAAATTGTTCGAAGTGTTCGAGGCCTTAAGGGATACAAAATGGGGGATGCAGAAACCAAAATAGTGTGTTATGCTGACGATGCCGCTCTCTTTGCAGAAAGTGAAGATGCCTCACAAAGGCTATCACACTTATTCAACCTGACAGCCAAGTCTGTAAATATGGAAATATCACCGACCAAAACAAAGTGCTTAACAACATCAAAAACCCCTCTAAGATACAAACTGGAACTTGATGGTAAAGTAATCGAATATAACTTCAGAGGTGAGAGATTAAGCAACAAAAGCAATTAGCCTGAAGACAATATGGTGCAATAAGAGTATGGGAACGGGCTCTAAATCGAGGATCTACAATAGTAAGAGATTTTTTAATAGATCTACAGATCTCACCTAGGCGTTTGAGAGGTGCTGAGAACTTGAATTTTTTACAAAACAATCTTTTTGAGTTATTGGAAAATTTGTCTCTCCAACTGCGACAACAAATGTGGTATATGGACGATGGTGCTCCTTGCAGGTCCGACATTGGCTTGATCAAAACTTTCGAGGCCGTTGGATTGGGAGAGGTCAAGAAGCTGCTATAAACTGGCCTCCTAGATCTCCCGATTTAAACGCGCTTAGTTTTTACTTCTGGGGCCATTTAAAAAATACGGGGTATTCAACAGAAATGAAGACAATCGAAGTACTTCAGGAAAGAATATTTCATATTTCTAACGAAATAAGAACTTCAGTGCAAACTTTACGGTTTGTAAATTTTAAATTCATTAAAAGATTGCGATTATGCCAAGAATGTCAAGGTGACCATATTGAACAGCTGCTAAGTTAACATTAGAATGGTTATTACAATTTAATTTTGTTTGTTTATATCGTTGCGCATATTGTTAACATGTTATTATTTGAGTAAAATTTATTAAAACTCAATAATTGAAATCGGAACTATAATACACAATTTCGAAAAAGAATTTAGGTTGTTAGTAGTAACTAATAATGCGTACCAAATTTGTTATATGAAAACGATATTAGATTTTAAAAAATTAACTTAATTACTTACACATTTTGAGAACGGCAAAGAAAACGATTAATTTTTTTGCGGGCAAACTAGTGATCTCAGGAAAAAACAATGAGAGACAAAAAAGTTGGCAAATAACTTTGAGTAATTAAGAAAATTATGTTGCTAAAAGTTTAAGTGCACACAAAAAAGTTCAGAACAAAACAAAAGTACGTGTTCCACATTTCTACTCTGTATAAAAGCAAACTGAACCACAAAACACCACCATAAAATGGCACTCAAGTAGCTTATAATGTATACCAAAATTGAAGTTTCTATGTATAACCGTTTTAAAGAAAAACAAAAACTAATATTTTACGCCATTTTGGAACAAAAATATATCCACAATGAGACCTCAAATTAAAAAGATTCTTAGAAAGACCCCCTTCTAAAATGACAGGAAGAACACGCTGTGTATTGTATATTTGGGACTCCCCTGCGTCGATACGCTAAATATTTCTCTTAGTGCATTTTTTTTCTTATTTAAAAAATGATTGCTTTAAAGTCAGAAGATAGAGATAGAGAAATATATTAGAAACACCAGTGCCTCAATACTGTAAAAAAATTATTCTTAATTGTGCACTTTTTCATTTAAAAAAGTTTTTGCATTTCAGAAGCGATTCAACGATGCGATTTTGGAGCTATATTGGAGGCTCCTGTGCGTCGATAATATCAAATTTTTCTTACTTGGGAAATTACACTGAAAAATGGAATGCAAAACACCAAATGCCACGGAAATCCTGATACTCTTAACAAGTCGCCTAATTATAGGCAACCAGCGAAAACACAAACAACGTTGATGACGTACGGGAAGAGAACCTTTCCAAAACATGAGGTAGAAACCTGGAAATAATACCAGGCCGAAAACAACAACTCTCAAAAGACGCAAAAAACGTAAGAATGAAAATCTCCAGAGGAAAGAAGCAACATGACTGTAGTAGTAGTACATGAAGTAGACTTGACCTGTGCTGAATTGCGTGCTTCTACGATGGAATAACATGCCAAGGATAACCGTTCAGCGCCAATTGCAACGGCATTCTTTACGAGTCAGAGGGCGCCACATGCACCTCTTTTTAGAATATTTTCCACATAGTTTTTTGCTTATGCCTCAGGCATTAAACAGATAAAATCGGACGTTTCGATCAAAGTTAACTACGGTTTATTGCACGTGCTAATTTTATATCATATTTTGTTAGTTGCCTAATAAATTGAAGAATCTTGATAATAGGTATTTACTTTGAAAAATATTTCTAAAAGTTTTCCTTGTTGGCCTTTATCACATGCATTATATAAATTTAATATTCTACTGCAAAAAGCAAAATTATTAATCAGCGAAAACTGACCACCGAAAACAGCTATTATAGCTTTTATTAAAAATTGACCAAGAAAAGAACGAAACTATTAAAACTAAGTTTTTTATCTTTTTTATTTTTTGCTAATTTTGTATAATGATAATATTTTTAATTTGTGTTTGTAAAAATGTTACAGCTGTATTGTGTAAACTGGTGTCTACACAGAATATTTATTGTGCATGACAAGCATTTGTGTTCCGGATTTTACGTCAATCGGGTGAGTGGTTCATTCAAATTTATGAGAAAAAAGCGGGAAAATTTCTTATTTCAACGCACTTTATGTCCGAAACGATGCTATTTATCGATCCCTGAAGTGATCAAGATTCAATCTGAATCATCCTGTTTTGGGTCCTACCAACTGCAGTAGGTATGCGTATAAGCATCCGAAAATATCCTTCAAATGTTTGTAGTTGCAAACTACGTAGTGTGAGACTTCGTCTAATCGGTGTTTCGATAAATAAAATCATATAAACTGGCTATTTAAGCATGACGAACATTATGAGCAGTTAGACATTCATTAACCGTTAGACTATTAACATAAAGTAGCTCCTTCTACCAAACTTGGATCATATCAAATTTATCCAGTTTTGCAAAGTATAAATTGGCCTAAAGGGCGCTCTAAACGCTTTGAAAAGTCCCCAAACAGAAGAAAAATGTCAAAATAACGAAAGCATAAATAAATTAGCAGAAAACTACCTAATACAAATAACTCCGCCCACTTTCCTTATAGTGACGCTAAACGTAATTCCAGGAGTCAATTGGGTTTTCAAATATACAGTTTTGCATAGTTTCAGTTTTACTTTTGCATAATCTAATTCGCCGTAAAATTATTTTATTTTTTATGTTTATTCTCTTGAACCTTACCTGACGCTTTGACCACACACACACGCACAACCGCACGAAAACAATGAAAACCTGAAGCGCTCGATTGTTAACTAATAGTTAGATGCCACCTGCTGATGGTACCGATGGAGTACGAATGGACCAACATGGACTGAAATTTTCCTGCCAATGGATAAATTATGTAAATTTTGGCTATTTTTGTAACGGCACCTACAAGGTGGTTCCAAAATAGAACTGCCTAACATGCAAATGCAAGAACCGGATTTGGAAGCGATCAGGCAATTTGCAGGGTCGATATATACCTAATTAATACAATTGAAGATATTTGGCGCCCTGTGTACATGACGAGGCATTTGCTATCGATGCACCGAAGTTAATCATTATTTGGCTGAAAGAGCTTTCACTTTCGGCATAATTTTCATATGAGTTTTGTAATTGGGTTCATTTTGCTATGTTACTCAGCAAGCAATTAAGGAAACGTGAACGTATTAGTTGTCAATTGATCGAAAGGTATGGAAAACCCAACTTTCTGTCGGAGGTTTTTTTAATCAAATCAATGAACACTGTCTGCTTGGTTCTACATTTCCTGACCATAAGAGTTCTTATAGAAAATGTGCTTATGGTCTCTATATTGACAACAATGTTGATTTTAAAAATTGGGCCCTTAGAAGGAAATACCTACTGTCTGAAATCCCGTACTACTTCCCTTAAAATAGCCTAATTTGGGCAACAAAGCATCGCACTGAAAACAAATAAATATCGTTTTATGCTGCATAAAACAAATTTCTTTTCGACATATGTAAAGTGAACATTTTCCGAACCTCATGGACAAAAAACTGAGTCATGTTATAACGGCAATTACTAAGGTGAAATTTGATTTGAGTTAGATTGATTGATTAGAAAAAATTGATCTTTTGAGGTGTTATATCAACTAGTTATGTGATCTTCAACCTATTATGAATGAAACCAGGATACAAAGAAATCAGGATACAAGATAGAAATGCCCTCAAAAATATTAAAATAGAGACCTGGAACGTACAAAGTTTATTCGAACCGGGAAAGCTAGCAAATCTAACTCAAGAAATCAAGAGACTGCACATAAATATATTGGGAGTCTCAGAAACCTGGTGGCAGGACAACGGAATGTGTACTGTCAAGGTAGGCCGCTTCTATGGAGTGGGAATATTTATTATAGATAAATTAGCCGCTAGCACTATAGCCTTCTTCCCATACTCCGACAGATTAGCTCTTTTAAAACTCAGCGCCAAACCCCTAAACCTGAATGTTATCCAAACGTATGCCCCTACCGCAGAGTCAACGGAACAGGAGATTAAAATATTTCATGAAGGATTAAAAGAATTACTGAAACTCACCAAAAGACATGAAATTGACATTATAATGGGTGATTTCAATTCCAAAATAGGGAATGAATAGGAATCTGAGGACCTGGTTGGACCTTTTGGATTGGCAGATCGAAATGAGAGAGGCGACCGACTATTACAATTCTGTCAAGAGGAGAATATGAAAGTAACTAACACCCGGTTCTGTTTACCACCTCGCCGTTTGCACACATAGAAGTCTCCAGCAGACAAACCAAACAACATAGTGCATAACCAGATTATATCATTATCAACAGACGTTTTGGAACCTCAATTGCCAGAGTCTGCACATATCTAGGAACATATGTACCCTCTGACCATGTCTTACTTCTAGCTAGCCTTAAAAATGGAATGGCAAAACACAAAAGAATAGCCCCGTAAAAGGGAAGTGCCTACGAGCGACTACAATAAAAATTGTATAATATACATGGTGTTTCAAAAGTGGCGTCATTCCTCTGGGGGTGTTTTCTGGGGGTGATTTGGGAGTACAGGGAAAATAGTAAAAAAAATTAATTCTTATCAAAAACTGAGATATTTGCCAAAAACTAGATCAGAATTACGGCAACGATGCTTTTCAAGGTAATCTGCCTAATTAACATTTCGTAAATACCTGTTATTTCTTAATTATTGAAAATTGTAGTAACCATGGATAAACACAAAACAAAAGAAGAGAAAGCAATAGAAATATTTTAGGTTAGGATAACTCTGTCAATTTGCCGTCAGTGCTGCCATCCTTTTTGGGGCAAATGAGTGATATACCTAAACTCGCCTCACATGTAAACAAGCATCTCCTGTGTAAGGTTATGTATCAATGATCAATATTAATCAAATAACATACAATTAAGTTGTTAAATAACAAAAGGTGTTCAAAGTTCTGCCCGTTTAACTCCAAACATGTTTGTGCCTCGATCACTTTATTGTACCGCTCTTCGCCGCAGTCTGGGATCGCCTTTTGATCATCTTCTAGTATTCGGTTAATTAACGCCTGCTCAATTTGTACCGGTGTTCGGAAGATCAGAGATTTAATGATTCCTTGTTTCTTGTGTATCTTACATACATGGTAGGAATGTGGCCCTTCCTCTGGTTCTGCAATGCTCCGAGCACTCCTGGAAGGATCTGCTGCAATTATCTCCAATACTTGAGCCTCTGTGTCTGGAACCCGAGCACCTCTAGATCGTCCACAATCTGCGTCAATTCCTGGAGCCAATCGTCCAGTGCCTCTAGCCCTTTGCTGTTGTAAGGTCTTACACCTTCTGCTATGTTAGTGTGGCATTTTCCCATAACTAATCACATATCCGCAAATTCGATGTTGGTGTACATTTTGTGAAAGGAGCTTCAAAGTAAGTCACAGATTGACAAATACTTGTTTATTATTGACAAAGGCTATCTACCTGTAACTATCTGTTAATGACAAAAAACATCATTGCCGCTTTGACTTTTCATCAAAAAATTGTAGAAGAGGTCTTTTTTAATATCAAAAATTTTCGTAATTTGATGCAAAGATCGTAATTTTTCTTTTCGAATGGTTAAGTATTCCAAAAGGCTACCAAGCAAAAGGCTACCACGCATTCGCCAGACACTATCAAAGGACCTTCAGCATATCGACAAACCTTAACTTCGACAATGACAACTGGAACTTGATCAACGACTGGAACTTGAACTATTTTAACAGCTCACCAAACTACACCTACAAACTGATCACAGACACAGAGTACGATGAAGCCCTAGCGCACATCAAAAACACTGCACCGGGGAAAGATAAAATTAAGGCAAAACTCTTGAAAAGCCCAACTCAAGAAACACACAAACTGATCCTAACTGAATTGAACAACTGCATTACAAATGGCAGAATCCCAGAAACATGGAAAAACGGCTTAATAATCCCTATACCCAAAAATGGACTGGACAATACACAACCGAGCAACTACAGACCAATTACACTACTTCCAGTACTAAGCAAAATTTTTGAATACATTATAAAGCAGCGGCTTGAAAAAGTGATTGGAAAATATATACCTACCTACCAAGTTGGTTTCAAACAGACATCACTCGACTGTTCATCCGCTCTTTATTTTGGCCAACAATATACAAACTACCCACTTAACTGACAGAAAGACAGCTTGCCTGTTTATGGACATTAACAAGGCTTTTGATAGTGTCTGGCATAGAGGCTTACTATACGAACTATACAAACCACACACACCAACATGTCTACTACACACCATAAAGAACTTACTAGAAAACAGACAACTACAAGTACGAATTGACAAAACACTGTCATTTTCTTTTTCCCCTGAACAAGGGCTCCCTCAAGGATCCCCGCTCTCACCGTTTCTCTACAATATATACTCCCATGACATATACAATTACAACTTACCAGTCAAAATCAAATCGACAGATCGGCATACATATTACAATACGCAGACAACACGGCACTTATTGTACATGACAAAACTACTGAGAGAGCAGCTCAAAGACTCCAAACACTAACAAACAACACAATGACATGGTTTTATAAATGGAGACTAACACCAAACGCGTCAAAAAACCAACTTCTGCACACAAACCACAGACTCAACGCTGACTCCCCTACAATAACTGCAGACGGCCAAACGACACAACCAAAAAACGACGTAAAATACCTTGAAATCACAATTGACCACAAACTTAAATTCACTAAACACATACGAAACATCAGGGCAGAAACAATAAAGAGAACAAAACACTTCCGATCACTAACCTACAAAGACAGAGGAATTAGCACAAACACCGCCACCAAAATATATAAAGCTATTTGTAGACCCTTGCTAGACTTTGGACATATACTCATGACCAACGGAACAGAAAGGACAAAACGTTATACACAAACAACAGAACAAATTGCACCAAGACTAATAACACGAATAAGACACCCCCAAAACCCACTACACAACCCCCCCCACCCAACTACTATACGAACGCACAAACATGACAAAGATCTCGCAAAGACTCATACATGTACAGACAAAATGGACAAACAACCCCTACAACTGGACCATACTGAATCCCCTTTGTCTTACAAGATAAACCAGACAATCCCGCTTCCGTTTCCCTACATCAACGCTACTCGAACACTTACAAACGCAACTGACTAGTGTACAATAAAATAATTTTTTCTTGTCATTGGAATTTTATTTAATAATATTGTTAACCTAGAATAAGAGAATTTTCATATTTGTTTTTTATTTAGATTAAGACTACATGTATTAAACAAGGGCAGAAAGACCGATAGGTCGATAGCCTTTTTTAGAAATAAAGATGTTTACTACTACTAATACTTAATAACAAAGTTGAAATTCGATTTTCAACTGTTAATGTCTTCTAGAAATTTTCGAAAAAAAAAGCTAAGAGGTTAACGAAAATGGAACAGCATTAGAACAACATGCACCACAAAAGTTGCATGATTTTAATTTCGATAACACACAAATATTAATCAATGAAAACAACTATAATAAGAGGAGAATCCATGAAATGATACAGATTAAAAAACATCAGAATGCAATGAATTTCAGATCAGACAATCTTAGCTCTGTGTATCATACACTAATTAAATGATCGCATGCATGAACTGATTGGACCAAGTAAATGAAATAAATACACCTGATATTGAGGAATGCCAAGCAATTCCTAGAATGCAAAGAAAAGGCGAAAGATAAACAGTTTTTTTGTTTCGCTCGCTTGATATCGAGTAAAATATGGAAAATTCAGTGACAAGTTGAATGTTAAGGTAGAAACAACTATATGCGTAAGTTAAAATTAAATTTAAATCTCTAAACAATAGATTCTAGTCTTTTCCCAGATATGTTTGTCCTGACTCATCACCTGAAAATCAATGTTCTTGATGTACTTTTTAATATGTGCGTAATTAATAGTTTAATAAGTTTAATATAACTGTAAATGTGTATTTTAGACAAACTGATGGTGGTGGAGAAAGACACCGAAACGTATTTGTAACATTTTAAATAATAAACAATAAAATTGACTGAAACCCAGGAATGTATTTGGAGAGAAATATATTGAAAAAATTTTTCTCGAAAATTTCTAGAAGACATTAACAGTTGAAAATCGAATTTCAACTTTGTTATTAAGTATTATTTTAAAATAGTCCCATGTTTGCTTGGTAGTCTTTTGGAATACTTAACCATTCGAAAAGAAAAATTACGATCTTTGCATCAAATTACGAAAATTTTTGATATTAAAAAAGACCTCTTCTACAATTTTTTGATGAAAAGTCAAAGCGGCAATGATGTTTTTTGTCATTAACAGATAGTTACAGGTAGATAGCCTTTGTCAATAATAAACAAGTATTTGTCAATCTGTGACTTACTTTGAAGCTCCTTTCACAAAATGTACACCAACATCGAATTTGCGGATATGTGATTAGTTATGGGAAAATGCCACACCAACATAGCAGAAGGTGTAAGACCTTACACCAGCAAAGGGCTAGAGGCACTGGACGATTGGCTCCAGGAATTGACGCAGATTGTGGACGATCTAGAGGTGCTCGGGTTCCATACACAGAGGCTCAAGTATTGGAGATAATTGCAGCAGAGCCTTCCAGGAGTGCTCGGAGCATTGCAGAACCACTGACACTTTCCCAGACACCGGATAATTGTCCCTATAACTCCCCAGAGGAAGGACCACATTCCTACCATGTATGTAAGATACAGAGGACACAAGGACACATTAACTCTCTGAACTTCCGAACACCGGTACAAATTGAGCAGGAGTTAATTAACCGAATACGAGAACCTGCTCAAAAGATGATCCCAGACTGCGGCGAAGAGTGTACAATAAAGTGATTGGGGAACAAACATGTTTGGAGTTAAACGGGCAGAATTCCTCTACCTCTTGTGATGTAATAACTTAATTGTATGTTATTTGATTAATATTGATCATTGATACATAACCTTCAACAGGAGGTTTTCGTTGACAGATGTGGGGGATTTAGGTATATCACTCATCTGCCCCAAAAAGGATGGCAGCACTGACGGCAAATAGACAGCGTTATCCTAACCTCAAAATATTTCTATTGCTTTCTCTTTCATTGTTTTGTGTTTATCCAAGGTTACTACACTTTTCAATAATTAAGAAGTAACAGGTATTTTACGTAATGTTAATTAGGCAGATTACCTTGAAAAGCATCGTTGCCGTAATTCTGATTTAGTTTTTGGCAAATATCTCTGTTTTTGATAAGGATTAATTTTTGTTACTATTTTTCCTGTACTCCCAAAACACCCCCAGACAATACCCCCAGAGGAATGACGCCACTTTTGAATCATCCTGTATATATAAATTATAAAATAAATATATTTTTTGACCTTTCATGTTTGACGGATTAAAAAGGGCGAAAAGTGGTCGATGATCTGTTTGGAGAACAAAGTGATGTCCCCAAACAAACTTTCTGAAACATTCAACAGCAGTGATTAGGCCAGCTCTTCGTTTTCAATCTGACTGTAATTTCGTTGCGCAGCATTTAACGCTTTAGCCATGTGAAACACAGCCTTCTGGTTACCATCTGGGTAACGTTGAAGAAGACCGCCACCAATCCCAGTTTGACAAGCATCAGCTGCGACGATGAGAGTGAATTCATCTTCTTAAGGGCATTTTTAGTGGTTTCAACATATCTCTCGGCCTGACCATTAGTTGACGGATGATATAGTGCAATGAATCTATGGTACTTTACCCCTTTTTCAGAAATGTTTTCAGTTCTTGAGAAGTAAACTGTGGACCATTGTCGCTGACCATTGTTATTGGTATGACATAAGCTGAAAAAAGTTCATCCAGAACTGTAATTACTGCTCTGCTCGTAGTAGATGTTTACCCACCTACTTAGTTACGCAAGTGCTGAATTGACAAATCCAAACAACAAAAATTCCTAATTTCTTTCAATAAAAACCCGACATGTATTGGAAGAAATTAAAACACTAAATATATAAATATAAAGTCATTTACCACACACTACATAACCCCAGAAAAAAAATCAAAAGAGAATTACTAAAAATCCTAGAAACAGCTCAAAAATATCTATGCGGCATCCTAGATGCAAACGATGGATAAAGATATGATAATTATATCAAAGCTCTACCAGAAAGTGAAAGAAACATTCACCAAGATGTGACCATGACCTAGTAATAGCAAAAAAAGTTATCAAAGGACGTTGACCATCAAATGATAAATTTTTAGAACAATCAGCAGAAAATTCAAGACCGCAACAACGAGGTCACTGAAATGACCCAAACGTCATCGACAACAATCCACTTACTCGTGTTATTTGATAACGTAGAAAATAACATTACCATGATCAACAAAGTTTGCGACAATATACAAACTGCGATAAACTTTGCTGAAGTCAGTGTATAAGACTACCGTATTCTTAAATACCAGGAGTTACAGAAAATCATTTTCAAAATAAAAGATGAAACAAGAATACATTTTGATAACCTAATCAAACACTATGAAGCAGTCCATTCTGACGTGATTATCAAAAATGATCTAGTCATTTTCATATAGCGATTTCCTTTAATTGCAATAAAATTGTGCTTCCTTTCAACTCCATCCAATTCCTATCGATAATCATATCACAATTCTAAAGAACCCCTATTTGCTGAATTCTGCAAATGATTCATTCAATCTAAAAGAGAAATGCAAAGAAATCGAAGACATTTTCCTATGCGAACAATCTTCTTTAAACTCAAATGAGCCTTACATGTTGGCAACCTTCAACGTCACCAACCATTGTCCAATGTCATCAATCGAATTGAAAAAATCATCGAGTGTTCAATTAAGAGACAACTCTATCGTAGTAATTCCAACAAGAATTGAAACTATTCAGTTACAATGTCCAAACCAAAATTCCATCGAAGCCGATACAATAAAGTTTCCATCATTGATAATTTTAGCACAATGTGTGGCAAAAGTCAATGGCTCAAATTATCAACCTCAAAACCCCGACACAATAAATCTTCAGTTGAAATTTGAGAACTCAAAAATTGAGATCAATGAAAATTTCAAAGCCTTAACACGGCCGCAAATGAATTTGCTACAAAAAACGTCCAACAGATTACTATTTTCTTATTATTATTAACTATCTATAATCTGCCTGCTTCTTGGCATTAAGAAGATGTATTGATGGGTTTTCTTCACATGTAACAGGGTGCATTACAATAAACGACCTCTGAGTTTGTGTTCAATTTGATGAGTATGGTAGAGCGTCATTCTGGTTATTCTGGCTCGAATCTATTGCAGATGTCGGATGGTGCTAGTTCCTTGAGCCTCTTGTTCGGTATTTCTTGAAGTAGGTGGACTGTGAGTGGATTTGGGTGGCAACCTATTCGCTGATGGTATTTTTCAGTGCATCTTATTTCGTCTCTTATGGTTGGGATATTTAGGTCCCCATGCAGAGTGTCGTTTCTCAAGTACCATGGGGCGTCTGTCATGAATCGTCAGGTTTTTGATTGGAATCTTTGTAGTATTTCGACGTGGCTGTTGCTAGCTGTTCCCCCTAGTTGGATTCAGTAGGTCCAGATTGGCTTCAGGATGGTTTTATAAATTCGAACTTTAATTTCCAGGATTAACCCAGATTTCTTTCCTAGAAGCCAGTACATTTTTTAAACTCTTAAGTATAATTCTTTTCCTTTTTTCTGTATATGAGTTTTTCAAGTTAATCGTCGGTCCAAGTGCATCCCCAGGTATTTTGCATGGTCTGTCGTTTAAATTGGGGTGCTGTTTTATGTCATTGAAAGACATTCCCCTCTTTTCATTGTCAACAGGACCTGGACGCACCTGTCCTCGTTTACTCGTATGCGCCACTTGGTTAGCCATTCTCCCATTTTGTTGATTGCTGTTTGCAGTTTTTGTGATGCGGTAATTGGGTTGTGGTCTGATGTTAGTATAGCTGTATGTGTGGCTGTAATGACATTTTCATCCTCTGGTAGGTCAGCTGTGTATATAGAATAAAGGAGTGACCCAAGGGTTTATTTTAAAATGTGACGAAAGTTCATCATTAATTGTTACCTGGGCAGTTCGGTGGTTTAGATATGTTTTGATCAGCAGGTAGAATTCAGGGAATTGTGTTTTTATTTTGTATGGTAGCCCAGTTAATCGAATGCTTGGCGAACATCAGTAATGGTGCAGGGCAGTACGTTTGCTTTCTAAACTTTTACCTATTTCGTTGACAAGCCTATGAATTGGTTCTATTGTCGAATGGTTGTTTCGAAATCCAAATTGCTGGTTTGGGATCAGTTCGATATCTTCTTCCTTTTCTTTGAGTCTTGTTAGAAGTAGCTTTTCAAATACTTTAGACAATATCGGAAGGAGGCCGATAATGGGTCGATAAGAATCGGTTGTTCACTTGGTTTTCCAGGTTTCAGGATCATTATTATTTGTGAAGCTTTCCATTGCCCTGGGAAACAGTTGGTTCTGAGAATTCCATTAAATATTGAGTTGATGTAAGTTAGAGTTTTGCCCCTAACTTTTTCAGTATTTCCGCTGTGATTAAATCGTGTCCTGGTGCCTTTTTGTTTTTTAGTAACATAATAATTCTGTTAACTTCGCTCGGTTTGGATGGTTTTATTGGTTTGTTCACTGGTAGTGGTACAGATAGAAACGATGTTATTTGGTTTTCCCAGATTTGATCTACTGTTGATGGGTAAGGTTGATATGTATTTGCCTGATGGTTTGTAAATACTTCGGTTTTTTCGACGTCGCTTTTTCACCCAGTGCAAATGCAGTTTTAATAGGCGGATTGGTGGCTATTGGCCTCTTCAATTTTTTAGATATCTTCCATAGGGAGTAATCGTTTCACGTAGCTGGCACGCTTCTAAGAAACGACTCAAACTCTTCGTTTTTGTGCTCTTTGATGGTGTCTTTTAGTTCTTTAGATAGCCTATTCAGTTTAGCTTTATCTTCAGGTCTGGTTGGGTTATAAATTCTTCACATGATGATGACAAGGTGCAAACGACAAACGAAGACATAGCGAGAGCAATAGAGAGAACCCAGCGACGCACACTATTATGGAAGGAGACTTTAGTTCGAAAATAGTCAGGGCAGCAGAACTAACGGAAACACATATAGTACAGTTCGGACTCGAAACCAGAAATGAAAGGAAAGAAATGTTAGCAAATTTTATAGAAGGAGAAAGAGTTTATCTGATGAATACTTCCTTCCAAAAGAAAGAGAAATACAAATGGACATGGAATAGCCTAGAAGGACAAACCAAAATTGAGATCGACTTTTAATTATAAAAATCTCCCGCCATAAACACATTATCCAAGACGTAGATGTAGTCAATCGATTCAACACCGACAGTGATAACAGGATGGTAAGTTGCAAATTACTCATAAACACAAAAATGGGAAGGAAAAGAAAGATGGAACAAACGACGCAGAGAGGAAACAGAGAAAATATAACAGAAAGAAGGGAAACATACAAACAAAAGCTGAATGAAAATGTTTCCAATGGTCCAGGAAAAAACAGAAGAGTCATTGGATAATAGAAATACGAGAGTAACAAAAATTATAAACGAATCAGCAGAACAGATAATAGGCCCCCCAGAGAAAACGCCGGACGAACTGTTGACAGGAACAAAACACCTTCTAGAGAAAAGGAGAAATCTGATAACCGAGGATAAAGGAGACACTATTGAATACACAGAATACAAGAAAACCGCAAGAAAAATGGCGAAACAAGATATACTAAAACACCAAACGAAACAAGTGCAATCCCTATTAGAACAGAGCAAGGGACTAGATATATGTAAAAAAATATAACACACCTAAGAAAGAGATAACAAAAATAAAAGATGCGAAAAACAACATAGTAGAACACAGACAACAGATACTAAAAGTTGTGGAATCTTTCTATGGAGATCTATACGAAGCCAAAATAACAAACACAACGACAGGAGAGGACAAAATTCGAATAGTAAATGTCAACTCAAAAGAAATGCCCGTGATAGATATGGAAGAACTGGAGAAAGGACTATCCCAAATCAAAAAGGGCAAAGCGGCAGGAGATGGCAACTTTCTGCTTGGAATGCTTAAGGAAAGTGATATCAAGACGAGACAAGAACTAGTGGAACTATTCAGTGAGTGCCTAACAGAAGAATCCATCCATCCATCCACTGCCATCCACTAATAAACGTCGTTTCGAAAGTTGCGACGCGTTCTAAATATGGTAGTTTGGTGGAAGACTGTGCGCGCATGCGATTTAGGAATTATGTCGGCTTGATTTGTGCTCTTTCATATATAGTAAATTAAAAGTATGGTTAGAAACTTGTAACAGTCGAAGTTGAAGTCTGCAGATGATTGCTGTGAGAACGTTCGTTGCAGATTCCCTGATTTTAGTTGGTAGCAGTGGGTGATAGTTGATGACAGTGGTTGCTGTGGAACCGCTGCCTAACAAGCTAAGCAAGTATAACATAATAGTACATTACGTGCATGTCGGCTTCACGTAGTGGCGGAACTTCGACTTTCGTCTCTTGTACCGTAATATACCATTCCCTGTCCTCATTATTCAATTAAATTTTCTTTATCCTATGTGGAAAGTAATAACTTTCGCCACGCACGCTTGTGACCACTTGACTGTTTGTTTCTGACTGTTTTGACAACATTTTCAAAGCCGTTTTTTTTTTAAAAACCTTTTCAAAAACCTATTTAAAATATTTTTACCCATCTTATTTCAATCCCCTAGGAAGGGTAGATGTCACCATTAGAATCTTAAATGGGAATGGCGGTCAAGTGGCATATCGTTTTAAAGGGCTTTCAATTCTCTTTGCAGTGGTATCCTACTTTCTTGAAAGCATTTTTTAGAACAAAAAGCGAAAAATTTGTGAATCTTAAAGTTACAGTGATTTAGAAGTAGAAATGGATGGAATCTCACTTGAACTTAGAGTGGTGAGCAAACTAACATAATGAAAAACTTAAACATCTTTCATTATTTACATAGGGACTTTTATATTTTTATTGACCTAGGGAGGGAAATACGACTACTCACTAGGAAAATGTAGTAAATAATGTTGACTTCTCAGGTTAGTAGTAATAAAAAAAATAAATGTTTGGCTACTGTTTTCCTGATATTTTGTTGTGGATGCTATTTATACAGGGTGTCGACTTAAGTTGGGACCATCTAGTAAGCATTTTTATTACTAATTTTATTTGATTAATTAATAAAAAGTTGTTCTTCATAAAAAGTTCTGATTGGTCCAAATCAGAGATCATTTTTCCTCAGTCGTATACGAGGTATGTCAGAAAATATGAATTTTTTTCGATAATAAGGAAACTTTATATTTGACAATATCGAATTTTGTTATTGTTATTATTCATTATTTTTAATTTTTGCATAATTCATCTTCCACTTGGCGGCTTTATTGATTTACGCCTTACAGGCCATTTTAAAAAAGCTAGATAACATTGTTGTCAAGGCAGGGAAATGAGACGAAAAAAGAAGAAACTGATGCGATCGAATTCTGAAGGTAAAACAAAAAAGCAAATATTCTGTTGACTTCCGACCTTTATTTTATTATCTATGTTTATACATTATATTTATAAAACGTGTGAATAATTCGAGAACATTTATAATGCTTTATAAAATGATTAAACACGTATAAAACTGCAATTGAAAAACATGCAACATCCAATATAGTTTGGAAGTTTGCACTGAGTTTTTCACTGAAACTTCTGCCTTCTAACAATTAACCTTGGACAGGTGGGTGTACAGTGACTGGTAACTTTTGTATTGCTTGCAAAATAACAATGGGAATCTGAAAAGTCAATTGTGAATGAAATTAATGAAATCCTTCGTCTTTTGCTTTTTTTACATCTAATGCTCTCCAGAGTACATCTGGATTGTTCGGTGCTGTCTGGCGCCTAGATCTGAGTTTCTCTTTACCATAATTACTAAAAACGTGGTTTAGAGTTGAACATTTTTGAAAATCATATCTTACATTGGCTTTCCCAAATGCTGCATGTCTTGTCGGTAATCCGTAGGTTTGTCCTTTGCCATAGGGATTACGGGATCTCCAAGTGCTTGTACATTTTGTTCAAAAGGCATTTCAGCAGAGGCAAGCAACTTTTGACTGGCGTCACTTTCTAAAATACCCCTCGGACCTGCTGAAGCTTTGGAACTTAAGAAATTGATTCCCACATTGTCATCTTTATCAGTCAGGAGCGGTGGGATCTGAAGGCGAATAAGCTGAATAAAATGGTTTTTAATTTTCTAGTACTCACTCCTGCATGTTCATCTTGTGAGGCTGGAGCCCCGCTGATATAGAGAGTCAACCCACAAAGCACGAAAACAATCTTCAGGTGTGCCATTTTCCCTCTAGAATGGGGTTATTTATAATACAAACTCTCTGCGAGAACAAACAGCACAAATTGTGCTGATATATATATATATGAGTAGTATTTTTTAATTGGGAACAGAAAACAGGCCGGTTTTATCACATTTTGACCCACAGTTCATAGCATTCTTAAATACCAGGTGATTCAAAATTGGCAACAATGGTTTTCAAGGTAATTTGCCTCATTAATATTGTGTGAAAACATGTTGCTTCTTAAATATTAAAAACTTAAGGTGAAAATGAAATAGGTTAAGGAGAGTTAAATAGGTTAAAGAGTAATCGGTAAACTCAACGGAGGTCAACAGTACCGCCTATGAAAAGTTATGGATCAATGATCTATTTTCCATTTAACCCACGGTAAATGACGAACACGAAAATCTCTAACCTACGAAAACATGTTGATGATTGGTGGTGAAACGAAATTCTTAGACCAGAATGTGTGGGTTTGAAAAGAACCGTTTTGAAATGTGAACAAGTCGCAAGAAGTGTTCGAAGTTCTGCTTGTGTAAATCCAAGCATGTTTGTGCCCCTGTAGTCAAGTTATTTGCACTCTTCGCAGCATTACTGACTTCATATTTAACAGCTTCTTGTATTCGCTTAATTGACTCCGACTCAATTTGTGTCGGTGTTCAGTAGACCAGAAATTATACCTGTATTCTTTGTATCTTACATACATGTACGAAATGTAGCCCTTCCTCGGTAATTATCTGGTGCATAGTTGCCTGGGACAGTGTCAGTTGTTGTGAAATTCTCCGAGTCCTCCTGGAAAGTTCTGCTCCAATTATATCCAATACCTGTTCCTCTATGTCCGGAACCCTAACAACTCTTGGTCGCCCACTATCTGCCTCAATTCCTGGAGCCAATCATGCAGTGGCTCTAGCCCCTTGTTGGTGTAAGTTCTCACAGCTTCTGCTATGTTACTGTGGCATTCCCCCATTACTAATAGCATATCCGCATATTAGATATTGGTGTACATTTTGTGATACAAGCCTCAAACTAAGTCATAATTTGACAAATGCTTGTTATTATTGACAAAAGCTATCTAACTGTAGCTACCTGATAATGACAAAATACATCATTGCTGCTTTGAATTTTCATCAAAAAATTGTAGAAGAGTCCTATTTTAATTTCAAAAATTTTCATAATTTGAAGCAAGGATCGTCATTTTTCTTGTCGACTGCTTCTTCTTCTTCTTCTTCTGGTGCCGTACTCTTCTTAGCGCGTTGGCGTAATGTTCACTGGGCAATATAAAGTGTTCCTTCCTCGGCTCTTCTGAATATCGTCGCGGCATCAGTGATGTTACACCAGTTCCGGATATTGCGTAGCCAAGAGTGTTGTTTTCGTCCTGGTCCTCTTTTTCCCTCGATTTTTACCATTAGTATAGTTTTAAGTAAATTGTACCTAGGACCTCGGAGAATATGTCCCAGGTAGGAGGTTTTTCGTTGCTTTACGATGTCTAGCAGCTGTCGGTCGGTGTTTTCTCTCTGTAAGACTTGCTCATTAGTTACATGTTCCATCCAGGGAATCTTAAGTGGTCTTCTCAGGATCCACATTTCGAAGGCCTCTATCCTTTGAAGGGAATTGGCCTTTAGTGACCAAGTTTCCACTCCATATAACAGTATAGGCCATATGTAACACTTCCCCACCCGAAGGCGGAGCCCTAATGGTACCTTTATAACAAAAGGTAGGTATTGAACTTGATAAACGTATAAAAAATTAAATGGAGTTTTGCGTTGTCGGGGGGTGTCTGCTCACTATCGTCAGTTTGGTTTTGTTTATGTTGATATTAAGGCCAAACTCCTTTCCTTTTGCGTTTATGTCATTTAAGATGTCTTGTAGATCTTCAATATTATCTGCTAAGATCGCCGTATCGTCGGCGTTTCTTAAATTGTTGAAGGGAATACCCTTTACCTTTATTCCCTTTGGATTATCCTCTAGTGCTAGTTGAAATATCTTTTCCGTATATATGTTGAATAGAAGCGGTGACAATACGCATCTCTGTCGAACTCCCTTAGCTATGGTTATGTTATCCGTGTGATGTGAACCTTGAGTTCGTAGTTTTGCTGTTTGGTTCCAGTATAGTTTGTGTATTATTTGAATATCTTTTTCATCGATGGATGAAATAAAATAAAAATAAAACTTCTCGTAGGATGGGTATTAAAAGATCGTGTTTCACGTTGTCGAAGCCTTTTGGTAGTCGACGAAGCATACAAAAACATCTTTTCGTTGGTCATAGCATTTCTGTGTAAGCAGTTGTATGCAGTACAGGGCCTGTGGCGTGCATAAATCGTTTTTGATACCAAATTGTGTTTTGCCAGACCTTTCTTCGCCCTTTTGGTAAATTCTCTTGTGAATTATTTTTAGAAATGCCTTTAGTGCGTGACTCATAAGGCTAATAAGTCGGTGGTCTTCGCATGTTTTTGCATTTGGTTTTTTGGAGATAGCAGCAAAGGTGGAAGTTAGCCAGTCGCTTGGGATCTCGCTATTCTCATATGTGTTATTAAAAAGTCTGCATAGCGCTTTAGTGTTTATTAGTTTCAGCACTTCAGAGCGTGTATATTGTCTTAGCCAGGTGCTTTTTTGTTTTTTAGTGCCGAGAATGCACATAGTGTCGACTGCTTAAGTATGCCAATAGGTTACCAATCAAACATGGGACCATTTCAAAATAATACTTATTAACAAAGTTGAAATTCGAATTTCAACTGTTAATATATTATACAAATTTTTGAAAAAAAATTTTCAAAATTTTTCTCGAACTCTTCAAGTGAGCCCCTATAACCCCTTAAAAATGTCGCCAATTTAAAATCTCCCTGTATTGCACATTAATATGTAATGCGTTTCATATCATGGTGTCCTATAACGAGGTCGAACTGTTGTTGTTTGGCAGCCAGCATGATTATTAAAACTGTCGGATTTCCCAAATTTAAATCTTGGATAGCCGTAATATCTCTGTCATTGAATTTAGTACGTTTTCGCAGATAAAACTGTAATGCGAAAAGTGTAATTATCGATCACGATTAACTTAATGAATGTATAGCTGCACAATGGCAGAGGCCAGAATCTATCAAAGCTGATTTCTTAGTCAAAGTCAAAGTCAAAGTGTTGTCTAACTTACTCAATTAAAAGTTTCTTAAAAGCGATTGAGCTGCTAAAGATTTGTCTTTTTTTGTGGATTCACTGACTGTGTTAAACTGCCTCAAAGTCAGCAGCACTAATTTCCCGGTATGTCAGCTGAAGAAGTTTTTTTTTAATGGAATATAACTTCATCTGTCATCTCGCAATTAGCTACTACCTTAATTGATGAATAGTTATAGCTAACTTGCATCCGATTCACCTATTTGCTACTTATCAATAATGGATAGTCTAAATTAGTAATGGCTGACTCGCTAAGATGAACTGCAAACACTTTCGGTTCATTTATCTTTGCAGACGACACGAGACGTACATACAAACTCTTTTATCGAAGATTTTCAGATTAAGATGAACGATTCCAAAACCAAAAATCCCAAATATATTGGAATATTCTCCTGACGCCAATATATATTTACCTTCTAATTTGTTCCATTCCAAAATATCAGATATATTTGTCAAAGTGTTCAAACGCCACAGGGTCCCAATTCGCGAGTTCAACAGATCGCAAACGATCACATCACTGATGTGATCGATCCCGACCTCAGCCCTTCTCCTACACTTTTACACTGGATGGGATCACTCGATTGCATTTTCGATTACACTTACTCGGTTCGCAAGAGAACCCCGCTCACATCTCTCATGAGAACGCCGTACTCCGGTGTCGAGAATTCGGGATCAGACGTGTTCCGGGAGGCACAAATGATCATCGCAAGAACTAGTACAAACCTGAATTTAAAAAATCGTCTAGTCGTTTAAAATAAACGCATATAATAAGCACAAAAAAGGTGAACAATGAATTGTATAACGACCGTTTCAAATGACTCAGAAAATTTACATCAATATGCAACACGACAAATTTAACAGAGACAAAGAATGAAAAATAGACGCAACGTTAATGAAACCTGTTTAATGATTTAAATTTAAATACTAAAAAGTTAACACGAGAAAAAAAAGAGAGGGTTCACATGAGCAGGTATTTCGGGCGGTCGTGTGTAATAGCCCGAATGGTGGATTCGTTGAAGCGCCACTAGCTTTCGCAGCAAAGCTAGAACGCTCAGCGCTGGTATGCTGCCAAAATACCTACTCAGGACCTTTGTGCTAAATTTTCACGATAAAACTTAACAAGAGCACGAAACCCGTGGTTTGACGACCACAAATTATCGTTTGCCAATCTAACCTAATTAGACCACCCAATTTAATGACTAAGGACCGAATTAATGATTTAGGTGTCGCTCGCACGAATATCCGCTCCACATCTGGTCCGTTGCCTCCAAAAATCGGCGACTCCTCGTGCCGCTAACGCCTGCTCCACCTATCCTCAGTCTCCAGTCTCATCCAGACTGTCCCTGGCCATTCAATCCACGATTTCTGTGATTATAATCCCCAGTCGGGATCCAGGGGGCCGCTGATGATCTCTGGCAGAAGTCCAGAAGGTGGAGAAATCTACAACGGTATCACAAAATTGGGGTCGGGCCCTCCTGGGGTGGTTAGATCGGAAGTCTATGCGGACGACGGCCTAGTCGTCGTTAAGGGGAAGTGTCTGGGAGTCGTCTGAAAGAGAATGCAGGTTGCATGTAGAATAATAGAGAGACGGTGCAACGATGCCGGATTATCAAAACGGAGATTACGCTCTTTACCAGGAGAAGGAAAAAGAAAGGATTATAGGGCGCCAATGTTGTACGGAAAACCTCTTACACTCGTGGGAGTTGTCAAGTATCTAAGCGTGACCCTAGACAGTAAACTCACGTGGAGCCCTCACGTAGAGAGAGCAAAAGGCCACCGTCACTATGTAGCACTTGCGACGGGCGACGGGCAAAAACTGGGGCTTAAAACCATACGTTATGAGGTGGTTGTACACTGCCGTTATAAGACCGAGGATCTGCTATGGTTCCGTGGACGGGTGGCCGGCGGTGGAAAAGGCTTGCATATTCCGACAACTGGCGAGTTTGCAAAGACTGGCCTGCCTAGCGATGACCGGAGCAATGAGGACGGACAGCGAGCATAGCATTAAACATCCTCCTGGGCCTCCCTGAGCTAACCCAGTGGATACGCAGGGAGGCCGCTGCGGCGTCCACATGACAGCGGACTTAGGTTCTAAAGGAAATTTAAGGTGGAAAACGCAACAAAAGAAAGTTGAAATACTTGGACAGTGGCTGTCCGAAAGGGGGTGCAATGTTGGTACACCGATGATTCACGGGCGCCCAATACGGGATGGGATGGGGCAGGCGTGTACCGGCTAGACACCAACATGGGAGGGTCATTTTCGCTGGGAAGCTGGACGACAGTGTCTCAGGCCGAATTATATGCAAACCTCGAGGTTGCCACAGATAGCGAAGTTACAGGACTAGAGGGAGTTATTAAGATCCACTCCGACAGCCAAGCTGCCCTCAAGGCACGAATTCACGCAGTGGCGGAACTTCGACTTTCGTTTCTTATACTGAAGGTAAAACAATAAAGGACATATCCTGTTCTACTTCGGGCCTTTATTTTATTATATCTGGCCGCTCTACTAAAAACATGTGTAAAACTTACCAATAATTCGCGTAAAACCATAAAGTTTTATAAAACGGTTAAAGAGAACTTGCAATCACATATAAAACTGCGATTTAGAAACATGCAATATACTGTATAGTTTGACAGTTTGTACGGAAGATTCTACTGAAACTCATATTTGACTGCTTGCAACATAGAATTGAGAATCTGAAAAGTCAATTGTGAATGAAATTAATGAAATCTTCCAGCTTTTCCTTCTTTAAATTGAATATATTCTGGAATACTTCCACATGGTTCGACTTCTTGCCGGCATATGGCTTACACTAAGGTGCTACCTGACGCCTAGATCGGCGATTGTCTTTGCCACCATTGCTAAAAACTTGCTTTAGAGTGGTACATTTTTTAGGATTCTTATTTTACGTTGGCTTTTTTCGCATCGGTGTCTCTGGTGGGTCAACCTTAGATTTACGCTTTGCAATAGGTAACAAAGCAGCTCCAAGTGCTTGTGAATTTTATCCAAAGGGAGTTTTGGCAGAGATATCCAACCCTTGACTGGCGTCTCCTCTTAATAGCCCGTCCACATATGCTGAAGCTTTGGTACCTGTGAAATTGATACGCACATTGTCGTCTTTAACAGTCAGGAACGGTGGCATCTGAAGTCGACGCAGCCGAATAAAATTATTTTCAAGTTTCAAGTACTAACCCTTGCATAGTCATCTTGTGAGGCTGGAGTCAACGCACAAATCACGAATACAATCTTCAGAAGTCCCATTTTCCCTCCAAAATCGGATTAGTTAAATAACGGTCTTTCTGCGTGAAAAACCAGCATCAATTGGCTACCGACTCTAAGAAAAGTACTTTTATTCCAATAATTGTGCAGATATGCATACGAATAGCATATCAGCATATTTTATGAGCAGTAATTTTTTATGTGTCAAAGTTCACATCATTTTTGTAAAATCTACGTTAATATGTAATGCATTTTATATTATAATGCCACAACAACCTCGAACTGTTGTTTGCAGCCAGCGTGATTATTCAAACTGTTGGTTTTCCCAGATTTAAACTCGGATAGCCAGGACCCTTTGGTCAATGAATAAATCAGTATTTGCATTTGTTTCGTCACTATTTAGTACGTTTTCGTAGATAAAACTGTAATGCGAAAAGTGAAATTATGGAAAAGGATTAATTTCATCAATGCAAAGTTCTGTCACGTTCATCAAGTCAATGCACATTCACTGAGTTACCCATCTCTAGTCTGGTGGTGCTACATTCGTTAGTGCGTGAAGCCAAGGTACTGAAGACTGTGGACTTTAATATTCCGATATGATTCTCATAGTATCATTGAGTTGCACATCGACTTTGTTAGTGTGAGAACTCCTCAAGGTGCCTGCTTTGGGTGGCTATAGCGATGTCATCAGCAATGGATAACTTCTGGGAGTTGGTTGCGGATATGTCACTGGTGTAAAGATTAAGGAGTATAGGCGCTAGTACTGAACCCTGGGGTAATTCATTTCTGATGGTAAATGACTTGCTGGTTGATTGTCCAAGAGTTAAAGTTGAAGTATCGGTGTCTTAACATGTTTCCTATAAGTTTAGTTAACATGGAGCAGGGTATTACTTTCATTAGTTTTAGTATTAGACCATCCAGCCATACGGTGTCGTATGCAGCGGTCCGACCAACAAATGCTACTGACGTTTTTAGCCCCCCTTGGAATCCCGATTCGATGTATGACGTTAGAGCTAGCACTTGCTCACAGCAACTTCGGTTGGATCTGATACCCGCCTGGTCTGGCGGAATAATATCGTCTACAGTTTCATATTTTATTTTGTATATTAGCCTCTCCATCAATTTATAACAAACACTAAGCATTGCGATTCGACGATAGCTAGCTGGGTCGTCGCTTGGTTTTCTTGGTTTCAAAATTGCTTTGGTTTGAGCTATCCTGAACTGTTCTGGGATTTCTCTCGTATTTAGTATGTATGTGAGGCATTGCCTAAGCCATTCTCTCCCAATTTGTCCTAGGTGCCTTATAAATTCTGGGAACACATCATCACAACGCGCCTTGTTCATTTCAGCGTTAGTGAAAGAGGAAGAGAAAAGAGGGTAGTCAATTATTTTAAGTTCTTCCATTACTGCTTCTTCGACCTCTTTATGAATCGGTACATTTTCTGAACGTTGTTTAATGTGTAACGCTACTTGGGAAGGGGTCACTTCATGTTTTTTGGTGAGTATAGGCGTTGCAGCTCCTAGTCGACGTAGAAGAGACCATCCCTTTTCGGCTGGAGGCTGTGAAATCCATATTTTCTGTCATATTTTCGCATCGCGCCCTTCATTCGTCATTGAGCGATGGCAATATCTGGCTTTCTAGATCCGGATTTCCTGTTTTCTCATACTCATTGTATAAGATTTCCGTGTTCTTATTCCAGCAGAGTGTGCGACGCGTAGACAACCGTCCAAGAAGCTTGTGCAAACCGGGCAATGTTCTGCTAGAGCAGAAGCCGCAAAAAGTCTACACATATAGCGGCCGAACTAGACAGCCAGTCTCTCACAGCCATTTAGATCGAGAAAATCAAAAATCCAACGGCACTTGTAAGATCCAACTGACAAAAGATATTGGATCTTGTATTCATATCTTACAACTTAACATTGAAGGTAAATCTCGAGACAAATGTGAGCATTTGAGCAGAATGGCTAGCGATCATAACATTGACATCATATCACTGCAGGAAACACACCTGGCAAATGACACTCAGCTCCAAGCCAGAGAGAATTTGCGAGGTTATAAGGTAGCTGCAAAAATTCACTCAGAGGGCCATGGATCTATGATGTACCTCCGCCAGGATATTCATCATAATCAATCAGCCCCCCTGCGTCCACTGCTGGACATAGACCTCCCGTAGTCTAATCCATCGCTCGCGATTCTGTGCTGCGCTCATCCATTTCGATTCTATTCTTCTGATGTCATCCTGCCATCTAGTCGGTGGGCGTCCCCTACTTCGTAATGCGTCATGCTGTGGTCTCCACTCGAAAATCTTTCTAGTCCATTTTCCGTCAGTAGTTTTTGCCACATATCCCGTGCAGTTCCATTTAAGCGTTGTTATGCGCTTGACAGCGTCCGTCACTGCAGACATTTCTCGCAGCCTGGTATTTGGAACTCTGGCCCTAAGTGACAAACCTAGCATTGATCTTTCCATAGCTCTCTGTGCAACGCGTATGCCTTTGACGGTTTTTCCTAGTAAGTGTAAGGGTTTCAGCTCCATAGGTAGGTACAGGAAGTATGCACTGATTGAAGACCTTTTTCTGCAAACACATTGGAATATCGGATTTTAGTGTTTTACTGAGCTTGCCAAACGCTGCCCATGTCAGACCTATTCTGCGAGACATTTCACTTGTTTGGTTGTCTCTCCCTATGCGAATCTCATGGCCGAAATATTTATACGAGACTACCTGTTCTATGGTGTTTTCTGCCACGGCTATATCCTCGCTGACAACCAAATTCGTGATATATTGGGTTTTGTTGGTATTGATCTTTAGTCCAACTTGAAGCATTGTCCAGTTTTTTCAATAAATCCTTAGCTTCATCGATACGGTCAGTTATCAAGACAATGTCATCAACGAATCGTAAATGGTTCAATTTCTCTCCGTTGATATTTATGCCCGTGTCTGCAAAATCAATTTTGTAAAACGAATGTTCCAGCAGCGTAGTAAAAAGTTTAGGGGATATGACGCCTCCCTACCTTACACCCCTTTCGAGATTAAAATCGTCGGTATGTTCGTGGAGATTAACACATGCTTTGGCTTTCCTATATACGGCTTTAATTATGTTTGTGTATCTGTAGTCGACACGACAATCCGCCAGGGCATAAAGCATTTTTTGCTGATTGATCATATCGAATGCCTTTTCGTAGTCAACGAAGACCAGAATCAGTGGCTTGTTCTACTCGATGCACTTTTCAGTAAGATTTTTTACAACCTTGAGGTGATCATTTGTACCGTATTTGGCTCGGAAGCCTGCCTGTTCACATGGCTGGTATAAATCTAGTTTGTTGGTAATCTGTTATGTGATAATTCGCATGAACAGTTTGTTCATGCGAATTCAATCAGAAAACGACTGATTACTTAATTTATTTAAAAAACACGTGATAACATGTAAAATTGACTCTTCTGATGCTTAGGTTGTAGCTGAATGATTCTCTTCACCTCAAACGCACTGACCATCGTTTTCGGGTCAAGATGCTGGCAACCCTTATAATCTAAAGATTATAGAAGGAAAGATCTAAATGTCCCTGTTCGTCTCTATGTGGCAGCGTTGCAAAGGGTGATTGCTTCTAAAGATACTCCCCCTTTTGAGCATTGCTCAAAACATTTCTATAACGTACATTGTTCACTGGGCATTGGAAGCGGACACACTTTACTTATTGCTCGCTTAAATGTACCGTGTTGCGTTTTCCTGAAGTACTGTGTGCACCTGAATTATTCTTCCTAATAGCCATCTGCATGGAGGAAGGTTGTCGTTTTTCAGAACAACCATTGTCCCAAGGTTGACTGCTGAACGTCGTCTTCCATTTGACCCGTCTTTGTAGATCTGCAAAATTTGATGAAGACCATCGCTTCCAGAAGCTCTGATTGATTTGTTTCAGCAATTGAAATCTGGACAGTCGATTTATCTTGACATCGTTGAGTAGAGGGTCTGGCGGTGTAAACAAGGGTTTGCCATCAACAGGTGGGATGGGGTAAAAGGGGTTAAATCATTAGGGTCTGAAGACATTGGATGTAATGGTTTTGAATTAAGGACAGCTGCAATCTGTACTGTAGAGTTAAATATTCCTCATAAGTAAGAACAGAATTACCGATTACCCTGTATAAATCATTTTTGATTGCCTTGATAATAGACTCCCACAAACCACCGAAATTAGGGCTGTTAGGAGGAATAAAGTGCCAAGTAATATACTCCTTTGAACACAATGCAACCAACTCATGCTCCGAATTTTAAAAAAATTATATAACTTTATGAGTTCCTTTTGAAAAGCCACAAAATTAGAAGCATTGTCGGAATAGAGATGAGACGGAGTGCCTCGTCTAGATGTAAATCGTCTGAGTGATGCGATAAATGCTTCACTAGTCAAGTCCGTGACCAGCTCAATATGAATAGCTTTTGTTGCAAAACAGATAAACATACAAATATAAGCTTTATACGTTTTATAAGGCCGTCCTTTTCGATCTCGTAAGATGACTGGTCCAGCGTAGTCCACACCCGTAATTGAAAAAGGCTTAGATATATTAACTCTGTGTTTTGGTACATCACCCAAATTGTATCTGCTGGTTTTGGTTTAAATCAGAAATTTTGCTTCACTGAAAAAAGTAATAGTTGTGGACCTGGATGGAGCAGTCTGATATGTTCCGATAAAAATATTAACTTGGATAATTTATGCTTTCCATCTAAAAGAATTGGATGTTTCATATCAAACGAAAGTAATGAATGTATTAATCTCTCCCAACACGAAATAAACCATCTGAATCTATAAAAGGGTTCATAGAAAGCAATCTGCTTTTCTTATTCAGACTTTTTTGTTTTTAATAACTGCTATTTCGCCAATATAGCAATCATTCTGCGCCAATTTTGATAAACTAATCATACTGTTCTCTAGTTCTATCACCGTCAGTTTCTCTTTGTTCTTTGTTTCTTGAATTTCTAATAAACCTTAGAACATATGCAAATACGCGTTAAAGCTTATTTAAAGATGAAAATTTTTCGAAAATCTGAAATGAATTACAAGTAGAATTGCAAGTGGAAACTATGTACTTATCTTTAAATTCTAGAATTTTTATATTTCTGGCATATTGAAAATGACGAGGCCAATCACATTTTACATGTAAAAATATAGGTCCGCTCCACTATAAATTATTCTTGTACAAATCATCTGGCTACATATCACGAGAAGCTATGTCTGCTGGGTTGTCTTTAGTATTGGCATAATTCCACATCGATATATGAGTCCGTTTCTGTACCTCAGCCACTCTGTTACTAACAAAAACTTGAAGCTTACCAGCGTCGCTATTCAGCCAACCTAACACAATCTGTGAGTCACACCAATGGAAACAATTAAATTTCAATGTAAGCGAATCTGAAACAGTCTGCATTAAACGATCAGAATGAGAGCACCACAAAACTCCAATCGAGGAATCGTTAAAGTTTTAATTGGAGCAACCTTAGTTTTAGAGCACAGCAATTGAACGTACACCCTTCCAGATGAGTCTACTGAACGAAGGTAAACCACAGCACTGTATGCATTCAAGCTTGCATCGCCAAATCCATGCAATTCAATTGCAACAGGGGAATCACAAACTGTAAATATTTTTATTCTTAAATTCTCCAAAACAGGCAACCGAAGGACAAAAACATTTCATTGTTTGCTTAACTCAGGAGGTACACAATCATCCCAACCCAATTTTTCCAACCACACCTTTTGGATTAATATCTTGGCTATTATTACGCAAGGGATGACTAAACCTAATGGATCATAAATTTTTAATATGTTACTAAGCAATTGTCTTTTTGTTATTTGACCATTAGAATAAGTAATAGAAACATTGAATGATAACAAATCTGATTGACTGCTCCATCGAATACCCAACGTTTTAATACTATCGTTTTTACCGAAATCCAAAATCCCAAATGCGTCAGAAGTCTCTGATAAACCATTTAGAATGACATGACTATTGGAAGCCCATTTTCTTAATGAGAAAGATGCGGATTTTAATATTTTGGAAACTTGATTACAAACAGCGATGCCCTGAACTTCATTATCAAACCCCGTGATTAAATCATCCACATACATATCACGGTTAATCACTTCGCTTGCTGCTGGAAAATTATCTCTATTAATTGATGCTAAATACTTGATGCACTTAATTGCAAGGTAAGGTGCACTAGAAGTTCCGTAAGTAACAGTTTCGCCACCATTTCGCCACAGAATATTTTGAAGGTACCTATCGTCAGGGTGAATTAGAACCTGTCGATACATTTTAGCTATATTGGCCATAACTACGAACTTGTGTTGTCTAAAACGTAACAGAATTCTAAAAATATCGTTCTGAATTGCTGGCCCTATGTACCGAATGCCATTTAAAGATTTGCCTGAGGTAGTTTTAGAAGAACCATCAAATACGATTCGAACATTGGTTGTGAGACTATTCTCTCGAATTACTGGAAAATGAGGTAAAAAACAACGAAACAAATTACAATTGTTAATATCTGTCAATTCTCTCTGAATGATTCGCACTGACAATGTTGGCACTTATCAGTGGAATAATCTAGGGACTCACAATTTATCCCTGTGACGTAACAAACACGATAAAGAGACTATTTTTCCAGGGTGGTTTCTATTTTTTCTCCGTTCTGAGCTTTAATAGGACTGCAACGACAAAAACACAATGATTGCCTTTGAAATTATATATTAATAAAATAATTAATGAGTGGAACAACTTTCACAGTTTTCTTCCTAATTCTAATTAAATCAAAATAATTTACCTTAAAATTAAATGAGTGTGAAAATGATAACTGATCAATACCAAACTAACTAAAAACGCGAAAAATGTTCAAAAAACCGGGTACGAATGTCTCAAATTAAATGGTGATATCACATAGCTTAAACATTAAAAACTTACAGTTTTGGCGTCAAGCAATCTGCTGTCCGTCAGCGCCCAGAGAATTTTATTTTTTACGACTTCCTTAAGTCGGTCCTGACGAACTAGACCTGTTGAGCTTCGAGAGTTGTTCCCGTCTGGTACTACACCAATTTCCAGTACAAACAAATAATACCTTCAGGAGTTTAAAGTTGTGGATTTTGTAAGGGGTTGTGGTTCCAATCACTAAAGGTACTGCGCCCTTTATTACACAATATAACCAATAGCGACTACAGGGGCCCGTGTCAAATTAGACGCCGGGTAAACCAAAAAACAAAGGGGGTGAGAGGGTGCACACAAGTGCCGGTGGGGTCGATGTTTCTGGCTCGATTATCGAACTCGTACTACCTGGGAAGTTTTTTGCCCTGTCCCCTGCAAAGGGGGAATAAGTCAGTCCACCTCCGCGTGGTATTCCCTGGGAGATCGTGCATAAGTCTTACGAGCAGCATGATCGGCTAAGCGGCTGACAAGTCCGGCGGGATTGCGGTAGTGGAATGCTGTCGGCCACATCCGCAAAAACGGCATGGGAGAGAGGAGATTGGAGTAGTTGGTCGGGATAGAGGGGATGAGTCGGGTACCGCTCATCTCCTCGAACTGTAAGGGGTTTTGCATAATGGGACAGTGAATTAAGGGAAAGATTGGAAACTGGTGTAGAGGGATAAGATGGAAAGGTGTAGCATTAATGGGAGTAAAGTAAATGGACCGCTTTTTGGGTCAGAGAGTTTTGGAATTTTCGGGAAGTCGTGAGAGCAAGGATTTGTCTGACCTCGAGCACGCCCGCCGCCACCCCCCCATAGATACTGGAATTGACGGAGATGTAAAAGCCAGGAAGTAGAAAGATCATGGATTGGAAAACTCAGGGCTAACTGGTGCTCCCCATCCTCCCCGCTAATTGGTTGGGTGGATGGTCCAAGGAACGGAGATGGGCTTCCGTGATAGTGTTTTTGGAAGGTAGTAGTGTCCTAACGGATGGATAGTTATGGACCTAATGGCGAAAGCTGGGAAGGTCGCCGTAAGGCAGCTCATACATGTCCCCTGCAAAGGCACACACACATTCTTCAGGTAAAATCTTTATAACATCGGGTGGGAGAGGCGAGGAAAGAGGAAGGAGCCAGACAATTTTTATGGGGCGCCTATTCGAAGGGAATTTAGGGTGTTGAAGCTTCGTTTGTTGCAAGACAGTCTGCAACACTCTCATATGATCCAGCTCCACATACTCATTCATAAATGAGACATACTTTTCTCTAAGTCCTTCATTCCTTTTCAATCTAGTTTCCTGAAGAAGCAACCTCTTAATAGCAATTTGTTTTGATTCTCCTAATTGAAAATGCGATTCCTTCAATGGAATTCGAACGACAAAATTTTCCGGAACTATCACGAGATACGGTCTTTTTGAATTTCCTCACAAGTTTGAATTTCCTCACAAATATTCTCGTCCTTTGTCAGACGTTGTGAGTCATGAGGAAGGTCTTCAACCAGCCAAAATTTTTCAATTTCATTATTTTGCAAAAAATTGCAAGTGACTTGCTCTTTCATTATTGAATTTGGAATACTACCTGACACAACATAACCAAAGGCAGTGTTGATTAAAATATGCTTGTTCTTTCACAGACTAATATTTCCCTCTAGAAGAATTTCCCAAAATACATCTGCACCCAACAATAAATCCACAACTTGCGGCATGTTAAAAGAAGGATTAGCCAGGGGTATGACACTTGGAATAGACCAACCAGAAATATCAATCGCGCATGAAGGGGGATTGTCAGTGATTTTTGGAACTACGAAAAATGCAATATTTCGTTTGAATTGACTGATGGTTGATTTAATAAGTATCTCACATTTTGATCTTGTACTTGACGTTGAATTATTAATGCCTGATACACAAATTCTTACACTCTGCAAATCTGAACCCACTCTTGAACAAAACGACTCAGAGATAAAAGAACACTGACTTCCTAAATCAAGAAGTGCATTTGCCTTATGAAATATACAACAGCAGTAGATTTCAGAAATAGACAGTTTCAAAAATTTGTCACACACATAAATTAAATGATGTTGCTTACAAAAGTTACATCTTGAATCTTGCCTTTTTTCGTTATCACTTAGAAGCAAAGAGTAATGACGCTGTTTTCCTTTAGGCTCTAATCGCATATAATTTTTTTTGAAAAATTGTTCATCTCTAAAGTTTCCAAAAAATCAGCCCGATTTTGAAGAAAATTAAAGAAATCTGTCAAAGTTGGCCGCTTCTTATCTGTCCTCGTCTGCTCCCATTCCCTATTGGTGTTTTTATCTAATTTTAATGAAATCATAAGTATATTATAATTGTATCATCATATATACTATAATTGTGTCCCAATGCTCAGTAGGAAGTTTCAGTGTTTTTAAGGCTCTAAGGTGCTTATTAATTCAATCAATTAACTTTCTTAAATCAGATGATGATTCTTTCCTTAAACTTTCAATCTCAAATAAAGATTTTAGGTGGTTATTAACCAACAATCGAGAATTGTCAAATCTATCGCATAATAGCGCCCATGCATTATTGTAATTTTGAGCAGAAAAATCTAAACTTTGAATTATTTTTAACGCTTCATCACCCAAACAAGATCGCAAATAGTGACATTTTTGAATGTCAGACAGTCCAACATTGTTGTGAAACAAAGCCTCAAATGTATCCTTAAATTCTAACCATTTGTTAAATTCACAATTGAAAGTTGGACACTTAATTGGCGGTAATTTTATTCCATGTAAATTAAAGGAATCTGGGGTTGAATAATTTCTATTTGATACTGTTCAAACTTGCAACAGAATCATTATCCTCATACTTTTTTAGGACTTCTTTTGCCTTTGCTAAGAGACCGTAATAGTTATTTGAAAATATATCTCTCTCTTGACTTTGTATTTCTACTTGATCAAGAGGGCATTCACCTTCAATTTGATATTGAATCGACTCAAATTCATCAAATAATTGCTCTAATTTTGATATTCTAATCTGCAACTCAATGGTATCTTTTATGTCTAATTGTTCTTTAGCCACGAACTTAACGTAGAGAGGATCGAAATATTTTACGAAACTTGTAATTTTTTGCTTAAACGTTCCGCGTTTTCGTATTAAAGTACTCATATCAGTCATGATTCAACAACTTTTATTGTAATAGAATCAGTAAAAAATTTAAATTTCTTCCCTAATTTAATTGCTTGTAGCAAGTTAATAGAATCAGTTTAAAACGGCAAGTGTAATTTTGCTTAATTTCTAAGGTAAGAATTGGCTAGGTAGTTATTACAATGGCACTTCAATCCAACTGACGTCAAATTCTAATAGAAATAATTTATTTCAAAAAATTCCTGGGTTTCAGTCAATTTTATTGTTTATTATTTAAAATGTTACAAATACGTTTCGGTGTATTTCTCCACCATCATCAGTTTGTGTGTATAGTTGTTTCTACCTTCACATTTGACTCTAGTCAAAAAAATTGGCAAGAGAGAGGAACAGAAAAAACTTCCTAACCAGATGCAAGAATTTAGCTATCATACCAAAGTTCATACAGGTGAGGAGAAGGGAGTTTAATTTTGGGGAACAAAAAAAAAAAGGCAGAATCAAACAAAATATTTAAAATTTTTGGACATGTTTTACCTTCACTGCCTAAATATCCTATTAAGTGATTGTTGTTCAAAATTAAAAAATATAGAGAATGAAACCATTAAGGTGAAAAGATATTTACAAGAAAAAATTATTCAGAATGAATTAACAATGTTTTATGATCAACAAGAGCAGAAATACGAAACTAGGTTCAACAAAATCAAGGCAAAACAAAATAACAAATTGGAAACACTGGTAACAAAGAAACATGATATAAAAAACAAATATAAGACTAATGAGGGATGGATAGAAAATTTGACGTCTATAAACATACCAAACAATGTTAAATATGTTCTATCACTTGGTCCAAAATTTTCAATTACCAAAAAACAATACAAACCGGTTCATGAAGTCATAACAAACATCGAACATGGAATCTTCTCATTAAACAGCGATAAAAAAAACGAAATAAGGAGTAAGTTGTTTAATATATTAACAAATTTCAAGAATAGAACGTCGAACAAAGGTGTGCCCAATGATATAAATAAGCTTATATCTGTCATCTGTGTTGAGTAATATATTGGGAAAGTCACAATATCACGTTAGGGACTCATGGAGTTTCTGTGAATTTATAAAAAAGCAGAAAATACCTGAGAACCATCGCATAATATCACTTGATGTAGTATCGTTATACACAAACATCCCGGTAAATTACTCAATACAGTGCATGAGGGATAAATGGGATGAAATAAAAGAATACACATCATTATCCGAAAATGAATTTATTGGGGCGGTAGAGATGTGCCTTAAGTCCACTTACTTCCAGTACGAAGGCAATTTCTATTCCCAAATATATGGAGTAGCTACGGGGTCTCCCATAGCTGCAACAATTGCAAACCACAATGGAAAGTCTGGAACAATGGAATGTCTGGAAGAAAAACTAATACCTGATTTGAATTTCAAGTGTGGATTCTTTAAAAGATACGTGGATGACTGCATAATGTGCCTGCCAAGCCAAAAAGTTCAATACACACTAGATAAATTTAATGCATTCCATTAGACCTTTAAATTCACCATTGAGGAGGGCAAAAACAGATCATTAAACTTTTTGGATATGACGGTTATATATGATGGTAATGGGGAAATAAAAACAAACTGGCACACAAAGGATGTATGGTCTGGTAGATACTTGAATTACCAATCATATGCACCTATACAATATCAATAAAGTGTTGCAACAGCTCTTACTGATAGAGCGATTAAATGGGCACATTATGGATATAGAACAAAAAATCTTGAAAAAATAAAAAAGATACTAATAATGAACAACTATCCCAAAACTTTCTTCGAACTAATTATAAAACAAAGAATTAATAAAATCTACAATTCAAATGAATGGAACAACATAAATAATATAAATAAGAAAAAAGAAGGTGAAATCAAGTATGTATTATTACCGTACATACCAGAACTCAACACAAAAATAAAAAATGTTTTAAAACCACATAATATTACTATAGCGGAAAAAACTAAAAACAACTTGGCAAAAGAATGTTTTACAAAATTTAAACCTAGAAGCGATAAGTTGGACACACCTAACGTAATATACAAGATTGACTGTTTGAACTGTGACAACACATACATAGGTCAAACAGGGCAATATTTAAAGAAAAGAATATACGAACATAAATATAGTTTAAGAAAGGTTAACGAAAATGGAACAGCATTAGCACAACATGCACAACAAAAGTAACACAAAAATATTAATCAATGAAAACAACTATAATAAGAGAAGAATCCATGAAATGATACAGATTAAAAAACATCAGAATGCAATGAATTTCAGATCAGAAAAAAAAAGAGTCAAATGTGAAGGTAGAAACAACTATACACACAAACTGATGATGGTGGAGAAATACACCGAAACGTATTTGTAACATTTTAAATAATAAACAATAAAATTGACTGAAACCCAGGAATTTTTTGAAATAAATTGAAGTACAGCCAGGAAAACATACACAACAATAATAGAAATAATAGTATTGGTAATAGGAGTAAATCGGTAATTGGTCAATGATCCTAAAACTTTGATTCAACTTCACAAATATAATCAGATAATAGGTAATAGATAATCTTTCCCACGTAAATTTTTAAATACAATCAAAATTGCAGTTAAAATCACAATCTAAGTAAGACCAAAGCTGAACTTAATCATAAAAACACTACAGGAATACACGTGAAAAGGAATTGGCTTACTTGATAATCATTGAATATCTCTGGAATCCGGGTTGAATGATCAAAATTATGGTTGTATGTTTGCACACATCTCTTCAATATAGTGGACTGTATTAATATTTTTATTGTCCCTCCTTGTTTGCCCGCTTCTATCTCGATCTCATAGTCACCTGCGGCTTTGTTTTTTACATACGAGCCATGGTTTTCATTTTTTGGAACAGTGAATTTTTTTCCGCGTGTTGTTGAATCGCTATAAAGCGTCTGATTGAAGGATCTAACAATCTCCAGTATTTCAGCCTTGTTTGATGACACTTGACCCTTTTGGTTTCTTAACTTGGTTATGTTCTTCCGTCCTTCCGAGTATATCCTCTTTAGTGCCTTTGTGGCTCCATTTTCCTCTATAACTCTTGTTACTTCTCTCGTATTATATGCTCTTACATCCCTTCTTACCGCTTTGAATATTTATCTGCTTAATTCCCTCAGTCGGTCCGCATTTACATAGTGTATTATCTGGTAGTTCTCTCCTTCCTCTCATGAGTCTCTTTGTATGTTCGCTAAGTTTGTCCTTCTTTGTTGAGTCCCTTGTCTGATGTTTATCTTTCAGGGTCTTTGCAATATATGTAATTTGAATGCTCAATAATTCCACACTCTGGTCTTCTATATTTTTCACTTCATTAATTTTTGTCTCTATTTCTTGCTGGTATTGATCTAGGTTTTTTATGGGTTTCTACCAATTTCCTTCCCTTTTTATCATTTTGGACTTCTCTCCTCTCACGTTTATTTCTACTATTTCTCGCACCATTCTGTGGTCCTACCCGTTGTGAATCTGTTCAGGAATATTTCTTTAATAAATCTCCAATCAGCCTTACGTATTGGGCCGGCATTTGTTGAAATGCGATCTTTATGTCATCGTAAAGGCTCTCAATTTCTTCCTCGGAATGTGAAGTTGTCGGTGCGTAGTCTTGAATAATCTTTAAATCATATCTCGTATCAAGGCTGTATATGAGGTACATCACTCTTGGGCTGATACACTGGATCTCTGTGACATTCTGCACCTGTTTTTTGTTTATTAGAAAACCCACTCCTCCTTGGTTCGCATTTTCTGTTTCTGTGTAGTGGAATACATGTCCTGAGGGCAGAGTGAGTTGTCCGGTATCCTTTCGTTTATGTTCACTTATTCTCAGTATGTCCCACTTTACGTGGGTCAATTATTCTTCAAGTTGGTTGAGTTTCTCGTGTATTGAGAGTGTTCTAGTGTTCAGAGTGCCTATCATAAGTCGTTTTCGCTGGTAGCCTAGTAGAACCCGGTGATTCTTAGCACCCTCTCCTTGCTGTCTTTTCTGTCCGCTACCTTGGTCAGGGATCAGCAAGCCGCCAGCGACTAAGGGCAGCGCGTTTCTTTGTCTCATCATACGAGGGTATTAGCCTAATACTCCTATCACGCTGGTCTGTGCGGGTTGATAGGGGATAGTTTTGGAGTAACATTTCCTTAACTCCAGTTCTAACAGTTATGCCGCTGCGTCTCGGTCGCCAGAACCTCGTCAGCAGTTGTCTAGCAGGGTGTACCACGTTCAGGTGAGGTTGGCATTTGGACTACATATGTCTCGTTTTTGTTTTCGCCCCTTACACCCCCGACGACGACAGGATATTGAGAAGTACTAGTAAAATCACTACTAGCACTCAACAAAGGTATATTATAAGCGTGTCCCATGAATCAGTGGCCTGATTTAGTAAATTTAACGCTCTGAGATGTTTTGATAAGTTGTCAACCAACTTTTTTAGAGATGCCGATGATTCATGTGCAGTTTTGTCTAGGTTAAATAAAGCATTAACATGATTCTGTATCAAAACCTTGTTGTTATTGAAACGTTCACAAATAATATTCCATGCGATTTAATAACTTGTATTTGAGATTTCTAAGCTAGCAATGATTTCTTGAAAGTAGTTTGAATGAATCAAATAATCGAAGGTACCCCGGAATTCTATCCACATTTCGTAGTCCCTCATGTACTTTTGCATTTGAATTGGGAGTAACTTTAATTTCTTTGCATTATGTTTGTTGGAACTATTACTAGAAATAATCGACTCACTACTATGGTTAACAGCAGGAGCATTCTTCTCACAAACTCTAGAGAGGTTGCCGAACATGCAAAATAATTAATTTCAAAGGACTCGCGATCGGCTAATTGGATGGTTCCGTAACTAGTTCCGTCCAAGTGTTCAATTTTACCCGAAGCTTGGTCAAATTCATCCATCAAACCGTGAAATAGTTCTATACGAGATTCTAATTGTTGCAACAAATAGTGTTCATTGATTATTTTTGAGGGAAATCTCTGCCATGATTATGTTTAGGAAATCCTACTGCTATTGAAAATATACTGAACCACTGAACGAAAGACCATCAAACCCTTCTATGTACTCTGAGAAGCTATCGAAGCAAGAACTCACTGATTCATACGTAAATCAGCTCTGAACGACCACGCCCTATTATGGAATAATAAAAAGGAATATGAAAACTCACCCAGAGTCAGGTGCTTGTTTTTCACTTTACTCTTGCTTGAATAAATCACGTATTCGGTTCGATAGGACCAAAATGTTCGTTTGGTTGACGTTGCCTGTGAACAGTAACTTTAGGCCTGGTTTGGTAATTTTAGTTTATTTTACACATACAAAAAAAGGTTTTTATATCGAAATTTTTGTGACTTAAAAAACTTATGTAATTGTAATCTGCAAGTGGGGACTACTTTTTGGTGCTGTCGACTTGTCACCTGCGCCAGGCCCGTACTGGTGGCGCTGTTGCACCCTTGGGCTAAATGGGTGTGGGAGTGGAGACCTCGAATACAAGCACACAGAAACCGGGGACGGCCTCCAACAATATGAACCGATGACATAAAGAGAATGGTTACGAACTGGATACAGATGGCGCAAAACAGGGCCGTTTGGACAGACATGCGAGAGGTCTACGTTCAGCAGTGGACTTCGGGGTCTATATGATGATAATGATGATGATGATGATTAGGCCAACGATCATGTCTAATCATGGATTTTATGTAGGAATTCTTTTTAACATAATTATTTGGAGTATTAGTACTTGGAAAAATGCATATTTTATACTCTTTGAATCTTGCACATACAGATTGTTACTGTACTAAAGGTAAAACAAAACAGAAAATATCCTGTTGACTTCTGGCGTTTATTCTATTACAGCTGGCCGGTCTACTAAACACATGTGTAAAACCTACCAACAATTCGAGTAAAACCATAATGGTTAGTAAAACTGTTAAACAGAACTTGCAAACACATATGTTTTATATGTGTTGCTATTTAGCAACGTGCAATATCCTTAATAGTTTGGCAGTTTGTACTGAAACTCTGGCTTCTGACAATTATAGCCACAGCGCTTCGGAGTACCCAAAAGGGGGCCTGGGGGTAGAATGCTCACCAACTTGCTTACTGCTTGCAAAACAGAAATGGGAATCTGAAAAGTCAATTGTGAATGATATCAGTGAAATACTCCGCCATTTGCTTTTTTACATTGAATATATTCTGGACTACTTCTGCACGATTCGGCTTCTTGGCGGTATCTGGATTCCACTGAGGTGCTGCCCAGCGCCTAGATCGGAGTTTTCCTGTGCTATCATTCCTAAAAACGTGTTTTAAATTGGTACATTAAAAAAATCATATCTTACGTTGGCTCTTCCCAATGCGGCATCTCTTGTGGGTGACCCTCCGGTTCGCTCTTTGCAACAGGGATCAAGGGAGCTCCAAGTCCTTGTGCATTTTGTTGAAAAGCGGTTTCAGCAGCGGAATGAAACCCTTGACTGGCGTCATTTTCTAATGGTCCTCCTTCACCTGCTGAAGCTTTGGAACCTAGGAAATTGACGACCAGATTGCCGTCTTTAACAGTCAGGAGTGGTGACATCTGAAGTCGAATTAGTCGAATAAAATGCTTTTAAAGTTTCTAGTACTCACTCCTGCATATTCATCGTGCAACGCTGGAGCTCCACTGGTATAAATAGTTAACCCACAAAGCACGAAAGCAATCTTCAGGGGTTCCATTTCCCTCCAATATTGGGCTATTAATATTATAACCTTTCTGCGTGAACAAATCAGCACCAATTGGGTACTTAATCTAAGAAAAGTTCTTTTATTCTAATAATAGTGCAGATATGCATATGAACAGTATTTTTTTAAATAGTCTCATATTACAGGCCTATTTTATCGCAATTTGACCCAAAGTTCACAGCATTTTTACATTGCACATTAATATATAATACATTTTATTTCATATTGTCCTACAACAAGGTCGAACTGTTGTTTATTGCCAGCTAGCATGATTGTGAAAAATGTCGGTTTTATCAGATTTAAATTTTGGATTGCCGTGACATTTTTTTCACTGAACAAGAATCAATATTTGCATTTGTTTCGTCACTTTTTACCACGTTTTCGTAGATAAAACTGTAATTATCGAAAACGATTAATTTGATGAATGCAAAGTTTGCACAATGGCAATGGTCAAAAATTATCAAATCTATTTAATGAAACTCAAACGATAGCCTATCTTACTGCCTTAAATTTTTTTTACTAGCAATAGAACTGCAACAGATTTGACTTATTCCTTCTAGCTTCACTGAAAATGTAAAACTAAACCGAAATCTGTAGGAGTACAGCCAAGAAACAAAAACAGAAGCCAGTGCTACTGTGCGCTGCAAACCCGCGGTATTTTTTCTTACTGTGATTTCGGAACCAATAAAAAAAACTCTTCAAAATGCCTCTATATTAAAACTCTCCACTACATGAAAATGCTCTCGATATTCTTCTACCAATACTGTCATTGGGGTCATGCTGGGGCTGTGCTGCAGGCTACCAGCGGGGTCACAGGTGGCGGAGAGTGAACAGCCTCTAGACATAGAGGTGAGCTGCGAGATACGCATTAAATACAATTTTATGACGAATAAGCAATCCTCGACCAAGTAGACCGAATCTCTGCCGGTATAAACAGATCCCGTTTGTGAGATAGCGCACCCTCTTTCCCTTGAAACGTGAAAGCGCTCCTAAAGGCGGTAGAACCAAAAGATGGTCAACGGTGTATGATGCAGAAGGCAACGGGAAACCACTGCATTAAAGATCTTCATGGAAATCCCTAGTAACCAACCAGTAATGTCAGTCAATATTAAATAGAATACCGGAGTTATTCCCCGAATCGGATCTTCGGGCGGGGAAAGTGTGGAAGTGGAAAATCAAAGAAAGATAACATGAGCTTGAGAGTCGCTACCTGGAATGTAAGAAGCATGTACAGGAGCGGCAAAATCCATAATGCAATCAAGGAAATGAAACGGCTACGGATAGATATCCTGGGCGTTGACGAGGTGCGATGGAAGGGATGGAGCCCACGATAATGGGGTGGTCGTTATCATATCTAAATCACTAGTGAAATCGGTAATAGAATCAGTGCCGATATCTGACAGAGTAATTCTTATCTAGCTCAACTCATGACCATTTAACACCAACTTAATGCAAGTATCCGCACCAACAACTAATAGTAGTAAAGACGAGATCGAAAGTTTTTACAAGCACCTCAACGATCCATTGTCTCTATTAAAAAAGACAGACCTATAGCTTTGGACGACTTTAACAGAAGTCAAAGACAGACTGTCGAAGACAGACTGTCGAGACAGACTGTCGAAGACAGACAAATTCCTAGTCTCAGCGCAGTTCTTCAACGAAGATATTAACAGCTTCGATTTTTAAGTATTGATATTGTCAACTGTGTCCTATGAGGATTGGGGATGGAACTCATGTGGACTCCGGAGTCGTCTCGGTGAGTTCGAGCAATTCCTCGGGTCTGAGGGACGTCGATGTGGCGTTAATCGTGGAAACATGGTTGCGCCCCGGAGACAGAATCACAATCGGGGGGTACAGGCTCGAGCGTGCCGATAGGCCCGGTCTAAGGGGTGGAGTGGCCATAGCGATCAAAGCAACGATCCCATACAGGAGACTACCATGCAGGCAGTCAGTAGTAGAGAACGTTGGCGTAGAGCTTTATGATGGTTTTTTGATCTACTGTGGGTACTCTACTTCTACTCGCTTACAGGCCACTGACGTTCACATTTTTTTCAAACACCAATAGGGTGTTGCTTATGGGAGATTTCAACGCCCGCCATCCACTATTTAATAACCCTGGACGGAAAAACGCAGCTGGCAATTTCCTAGCCAGCTACGTTCGCGACAATGGTCTACTAGTTATGCCCACTTCATCTCCAACGCATTATCCAAACAGTGGAATGAACCCATCTTTCCTTGATTTCGGAATAGCCAAAGGACTCGCCAATCTCACGGAGATGGTGGTTATAGATGCCCTCAGAAGTGACCATTTGCCCATTTACCTCGACATTAGGGATTTAAAGCGCACACAAACGAACGACTTTCGATATTCATACGAAAATTTCGATTTTTGCGAATATCGGAAACGACTACAAGACCTGACGTGTATTCCGGGCCAGATTGATACTGTCGAAGCTCTAGAGCATGCGGTAAAAGGTCTGACCAGGAATATACAACGGACACAGCAAGCTTTGGCCAAAAAAATTCCGAACAGACCGCGGAGCGACAACCTTGCACGAGACATCCAGAGCGAAATTTCCGCATACAGGAATTTTACCTGGGCGGAAAAATTGCGAAACTTATCTCCCCGTGACAATTCTTTGTGGAAACTGTCGAGAAGTCTACGAAAAGGCTACGAGCAAGTCCCCGCTCTTGAAAAAGAGGGCGGAGTTACATTACCACCAGCGACAAATGCGAGCTGCTCGGACTTTTTGGCAGAAGTACACAAAGTCCAACCAGCCCTTCAGGATAACGAAATAGAAAGACAGACCGCTGTTTTCGTAGAACGGAAGTATCCTATACCACCCTCGATTTTGCATTCCTATATAACAACCCCGTCGGAGATACAATCGTGTCTTCAGCGCCTCCCTAGCCGAAAAGCCCCCAGACGGCATCCCTTATTTACTCCTCAAAAACTTAACGCGGAAAACTATAGAGCTAATAGTACAAATAGTCAACGCAGTCCTTAAATTGCAGCACTTCCCACAGGACTGGAAAAACGCTGTAATAATTCCTATCTTAAAGCCGGCTGATCCCGCCTCTTATAGGCCAATTTCCCTCCTAAACTCCCTCGGCAAATTAACAGAGAAGGTTATCCTATCGAGACTACAGGCAGCAGCCGAGCTTCGAAGTTTAATCCCGGATGAGCAGTTTGGCTTTCGAGCAAGACACAACACAACGCTGCAGACTTCTAGGATCGCAACGGATGCCTATGAAGCGTTTAATAAGCTTCAAAGTACGGTAATGCTGCTTCTCGATATGGAAAGGGCCTTCAACACAGTCTGGCACACAGGCCTGCTGTATAAGTTGTTTGCCGTACATTCACTGCCACTCTACCTAGTTTCCCTTATAGCGTCTTACCTAAAAAACCGTACCATCCAGGTGAAAGTGGAGAATTCCATTTCTGCCAAAAGACGCATCGCGGCAGGAGTACCACAAGGTACAGTGATTTCGCCATTGCTGTATACATTGTATACAGCAGACATTCCAAAACTTCCCACTACAAAAATAGCACAATACGCGGATGATACGGCTATCTACACATCGTCTTTCTATGCTCAGGCTGCGAAATCTCGCATTGCGCATCACCTAAGTTTATTGACGCCGTATTTCGATAAATGGAAACTTAAAGTGAATCCCAGGAAGACTGAACTTATTATCTTCTCGCGCAAATTTACTAACAATAAAATCATATCGCCACTCATGGTGCAAAATACTCCAATCCAGCCAGTAAAAGAGGTGAAATACCTGGGATTCAAACTAGACGCCCGACTTCACTTCAACAAGCATGTTGACTATGCTGTACAAAAGACTGCCATGGCCCGAAGAAAGTTGTGCTCTCTTCTGGCGCCAAATTCTTTCCTATCACCTCGAAATAAACTTCTGCTCTACACCTCCACTATAAGGCTCATACTGACCTACGGCTCCCCTGTCTGGCACTCTGTCCGTGATTCCACGAGACGACGTGTTCAAAGGACCCAAAATAGGTTCCTAAGAGGCGTCCTATCGGCTGACAGATACACCAGAATAACCGAAATGCATGAAGCTACAGGGATGGCCTATATAGCCGACTATATAGATACCATCGCTGAAAAATTTTATCATAGCGGATTGCAAGGCTCAGTCCTCACGCGAAATATCACCCAAGTAAGAGCAAACGATCGCCCAACCCATGGTCACCTGTATAAGCGACTTCCCATATTTTATGAGGATTTTGTCCCTGACAGTACGTGACGACAAAAAAACATTGCCTGCCAGTTGCAGACAGTTGTTTCTAGCAGGCTGGAATCGCACAAATCCAACATAACGTGACTTGACGGGTTCGTCCTGCCTCGTTCTGGCTGGTCCTTGCATCGATCGGGGCGGGGGCGGATGGATTTGGTCATCTAGTTGAAACTGCCGGCGGTTAACGCCACGGCTGACAGTATCAAACTTAAAGGTCGAAGCAAAAGGGGTTTTTGGCTTCCCTTCAGGAAGACCTTTTTTCCTTAATGAATGCCCCTCGAATAAAAGCAAAACCGCCACTTCAAGACTATCTCCTGACGTTGTCGTGCGTATGGCTAGCTCGGGAATGTCCATGTTAGGGCACTGCCCAGGTAATGGACGACTTAGCGCGCCTATTTAGATCATGGGCAAAGAGCAACCGGCCGAACATCTGGCTAGACATGGGAGTTATGTTTTTTAACTTTGTTTGTGAATTTTATTAAAGGGAATGTTCAATAAATTTTTATCTATCTATCTAGTGGGGGCTTTGGAATGGGCCGCAGAAATGACCCGGGTGACCGCCTTATTCAATTCTGCCAGGACAACGACGTTTTTATAACAAACACCATTTTCAAACTACACCAAAGAAGACCTGCACCTGGACGTCGAATGCGGAGTCGGATGATATGACTGTCCGCAATCAGATCGACTTTATCTTGGTAAAGCAACGTTTTAAAGTTCGCTAATTCCCAAACGACTGGCTTAAATCTGAGTTCATAACTATACCAAAGAAAAGCACGGCTTAAAAGTGCGAGGAATACAGAACTATTAGCCTAATGAACCATATGTTGAAGGTATTTATGCAAATCATTGATGGTCGGATATATGCGAAGTGTGAGGATTATCTAAGTGAAACGCAATTTGGGTTCCGTAATGGCCTCGGTACGAGGGAAGCACTTTTCGGCATTAATGTCCTTGCCCAGAGAAGCCGTCATATGTGGGCTGATGTTTATGCCTGCTGCATGGACTTTCTAAAGGCATTCGACCGTGTTAGACATGAAGTCCTGGTGGATACTCTCAAGTTGATTGGACTGGGCGGAGCGGATATCAGAGTAATCGCAAACTTATACTGAAATCAGACGTCGATAGTCAGAGTGGAAAGAACCACCACGCGAGAAGTAACCATCAAGAGTGACGTGAGGCAAGGATGCATCCCTTCGTTGCTCTTCAATGTGTACTCAAAAATAATTTTCAAAGATGCACTTTCGGAGGCAGCAGTGGGCATTGTCATTAATGGCGAATTGATAAATAACTTGCGGTACGCGGATGACACGGTTCTGTTGGCCTCTAGCTCAGAAGATCCACAGCGGAGTTTGAACGGTGTGGTAGTAAAGTGCGACGCAGCTGGGTTTGAACCAAACATAAAAAAGACCAAAGTTTTAGTAATCAGTAAACAGCAAAATATCAGAGCTGATATCAGAGTCAAAGGCGTGAGCTTGGAACAAGTTCATCAGTTCAGTTACCTAGGCAGCGTTATAACAGAAAATGCAGATAGCCACACAGAAGTAAGATCAAGGATAGAACAAGCACGAGCAACTTACTGAAAAATGACCAACGTTCTAGGATGCAGGGACCTAAAATTATCCCTACGAATCCGAGTCCTGAGATGCTACGTATTGTCTACACTATTGTACGGAGTTGAGGCTTGGATCATCAACAAAAACGAAGAAAGTCGGCTTGAAGCGTTCGAGATGTGGACCCACAGGAGATTGCTAAGAGTCACGTGGTCTGAAAGAATCACCAACGTGGCAATACTGCAGCGCTTAAATAAGACCACTGTGATCCTCTCCACTATAAAAAATAGGAAACTAGAGTATTTCGGCCATGTCATGAGAGGAGAAAAATACAGACTCTTACAAAACATCATGCAGTGTAAAATACATGACAGCCGCGGACCAGGCAGGAGAAAAACGTCATGGCTGAAGAATCTGCGCAAATAGTACAAAACGAGTTCACACACGCTTTTTAGAGCTGCCGTGGACCAAGTACGGCTAGCGTTGTAGGTAACCAACGTTCTGAAAGGACACGGTACATAAGAAGAAGAATGCTCTCACTGACCCCCCTTTTCTTACCGCAACCAGCACCCTTCCTTCGCAGATAATTTTTTCTTAACCGTCCGCCCCAGTCCTGGAGATTTGCGCTTGCGCATGTCATTGCCATGTTGCCACTATATTTGTTACCTAACCATCCGCCCCAGTCCTGGGCATTCGCCTTGCTCGGATAGTGACTCATAACGATGAACGACTAATGATAGCATTAGCATGAATTTTAGCAACAGCAACCGAACTAAAAACGTGCTTGAACCACAAGAAACTGTGCTTTCTGAGGTTATAATTTCGGTTGCTGTTGCTGAAATTGATGCTAATTTTATCATTAGTCGTGCATCGTTAGGAGTCACTATTCAAGCAACGCGAACAGCCAGGACTTGGGCAGGATGGGTAGGTAACAAATATCTGCATAGCGGCAGCATGGCAATGAAACGCGCAAGCACTAACCTCCAGGACGGTTAAGGAAAAAATGTCTGCCCTTCCTTCACCTCTTCACACCCTCCGCGTTGCCGGTGGTTGAGATAATTTTAACCCAAAATGCATTATTGCACAAGGAACCAAACAGATACGATCGGGAATATGAGGGGATACTTAAGGAGAGAAACACTGCAAGACTAGTACTGAGTCAGGATCCCGCTGAAGACAACAATAAATTCAGACAACTAAGAAGAAAGGCTAATAAACAACTAGAAAGAAAAAAGGGAACAACAAGATGAAGAGCTGCAGCAATCGGAAGCAGATGGACGGAACAACGCCAGGAAATTCTAGAAGACAATAAGAGGAAGAAATAATGGCTTTAGAACCAGAGCCAACAACACCATCAAAGACTACAACGGCGATCTAATAACCAGGTAAAACCAATTACTGCAAACAGGGGAAGAGTATTTTGAACAACTACTTAACCAGGGTGATGGAAACAACGAAGAACCGGCCAGCATCCAAAATGCGGAAATGCGAGGAGAATATCCTTCTCGAATGGAAATTGTGAACTTTATAATAAAGTTGAAAATCAATAAATCTCACTCTAATAACACGCCGGAAACACAGTAACGTCCCAACTAAACGAACTCATAAATACGACCTCGAAAAGCCAGAACATCCCAGAAGACTGGAAAGTCAGCATATTAATCCTCATACACAGAAAAGGAGACAAAATGGTATGCAAAAATTGATAGTGTGAAAAGAGTTAAGATCTGGGACACGATGGCAGAATTCGGCATACCGGACACACGAACTGAACTAATTTGATCTGAATTTTAGATCAATAATTTGGTGCCACTTTGAACGCCACTACGCATGCAGTTAAAAAAATGGAACCTGGTACTTGCCAATTAATCGACAGCCATAGAGAAGGCAAAATTCAAGATATTTTGGTTGGGGAATTTGTTGTTTGCCCTTTTCTGATTGGTGCATCGAAAGCGTCTGCTCTTGGTCTAGTGGGCGCCGTACGTATGTATAGTTTTTTTTTGGTCTGTTATAACTTGTTTGTTGATTTTTGCATTGCTAATTGGTTCTTTTTCCAATTTTGGGTTTTGCTTCGTTACGATTAGCTCATATTAATAGTGGTGTCCATAAGCATTGCACACTTCTAAATATATTCTTGCTGCCCTCGGAATACTGCTGGTAAAGTAGCTTCACTGCATAACTGCAAGAGTAGCTTGGGGTGTTTCACCCGCCGCGCACCTGCGTTTCAAGTTTTGAGCGCCTTCAACCATCATTGATAATCAGCTGGCACCGTTTTATATTTGTACAAGGTTCAGATTTTGGATGATACAGAAGTTTTGATCAAACTTGAAACTTTTTAAAAAACCTTCGTATGAACAAAAGTAAAATCATGAAAATATGTTTAAATTAAAATGACATAGTTGTACGGGGTTTCATTCCAAAATTAAAGTATTGCTGGATGCGCTTCTTTTGGCAACAATGGAAAATCCAGAGAAATTTAAGCGGGAAACTCACAAAAGAACTTTCAGTCTATTCGGAAACTTCCGACCGTTTCGACCGGATTCTGAGCCTAACTGTTCAGTTCTCGCGATATTTGAAGTGATTTTTTCTCGCAAAAAAGCGGGGTGTGGAAAGCCTTTTCAAGAAAGTTTGCTTTTTAGGCGAAACGTTTATAAGTCCGCTTCTCTACGAGTGCTTTTCTTGGTTTGCATCAGTTTCCCGTAAAAGCTACTCCGAATAGTTTAATTAAAATAGGTGCGACTATGCAGTAAGAATGATGGACTATCGCAGTGAAACTAATGGGACCATCGATTCGAAAAATGAGCCGCTTATGTCTTCTGCTGGATACACTCTTTCAGCAATAACATTGTTTTTGATCGGATTTTTTGGCTTTTTCCTCAATTCGTTCGTCATATTGCTAATGTTGAAGAATAAGCAAGTAATTACAAGCCACATCGCAAGGAAGCTGTTTTGCTGATGTTTTCGGTTTTTTTTTGCAGCTGTGGACACCGACGAACATTGTCCTTTTCAATTTAGTGTGCAGCGATTTACTAGTGTCGATTTTCGGAAATCCGTGGACGCTTGTTGCTGCTGTTTACCACCGATGGATTTGGGGGAGAACCATGTGTGTGACTTATGGGTTTTTTATGTCGCTTTTTGGTAAGTGTTTATTTAAGACATGTTGGAGGAACTACAATAGCATTTCTTAATGGGTGTATTCTAGGATTCCGAACCCTTGTAATATTCTTGATTGGTGTTAAATTTTCTTTTTTATTTTACAAAATGAAGCAAATTAAGTCAAGCTTGGTTTTGATGAACTTTTTAACGTTTAACTATATCTGATTTCGTCAGATTTGTTGCTGTAACATATTTTATTAACCATATTCTGTGCACACGAATCGAGTTTTCCTATGATGCAAGTATCTTGTCTAATTGTTGATGATTATTAAATCGCGTGGTTATTTTATTGGTCTTACTTTTTTAAATTTTTAGCTGTTCTTCACGGTTTCTATAGCGTAGTTGTCTCAATTCGGTAGTTATGCATTATTCCACATTCTGTTGCTTTGGTCTACTTTTGCTTTAAGAGCTTTCGAGTTCGAACACTTTGGTATTTGAAATTCAGGTGAGTTTATTCCGAAATTCATTCGGAGATGTTGACTAATAATTTAATAAGCAATAATAAAACAACTTGGATTATACGGAAAACGCTAGGAAGTCGATGGTCGGTCGTTCAAATAAAGGCGATTTTAAACACTACCCAGTTTGCCTGTAGCCATTAAAAGCAACGGATTGGATCCTATTCCAGGTTATTATACAGGTTTTCAAAGTGATCACAAATTTATTTAATACGGAGAATTTCCAATGGGTTTGTTTGACCTATGCCTTCGCAAATAATCGATTTTCGAATTTTTTCTCCAAATCCGTTTGAGCTTTACGATATTAATTTTACTGTGTATATTTTCCTGACTGTATATCAATTTAATCCAAAAAAAAAATTCCTGGGTTCCAGTCAATTTTATTGTTTATTATTTAAAATGACACAAATACGTTTCGGTGTCTTTCTCGATGAGGAAAAAAAAGTATTTGTGAGATTTTAAATAATAAACAATAAAATTAACTAGAACCCAGGATTTTTTTTTTTGGATTAAATTAATTTTACTTAAAGTTAACAACTAGTGGAATGATATTTTATAATGGTTTTTGTTGTTCATCTCTTTGATTAGAACATAACTTTTATTTTTACTTCTTCGGGAACTTCAATCTGCGAGAACAATTTTCTCAAGCACAAAGCGCTTTAACGCAACATTTTCTCTGGCAATTGTTCGTATTTACCATGGCCAGTCACTTAAACAAGCCAAGGAGCTTATTAGCTCTGAGTATTTCCCAGGGAAACAATTAAAATTTCAATTGCCTTTTTTATTATTTTCAATGTGAAGCTTGGCTCACACTAACAACTAGTCTAACGATCCTTTGTAATGGGCTTCTGTTGATCAGTTCATGCTTTTGAATAAAAAAAAGTTAGCAACGCTTCATGTTGTTGGTTTTGCCTGGACTTTTACCCACCAGATTAAATTCTATGAAGAGCAAAGCACCTTGATAAAATATTTCATTTTAAAGAATTTTTCTAGCCTATTTTAATTTTTTTTCTGAATATTTATAGTAGTAAACATCTTTAGTTCTAAAAAAGGCTATCGACCTATCGGTCTTTCTGCCCTTGTTTAATACATATAGTCTAAATTTAAATTAAAACAAATATGAAAATTCTCTTATTCTAGGTTAACAATCTTATTAAATAAACTTTCCAATTCTAATGACAAGAAAAAAATATTTTATTGTCCAGTAGTCAGTTGCGTTTGTAAGTGTTCAAGTAGCGTTGATGTAGGGAAACGGAAGCGGGATTGTCTGGTTGGTCTTGTAAGACAAAGGGGATTCAGTATGGTCCAGTTGTAGGGGTTGTTTGTCCATTTTGTCTGTAGATGTATGAGTCTTTCCGAAATCTTTGTCATGTTTGTGCGTTCGTATAGTAGTTGGGTGGAGGGGTTGTGTAGTGGGTTTTGGGGGTTTCTTATTCGTGTTATTAGTCTAAGTTCAATTTGTTCTGTTGTTTGTGTATAAAGTTTTGTCCTTTCTGTTCCGTTGGTCATGAGTATATGTCCAAAGTCTAGCAAGGGTCTACAAATAGCTTTATATATTTTGGTGGCGGTGTTTGTGCTAATTCCTCTGTCTTTGTAGGTTAGTGATCGGAAGTGTTTTGTTCTTTTTATCGTTTCTGTTCTGGTGTTTCGTATGTGTTTAGTAAATTTAAGTTTCTGGTCAATTGTGATTCCAAGGTATTTTACGTCGTTTTTTGGTTGTGTCGTTTGGCCGTCTGCAGTTATTGTAGGGGAGTCAGCGTTGAGTCTGTAGTTTGTGAGCAGAAGTTGGTTTTTTGACGCGTTTGGTGTTAGTCTCCCTTTATAAAACCATGTCATTGTGTTGTTTGTAAGTGTTTGGAGTCTTTGATCTGCTCTCTCAGTAAATTTGTCATGTACAATAAGTGCCGTGTCGTCAGAGTATTGTAATATGTATGCCGATCTGTCGATTTGATTTTTGTCTGGTAAGTTGTAATTGTATATGTCATGGTAGTAGATATTGTAGAGAAACGGTGAGAGCGGGCATCCTTGAGGGAGCCCTTGTTCAGGGAAAAAAGAAAATGACAGTGTTTTCTCGATTCGTACTTGTAGTTGTCTGTTTTCTAGTAAGTTCTTTATGGTGTGTAGTAGATATATTGGTGTGTGTAGTTTGTATAGTTTGTATAGTAAGCCTCTATGCCAGACACTATCAAAAGTCTTGTTAATGTCCATAAACAGGCAAGCTGTCTTTCTGTCAGTTAGGTGGGTTGTTTGTATATTGTTAGTCAGAGTGAAGAGTGGGTGAATAGTCGAGTGCTGATGTTTGAATCCGAACAGTTTTCCCAATTGCTGCCTTATTATGTACTCAAAAACCTTGCTAAGTACTGGTAGCAGTGTAATTGGTCTGTAATTGCTCGGTTGTGTATTGTCCAGTCCATTTTTGGGTATAAGGATTATTAAGCCGTTTTTCAATGTTTTTGGAATTATGTTATTTCTGATGCAGTTGTTCAATTCAGTTAGGATCAGTTTGTGTGTTTCTTGAGTTAGGCTTTTCAAGAGTTTTGCCTTAATTTTATCTTTCCCCGGTGCCGTGTTTTTGATATGCGCTAGGGCTTCATCGTACTCTGTGTCTGTGGTCAGTTTGTAGGTATAGTTTGGTGAGCTGTTAAAATAGTTCAAGTACCAGTCGTTGATCAAGTTCCAGTTGTCATTGTCGAAGTTAGTGTTTGTCGATATGCTGAAGGCCCTTTGATAGTGTCTGGCGAACGCGTCCGCTTTCTCTTTGTCTGTGTAACGTTCTATTCCGTTTTCGTCAATTGTGTCAGTAGTGCCAGTTTTTTTGTATTGCGCTAGTTTCTTAATTTTTCGCCAGTATGTTTTGCCTTTGTCTTTTTGTATTTCTTTACATGTTTCTAGCCATTTGTCTTGTCGGTATTGTCCAATCAAAGTTTTAATGTTTCTGTTAAGTTGGTTCAGTGTCTTTTTTGAGTCGTTGTTTTGAGTGTTTGTATATAGTCTGTACAGTTCTCTCTTATGTTTTATGAGTCTCAGTATGTATATGGGCAGTGTATGTTGGAAGAAAGTATTTTTAATTCCCGGGCTAATTTTTTCCTATGGCTAGTGAAAGTTGTTGTTGTATGGTTTCTATTGAAATGGGCTGTGCTTGAGATTGAATGTAGTCATGTATATGTTGTTTCGCTTTGTCTATGTCAGTCTTTGTTAGGTTTAACTTTTTCTCTATAGGAGGTGTACTGGAGGTAGGTTGCGTATGGTGTAAGTCTATGTTAAACGTAATAGCCAGGTGGTCGGATCCAAGTTCGTTGGTTAAGTTTATGTTGTTGATGGTGTTTGTTAAGTTTCTTGTGTGCAGTAGAACGTCTGGTGTTGAATCTGGGTTTGCGGGCATCAGAAAAGTTGGTGGAGTGTGCTGTTTTATAAAGTCGGAATTTTGTAAAAATCTTTTAAGTTGTTTCGTTTTGTTTCTGTTCATATTAAAGTCGCCTATAATTATTGCATATTTATAGATACTTTTTGCACTTTTTACTATTGCATATTTATAGATGGAGTGTGGGTGTATGTATGTCAGAAATATGTGTATCAGGTCGTTTAAGTAGGATATGGTAAAATGTAGACAGTCGTTCAAAGGGTTGTTGAGGTGGGGAGAATATTTATAATTTGATTGGTTTCTTGGTTTAAATTGTATAATCAATACCTACCATACAGAAAAATACAAATATAAATACAAAAATCTTCAATAAACAATTATTTTCATTGAGTTAGTTTATGAAACACTTACTATTTTAGCATTGTCTACAGACTTTTATTGTGTGACTGAATTGCGGATGTTGTGTATGTAGAGAGGATCGAAAATATCCCATTTAATACTGGTTTCCCAACTTTAAAGTGCATTTTCTAAGTTTAAAATGTAGACCTAGGCTTTGTGCAAAGACAAGATAACTCTCTTACCGCAATAAAGCATGCGCATATGCCAACATAGCATGCGTCCATAAAACCAAAAATGTTGTCCGCTAAAACAAGATATGTGCATTTACATGACATTTAAAACCTCTTTATTGCGTATTTTGGATAATCCGCTTCCTATCTGCAGGAATAAGTTATGTGACTTTGATCAGCAGATTGCCTTGTTGCTCTGCATGGTAATTTTTTTTATAAATCGGACACAGCTGCATGGAGGACGACAGCATGCACGGTTCAATAGAAAATATAAAACAAGATGCTCCCGTTTACACGTTTTGTATGGCCAGAACTTCTCGATGAAACAAAAAACCGTTTCAAAATTAGTAGAAAAATTTCCAAAATTCTTAATTAAAACACACTTAAGAATACATCTGGCAAAAAGTCAACTGTTAAGTGCAAGTCCGTACATCACAATTTAAAGAAATTAATGTAGTTGATAAAGGCCGCCCTCCAAGTTTTAAACACTCATATTTTCAAAAGTAAACTTTGAACCCACATATAACGAGTTTGATTTGATTTTAAAGAATTTTCCCACTATTACAAATCACCAAAAGCTCGTCAGGATACTTTGACAAGAATTTACAAACGGACTGTCCATTATCACTATCACTATACTTGTATCTTGTAGACATTTGGCGGTTTTTACCAACACATTTTCTAAAAACCTCTGGTTTTAACATACAGGGTGATCCAAAATTGGCGTCATTCTTCTTGGGGATGTTGCCTGGAGGTGTTTAGGGAGTACAGGAAAAATATCAAAAAAATAACTCTAACTCAAAAACTGAGATAATTGCAAACAACTAGATCAGAAATTATGCAACAATGTTTTTCAATATAATCTGCTTCATTAACAATACGTAAATACCTTTTGCTTTTTAAATATCAAAAGCTCAAGTGAAAATGGAGGATTTCAACAATACCTACTATAAAAAGTTATGGCTCAATGATCTATTTAGAATTAAATAAAGTGAAGAAGAAAAGTCAGTAACCTACAAATTAGAAAAATATTTTGGTGAATGGTGATAAAACGAAATTCTTAGATATGAATCTGTAGGTTTGAACACAACCGTTTTGAACCGTGGACAACTTACAAGAGGTGTTCTAAGTTCGTTCTGCCCGTTTAACTCTAACCATGTTTGTGCCCGTGTAATCACGTTATTGTGCAATATTCGTAGTATTACTCGGTTCAGATATTGAGCAGGTTTTTGTATTCAATTAATTAACTCCTGCTCAATTTGGACCGATGTTCGGTAGACTAGAGATAATGGCTAATGTATCCTTGTGTCCCATGTATCTTGCATACATGTTAGAAATGTAGCCAGTCCACGCGTATTATCCGGTGCACAGTTGCCTGGGAAAGTGCCAGGTGTTGCGCAATGCTCTCAGTACTCCTGCAAGGTGCTGCTGGAATTATCTCCAAGACACTTTCCTCTATGTATAGAGCCTGGGCACCTCTTGGTCGTCCACTATCTGCCTTAATTCCTGGAGCCTATCGTCCAGTGTCTCTAGCACTTTGAATCAAGCGGCGCAGGACATGTTGACGTCAGTTCTTACAGCTTCTGCTATGTTGAAATGAAAATGACAAAAAACATTATTGCCGCATTGAATTTTTATCAAAAAATTGTGAAGAGTAATTTTTTAATATCAAAAATGTACATAATTTGAAGTCAAAATCGTAATTCTTCTTTTCGAATGTTTAAGAATTCCAATAGGCTACCAATCAAAATGAACCATTTCAAAATAAAACTTCACAACAAAGTTGAAATGCGACTTTCAACTGTTAATATTTTCTAGACATTTTCGGAAAAAAAATTCTATGTTTTATTCGTGCTCGTCAAGTGAGCCTCTTCATCATCAAACAGCCATTTGTGTCCACTGCTGAACATAAGCATTCTCAGCACGTTTCCACATCTTATATGAGTTCTATAATCAATTATGTCTTGAACTCTGGTTTGTTGGCGAACGGTGATATTTGGGATTATATCTTGTGATACCAAGCATAGCTCTTTCCGTTGCTCTTTGAGCTATTCGCAACTTGTGAATCTATTTCTTCATAAGTGTGAGCGTTTCTGCGCCATAAGTTTGGACGGGCAAGACACATCGTTCTTAAATCGGAATATTACTTTTGAAAATATCCCGAAGTTTGCCAAATGTTGATCACCCCAAGCCCATTCTCCGTTGAATCTCACTCAGTTTTATTGTCTCTACCTAGCCTGATTTCATGACCCAATCCAGACCAGGACCCGTCGATATTTTTCCACGATCATTAAAATTATTTGCAAACAGTAGAATGTCGTCTGCGAAACGGAGATGATGAAGTCTCTCTCGGTCAACGTTTATAACCCTAGTCTCCCAGCTTAGTGTTTTAAAAACACATTGGAGAACTGATGTGAAAAGTTTTGGGGAGATTGTGTGTGATATCTCTATATTTTGAATTTATTGGTTGGTTTATGAAGCATTGCACTTGCGGTTGCATTGGCGTATATGTATTGGATGAGCTCGGTACCTGACGACTTGAAGATGATCATTTGTTCCATAGCCACTTGTGAAGCCAGGCTGCTCTCTAGGTTGGTAGAAATCAGATTTTTCTTCGAGACGTTTTACGATTATTTTGGTGAACAGCTAATCGAGATATGATAGAAAGCTAATAGGTCTATAATTACCACGGTCTAGAAGTAGTAAACATCTTTATTTGTAAGAAAAGGCTATCGACCTATCGGTCTTTCTGCCCAGTACCACGGTCTATTATATCACTTTTTTTATATAGCAGAATCATCACAGCATTATTCCATGTACTTTGGGAAGGTACCGGTACGGATGCATAAATTGAATGGCAATTCTAACGTGTTGATTAATCTCTCTCCCCATGTTTAATGGACTCTAAACCACTCCGTCCTCTCCAGGTGCTTTATTATTCTTCATTTCCCTTATTTCATTCTCGACCATCTACGGATATGTCTTGTATTTCTTCTGACCCTTGATTTAAGACCTTTGGGTGACGTGCACTTGCACAGATCTCCTCTTGGCTTTCCTGGAAACTATAGAGCTCCCTGTAGAATTCCTCTGTAATCTGCAGTAACTTTTCCTTATTGTTGGTTTGTGTATCGGTTTTATCTTCGAGGGTAAAGATTTCTTTTTGCCATTTGAGATATATCTTTATTCAAGCTTCTCAGTAGAGCTCCGGTATCTTCCTTCGGCAGTTCTCATCTTAACCTCATGAGGCCTTTGGTACTTTGTCGAAGCTTGTTATCATTTTTGCCTGTTTTTTTCACAATATTGATTCTCTGCACGCTTGACTGCATCTAGTGCGGTATTGTCTACAGCTTTGGTATCAATCGGGTCATGTCCAAATTGGCTGATACACTGTTCTTGAGAATTCTTCAATATTGGTAGGTGTTTTCCATCTCTTCATTCTCTCGTAGTCGATGTCATTTTTTATTTTCCCATCTGGGCTCATCCATGTATACCTACGGTGTTCCTTTTTCTGGGAAAATCTGTTCATGAGCTACACATTTTGTTGGAGAAGAAAATTAATCAACACATCTCGCTATTCGTTTCGCTCTCCTAGGTTAAAGTTGCCCAATATAGTCTCCGATATTTCTTGTTTCTTCCCAACTTTTGCGTTGAAGTCGCCAATTATGAATGTGTAGTGGTATTTGGATTCTTGAAATGATCTCATAAAATCTTTGTAAATGTAAATTTAATTAAATTAATTTCGGCAAATATCCGTGTTACTAGTGAAAAAAATTCTATATAAACTTCGGTCGAGAAGGCTATTAAATACCTCGCACATTATATCCTGAAGCGAGCGCGTAGCGCTCAGGATATAAAAGTGCTCGGTATATAATAGCTTACTTCTCGACCTAGGTATATAATATACTATTTTGTTACGTTAACTTTGATAATAATTGTAAAGAAAATTTTTATTTCAATACGCAATTCAATAAAATATTTATCGTTTTGATGATTTTTCATGCCTCATTTCAATTGAAAACGCTAATGTTTCAAATTGTATAATTGAGAATATCTCACGTTAGCTGTAACCCGACCATATGCAGCCTGCATTTGTTGTTGCATCGGGTGTTAAAATTTTCAGCACGATTATGGTTAAAACGCAAACTATTTCGAACTAATATATTTCTCGATTCAACAACATTTTAGATGTTAATTCTCGTTTTGCTTCATTAATGTTTGTGGCGTTATACGGTGTCCAAATACGGTGACCTCTTTAAAAATCCATTTTTGATAAAACTGTTTCAGTTGTTGTTTTTCAACCAGAATCATCAAGAGGTATGCAGCAAACCCTTTTCACCACAGTAGGACTGTTTCAGAACTTTGATGTCCAAGTCTAATTTTTATTAAAAGCTAAAAGGTATATTTTCGAAAAGTTACCACATAAATTCTTACCTATCAATTTACCCGAATAAGGCAAAAAGTAGGAAAACGAGGTAGTTATATTGCAATTCTTCCAACAAAATAAATTTTACTCAAACTCTGATTTGCAGATCTGTTTTACGAGAGAGAGATTAAGGGAATTATATCGAAAACAAAAATTCATGTTTTCAAAAGTCAAGCAGCACTAAAAATGCAACCTTAAGAACTTACTAAACCGAATGATTTGAAAATATGGTCTTTTGTGTGAACCAGTTTAATCTAAAAGTGCGTTTACACTTGGCAAGTTTACTGTCGATAATTACTTGGTCACTAACGTTGCTTGCTATTTTCAAGTCACGTTTTCCTCAAATTTTTCAAACATTTCAAATTACTACCACTCGCTTACGATTAGCATGTCGAGAAGTGATGAGGATATTTGTGGCTAATCAGTTTTTAATAAATTTCCAAACTATTGACGATGCAATTATAAACTGGCCTCAAGTAAACAGCACACGATAGAGAAAAGTTTTTGCACAAAACTTTCGTCTTTTATGCGGCTTTCCGGAGCAATCAAACAGTGACCACGTTTCGGTGTAAAAGTTTTTCTACTTATTAAATAAGTTAAAAGTTGGGATAACAGAAAATTGAGTTTTCATACAATCAGCTTACTTCATAAACATTGATTCATTTCATTAAATATCGAAACAAAACGAATCCAATCATGGCACTAAATAGCTATTGAAACGTTTGCAATTTGTCAATCACACGTGCCTTACTGTAGAAGGCAGATATATTATCCTTAGGTAAAGTGCTTATTGTGGTCGTTTTTCCAGGCATAACGTCGATAACCACACTGACTGTTCTGGCCTTTGAAAGGTTCTTGATGGTTTCCAGACCTCTGAATCGCAACTGGGCGAACAGAGACGCTGGTTACGTAGTATTGGGAATCTGGATTTATTCCTTGCTTTTGACAACGCCCCCTTTGTTTGGTTGGGGAAAATACGTTAATGAAGCGGCCAACATTAGGTAAGTTTTTAATTATATAGGGTGATTCACCAATGGTGTCGTTCCTTTTGAGAGGTTATTGAAGTTAAGCTGGAAGCTATGGAATCAATTTTGAAAATTATGAGGTCATTTTTCGAAGTAGATTTTAGATGCAAGTGATTAATTTTAAAATGTGCCCTTCAAAGCTGTATCAAAAGTCAACTTGTATAACTGTTCAAACAGAGAGTTGAGGAAATGCAACACTCAATCCCACTCGCTTTAGTTAAAATGCTGATGTCAAATTTAAATACGATAATATCCCAGATGAGTAGCGCTTCTGGCACAGAATCTCATGCTGAAGAAAATTCAGGCTGCCTCGTGAATTCTGGGGGGACGCAAAAATTCGATTTTACCAATAAGAGCAAAAAAAGTCACAACCAAACTATACATAGCATCGTATAACATCATAACAATGAGTACTCATGAACGTCTTGAACATTTAGAGAAATAACTTGAAGATATCAAACGGCACATACTTGGTTTGTGCGAAGCACGGCTACGGGGAGAGAAAAGCACCCTATTAAAATCAGGCCATCGGCTTTATCAAAACAACTCCGACACCAAAAGTTGTTTCATTGGTTCTCAAAATGTGTTTCAATTTCCGACAGGGTTATTTACCTGATGCTTCGACTGAACAAAAGATATTGCAAATAGTCCACGGATACGCACCGACAACGTCGTCAGAAGATGAAGAAATGGAAACATTTTTGGAAGACATATCAAACGCACTGAATAAAGATATTTCTTCACATTTCAGAATGATCATCGGCGACTTTAACGCAACAATTGGAGAGAAAATAAAGGGAGATCCATACAATGTTGGAAAGTTCGGTTTTGGAAGGCGCAATCAACGCGGTGACATGTTCCTTAATTACATAGCAGCTGAAAACGTATACTGTTTGAACACATTTTATACCAAACCCAAACACAGAAGATGGACATGGAGAAATCCAACTGGTACGATAAAAAACTAGATTGATTATATTCTCTACAATAACAGGAACATTTGTACTGACGTAACAAATGACGTTTTAAATCGGTTTGATACTAGAAGCGACCACCGGTTGATTAGAGCTACAATTTCCCTAAACCTGAGAATCGACAGAGCAAAACTTATCAATAAGCGAATTAAGCGTCCATAAAGAGGCTTTTCAGAAAGAATTGGTGAAGAAATTTAACCCCATTGTCAACATAGAGAGAATAAACTTGAATGATCTCGCCGAGAAAATAAGCAACGACATTCACACAATAAATAGGAAAATTTGTTCTAGAGTTAAAATACCAAGAGACAGTAAGCTAACGCCAAGCATACTAAAACTTATAAAAGAAAGGAAAACCAAAATACCAGAAGCTGAACGGGAGGATACAGAGGGCAGTGAGGAGAGATATAAGATCCTATAATCCCAGAACCATTCAATGAGTTCTCGTTTGTACACCTCCGCTATGCTGGATCCTGCGGTTTAGAAAGTTACCATTTGCAATGTAGGTTCAGAAGAAATTCCTGATATAACCAAAGAGGAAATAAGAGCCCCTAATAAATAAATATGGAAATAACCATCCTTGAAACATGGTTCTGCTTTAAAAAAAGGCGACATCACCGACTTTGAAAATTATCGACCTTCTGTCCCACCTTTATAAAATACCAACAAGGATCCTTACAAACCGACTGACAAGTAGATTAGATGCCTATCAATCACTGGAGCAGGCAGGATTTCGAAAGGAATACAGCACTGTGGATCACTTGCCTTGCAGACCATTCAAATGTGAATAGAGAAGACAACAGAATATAATAATCCAATTCATTTCGCCTTTATGGACTTTCATAAGGCATTTGACTCCGTTGAAACATGGGCGGTCGTGGGTGCGATGGATAGAGCAAGGATTGAGTCAAGATATTCTACCCTTCTTAAAAATATAAACAGAAGCGCTACTATCCGTGTAAAAATTACGGAAGGCCTGAGAACCGAAAAAAATTCAATTAATACCTGCACCGAAAAAAATTCAATTAATAGAGGAGTTTGCCAGGGTGATCCTATATCCCCAAAACGTTTTACGTTGGCCTTGGAAGGCCGTGGGAAATTAAAGGAGTAAACGTTGTTGGCACCTTTTTAAACCAATTACGCTTTGCCGATGACATAGTGCTTATTACTTCAGATATCCAGGAGCTTAAGAACATGCTCGAACAACTAAATGAAGTTGCAAATAACGTCGGACTGATATAATGAAATTATGAATTTATCAAAAACAAAAATGATGAGCAGGACTGAGGAAAACATAAGAATAACAGGCATTACTTTGGATATTGCTGTCGAAAATATAGCTTGGTCATGTCATTAAAATGGGAAAAGAAAACCAAACGGCAGACATAAAGCGAAGAATACTACTCACATGGATGGCATTTGGAAAACTGAGTCATATAGTTAAAAACCCTGACATCCCTATAAACCTTCAGCGGAAGGTATTTAACACATGCATCCTGCCTGTCGCAACATGTAGTCTTGAGACCAAGGCTTCTACCAAGAAGTAGACCTTTCTACCAAAAGAAACGGTTGCATTAATTAAAATATAGTTTTTAAAAAGAACCTTTATGAATTATTATTCTTAAGTCTTGCCCTCTTCTTGCTAATAATATCTCGCCTAAAATCCAAAGTCATGTCCTGTTCGTTAATACATGATGGACTTTGATGTTGTCCTTCATTAAAAAGGAATTTTTATCTGTCTGTACTCACTATGTCGTGAGCTATGGGCTTATGGATAACTCGATCCCTATCTCCATCATCTCTACTTCTCTTTCGCTTATAGTCCTTTGCCTTATTGACTAAAACAAAACCTTCACTGGCCAGACATACTCTTTCTTCATTTTCTACTTCATTACGAAGAAACTGCATTAGGGCGCGTAAATGATGTTCTATGGTAACATTGCCAATGGTTGGTTCATTTGATTTGCTAGTATCCATCACGTTTCCGCCACTAAACGCAGTAGAGTTTCTCTGCCATATTCGTAAAAGCTCCTCAGGGATGCAGGATTCTACAAGCGGAAAAAGTGTATCCGAATACTTATCAGACTTTATACCCAGTGTCTCCAGTGCCATCAATTGTGTCTCGATGCTGTCATAGAGATTGGAAATGTCCAGCTTTTCTCTTGTCACAGTTTTGTTCAAAATGAGTTTTATAAGTTCACGGATGTAAACCTCTATTTGCAGGTAATCTCTACCGAATCGGGCCTCCAAACTGTCAATCATTTTTACATAATTTTCGGAAATAACTGGGAAGCTTTCCACTAAGTGTCCACTAGCTCTGGTGCGGTACATTGCACTCCGGGTCCTTACGTACTTTTCTAAATTGTGCCCAAAAGGACATCCAGTCCCATACATTGCCAACTTTTCGAACTGAATAACTGGAAGCAAAACTGGTTGCCATTCTGAGTATGGTTAGCCTCTAGATGTGAACAATCCGACCCATCCTTCTCCGAGCATAAGTCGGCTTCACTAGCATCCTCTGTCAGAAGTTTCTCGAAAACGCCCTCATCAACGACTTTCAGTTCACAACTTTATTTTCCAGCATCTCGCGACATACTTGTAGTTTTTCGATTTCTAGCGGTAATTCAGCAAACTGGGTTTCCAATTCAGTGGCACACTTGGTGTAAGGTGTTCGAAAAACTTTCCTCGACTTTTTCTTAATCTCGAGGCTCCTTGTTAACTCACAATTACTGTTCTTCACTTAAGTCCTGTCACGGTAGCCAAAAATATGAATTGCCAACAAACCACCCGTTTATTGTACATTCACGATAAGGATGAATGAAAAACTTTGTTGGGTCTACTTGAAAATTACCACTGAATTTTTTTCTTTCATTTTGTTTTGATATCATTCCACTTTAGACCTTCTGCTACATATATGCGATACATTGTTATCTATGTATATTCTTTTTCCTGACTGTACTTTAATTCATTCCAATGTATTCCTGGGTTTTCAGTCAATTTTATTGTCACTAATTATGGTGTTATGTGATGAGCCCTGCCTTTCGTCCCGGGTCTACCTATTGGACTTGTCAGTAAGGCTTAGGTAGACCCTGCCTTATACGCCGGACACCGGTTATACGGGTTCGGACGTAAATGAACCGAGCCGGCGTAGATCTTGTGCGGTGAGATGTTGGCAACCCGTGTTGCCGATGCTTGGACGAAACGCAGGGCTCATCACATAACACCATAATTAGTGACAATAAAATTGACTGAAAACCCAGGAATACATTGGAATTGTTATCTATGATTACATGTATGCAACGGATGTATTCAAAGGGTTAGGATGGGAAGGAAAATGACCTAAAGTCAATGGCGAATACCTACAACATCTAAGCTTTGGAGACAAGAATAAGTGGAGACCCATGTGATCTAAAGGCTATAATTATGGCTGATATCAGGAAAAGCCTATGATATTTGCATACTTCCAGTAATCACGTGCGGATTGGAAACAATGAGCCTCAAAAAAGATAGTCTACGGCGCCTACAATGCATTATACGCGCTTTGGAGAGGCAAATGCCGGGTGTCAGTTTAAGCGACCACATTAGAAATTAAGAGATTAGGAAAACATCCAAAATAACACACCCAACAGAACGAAGATCCAAGACGAAGTGACACGTGGCCAGGGTGGGCAGCAGTAGATGGACGGTTTTAAAAAAGGTCTTAAAATGGAGACCCTGGGAAAACAAACGAAGAATTGGAGACCAATGAAAAGATGGACCGACGATATTAAGGCAGCAGCAGAAAAAATTGGTCACAAAGAGCGCAAAATAGGGGGACCTGGAAAGGACTTGAAAAGACCTATCTCGAGCAATTGAGAGATTAAGGTTTATAAAGCAGAGAAGAAGATGGCCATCGGCTACAATTATCGACAGATGGATTTTTAGGCTCCTGTGTGAACGTTCGACTGAATCAGCCTCTGGGTGATAAACCGTGGTTAATAACTGGTAGAAACCAAGAAAATTGGCTACCTGTTGCTTAGGCGGAGCTAACGAATTGAACTCAATTATCTGAATTAACTCGCATGTACCAAGGCAATTTCGTCGATTAAACACATTCAACAATTTTCAGCAGACGCATTCTGTAACGGGAATACTTTGACCCATTTACTGGGCGTATCCGTTAGGATGAGAATTCAATTTGTAGATGTCGGGTGTAAGTAGCAGTGATCGAAATAAGTCTGTTGACATGACCTCAAAACGTTGAGTTTGGCCCGGAATGTGGAGTGATCTGCGAGCTTGAAGTTATTGGCTTTGTATCGTTGACAAACAAGCTGTATACTCACGTAATCAGAGATAGTACGTTTCATTCCTGGCCAAAAGTAACGCCTTGAGATGTGTTGGTATTTGCGTTCAACACCGTAGTGACCACTAAAAGGGAAGTAAGATACTCAGTTAAAATTGAAGAAATTTTAGTTTTTCGTGCCACTAATTGTGCTTGCATATGCTAAAATATTCGGTCCAATTCTCAAAGTTAAAGTTATTCTCTTTAAGATTTGCTACGACGTTGGTTCGGCCAGGAGTGTGGGCTATTTGAAAATTGTACGGCTGCAAAACGAGAACCCATTTGGCTAGGAGAACGGAGCCACTTGATGGGCATTCTTAACCTTCGAATAGTCGCGGTAGATCTGGACTTCGCGCTCCGAACTTCCTCGGATATTCTCGCATTTGTTCCCCCACCACTTAGCGCATCTATGAAGCTTATCGATTTGTTAGGTAGTTGGATGTGCCAATTGATTGTGGAGGGTCGTGCAACTCGTTACCTGCCAAACGTCATCTCGAGTCCCCTAGACTCCACGCAACTACTTGTGTTTTACTTTTTTCACGTGATTACTGTAGTATTAGGCCTATTTTCTGCTGTTACACATCATTATTATTATTCATTTCTTGTTGAAAATGGACTATAAAAAGGAGCAGCAAAGATTGATGCGTCTCTGGGAAGAAGTTGACTCTTATGAGGCGTCAATTGATGAAGATTCAGATCAAGGTGAGCAGTGATACCGGTCAAGAAGATGACAGAAGTCCCGTTAGAACACCAGCAAAAATTCCTAGAGCTGCGTTTTATATGGGCAAAAACAATATCACAAAATGGAACAAGCATGCACCAAATCAGGCAGTGAGAACTCGATCCTGGAATATAATAAGTCAACTTCCTGGTACAAGAGGTATTGCTAAACAAGCAAAAAGTCCTTTCGAATGCTGGAATATCTTCATCAGTGATGAAATACTCGATATCATTGTAGAGCATACAAATTTCTACATAGTAACAGAAACTCAGAATTACAAAAGAGATAGGGACATCTTCTTCTTCTTCTTCTTCTTCTTCTTCCTCGTACGTTAGGACTCAGAGTCCTGTGTTTTACTTCAACTTCCAAGTCCTGGGATGCTGATGTCCAGCTTTCGTACCATCGCTTCGATGGTCTTCCTGGGAGTCTTGAGCTGTTAGGTTTTTGGTCTTTGGCGATTTTTGCCATTCGGTCGTCGGCCATTCTCTCTACATGGTCTCTCCACTCTCTTCTCCTTGCTCTGGTCCATCTTACAACATCCGAAACCTTACAGGTATCTCTAATTTCCTCACTCTTTTTCATATCGTATAGTGTGTGTCCTGTTATGGATCTTAGGACGCGCATTTCTGTTGTTCTTAGCAAGCGTTTGGTTGTTGTGTTTTCCGCTCTTGTTTCTGCGGCTTATGTCATCACTGGTCTCACGCACGTTTTGTAGATTCTGACTTTACTCCCTATACTCATGTGCTTGTTTCTCCAGATGATGTCTCGTAAGTACCCCGATATTAGAGCGGCTTTTGATGTTTGATTCCTTTCTTCCTCCTTTAAATTCCTGTTACTCGTGATGTTTGCTCCAAGATATTTAAAGGTCATCACCTGTTCTACACTTTGATTGTAAACGGCGAGTTTGCATCTTCGGGGCTCTCTGGATATAGTGAGTGATTGTGCTTTCCGGGTAGATATTTCCATTTTATATTTATTTGTAGTTTGTTCGAACTTATATAAGAGTCTTTGTAGGTTGTCTTCATCCTCGGAGACTATCACTGCATCATCAGCGTAGCACATTATTGTTATTTCTGCATTTCCCATTCGATATCCCCTTCCAATATGTTTTATTTTGTAATGATTTCATCCATGATGATGTTAAACAATATGGGGCTTAGGCTGTCTCCTTGTCTAATTCCTGTGTTGACGGGTATTCTCCTTGTTGTTCTACTTTCTGCTTTTACGAGTGTGTGATTGCCGGTGTTTAGCTCTCTGATGATGGACACAATATTCTGATGAATTTTCCTTTCTTCTAGGAGTTTTATGACGTCTGTCAGACTTACTTGATCAAATGCTTGGGTAAGATCTATGAAACACATGAACGCCGGTTTGTTGAATTCAATAGCTTTTTCGGCTATTTGGCGGAGTATGAATATGGCATCTATAGTGGATCTATTGTATCTGAAAGCTTGCTGCTCCTCACATATTCCCGTGCTGGTCAATTCTTCTGCCAATATTTTTGTCAACAGCTTCGAAACTGTACTGAAAAGGGTGATTCCTCTATAGTTTTTGGGGTCTGTTTTCTCTCCTTTTTTGAAGATTGGGATTGTTATGCTGTCCTTCCATTCTGAAGGTACTTTTTGTAGATATAATATATTATTGTAAAAATCTTTTAATTCACCCATGAGTGCATCCCCTCCATACTTGATCATTTCGTTCGTTATCTCGTCTATACCAGGTGACATTCTGTTTTTTAGAGCGGTTGCCGTTTGTTTGATTTTCTCTATCGGTATCTGCCAAGTTGATGGTGTTTCTTCATTTGTGGGTGTCTCCTTGGCCTCCGTGTTTTCCTCTTTATTACGGTAGGGTTGTTCAAAGTGTTTTTCCCAGTCTTCAGTAGTGATCTTTGAAATTTGGATATATTCGTTAACTGGTCTTTTTCTATTTCTTAGCATATTCCAGATTCTTTTCTGTCCTCCATATAGGTCGTGTTCCATATCGGCAGATAATTTTTCCCAATGCTGTCGTTTGATTGACTGGATTTCTGTATAGACCCGGTTTCTGACCGCTTTATATACCTCGTACGTAATTGTGTTCGATCGGTATTGCAGGTACGCTTTTGTTTTTCAGCTGCTAAGTCCTTTACCTCTTGTTTAAACCAAGGTTTAGTGTTTCGTTTTCCGGTTCTGGTTTTAGTTCTTCTTCCAAGTGCTTCTTCGGCTGCATTAGTAGATTTGTGCGTAATTTATTCCATGCAGTTGTCGTCATTTTTTATCCCATTATTTGCAATCTTCTGTTTCAGCCTTTGTTGGTATAGATGTTTCGTAGAATAATTTGCTAGAGCCTCCATATTGAGTTTACTGGTTGTTTCGTTCTGTTTTTTCTTTATTTGGTATGTCGTGACTCTTATTTTTGCCATTACGAGATTGTGATTAGTTTCATATATTTTCCTGACTGTACTTTAATTCATTCCAATGTATTCCTGGGTTTCAGTCAATTTTATTGTTTATTATTTAAAATGTTACAAATACGTTTCGGTGTCTTTCTCCACCATCATCAGTTTGTCTAAAATATATATTTACAGTTATCATCAATTTAAATAGAAAACTTTCACCAAAATTCACATATTAAAATACAAATCACACACATATTAAAAAGTACATCCAGAACATTGGTTTTCAGGTGATGAGTCAGGACAAACATGTCTGGGAAAAGACTAGAATCTATTGTTTAGAGATCTAAATTCAACTTACGTATATAGTTGATACCCACTTCACATTTGACTGGTCACTGAATTTTCCATATTTTATTCGATATCAAGCGAGCGAAACAAAAAAAACTGTTTATCTTTCGTCTATTCTTTGCATTCTAAGAATTGCTTGGCAATTCTTCAATCAATGGCAATTGCTTGGCAATTCTTCACAAGATCAGATACAGACAATCTTACCTCTGTGTATCATACGCTAATTAGATGATCGCATGTATGAACTGATTGGACCAGGTAAATGAAATGTAAACATCTGATATTGCCAAGCTATTCTTAGAATGCAAAGAAAAGACGAAAGATAAACAGTTTTTTTTTGTTTGGCTCGCTTGATATCGAATAAAATATGGAAAATTCAGTGACCAGTCAAATGTGAAGTGGGTAGCAACTATATACGGAAGTTGAATTTAGATCTCTAAACAAGAGATTCTAGTCTTTTCCCAGACATGTTTGTCCTGACTCATCACCTGAAAACCAATGTTCTGGATGTACTTTTTAATATGTGTGTGATTTGTATTTTAATATGTGAATTTTGGTGAAAGTTTTCTATTTAAATTGATGATAACTGTAGATATATATTTTAGACAAACTGATGATGGTGGAGAAAGACACCGAAACGTATTTGTAACATTTTAAATAATAAACAATAAAATTGACTGAAACCCAGGAATACATTGGAATGAATTGTGATTAGTAACAGCATTTGCGGAACTTAAAGCTCTTACGTCCAGCACTTGGGAGGGGTGAATGTTTCTGTTTGTTATTATATAATCTATTATGGACTTTTGCCCTCTTGTGTTTTCAAATGTGAATTTATGTTGCGGTTTATATTGAAAGAATGTGTTGTTAATTCGCAGTTCGTTAAGGGCGCATATCTGTATAAGTTGTTCACCGCTGTCATTGATTGTTTCTTCATTAAATCGGTTTTTGATCCCCACTATTGTTTCATTGCCAATCCTTGCATTAAGATCTCCCAGGATAATTACTTCATCTTGCTTTGGAATACCGTCGTGGGTTCTCTGCAAGTTCTGGTAAAAAGTGTCTATCTATTCCCGGGGTTTCTTGATGTCAGGCGCGTAAACACTGATTATATGACTTGTTTTGCTCTTCTGAAGTTTAACTGTTAGTTGCAGCAGTCTGTCGTTGACGTAGTTTAATGCCGCTTTATGTTGTTTTCCCACTTTCCATTCATCAATATGCCTACTCCCCACGTTGCTCTTTCATTCTTTTCTCTTCCGATGTATATGATAATGTAGTTTCCATACCTGGTGCTGCCCTTGCCTTTCTTTTTCGTTTCTGCTTTAGCACAGATATCGATTCCTTTATTTTCCAGTTCCATTATTATTTCTTGATGTTTGTTGTTGAAGGAGTTTACATTCCCAGTCGCCACTCTAAGGGGTTTGGGTTTTCTTATTCGTTTCCTTGTTATCGCCGTGTTGTCATCAAAATAATCAGTCCTATCCGAGGCTAAGTTGTTGGTTCTATGAGCAAATGGTTTTTTGACCGTGGGTAGGTTGCTGGCCTCATGAACCCTGATCCTTTATCCGGGCTTGAGACCGGCAACGTCAACAGTTGAGTTACTTAATTCACCCAACCGCTAACGCAGGCGGAGTTAGGGACTGTATGTAATAAAACAGCCCTTATTGGTTTACTATACTCATCAGGGTTACTGAAAAGCTCCAAGTTGAGCGTTGACGAGATATGGGACAGAAAAGGAACCGGAGTAGAAATGTTCTGGCTCACAATGAGCAAGCAACGATTTCCATTTCTGTTGAAGCATTTACGTTTTGACGATCGTAGTATCAGAGAAGAGAGAAAGAAAACAGATAAGCTAGCCCCAATTCGAGAAGTCTTTGATATATTTGTATCTTGTTGTCGAAAGCATTATTCTATTTCACAGAACGCGACAATAGATGAAATGCTTCTTGGTTTTCATGGTAGATGCGGTTTTAGACAATATATACCTTCTAAGCCAAACAAGTGTTGGCTGAAACTTTTCTCGTTGGTCGATTCAAAAATGTTTTAACTTTGAATCTTGAATTATATGTTGGACTACAACCTGCCGGTCCTTTCCAAACAAACAATGACGCTATGATTATTGTTGTGCGCCTGGTAGTCCCCATTTCCGGAACATCTAGAAACCTCACCATTGATAATTGGTTTACCTCTGTGCCATTAGTCGAACATTTGCTGAGATACCAGAAGATGACTCTTGTCGGAACGATTCGGAAAAAGAAAAGTTAAATACCTAAAGACTTTGTAGAGGTCGAACATCGTCCAATAACATCAAGCATGTTTGGATTTGGTGAACATTTCACGATAATGCCCTATGTTCCAAAAAAAGGAAAGAACGTTCTAATGATTTCCAGTGTGCACAATAACTATGCTATTGATCCCGCTTTTGATGACAAAAAGAAACCTGAGATCATAACTTTCTATAATGGAACGAAAGGACTCTGTGGTCCAGCTTTGTTCACAGTATGATGTTGCACGAATTACCAGGCGCTGGACCATAGTTAGTTTTTCTCCCGTTTGAACATCGCAGGACAAACAGTCAGGTTGTTTCATTCATGTATCTAATCATCCTGATCCAAAATCCGATTTGAAACGGAGAATATTTCTAAAACAAATAGCACTGACGTTGATCGATGAACATCTGCAGAGACGCTCTTATGAGAAAAATGTACCAGAAACTGTCCGTCAAAGGCGACAAGATGTAGCAGGAACTTCTAAGGCACATCCAACGTAGAAGAGATACCAGAAGGCACTCCAAAACATTGTTCGGGGTGAAAAAATAAAATTAGTCTAGTGTCTATTGCCAGAAATGTAAATCTTTCGTTTGTTTGAGGCACGCGAAAATGTTGTGCTTTCCGTGCACAAATGCCATTCTGGAAACAAATTTCCATGTTGAAGAGATTTGATTCAATTTTATGTTTCTTCGGGAAATCGACATCTCCACTTTCTTATTTTTTCGTATTTTAGATGGATACAAACAGGAAATTCTTATTTTATTTCGAGTATTTTGACTGCATAAAGCTTTGTTTGCTTGTCTCTGTGTTTTCCTTGATTATTTAGGATTTAAATCAATTCCTGGGTTCCAGTCAATATTATTGTTTATTAGCTAAACCATTTTACAAATACGTTTCGGTGTCTTTCTCCACCATCATCAGTTAGCATTAGTCGAATGAAGAGAGAACATAAGGCTGCAAGAACTCGGCGATTGATCGGCGATTGAAATAATCCCTTCGGGCAGTTATTAGGGTGACCAAAGTAGTGGACAGAAGAGCAGGAAAATCGGCACCTGCATCTGTTGAACGTTAGCTTGAAAATACGCAACCGTTCGAAACCTAATTGGATGTTTCGTGGGTGCAATTCAAATGACTTGGTTGGAGGGACGCATATTTGAAACCAATTTTAGGATATACATTGATCCAACGTTTCTTTTTGGATGTTTCCTCTTAAATGCTGTTGCTGCCTTCAAAACGCACCCGTTTTCTACTTCATCAATTTAAATTATTTCTACACGTTCAGATATTGTGTAAGTCATAGTTACAGATTAGAGGATTTTTCAGGATTCAGAATTTAATATCATACAGCTACAGACAAAATGGACAAACAACCCCTACAACTGGACCATACTGAATCCCCTTTGTCTTACAAGACCAACCAGACAATCCCGCTTCCGTTTCCCTACATTAACGCTACTCGAACACTTACAAACGCAACGGACTAGTGGACAATAAAATAATTTCTTCTTGCCACTGAAATCTTATTTATTCAATAACATTGTTAACCTAGAATGGGAGAATTTTCATATTTGTTTTTTATCTGGATTGGGACTGCATGTATTAAACAAGGGCAGAAATAGCGATAGGTCGATGGCCTTTTTAGAAATAAAGATGTTTACTACTACTATTGTTAACCTAGAATAGGAGAATTTTCATATTGGTTTTTTATCTAGATTAAGACTGCATGTATTAAACAAGGGCAGAAAGACCGATAGGTCGATAGCCTTTTTTAGAAATAAAGATGTTTACTACTACTACTATGCGTTTTGAAACAATTATTGTGTATACTTTCCTGACTGTATTTCAATTTAATCCAAAAGAAATTCCTGGGTTCCAGTCAATATTATTGTTTATTAGTCAAAATATTTTACAAATACGGATTTTAAAACAATGATAGACACGTTCCAGATCCAGATTTCAAGTCAAACAATATTCTGTTTGCTATGATAATTATTATAATGTTAACTCATTCAATTCAATTGTTTGATATGTCGCTACTTCATTATTGAAAATCACAGCGGCTTCCAACTTTGAGGATAAAATAAAAACATAAATATCTCTCTAATGAGCTGCTACTAGACCCGAACGCTCATTATATTTTTTCTGGGGTTGCCTGTGGGGTTCAAGGCAGCTATAAAGAATTTGTAATTTTGGTTACCCTTGGATGTTGTAAAAACACTCTTCAGCGTTTTTAAACATATTTTTTGTTTCCGGACCTACTGTTCGTTTTCAAAATGCCTCTCTGTTTATAAATAATGTTTCTAATATAATACATGGAGGTGTATCAAATTGGATATGATTTTAAACTTAGGTGTGCTTAATTATATTATTATTATTATCATTAATTAAGCGAAAGAAATTCTTAAACGCTTAATTAAAATATAATTTTGAAACTCAGAAATAAAAATAAATGAACTTTAGGTGTTGTGCGTATTCACCCTTTTTGACCCAGAAAAACGCTGTCTGGGATGAAAATACGCTTTGAAGAAGTGGACTGTGTATCAGTTAAAAATAGAGAAACACTGCGGTTTGCTTCGTATGTATATTTGAGTGAGAAGCTTGTGTAAAAGCACTGCTCCAGTATGGAGGCAAAGAAACAAGGTGTAATTTGCTTGAAGGTTACACCAACTCTAATGAGGAACATGAGCCACGAGGGTTCATTCCATGCCTCTTCTCCCTCTTCGACCGCATTGCAGGATGCACAACGTCTAGAGAAAAATGCCGAAGAATGGGCAATGTTTAAATACATTTTTTGCTTCAGGACTCATAGTCCATTGTTTGTTTTCAAAATGCCTCTCTGTATATGTAAAGCCATTATGATCTCAAAATGGAACATATCATCATTTTCAGTTGTTCGGTGAACTGGCAGGAAAGATCTTACAATGCTTGCTCGTACATTCTGTACCTGTTCTTCTTCGGACTACTGGTGCCTTTGGTTGTCATTGTCTACAGCTATACGCAGATTTTCGCTACCGTGAGAAGTGTAAGTATTGCAGCCCTAAATAATAAGCTGGCTTATTTATGGCTTTGTGCAGAAAAACATGAGATTCGGTCAGATATACCGGATGGAAGTCAAAATCGCCTACACGATTCTGGTAATGATCCTGGCCTTCCTAATCGCATGGGCACCTTATTCAGTATTTGCTCTGATGGCACAATTTGCTGACACCGAAGCTATAAGTCCTGCGACCGCAGTTCTGCCAGCTCTTATAGCCAAAAGCAGCATCTGCTACAATCCCATTATATATGTGGGGTTAAACAGCCAGGTATGACTTTTCTAATAGTGCGTTCAAGTAGGTTGCGTTTTTACTTGCTGTGGAAGGAGATTTCCTCTTTTTCAGTTGACATACAGTAGAAAAGTGTAAATTTCCTGTCACAAACAGCTGACTTTTCTTAATTTCACTGTGCCCTTCATGTGCACTGTTAGGTACCCGGGTACCATTTGCATATTTAGCAAAGATTTTTTGGGACTTGTAGAAAACGTCTAAGAATCTACTTAGTTTATCCTAAAACAAATGCTTTTAATACAAATTCTGGGTTGATACAAATTTTGCTATTTTCAAATATTTTGTTATAAGTAAAAATAGATGTGTACTCTTTAAGTGCCCGCAAAGGTACCCCGGTATCCATGTACATTACAAACGGGGCGTTTACAAAAATTGCAACATTTTCTTGTTTTTCTTTGTAAGCCGGTTGATGACCGACACACAACGCAACTACCTGTATGTTTTGTTCATCCAGATGCGTCTTTTAACAGTTTAGTTTCTGATGATGTTGATGGTTCTGGATCAATACGTATTGGGTGCCATAACACAGATTCTATTCCAGATCTCGTAGAGAAGTGATTCAAAAACTTCTTATTTCTGGATCGCTCCTCTATTGATGGTATAGCTAATTGTTTTTCAAGATCTTGCAAGAAAGTACGACGATTGTGTGTTGGCTTAGCAATTATTGGATTGTTTTCAGAATAGATTATCCAAACTGCCAACGAAGCTACATCTATGATATTGGAAAACATTGCAAGTGTCCAACGAATAGTCTTATAGTCTTCCTTTTTGTGCTGTAAAATGTAACCATTTTTTTCCATATTATCTACACCACTTTTAGTTAAGTTATAATACATTATACATCATCTCTGGTTTCCGATTTGGCCCAGTAATATTGTCACTGTTGTGCATTGTGGATAGCAACGTTACAATCGGTTCTTTTTCGGGAGATACGAACAAATCGTGACAATTCTATCTTCACTGAAGCCAAAAATGGAAGAGTCCTCTTCCTTGTTTTTGTTCTTTTTCATTTCGTCTGGAATGCAAGTATTATTCTGTTTTAGCGTAGCAACCATCGACAAGTTCCAGGACATATGTTTAGAACGTCGCCGCTCTGCTTGGGTTGTTCCTAGCTTTCGGCATACCCCTTCACCCGTCTCGCATTTCCGCACACCCACTATCGTAGCGCAAACCACTACCATGATAACTCCTTTCTCCGTTCCTTGGACCTCCTCCCTACCAATTAGCGGGGAAAGGGACCTATCCCAATCTTATCTAATCCAACTATTCTTACACTTTCCCTACAATATCCTTATTAGCCATCCTATTCTATCCGCGCATTGTCCTTATTGCCTATTCGCGCACTGTCCTGATTTTCCTCACTTGTTACTTATGGCACAGTGTCCTATTCACTCACTTTCTGCCATCTCCTCGATGAGCATAGCCATTTCGGCCCACTTGTTCAGTTTATGGATGTCATCCGTTATTTTGCCATCCTTCCGCAAGTCGATATCCAACGACCCCAATTTGACGCGCACCTGTTGCCTTGCCGCGTTCCTGTCCGCTCTTGGGCACCTAAACTTCACGTGCTCCTACCGTTTCGTCATCGGTTGATGCACATGAGCACTGTGCGTCGTTGGCTTTGCCGAACCGCTTCAGGTAAGCATTGAGGTTCCCGTGTCCGGTTGCGAGCTGGCCTTGAAGTATGCGCTCAACACTCCCCGTCCCACTTCCTTGCAGATTTGATGCAGCTCTCTCCCTTTTTCCACTTTGTCCCATTCATTTTGCCACTCCCTGATAATGGTGTCGTTCCGGACTTTCGCCCAGTCCCTATTGGTCCTGAGGTTGTAACGGTCTGCCTCGGTGGTTTGCGTGTCCGCCTCTACCCCCTTGATTCGCCAACGCATGGGCTCCGGCATTAGCGCCGTTGTCTGTGCGACCTTCTTCCCAGGCTACCGTCGTCGTCCATCCTCTCGCATGGCGTTGCTCCATGAGCCTGAGGATGTCCGTGTATCTGGAGCACCGGTTCCCCGCCGTCGATGTGCTCCTTCAGAAACGCCTTGCTGGGGTGCAGCTTTCTTTTATGGCCTGTCGTCCTTTCTGGTTCTCCCTCGGAGGTTCTCTGCCTGTAGCTGCTCTGCCTGACTTGTGCCTCCACCCACCATGGCGGTGTTCCGGCCAGAAATTGTAGTGCCGCCGTAGGTGTCGTGGCATAGCACTTGATTGCCATGGTCAGTGCCGCTCTCATCGCCGCCTCCATACTTTTCTTGTGGGCCTCCTTTGCCATGTTTGTGCCCCACACTTCACTGCCGTATAGCGCTACTGGTCGAAGTTCTCTCTGTGTGATGTGAATGATACGTCCCCACACTCTTCTCGTTTTGTGGCCGATCTTAATGGCCATCTCTTCAATTTTGTGCCGACCGCAGTTGACGTGATTCCTGTAGGTCAGGTGTCTGTCCACCTGTATGCCCAAGTATTTCACGCAACTGCGCTGTTCAATTGTGCTGTTCCCTGTTTTTAGCACCGGAGGACTTATTGGTTTGATCGACACAAACATGGCCTCCGTCTTGCCTTCGTTGTAGATGGCGCCACGTTCAGCCGCCCACTTCTCACATGCGGTCCATACGATGCTCCACTTCCTCTCGATCCTTTTCGCCGATGTCCCTTTCATGACTAGCACCTGGTCGTCGGCGAAAGCTTGCAGGTATGTGAGTTCCTCCGTCAGCTCTTCCCACCTGTCCTGCTGCTGGTGTAGTTCTTCTGCCCAAGCTTCCCTCGCCGCGTCCACTTTATCAAACCATTCCTGCATGACAACCAGCCAGAGTGTGGGCCCCATGCTGGAGCCTTGTGCACACCCCTTACTGATAAGATATGTCAGGCCCCTCATGATGACTCTCCTGTCCGTCAGGAAGCTGCTGATCATGCTGGCCAATGTTGTCCTTATGTTTGTCTTGCCGAGCCGGTATAGTATGTATGGCTCCCAGGCCATGTTGAAGGCGTTCTTCAAGTCTACTGTTACTGTCTGTTACTGTCACCACTGTCTACTTTGCTGATCTTCCAGCATGCGGGGAACACCCGCTCATTGAGGCAGAGGTTATAGAGCTGGAGTAGCCTTTCGCCCATTGCCCGCAGGATATGTTGTGCTGCCTCGTTCAGGGTTTTATCGATGCTCGTTGCCTTCTTGTGTTTTAGTTTGTGTATTACATTGTCCAGCTTGATGCTGGTCATGGGCGGCTCGTCTTCGTTGCCGAATGTGGGCGTTTGCTCCCTAATCACAGCCATCGTGTCGCTGTCCCTGCTTGGGTCATCACTGGGGAAGTACTTTACCGTTAGGTAGTCGTACTTCTCCTTTTCGGTCACCGTATAGGTCCCATCTTCTTTGAGGATGGTACAATTGTTGGGCCTATGCTTTTTCCCTGCCAGTCTGTTCTACGCGCTGTGACAGGATTCGTCGCTCAGCAGCTTCTCTGTTTGTTGATCGATGGCTTGTTGTTTGGCAGCCTCGATCTGGCGCTTATATTCCCGACGCAAACGCCTGTACTGGTCCTGTGCCTGTTGTTTGGCTCCAGGGTCCGCCTCCGTCTGTGCCTCTCTTCTTTTCCGGTGGATTATCTTCTTGCCAGCTTTCAGGGCGCTGCTCCACAAGCCCATCTCGTCGCCACGTCTTTGTGACATTGTTTTAATGTGAGTTCTGCATGCGAGCAAGCAGATGCTGCTGACTTTGTCCGCCAGTGCTTCCGCGCCTTCGTTCCAGTCCAGGTCGGTGATTGACTTGCCGATTGCTGCTTCGAACTTTGCCCAGTTCGTGTTAACAAAGTCGTACATTAGTGTCTTTGGTGTCTCCTCCATTTTGTCGGTGTCTACATCGAACCGAATGTAATTATGCAGGGAGAGCGTCTCTTCTGTTTCGATGTTCCAGTTCCGAGCCGCCATCCCTTTCACCAACGTCAGGTTGATGTAACTTTTTCCTGGGGGCCCTTCAAATGTTGGACCCTTGTGAGGGTCGGTCACCAGAGTGAAGCCCTGTTCCAGTAGCCAGCTGATCATTGCCTCGCCTTTGGTGTCGGTTGACTTTCCTCCCCATATTGCGTTATGCGCGTTAAAGTCGCCCCCCACAATGTGTCTGTTCATTGCAAGCCCTAGCTTATCTATTCTGATCTGGAAGTCTTGGAGTCTGGCATTGGCGCGACCTCCTAGCTCGTCATACTTGGTGATCACGTACAGTTTTTCCCCCTTCCGCTCCATGAGGATAGTGACCATGCTGTCGCTTGTGAGGCCTGTAATTATGGTATGGTCGATATTGTTTCTGACCCATATCTCCGTTTTGGCTTTGTTGCTGTGCCTCACTCGCCTATATGCTTCATCTGGCTTATGAAATATATAGGGTTCTTGTACCAATGCCAGGTCGATGCTGTTATCCTGCATGTACTTCTCCATCAATCCAGTTGTAGCTTTCCCTCTGTCGACATTATTTTGGAGCACCTTCATTCAGTTGTGCGACGATTCTCTTACTGCTGCATTCGCCATAGTTCACCCTGGTCTGTTGGTGCTGTTAAACCTTGCGGACGTATATTGGGCAGTGCATATTCACCCCTGTGTCCTCTGCAAGCAGATATAAATTTCACTTCGAAAATCAACTTTGTATGTAACTATACCCGAAGGCTCCGATACACTAGAGAGCTCCCGAAATTGTGATCGTTCTCTACCGTTGACCTAGCTCGAGTGAAGTTCCAGGACAGTAGTATGTAAACGCGCTACAGGCAATGCCGTAAAAAAATTGTCCATCGTAATATTTCTCCCGGAACCTTTGAGTTGATGACACAAATCTCTCACGACTCGCTGACTTTGATCTTTTTCTGAACCGGTTGGACCTTTTCCAATATAAAGTTGACCAGTTTAACGATACGACGACTTAGAATTGCAAACCCAAAATATCTTTAGTCCATATTTCGCTGGCTTTGAGGGAATATTTTGTGTAAACCTAGTCCTACCTCTATATGGGAAAAGCTGTTCGTCAACTGTTCTGAAGCTTTTCGAAGACACATTCAGATGAAACATATTTTGATGATAAATTATAATTCATCATCAACCAGATATCAGTAATAGCAGCTGCCTTATCTGTTATAGGTCTTTTTTCCCTAGTGTTCTCATTGTCAGAGCGAATGAATCTATCATCATCATCGTGTTGCAATACAACCCTATGTGGGTCTTGGCTGCAAGCACAATTTGCCTCCATTGACTTCTATCTAGCATTGTTTCCTGTTCATTTTCGGTGCCCATCTTCCCATATCCTATAGAACATTGTCACTTCATCTCATTTTAGTTCTTCTCGGTAGTATTCTTGACGTCGGTACTTCCTGCCATGCAATTTTCAGCATTCTCTCATCCGGTGCTCTGCATATGTGTCCTGCCCATCTCTGTCTTTGTGACTTTGCGTCTCTCACAATATCTCCCTGGTGCAATTGTTCTAACTCCGCGTTGGTTCTTATTCGATATTTTCCTGAACTAGGATACTGGTTTGGTCCATATAGTTTTCTATATATTTTTCACTCAAATCTTCGCAGGACGTCTTCGTTTGCTTTGGTTATGGTCCAAGCTTCACATCCGTACATGTTTAGCGGTCTTATAGTAGCATAGTACAATTTTAGTTTTGAGGATCGCGACATTATTCTCGATTGGAACAATTCTCTTAGTGCATAATAGCATCTATTACCTCTCTGTATGCGGGCCTTCATTTCTTTATTCATGTTATTGTCGGCTGTGATGACTACGCCGAGATACTTGAATTCTCTCAATGGTTACATTTTGCCCTAGTCGATCTCTTCCCTGTCTCCGGGAATTAAACATGTATTTTGTTTTCTCTTCTTTAATATGTAATTCTACTGGGTTTGCCTCCTTTCAAATTTTTCCAAAGAACTCTTTGATTTCAATGGTTGTTTTACTGACAAGATCTATATCATCTGCAAATTTCAGAATCAGGTTTGGTTCACTGCTTGAAAAAACTTCTACGTCATTGTTAGCTCGTTTGATCGCTGCATCCAAAACGATATTGAACAGTATTGGCGACAAACTATCACCCTGTTTCAGGCCCTTGTCCACCACACAGATTTCTGAAATATTGTTCTCAACTTTAACACAGCACCGGCTACCTTCCATTCACACTTTTGTAATATTGATTATTTTCTTTGGTATTCCACACTCTGCCATGGCTGCCCATACATGGTTTCTTAACACGCCATCACAGGCTTGCTGGAAGTCGATAAATAGTTGGTGGAGGTCTTTATCAAATTCCCAGTGTTTTTCGAGGACTTGGCGAATAGTGGAGATTTGATCTATAGTTGACTTTCCCGGTCTAACACCGCACTGATAACCACCTATCGAGTCTTCCGCGTATACACCGTATACACCATACACCATATGCGGATTAGAATCGCGTTTGCAAACACTTTGTATGAGGTGTTGATGAGAGATACCCCTCTGTAGTTTTTGCATACCTGATAGCTTCCTTTTCTATGTGGGGTTATAATAACACTCTGTTTCCATCTTTCCGGTAATGTTTCGCTGTCCCATATTAGTCCGATTAACTCATGCATCTTTTGATAGAGTACTGGACCTCCCATTTTCAGGCATTCAGAGAGGATAGTATCATTTCCTGGCGCTTTGTTGTTTTTTAGGCGTTGTATGGCCTTCGTCACTTCTGGTGTTGGCATCTCGGTTTCTATTTCGGCGGTTAAATACACCGGTATATTCGTTGTGTCGTCCTTTGCTACATTGAGGAGTTTCTGAAAATGTTCTTTCTATGTCTTTAATACCTCTGTAGCGCCGCTGATAAGTTCACCATTATCTTTCCGTATTATATTACTTGTTTGCGGTTTAAAGCCTGTTTTAATTCGAGATGTTTCTTTAAAGAATGCCCTGCTGTTGTTATGTCTTCCACTATCTTCGATGCCCTGTATTTGTTTCTTCTAATGTTCTCTCTTTTTTCCCTAATGAATTTTCTTGCTCTACCTTTTGCATTGTTAAAGATATCGATGTTGTCCTGTGAAGGGTCCTGTAACATTTCAGCCCTAACGCGGTGTGTTTGGTTCTGTAGGTTCTCACAGTCCGTATCGTATCAGTTATTTGTCTTTGTTCTATCGCGCATTCCGATAGTTGTCTCCATTGTCTCTGGAATAATCTTCTGTATAACATTTCGCATGGTGTCGGCGTTACTCTTACATGTTTCTGGTATATCTCGCAATACAGTTGCAATTTTAGACTTGTAGTTAGCGAGCGCTTGCTCTTCCTTCAGTTTATCCATGTCCCATTTAGCTGTCTTATTTGCTTGTTGTGGACCTGTCTTCTGTTTCTTGATCCTTATTGTTGTTTTGGCACATACCAGAAAATGCTCCGAGTCCGCCTAAGCTCCTCTTTTACTTCCAATGTCTATGATATTATTTGAGTGCTTGGAATCTATGAGGATGTGATCTATTTGGTTTCTTGTGATACCATCATTGGATACCCACGTCTGCTTATGTAAATCTCTGTGTTCAAACATAGTAGATTTGCCCATGAGATTGTTGAGTCCTGCTAGATTTGCTACCCGTAGTTCGTTGTTGTTGCTTACATCGAGTAGGCTATGTCGTCCAACATGTGGTCTTAACCAGCCTTCTCTACCCAGTTTTGCGTTGAAGTCGCCCAGTACCAATAACAGATTCTGCTTGGAGATCGAGTCGAGAATTCTGGTGAGTTGGTCATAGAAAATGTCCTTCTCATCATCGTCCTTCTCTTCCGTTGGTGCGTGTGCCGATATTCGTGTGTAGTTGTACCATGGACCTCTTAGTCTAATGTTTTCCTATTAGTTTCACGTACAATAATGTCGACCATTTAATCGGATAAGATACACTTGAAAGTATCAGCGACAGATAAATTCTTAGTTGATGGCAGAGGCCCAGGCTTTTGACGTGAAATATTATGTTTTTGAACACGAGTATCTGGAAGTACAGACCTGTTCCAAATTGTACCATCTTTTGCCACAAGTTCTGGTAAATTTTCTGGAACGTCCACATTTAAATTAGTATTTTCGTGGCATCACTATCATCTGAAATAGGTTCTTCTTCATTTATCTCAATATGCCCATAATTGTAGGCGTCCTCGACGTCTGACAAATCTGATGAAATTCCTTGACTTGCAGATCCAAGAGGCACCCATTCATCGACCGAGTCCATATGTTCATCTCCATCATCACTATCACTATTTTCTTCTTGCACCAAGCTTGCCTGGTATTTTTGTTGTTCTTCGAGAGAAAGTCTAAATATAATTAATTCAACGGTGATAATAAAAATATAACTTCAGCTAACTATAGCAACACTATGCGGCACAATGCTATCTGTAAAGATACAGCGAGGTAACCACCTTTTATATTGCGTTGCAGTTAATTCCTTGATCTTGTTTTATTCAGTTCCTTTTTCACGTAAATTTCCTGGTGTACTGAAATCTGCCTCAAGAAAATTTAGGATTACACAGTAGCTTACCACCCGAAAACTGACGTTCAACCGCAGACATTCAGTAACACTAGCAAACTAACGCACCTTGTACAGCTTTTACTGCTTTTGCGGAAGGTTTGAGATTGTTTACAGATCCAATGGTTCACTAAGCAAACTCGCGAAATCCAAATCACAAACAATTATTGTTAGATATGTGTGGGTACCCAGGTACCTATATGTGCGGAATAGGTTTAAAAACTATGCTTGGACATGAGGGTTAAAGTTCTATTCATGGAGTTCCGCGTCGTCTCTACAGAAATCATGCCAAAACCTCAGATAACATTTCCCACGCGAACATTGAGCTTAAAGTCAATCGATTTTTAATTAAATAAAGCCATTAGCTAGGGAATTGAAAAGAAGTTTCATGCATTCCTTCAAGGCTAGCGACTATACGTGAAATACATCTAGCAGTTGCTTGTTTGTTACGAACTGATTGGCTGCCAGAATGGCAAATATTGCATTTCTATTGTGCTCTAACCGGAGCTCTATTAGTATTTATCTACGAACAAACTTTTTCGCTCGGAAATTCCTGTTCGATCTTCCAAAGATGAAACGGGTTGTTAGAATTAACGTCCTTTAAATAAAGTTACTCCAAATTATAAATTAGAGGAACCCAAATCCTTGTGTAAACCAAGTTTCTTTCTAAATCAACAAAAATATTTAGGTTTTTAACAGGCGGCGATTTCACTAGACTTCCAGGTGTGCGGTCATTACTTTTCTTTTGAAGTGCTTTTCAAATAATCAAATTTCCTCAGCCAGGATATCCGCCTCCGTCTAGTCCTCTTTTGCCTTTTATTTTTCCCTACAATATGACTTGTATCAGACTGTATTTTGCCCCTCTGATAACATGACCGAAGTACAAGATTTTTCGTCTTTTAAATGTTCAGATTACCCCTTTTTCTTTATTTAGACGTTCTAGCATCCTTTCATTTGCTACACAGTGAATTCAGGACATTCTGAGCATTCGTCTGTAACCCCAGAGTTCAAATGCCTCAAGTCGTTTGTTGGGTTCTCTGTCAGCGTCCATGCTTCTACGCCGTATTCTCTAATTCTCTCTTCCGTATATTCTAATATTGCAACGAAAATACGTAGCAGCGACGAACGCCCATTCCAGTTTGTAGATTCAATGTTAAAATAGTACATTCCGCATGCGGATGAATATATTCTCTCCTTCTGTATCCGTAACTTCACCTCGTTGGAGTGACCCCAGTCTTCGTTCAGGTGACATCCCAGGTAGGTAATTCCTTTCACTCGATTTAATTTCTTCCCAGAAACATAAAAGTTTGCATCGATCTTTTGCTTACTATGATCATAATTTTTGTTTTCTTTCTGTTAAGTTTCAGTCCAAATTCCTTGCTGGCTCCTACGACTCGGTTAATTAATATTGGTAGATCTTTTGGTTGTATTTGTAGCGCTTTTTGCTGACAGTGTAGAGTCAGCTGTCGGATATTATTCATATTCACGCCGTTTATAATTAGTCCTTCTTCTCGTTCGCTAAGTGCCTCTCTAAAGAGTTCCTCTGAATACATGAAAACCCGGGGAGAAAAACCATACAAGTCTATTTTTTGTCAATATTGAACTAATCAGGCCATCTAGTACAGCAAAAAGATATGATTTAGACTATGAAACCACCAAGGCAAAAAAGTATTCCTGTCCTCCACTTACTACTAAGGAAAAATATACCTTACTGAGGAAAAACAATTTATATGCGAGCGGCAAGTGAAAAGATGTATGCACGTCCATTCCTGTCGAATATTCTCCATATTTCCGGAACCAACACGTTTTGTCTGTTAGTTGTTTTCGATATGTTCTTGCAGTCGCCTGTCGTGGTTCGTCTTTTCTTTTCTTTCTGCATGGCGTTTGTTTAATATTTTTCATAATAATGGAAAATAAAGGTTCCAGTACAGCTTTTGACTCGGAGGTAAAGTTTTCTGCTAATAAAAGGAAGAAAACTGACCGAATTGATGATGTTATAAAATTTTTAAGTGCTACCACACATGAGTTGAATACGGGCTATAATTGCAAACGTTTCAGTGTTTTACTGCATAAAGAAAAGCAAAGAATTATCAAAGCTCTTAATAAACTGGGCGATTCCAATAATCAAAATCAGAATCTCAAAGAACTTATTACGGTTTTGCCCGTTATACGGTTACGTCTACGGTTAAAAAATGTTGGAAAATTACACAATGTTGCGTATCCAGTTCGTTACCTCCAAGATGAGCAACTTAAATATGTGCAAGTGTGTATAAATGAGTGTGCTCATTCCACGGTATTACCAAAAAGTCAGGTTCAAAACATAAGAGAAAAATTGACATTTGAAAGGAAAGCACCGGTGGACCGTGAAGGAATAATGTCTCATTACATTTTGAAGAAGAGTAAAAAAATATATTTACCCGAAGGGCTAAATATTACGAAATTATACGACATGTATAAAGCAAAAAACTGGAATAATCCGGTTTCAAACGAAATTTAGAGAAATAGTAGTAGTAAACATCTTTATTTCTAAAAAAGGCTATCGACCTATCGGTCTTTCTGCCCTTGTTTAATACATGTAGTCTTAATCTAAATAAAAAACAAAGATGAAAATTCTCTTATTCTAGGTTAATAATCTTATTAAATAAACTTTCCAATTCTAATGACAAGAAAAAATTATTTTATTGTCCAGTAGTCAGTTGCGTTTGTAAGTGTTGGAGTAGCGTTGATGTAGGGAAACGGAAGCGGGATTGTCTGGTTGGTCTTGTGAGACAAAGGGGATTCAGTATGGGCCAGTTGTAGGTTGTTTGTCCATTTTGTCTGTAGATGTATGAGTCTTTCCGAAATCTTGGTCATGTTTGTGCGTTCGTATAGTAGTTGGGTGGAGGGGTTGTGTAGTGGGTTTTGGGGGTGTCTTATTGGTGTTATTAGTCTTAGTGCAATTTGTTCTGTTGTTTGTATATAACGTTTTGTCCTTTCTGTTCCGTTGGTCATGAGTATATGTCCATAGTCTAGCAAGGGTCTACAAATAGCTTTATATATTTTGGTGGCGGTGTTTGTGCTAATTCCTCTGTCTTTGTAGGTTAGTGATCGGAAGCGTTTTGTTCTCTTTATTGTTTCTGCCCTGATGTATCGTATGTGTTTAGTGAATTTAAGTTTGTGGTCAATTGTGATTCCAAGGTATTTTACGTCGTTTTTTGGTTGTGTCGTTTGGCCGTCTGCAGTTGTTGTAGGGGAGTCAGCGTTGAGTCTGTGGTTTGTGAGCAGAAGTTGATTTTTTGACGCGTTTGGTGTTAGTCTCCATTTATAAAACCATGTCTTGTCAACCAACCATTGTGTTGTTTGTTATTGTTTGGAGTCTTTGAGCTGCTCTCTCAGTGGTTTTATCATGTACAATAAGTGCCGTGTCGTCTGCCTATTGTAATATGTATGCCGATCTGTCGATTAGATTTTTGTCTGGTAAGTTGCAATTGTATATGTCATGGCAGTATATATTGTAGAGAAACGGTGAGAACGGGGATCCTTGAGGGAGCCTTTGTTCAGGGGAAAAAGAAAATGATAGTGTTTTGTCAATTCGTACTTGTAGTTGTCTGTTTTCTAGTAAGTTCTTTATGGTGTGCAGCAGATATGTTGGTGTGTGTAGTTTGTATAGTTTGTATAGTAAGCCTCTATGCCAGACACTATCAAAAGCTTTGTTAATGTCCATAAACAGGCAAGCTGTCTTTCTGTCAGTTAGGTGGGTTGTTTGTATATTGTTAGTCAGAGTGAAGAATGGGTGAATATTCGAGTGCTGATGTTTGAATCCGAACTGATACGATGGTATGTACTTTCCGACCAGTTTTCCCAGTCGCTGCCTCATTATGTAGATAAAAACCTTGCTAAGTACTGGTAGAAATGTAATTGGTCTGTAATTGCTCGGTTGTGTATTGTCCAGTCCATTTTTGGGTATAGGGATTGTTAAGCCGTTTTTCCATGTTTTTGGAATTTTGTTATTTCTGATGCAGTTGTTCAATTCAGTTAGGATCAGTTTGTGTGTTTCTGGAGTTAGGCTTTTCAGGAGTTTTGTCTTTATTTTATCTTTTCCCGGTGCTGTGTTTTTGATATGCGCTAGGGCTTCATCGTACTCTGTGTCTGTGATCAGTTTGTATGTATAGTTTGGTGAGCTGTTGAAATTGTTCAAATACCAGTCGTTGATCAAGTTTCAGTTGTCATTGTCGAAGTTAGGGTTTGTCGATATGCTGAAGGCCCTTTGATAGTGTCTGGCGAACGCGTCAGCTTTCTCTTTGTCTGTGTACCGTTCTATTCCGTTTTCGTCAATTGTGTCAATAGTGTTAGCTTTTTTGTATTGCACTAGTTTCTTAATTTTTCGCCAGTATGTTTTACCTTTGTCTTTTTGTATTTCTTTACATGTTTCTAGCCATTTGTCTTGTCGGTATTGTCCAATCAAGGTTTTAATGTTTCTGTTGAGTTGGTTCAGTGTCTTTTTTAGGTCGTTATCTTGAGTGTTTGTATATAGTCTGTACAGTTCTCTCTTTTGTTTTATGAGTCTCAGTATGAATTTGGGTAGTGTATGTCGGTAGAAAGCATTTTTTGTTTCCGGGCTAAATTTTCCTATGGCTAGTGAAAGTTGTTGTTGTATGGTTTCTATTGAAATGGGCTGTGCTTGCGATTGAATGTAGTCATGTATATGTTGTTTCACTTTGTCTATGTCAGTCTTTGTTAGGTTTAAGTTTTTCTCTATAGGAGGTGTACTGGAGGTAGGTTTTTGCTCAGATTAAAGTCGTCTATAATTATTGCATATTTATAGATGCCTGCTATGGTCAATATGTTTTGTTCTAAGTTGGAGTGTGGGTGTAAGTATGTGAGAAATATGTGTATCAGGTCATTTAGGTAAGGTATCGTAAAATGTATGCAGTCGTTCAGAGGGTGGTTGAGGGAAGAGGGATTTGCTCTTCCAAGTTTAAATGTTGGTTTTAGGAGAGCTGTGACCCCGCCCCTGGCATGATTGATCGTATTTCCATGCCTATAGATATACTGCCAATTTCTGTACGTTGGTGTCTGTCCTAATTTGGTTTTAGTCTCTACAAATATGCAGCAGTCTGTGTCGTTTTGTTCTATGTAATTGTAAATAAGTGTTTCTTTACTGTTAAGTCCGGTGATGTTGACGTGAAGTAGTCTCATGTTGAACGGTCTATATTAGTGATTGTTTGTTTTAATTGTTCATGGGGTTCTGTTGAGGAGTTTTTGTTAGGTAGGAGCATGTCGAACATCAATACATACATATGGTTACCAAAACAGACGACCGAGGTGTCGATGTCAAAATCTTCTATAAATTGTTTTCGCATTTTTTCAATCAAATCTTCTCTGTTAGTGTTGGTAGACTTTTTAATTTGATGTTTGTATTTGTTTAATTTGAGATCGTGAGTTGTTACTGATGAGTGTATTATGTTATCTTTAACATTCTCTTGTTCAGACACTTCATTTTAACGTTGGGGATACCACTGATCGGTGCTGTTGGTCTCTTCGGGCACTTCACGCTCCATGCCGCATGCTCGTCCGAGTTGCAGGCAGCACACTTGTTGGGAAGCGGAGAACTGCAACTGAATGTTGAGTGAGGGCCAAGGCATTTGTTGCATTTAGCTGGTGTTTTGCAGGTTTCGGTCCGGTGTTGAGAGTTGCATTTGGTGCATGGAGCAGGAATCGGTGCTGGAGGTTTACTCTCCACAATCCTAAACACGCGTCTAAGGAAGTGCACTGTGCGGTCGCTCATCAATTTCTTATATGTCCCGAGGTCACCCGTTATCAGCCTCATCAACAAGGTGGGACTGTTTCTCGCTCTGGATATGATTCTTTTCCAGAATCTAATTATCAGGCCTGACTTTTCCAGTTGTTTTAGGAACATTTCGTCCGTGATTTTGTGTTGCTTTGTCATCCTGGTTGGTTTTAATTAGAAAGTAATTATCTTTCTTGATAATCACATCCTTGTTGCTGGGGCTGAGTTCCTCCCACCTGATTGCAAGTTGGACTCTGGTGATGGACGGTATTGTGTTCGCTATAAATGTGTGCGAATATGTTGGGAATTGATTTGATGTTATCTTGCTGTTTGTTGTTTGCTTTTTATCTGTTGTAGCCTGATGATCCAACGCTATTCGTTTGCCCTCAGGTGTTGGCGTTGTGGGGGTTGGCTGGGTCGTCTTCGGTTTCCTACCACGTTTTTTTGTTTGTGGCTTTTTGAAGCCACCATCCTGGGAGGCATAATCCGATTCGGATTCTTGCGAACTTCCATGGTTCATCCTTTCGTTTGAATTAGATTAGTATATTTTCGCTGAATCGACAAATGCGGTTGAAATGTTAGAATTCTTTGCCGTAGTGTAAACGACCTTGCTTTGAATACGCTAGCACTGGGCACGTCTTATCACCACGAAGCTCGGCTAGACACCAGTGATATATTTAACTTAAAGTTTAACATTGGATTCGGGTAACTGAGAACGGACACTTTGTGACCCGTTCAATGCTGAAATCGACGTTCTTGAAATAAACTAGTATACGGCATTAGTTTATAATTGTTATAAATAAACATCAACTACTTTGATAATCAGATAATTACACTTACAACACACTTACATTACGTAAACCAATACTTTTCTAATGGCAATTCGTCAGGTGGTCGATCGAGATAATACATCTGAAACAACTTTGAAAAAGTAATTGAGTAACCAGTTCAACAAGAAAAGGGATATTATTGATAATTATAGAAACTTGTTAATATATCAGGTTCAGCTAGGAGCATCAAACGTGCCTCAACAAGATATGACTCAATCCAGAGTCCCCACTTGGAGCTCACAGTTATCAACCCATAATTCTTATGAAAACTTTAATTGATGATCTCTTTCACTATCTCTGAACCCCGCAAGACTACAACCGAAGTTGCATCCTGCCACCGCTAATCCTGAGTTGTTAAGAGGTATTAAGGGAACAGCGCACGAAATACCTCCCCAGGAGAGCCTTACTAGTCATCGGAGTTTATCATGGTAAATAGTCTCAACATTGGCCATACTAAGTACTGCTGCAATCAGCACACAGCCAGCACCCGCCTCTATGGTTCTCTCTCTCTATGGGTTCAAAGCCCAGGTACTGCGGGGAAACCGCACAGCCAGTACCCGTTCCTAACATAATTACTCAATCTGACTAAATAGAAGTCCGACTCAAGTACTGCGCGACCTTCACTGCCAGTACTCGGTACTTTTGCAACTTAACGAGCTGCACTCGTTTCCTTTTTATGATTTTATACGAAGCGTTAACAGTATTTAACTTTAAATGGATAGTGAAGAGGAACAGTTAAATATTAAGAAGGGTAAATAAATATAAAAGAAAGACAAAATGAATATTGAACTATAGTTGAAAAGATTACTATCCTTAAGGTTTAACCAAATAGAAATATGCTGAATAGGCTACTCACTGAGAACACTCACTACTCAACATTATCGTTAATGTTTTACCAATCCGAAATATGCTGAAGAGGCTACTCTGTGAGAAACACTCACTAATTAACGTTATCTTTAATGGTTCAATAAAATAGAAATATGCTGAATAGGCTACTCTGTGAGAACACTCACTACTTAACATTATCGTTAATGGTTCACCAAATAGAAATATGCTGACTAAGCTACTCTGTGAGAACACTCACCTGTTGAATAATATTCACACTAGCACGAAGTGGCACCAACTGATAAATATGACACTGGATCTAAACAAGCACTTAATACTTAATAGTTCAGATGGGTGGTTTCCCTTATTTATTGAAATATTTCCACCCCCCGATTGGGTGGAGTTTGAGTCAAGTTTACCCCAGATTCTGGGCATTGGGGAGAAGTTTAATTTAGGTTCGTCCCCATCTTCCAGGTGGCCTACAAATCTCTCTGGGAGGTAAAACAAAATACCTGACTGTGGCCTCTACACCATAAATCACTGGTTATTGCTTTGATCCGCTCATTGATAGATTTCATAATATCATGCTAGCGAGGTTTATGGTGTTAATGTATAGTTATTGATACGTTGATTGATAGCTCGAATTTTCCAAATGAGACTTCCTTTGTCCATTTGGGCGCCTCTTCGAATTTATTAGTTGCCCTTTATCATTTTTTTCCAATGTCCTACACTAGAAAAGATCGCTGAAGAAGGAGAAAAACCAAAATAGCAGAAGTGAAGGAAGTGCAATTTTTAAACTGGTTAAACTAATTTATTGGGAAGTACCCAAAGAAAAATCCCATTTCTACGAGGCCAATAAGAGTTCTGGATATCAGGAAAGGAAACCCTAATTTAATACTCCATTTTATGAAAAGTATCAAAGTAATATTTTTGTTGTAAAGAAAAAACAAATTGGGGCAGAAAGACCGATAGGTCGATAGTCTAGTTCCATGAGAAATAAAGATGACTTATATATTATATATATAAAAAAACAATCCAAAAAGAGCGAAAAATGCAAGCAAGGCTTCAAAACTATCACTCATTGTCCAGCAGCAGTAATTATCTTGTTTTTACAAATGAAGGACCTAAAATATAAGTTTTGCGTTATTTTTTCATTTTTTGTAAACTAATATTTTGAGAATAGGCGACAGAATGTATCTCTGTCTCATGCCTTTTTTAATTTGTATTTGGGATAATGTTAAGGCTTCTGTTATGATTGTTGCGTCCTGTCGTCAGCATAGGTTTGTTATTATGCGCTTTTCTGGTTATTCTAATCCGATTTTCTCTAAGATGTCCATAAGTTTCCCATGTTTGAGGTTATCGAAGGCTTTTATATAATCTCTAAAACATGCGTATATGTCGCTGTTTACGCCTATGCTCTCTGGATGAGCACTTATATTTTAAACAATGCCTCTATTGTTCCGAACCCATTTCTGAAGCTGAATTGTGTGTTCGGAATATGTTCCTCGATATTCGTGTATCCTCTATTGTGAATGATTTTAAAAATATCTTTAAAATGTGGCTCATTAGACTGATCAAACGGTGTTCGTCGCATTTCTTTGCTTTCGTGTTCTTCGGGATGGGGATAAACGTTAGCCAATCTTCAGGAATGATACCTACTTCGTATATCTAGTTCAACAAGTTAGTTCTAGGCTCTAGATGTTCTTCATCTATTTGTTTAATTATTTCTACGTAGATATTATCTGGTCCCCGAAGTTTTTTGAGAGATTTAATGCCTTAATTATTTTTTCCATGGTGATGGGGTTTCCCTGCAAGTGATGTGGGTTTTGATTCCGCTTCTGTCTTTTATAAATTCTTCCAATGTTTTCAGTCTATCTTCGGGGTTCCAGATTACTCTCCTTTGGTCGTCATTTAGCAGCACTCTGTCATTGTTTATTAATATGCCCGCTGCCTCTTTTTATGCATATTGAAAGAGTCGTGTTTTCCCTGTAGTTTATCTATTTCCAAGCATTCTTCGTTTAGGAACGTTGTCTTTGCTGCTTTCATTTTTCTTTTAGTTTCTTTATTCAACTCCTTATAATTTCCTTCGACTCCATTTTTCTTTTGTAACAAATGTTACTAAAATTTAGTTTCTGTCCGGCTGATTTAGGGCCCACGTAAACGGATAGCTATTTACTTCTTAGTAGTACTTTGCAATTGTACCGATATCCCTCACGTACACCCCAAAATTTCGCAAAATATTCCTACCAAATAGGTTTTCTGAATAATAAGCCAAAATAGCAAGCATTTCAAAAACCGAAAAACACGTAAATACACTACAAGAATTCCGCAAAAGAAACTACCAGATAGATTTTCTGAATACTAAGCCAAAATAGTAAGCATCACAACAACCGAAAAAACACGCACAGGCACCACAAAAATTTCGAAAAAGAAACTACCAGATATGTCCCCTCGAATACCAAACCAAAATAGCAGAAATACCACAAACCGAAAAACATGCAAATGCGTCATACAAATTTAACAAAGGATTCTTACCAAAAAGGGCTTCCACTATCGAGCCGAAATAGGAGGAGACCAAAAAAGGGTATTTACGGCGACACGAAGTCCGTGAGAGGCACTAACTTTCCGACGGTGAAGTGGCACTAATTTTCCGACCGTGAAGTGAGTCACTAATTTTCCGACCAAGAAGCCAGTCCAGCGAGACCCTAATTTTCCGACCGAGCAAGGTTAGTCCTTGATTGTCCGACCGAACCGAAAGTGCAGAACCTTCAGTCCAGGCGACCACAAGCAAACTTCTAATCTGAGTAAGTCCACTTGTTTCAATCTACCCTAAAAGAAAGCACATTGTCCATATTCTGGTCTAAGAATCCCCGACATTTTCTTCAGGTTTTCCGAATAATAAGCCATAGGGCGAAGTACGGCCCTGCTTTAAATTTTCTTGGTCATGCCTCCTCAGTATTTCAGCGCCATTTTGCGATGTTTTGCACCGAGGGTGGTTAATTCTGGTCTTGCAGACAGGCATGAGCTCAGAATTTCCACCTGGCCCTCAAAACCCCGCTGTCAACCGTAGATTGTCATTCTGATCTAGTGCTGGCTGGCCTGTCGCCTGGCATGAGCTCAGAATGGCTGTCGGTCTGCAGATCTGGCTTGTTTCCGAATTAAAGTCCCTTTTTCCGAGTTTGAGTACCGTGTTTCGGTTTCCTGTTTTAACCCACCGTAAAGAAGGTATGCAACATAGAACCGCCACCTTAAAGACTCCATTTTGCTGAATGCAACCGCCAGTAACCGTTTTCCATTATCCAGATTTTCCAGTCGTCCTATGGTATTCATTACAAAATCAGTCATACACAATCAGTCCACGCCATCAGCTAGACAGATATTAAATAACCGAAACCGAGTCTTCTAAGATCTCGTTGTCTTCCTTTTGTGACTTTCTGTCCTTGCTACAGTTTTCTTAACACGTTCACTGTCCTAACAGTTTTTTCCCGCCAATTCTCATATGTCCCCATTTAACTTTCTATGCACCATATATGGGTCGTACGACGTTGGGACAATTTTATCATACGTACTATGTCCTACGTTCCTCATGTGGGTCGTACATTTTTGACAATGTGACAACACATTGAAATCACCTGATATTTGTTTTAGTTTGCAGTAACACTTAAACTAGGAAATTGTCTTTCCATACTCCTAAAAGCTGGTGTTTATTTATTTAAATTAAGCGTGTATTTTTATGAATATAACAATGGCCGGTCGAAAACGTAAACTGGCCGAAAAAAAGTTATTAGATCTAGCGGAAAATATATCAGAAATATCCGTGCGTGCGTTCCAATAGTGACTTTGATTCGGCCGACGTGATGTCCATATTCTTTCCACTTGCCACAATGATCAAATGAAAGTGTATGGGAAAAAAAGAAATGGAGAAGACAAAGTGAAGCCACTGGCAAAATTGGACTACAATAAAGGAAAGCAGGGTGTAGATATCTCTGACCAACTATTTAGTTATTACACTTGTCTCTTCTATTTTTAGTATGGTATAAAAAATTGGCTATTGAAATAATTTGTAGGACACTTGTTATCAATACGTATATATTGTATAAATCTGTACGTTCAGAAAAAAAGATTAAATTATTTATCCACATTAAAAATTAGGGAATCTCTTATTCGCAGCCTGCTAAAAACAAATGAAAAGATGAAGAATTAAAAAAAATGAGGAACAAAAAAAGCAGGAAGGAATTCACAAGATAGAGGAACTACCTAGACATGAAGGTTATAAAATTTAAAGGAAACGCTGTCATGGATGCTACACAAAGCTAAGAAATACTTCAAGTTCGAGAGAAGCTTGTAGAAAAACTAAAAAAGTTTCATCTTGTTGTCGTCAGTGCAACCAAGCATATTGTATTCCTTGTTTCGCAGAAAATCATTGATTTTGATCTATTAATCGGCAAAAATAATTGATCTTTTTCTCTTGTAAATTTTTGCTTATTTTTTTTAAATTTTTAAAAGTTTTATTACGTTAAAAAAAAATATTTTTATTTTGTATGCTAATTTTGTATAAGCAGTATCTCAGGTAATAAACTGAATATCAGAATGATTTTTTCACCAAAATGTAGCTTTTTTTTCTTCTGAGTTCTTTTAGCAAACACAACAGTATGCTCATACGTCCATAAATATTTCATCATAAGAGAACACATATTTACGACCCACATATGGGTCGCGGGACTCACAACTTGGAGCCTATACGACCCATAGGTGAGTCGTAGGACAGTGTACGTGTTAAGTCTCAGTTTCGTTGTTGCAAGTATTAAGTTATGATCAGAAGAGATGTCAGCCCCTGGTTATGATTTCGTGGACGTTATCCAGTTTCAGCATCTTTTATTGATATAATCAATCTGGTTTCTGACGTTGGAACCTTGATTGTGTGGTCTGCTCGATAACTGGAAGTATGTGTTCATGACAGCGAATTGAAATTCTTTACAGAATTGTACTAATTTCTGTCCTCCGTGATTTCTATTTCCGAGTCCATATTTTCCCAGAATATCACTGCCAGCTCCTTTTCCGATTTTTGTGTTGAAATCGCTCAATAACATGGTAGCACCTTCTTTCTTCGTGTTGCGTAGCGCGTCTTTAAGCTGCTCGTTAAATATTTCTATATCTCGTTCAGAGCTTTCCGCTGTTGGAGCATACGCGACCACTATGTTCAAGTTGTGTGATGTTGTCCTAGTCACTCGGTCTGAAATGGGTGAAAATCCTAGAATTGTGTGTCTATTTATATTATTGCCGTTCCGTTTTTATGGTAGGTATACACTGTCTTCTCCTGCATAACAAACCTCATAGTCTTCTATTTGACATTTGCGTATACCAGGCCATCTTGTCTCTGTGCATGCAAGGATATCTATGGAGATCATCTTCATTTTGTGTATTTTATTGTGGATGTTTCCAGATTGAAACATGCTCTTGACATTCCAGGTGCCGATCTTCACATTTTCTTTTCTTAGATTGATTGAATTTTCACCTCGTAAATTGGTGCTACTCAAAAATATTTCCTTTCGGAGATCCGAATGGGAGACTGCAAACGGAAATTTTTGTTTTAAGATTAGCCATGTTAACTTTACAAGGGATACTCGTTTGGGTCTCTACTGCAGTGGTTCCCGTGGCTTTCTTCACGACGTTGACCATTGTTAGATCCTCCGCCTTTAGGGCTTTTTCATCCCAAGGATGAAAAGTTGCCTTTATTTTGATAGCTGTTACTTCCGAAGCTGTTGGCTAACAAGAAGATATGTCTTATTTGTGTTATTAGTCTTAGTGCAATTTGTTCTGTTGTTTGTGTATAACGTTTTGTCCTTTCTGTTCCGTTGGTCATGAGTATATGTCCAAAGTCTAGCAAGGGTCTACAAATAGCTTTATATATTTTGGTTGCGGTGTTTGTGCTAATTCCTCTGTCTTTGTAGGTTAGTGATCGGAAGTGTTTTGTTCTCTTTATTGTTTAATTGTAGGAGTTATGGAATGAAACTGTATTTGTGTAGCAGAGCAATATTTTACTAAGGCATGTTTGGTTAAATTCTCTTAGCAAACATTTAGCAAAATTTTTAGCAACATTATTTTGACATCTTTTGAATGTACAGTTCCACTAGGACATATTCATTACTGATCACCCTGTATCTTCTTCTTCTTCTTTTATGTCAGCCGTTATTCATCCACTCCTGGACATAGGCCTCTCCCAATGTTTTCCGCGTTATCCTGTCTAGTGTAGATTGTTTCCATTGTCGACCCGCTACTCTCTTGATATCGTCAAGCCATCGTTTCTGAGGTCTTCCAACTTTTCTTTTAGTCTCTCTTGGTATCCATATTGTGACTTTTATAATCCGTCTTTCTCTGTCGTGTCTTCCTATGTGACCCACCCACTGGCAGTAACCCGTGTGCGTCTTCTGATGTTCTTGTTACGAATCCTATCTCTAAGCGAAATTCCTAACATGACTCTCTCAATTGCTCTCTGTGTTGTTATTAATCGGCTTACGCTTCTCTCTGTGTATGTTGCTACTCGAATTAGGCATGATTCATATATTTTCTTTTTTAAGTGATTGGGGATGGTTTTGTCCTTTAGGATATAATTCCGCCCAAGTGAGACCAATTCTTCTATTTATGTCTGCGGTCTGGTTTTCTTTACCCAATTTTATATTGTGACCCAGGTAGACATACTCGTTGACATTTTCCACAATCCGATGTTCTATAATAAAATCTGTTGATGTATTCCTCATTATCTTGGTTTTGCTTAAGTTAATCTCTAGTCCCACCTTTTTTGCTGCACTCTTGTACCAACATTTCTCCGAGCTCATTGACATCACTCGATATTAAGACGATTTCGTCTGCAAAGCGCAGGTTGTTTAGGTAGGATCCGTCAATTCTTATCCCAATTTTCTCGCATGATAGTTCCTTAAAGACGTCTTCCAATGCTAATAATTTTGGAGATATCGGGTCTCCCTGATGGATTCCTCGTTGTATTTTAATTCTATTGGTTTGTAGTTCTTCGTCAATTTTAACATAGAATGTGACATTTTGACAAATATGTTTAATTATGTTGGTTTATCTTAATAGCCTCAGGGTTTGTAAGTGTTCCTCAGTGATATAGCCTTTTCGAAACCCCGCTTGTTCTACTGGTTGGTAGGAGTCAAGTTTGTTTGTTAGACGGTTCGTTATTATGCTAGTGAATAGTTTATACATCCGCGACAGTTGGCTGATGGGGCGGTAATTTTCTATGTTGGTGATGTCCCCTTTTTTGAAAAGTACAACTTCAGCGTTGATCCAATCGTCTGGTAATTTTTGCTCCTCGAGGCACTTATTTAGCAGAATTTGTATTCCTTGTTCAACTATTTTACCCCCCAATTTGAGCATTTCTGACGTTATTCTGTCTTCTCCTGGGCTTTTTCGATTTTTCATTTGTTTAAGTTCTGCTCGAATTTCGACTATTGATATTTCTGGCATATCCCATCTCTGATCCTACATTTAATATATTCTTAGTAAGTTACGTGTTCTTTGAAGGTAGAGCTTGATGTATATATTGTCCTATAAAAGTTTTCGACAATTTTCACTATATCTTCTTTATCAGAGACAACAATCTAGGCTGAGGTCACTGCTGCAAAACACCCTTTTCATTGTCATAAATGTTGCTCTCGCCTGTCCTATTCTGGTTTTGATTTCTTCAGTGCAATCGTTGTTTTCATTTACAATGGTACCTAGGTATTTATACCTCTTAACTCTTTCTATGGCTTGGTTATTTACTACGATTTGAGGGTTGTTTTGGATAAAATTCTAAACTTAGTCTTTTTTACATTTAGCGACAGTCCGAATTATTCGCCTGTGTTATTTACTTTGTCTAGCAGCACCTGTAAATCTGCCATACTTATAGCTCTCAGCATAGTATCGTCCGCATACCTTATATTGTTAATATGCACTCCGTTAATTATAACACCCTTCGATTCGTTTTCTAGTGCTCTTTTCATTATTTCTTCTGAATAGAGGTTAAACAACATCGGCGATAATACGCATCCTTGCCTAACACCTCTTCGTTTTTTTATTACATCCGTGTTCTTCCCTTCTATCTTAACAACTGCTTTTTGATTGAAGTAAAAATTCGTGATGATTTTGACGTTACAGGTGTCTAGATTTTTCTTTTTAAGGTAGTGGATGAGAAGTTCGTGATGTATGTTATCAAACGCCTTGTTGTATTCAATGAAGCACACATAAATGTCCTGGTTCATGTCCACACTCCGTTGCGCAACGTTCCTTTACTTTTTTGTATATATTAATGTTATCATGCTTTGCTTGTAGGGTCTCTATTTCTTCGCATTTGAAGAACGTAGAACTCTTCTTTTACGTCTCTTATTTTGACCGAATTTCCTTCTGTATTCTTTTGTATGTTTCACTATCGTCCTTTGACCTTCGGCTAACCAGGTCCTTTGCCCTGGTTATTTTCGAGTATTCTCAGGTTGTCATTGATCTTATCTTTCAATTTTTGTCTTGTTTCTTGGTTCTTTAGACCAGAGACCTCTATATGGTTTGTTGTTGGCGTGATCGTTTGTTTTTTAAGCTTTATTAGAAATCGAGCTAGTAGAGGGTTGTGGTCTGATGAGCGAGATCTGCTCCCGGATAAGTCTTTGCTGATTTGATTGCATTTTTATATCTGTTGTTTATCAAGATATAATCGATTTGATTTCACACTCTTTTTTCTGAGTTATCCTGTGGAGATTTCCACGTGTATAGTCGACGGTTTGGTAGCTTGAAAAGGGTGCTTGAAATAGTAACGTCGTTTTCTTGACAGAATTGTAGTAATCGATCGCCTCTGTCGTTTCTTTCACCAAGGCCATATTCGCCTACATATCATCAAACTTACCTTTGCCAATCTTCGCATTAAAGTCTCCCAATAATATCGTTATATGCCGTGATTTCACGGATTGTATGATATTATTCACTTCGTTGTAGAATTCCTCAATTTGTTCATCGGGTTTTTCTGCTGTAGAGGCATATATTTGAGTTAGGTGTAATCTACAGTGGTTCGTCTGAAGTTGAAGGAGTATCGCGCGATCTGCCATAGAGGTAATTAATTACTGCCTTGTTAACTTGTTTAGTCCCCATGATTGCGACTCCGTATCGATGGTGGTCATCTTGGCTTGGCATCATTGTTGTCCACAACTTGGCCATCTTGTGTCGCTGATCCCTAAGATGTCCAGATCTAGTCTTTCCATTTCTTGGATAACGTTGTGCATTTTTCCAGTTTGGTATAGACTTCTTACGTGCCATGTTCCAGTTTTCATCGCTGACCCGGGGATTCTTTGCACCTTCTGGACATCTAAGACCTGGCGGGGTCTGAGGACCTTTTGTATTTCGTTTTCAGCCATGATAATTGTACGAGAAATATCCTTGTCGAATCTCTAAAGTACTGGTTTCTCGCTGCCTTCTACATCTTAATGCTGTTGGCCACTTAATTGTGGTTCATCCGCCTTTGGGGCCCATTTCTGAACCTCAAGACAATAGGGTGCCCTACCTCTTACTAGTTCTTCCACCCGAAGCTGTTGACCAGTGAGTGTTGAACTGCTCATACCGACAGTCACTCGGTCGCAAATTCCGGGTCACTCAAATAACAGGGTGTACTATATACCATACAACTCTTGTAATTCGTGAACAAAATTTATAAGCTGCTAAATATAGTAAAATAAAAGGATCCCCAAAACAAAGTGTCCGATATTGTAGAACAAAAATTACTATTTGAAAAATAATGAAAATTAGATATCATGTTTTGAAATCTAACAAAAAATTAATAAATTACAAGTTTTAAATCAACATTCATATCTAATTTCAAATTTAAACTAACAGTTTGGTGATGTGTTTTCAAATATTAATCTCGGCGAACGAAAGCTTTTTTGTATTTTTATTATATTTTAACAACAAAGTACTAACAATTAAAATCACTATTGAAAAATAACAAAGCAACTAAACTATTTTTTTCGATATATCAATTTTAAAAAATTTAGACAGTTTCGAAACTTTTTACCAAAGAGAACCAATTCATAAAGAGTTGATAAATTTCCTAATTTTAAGACATAAAATCGATGCATAATTTTAGAACTAGGTTCAAAGCTAATAATATAATTAGAATCAAAATTGCAAAAACAAATCCTCGTGACAAAGCTGCACATACAAAAAATGTAACTTAAAAATTCCTCGAGATTGTAAGAAATTTTAGATAGGGAAAACTTCAAGACGATTAAATAAAAGAATTAAAGAAAAGCATAGACAAAAAATAACAAATAATTGATGCTTGAATAATTTTAGCAAAAAGCTAGCAATAAAAAAACGTAAAGCTAATGAAAGTGTATTCATTTTATTAAATTCCAAATAATTGTGTTGCCTCATGTTGGTTTAAGTTAAGCCATACATGGTTACCTTTGCTAAAATTTGAAGTATGCAAAGAAACGCTTAAATTGGAAATTTATTAAATTTCTTCGTGATTAAAATTACTTACTGAACGAATTTAAAAATTGTCATTGAATTTTCACAGATTTGTAATCATTTAGCCTTATTTAACTATTTATTACTAACACAATATTAGTTGGTAAAACCAACAAAGTTTACAGAAATGGGAAATGCATGAAAAATTATTTATTTTGATAAAATTGGTTGGAGCCCAACAGGGATAACTCTCCGAGAATTTACAATATACGTCGCCCTTGAGACTTGAAGACAACTCGGTTTGAGCGAAAACTCATTTACGATATAAGCGTCCAAAATTAAAATTGATTGAAAGACGTAAATGAATTGAAGCGATGCAGTTTGTATATGCAAACTAAGGAAACCGACAAAGTTTTTGATGCAAAAACAGCAACGTTCACTAGAAGAACATTTCCATTTGTTCGATTGGGAGCGACAGAAATTGTGATTAATCCAATACGCTCGGCCTATGAGTAAAAATTGCTTAACAGAACAATATTTGTTCAAATCAACTGATTCTAGAAGCTATGAGCGAAAAAAATGGGGACAACAGTATTAATGAGCAATTACAATGGTAAAATAGTAAACAGAAGTGATGAGGATACGTTAGCGACATTGGACCCATTCCTCTTTTTTTACGTATTCTTTTCTTGGCACCGTCATGGACCTTCCTCGATAAAGGGCGTATTTAGTCTACTTGATCTGCTGATTTCTTTACTTTCTAATTTTCTTCCTCCCTCGCCTCCTTTAATATTCCTAAACATTCCCGTAGCTGCGTAATGCGTTGATATGATATATATTCCCGGGTGACTGGTTTTTTCCATTATTTATGTCATCTATTGCGTTCAACAAGAATGTGTATTTATCAATCTGCTTCTCGATAATTCCATTAGGTTGGAGACGCGAGCTTCTTTATATTGTGCAGCTTAGAACTAAAAAAATTGTGTCCAGTTAGCGCCTGTGTGAGGCAGTAATCCAGCTAGCCCCCCGATCTTCGGGTTCAATTTTTTACATCTTTTTTATACATAAAAATTATATCAAACTTACACTAAGGTCAAAAATATTTGAACGAAAAGAAAATTGGCATACCGGGAGTCTGTTTTTGGAGGTGTACCATGGGGATCTCGGTAACCATATAAGATACGAGATTGGTTAAATTGGGGCAAAGTTGCGCAATCTAGAGTTCAGCAAAATGCTCTTTGAAAAATTCAAAAATTTCTGCTACTTCCGGAAAAAACAGAAGTTCGAGAAAAAAGTTTTATTTTTCCTTATTTGGCGCGGAAATTTAAACTGAATAATAGTTCATTATTGCTAATGCTTCTCTTCTACAACGTGGCGATATTGTACCTATTTTAAATCAGACTTATGTATTCTCGACAAACATCATCAAGTTTGTTTTTTCTTATCAGCGCCATCTTGGGTTTTTATGTTCGAATTCAGCGTTTTGTTCTGATTACTATGCTGTGTCACATATTAAGATTCCGTATTGCTGTTTGGTGAAAATAACAAAAATCCTGTTTTTGCAAAGAGTGTTTTGGAATAGCATCCACCCTTTTATTTAATCAACATAGTTTTCAAAGAGCATTTTGCTGAACTCCAGATTGTGCAACTTTTCCCCAATTTAACCAATCTCGTATCTTATATAGTTACCGAGATCCCCATGGTTGAGCTCCAAAAACGGACACCCGATATACTCTTACCAATCCTTTTAAATCTGTACTCAGTAGACATAGCAAAATGGATCGACTAAGGCAAAAGAGAACAGTTCAGACAGCGCAAGCAAAACGCATCTACAAAAGAGCTGAGCAGGCTTTGTTGCGGGAACGCACCCACAATATACGGATCGAGATGGCCCAGGTTGACAGAGACTGTGACCTAACCATTTCCTTACGGAACATCATGCATTGAAGTGACTGGAACAAAGTCGACCAATTAACTTATCGGACAATGGAGTCAACCGGAGTCTCAGCAACAAAACGCCAAAAGAAGAAATATGAGGCCCTGGATGTATTGAGCCGGAACGAGACAACATCCGGGAATGCAACTAAAGTAGTAGTTAATTTATCACGGGGGACACTAACTGAACATCAAACCAATGTGTTGGCCAAAGGAGGAAATTAGTGGAAGACATTATCGCAAAGGTAGAGACAGGGATACTTACCCTCCCAGAAGATATAGCGGAAGAAATCAGGAGCGAAACAACGAGACTCCTAAAACGATGCAAGCCACCAAAGAATAACATTTCAAGAGCACAAGCAAAACCTCTCAAAGAAATAAATGGGGACGAAAGCATAATACTCTTTCCAGCAGACAAAGGTGATATGAAGGTGGTCATGAACACTGATGACTACATTAAGAAAATTAATGCCCTCTTGGATCCGTCAACATACAAAAAACTGAAGCGAGACCCAACTGCTAACCTCGTGCGAAGACCAAATCAGCTAACAAAAACTTGCGCTCTTACAACGGATGAAAAAAAGAAAATTATAAAATATGAAGCCCTTCCTTCAAGGCTGTAAGGCTTACCAAAAATACATAAAGGAAATGTACCACTGAGACCCATAATGAGTGCCATCTCTTCCCCGACTTATGAAGTGGCTAAATACTTAACTCAACAACTGAACCCGCTAATTGGAAGAACAAAAACATACATCAAAACTCAACTCAGTTTATTGAGAAGATCAAAGATATCAAGCTGGGTCCGAGGGATGTGCTGGTCAGCTTTGATGTGGTCTCTCTTTTCACCATGATCCCGGTGGGAGAGACTCTTTCGATGTTAGCGAACAAATTCTCTCCGGAAATTGTTGCACTGTTCAAACACTGCTTAACATCGACCTATTGTCAGTGGATCATTGGCTTTTATGAGCAAACAGATGGGAAGTCCGGTGGTATCAAATTTCTTTATGGAGGGTTTTGATGGTTTGTATTGTATTGTGTCATGTATTGGTTCCGATACATAGATGATACTTGCGTTGTGTGGGAACACGGAAATGAGGAGTTGACATTTTTTAAAAATTTTCTCAAATCTCATAACCCTAGAAACCAATTCACGATGGAACAGGAAGACGACAATAATCTTGCTTTTTTAGATGTCCTAATCGAAAGGAAGACCGATGGAACACTAAGATATATGGTATATGGAAAACCAACTCATACCGACAGATACCTACACAGACTCTCAAATCAACATCCGAGGCAGGAAAGAGGAGTCATCAAGACTCTGGCGGAACGAGCTCGTAGAATATGCCAACCAGAGCACCTTCAGGAGGAAATGGATCATCTGTGGCTAGCCTTTGCTAATAACGGCTATACGAGGCATGAAATAAGGATTTCACTTCATCCCAACCGCAGAACCACTGAGAAGGAGAGTAGGACGGAGAAAGGATTTGCTTCATTACCGTATATAGAGAATGTTACTGACAGGATCGGCAAAATACTGAAAACATTTCAGGTAAAACCATCTTCACACCTACAAAAACCATAAAACAGAGTCTCAGGTCTGCAAAGAATAAGAGGCTATTTGCCTACTCCCGGAGTCTACCGGAACCCATGCAACTGTGAATGTAGGCACTATAACAATAAGCATCTAGACAAGGCTAATATATATTATATTTATATTTATATAATATAATAATTTTATTTAATTTTAATTTAATTTTCTTTTGAAATAAATTAAAACGAATGGCAAGATAATAAAAAAATTGATTCGTTTCCCACACAGTCCTATTAGCTGGAGCAAAAAAAAAACCTACAAATGGTCGGTAGTAAACTTGTCAAGCAAAACAAATTATATGCTAACAACAAAAACAACGCAAGACAATGGTGAAATATTTGTATCAAGTGAACCAATCTATAGAAGGAGTAAAACACTACAAATACCCAGGCACGATTCTAAAGACGTCACAGTCCGAATTCAACATGCCAGAAGAACATTTACAAGAACGAACAGAGTTTTCTGCTGCCGAATAGTAAGCCATCAACTAAATATACGATTTATGTTTTGTTATCTACTATTTGTATTTTGGTTCGTGATGGAATCTTGGACACTAAAAGAATCTGACGCGAAAAGACTAGAAGGATTTGAGCCATCGATATATCGGAGGATGTTGAAAGTTTCATTGAGGAAATAGAAAACTAACGTCGCAGTAATGAGACGCACGCATGTGGAAAAAACCAAATACCAAAAACTACAAGTTATCATGCAATATCCAAGGAAAATGATCTGATGAAGATGATGGCACCTGCAGAACCGAAAGTAATTCAAACTACATTTAATCATTAAGTTTTCGTAACAGAAAATATGGTAAAATTATTCTGTTTTTCATTATTATAGTCCAAACCTTTAGAAAACTAAAATTTTTTTCCTATCAAAATAATGTGAAATTGGTTCCTCCTTTAAAAATCGGTTATGTCGATTAGACAAAACATTTAACCGTTTGCCTATCGGTCTTTAAATTGCAAACGATGGTAAAACTCGGTGTTATTATGTTTTTGAACAAAGCAAAATTTATGAAGATCGTACTTGTATGCACTTAGAATGAATTGGCTATTTGTGCTCGAAACTCTCGAGATGTCCGAAAATAGACGATTACGGAAGTTATGGTATCTTCTTTAAAACTAAAATGAGAAAAATAGATACATAGACACAATTAGTTTTAATCACTACTTTTGTTCAATTGCCAATTAGAGCTATAATGGACTAACCATTGAAAAGAGTACGATTTTAACATAATTCATGATCTTGACCATGAACAACTAAAACAAACAATCACTAACATAGACCGTTCAACATGAGACTACTTTACGCCAACATCAACGAACTTAACAGCAAAAAACCACTTATTTACAATTACATAGAACAAAACGACACAGACTGCTGCATATTTGTGGAGACTAAAACCAAACTAGGACAGACACCAACGTACAGAAATTGGCAGTATATCTATAGGCATGGAAATACCATCAATCATGCCAGGGGCGGGGTCGCAGCTCTCCTAAAACCAACATTTAAACTTGGAAGAGCAAATCCTCCTTCCTTCAACAACCCTTTGAACGACTGTCTACATGTTACCATACCCTACTTAAACGACCTGATACACATATTTCTGACATACATACACCCACACTCCAACCTAGAACAAAACATACTGACCAAGGCAAGCATCTATGAATATGCAATAATTATAGGCGACTTTAACTTCAACAGAAACAAACGAAACAACTTAAAAGATTTTTACAAAACTCCGACTTTATAAAACAGCACACCCCACCAACTTTTCTGATGCCCGCAAACCCAGACTCAACACTAGACGTTCTACTGCACACAAGAAACTTAACAAACACCATCAACAACATAAACTTAACCAACGAACTTGGATCCAACCACCTGGCTATTACGTTTAACATAGACTTACAACATACGCAACCTACCTCCTATACACCTCCTATAGAGAAAAACTTAAACCTACCAAAGTCTGACATAGACAAAGTGAAACAACATATACATGAATACATTCAATCACAAGCACAGCCCATTTCAATAGAAACCATACAACAACAACTTACACTAGCCATACGAAAATTTAGCCCGGAAATAAAAAATGTTTTCTACCGACATTCACTGCCCAAATACATACTGAGACTAATAAAACATAAGAGAGAACTGTACAGACTATATACACTCAAAAGAACGACCTAAAAAAGACACTGAACCAACTTAACAGAAACATAAAACTTTGATCGGACAATACAGACAAGACAAATGGCTAGAAACATGTAAAGAAATCCAGAAGGACAAAGGCAAAACATACTGGTGAAAAATTAAGAAACTGGCGCAATACAGGAAGACTGGCACTACTGACACAATTGAGGAAAACGGAATAAAACGTTACACAGACAAAGAGAAAGCGGACGCATTCGCCAGACACTATCAAAGGGCCTTCAGCATATCGACAAACCCTAACTTCGACAATGACAACTGGAACTTGATCAATGACTGGTACTTGAACTATTTTAACAGCTCACCAAACTACACCTACAAACTGATCACAGACACAGAGTACGATGAAGCCCTAGCGTACACCAAAAGCACTGCACCGGGGAAAGATAAAATTAAGGCAAAACTCTTGAAAAGCCTAACTCAAGAAACACAGAAACTGATCCTAACTGAATTGAACAACTGCATCACAAATGTCAGAATCCCAGAAACATGGAAAAACGGCTTAATAATCCCTATACCCAAAAATGGACTGGACAATACACAACCGAGCAACTACAGACCAATTACACTACTCCCAATACTAAGCAAAATTTTTGAGTACATAATGAAGCAGCGGCTTGAAAAAGTGATTGGAAAATATATACCTACCTACCAATTTGGTTTCAAACAGCATCACTCGACTGTTCATCCGCTCTTTATTTTGGCCAACAATATACAAACTACCCACCTAACTGACAGAAAGACAGCTTGCCTGTTTATGGACATTAACAAGGCTTTTGATAGTGTTTGGCAAAGAAGCTTACTATACAAACTATACAAACTACACACACCAACATATCTACTACACACCATAAAAAAACTTACTAGCAAACAGACAACTACAAGTACGAATTGACAAAACACTGTCATTTTCTTTTTCCCCTGAACAAGGGCTCCCTCAAGGATCCCCGCTCTCACCGTTTCTCTACAATATATACTGCCATGACATATACAATTACAACTTACCAGACAAAAATCAAATCGACAGATCGGCATACATATTACAATACGCAGACGACACGGCACTTATTGTACATGACAAAACTACTGAGAGAGCAGCTCAAAGACTCCAAACACTAACAAGCAACACAATGACATGGTTTTATAAATGGAGACTAACACCAAACGCGTCAAAAAACCAACTTCTGCTCACAAACCACAGACTCAACGCTGACTCCCCTACAATAACTGCAGACGGCCAAAACGACACAACCAAAAAACGACGTAAAATAACTTGGAATCACAATTGACCACAAACTTAAATTCACTAAACACATACGAAACATCAGGGCAGAAACAATAAAGAGAACAAAACACTTCCGATCACTAACCTACAAAGACAGAGGAATTAGCACAAACACCGTCACGAAAATATATAAAGCTATTTGTAGACCCTTGCTAGACTTTGGACATATACTCATGACCAACGGAACGGAAAGGACAAAACGTTATATACAAACAATAGAACAAATTGCACTAAGACTAATAACACGAATAAGACACCCCCAAAACCCACTACCCAACCCCTCCACCCAACTACTATACGAACGCACAAACATGACAAAGATTTCGGAAAGACTCATACATCTACAGACAAAATGGACAAACAACCCCTACAACTGGACCATACTGAATCCCCTTTGTCTCACAAGACCAACCAGACAATCCCGCTTCAGTTTTCCTACATCGACGCTACTCGAACACTTACAAACGCAACTGACTAGTGGACAATAAAATAATTTTTTCTTGTCATTAGAATTTTATTTAATAATATTGTTAACCTAGCATAAGAGAATTTTCATATTTGTTTTTTTATTTAGATTAAGACTACATGTATTAAACAAGGGCAGAAAGACCGATAGCTCGATAGCCTTTTTTTTAGAAATAAAGATGTTTACTACTACTACTCATGACCTTGATCACATCTAATATTTCACAACCTTTGACTGTACGATTTTTTACAGTATCATCAGTATTTGAAGCAGTTCGTTGGCCATGGAACCAGTACAGTTGAAGGTGCATCCAACACAAACGGCTTTGGAGCTTCCAGAGCTTCGAAGTTAGATCCTACTAAAAACTCACCTTCTTCATTGACAAAGCCTTACACTTTAAGAACGAATCTATTCAACCTGCCTGCTGAAAATATTCGTCCTTTTCAGGAGAGTCGAAATCTCGAATGCATCAAACTGGATAGCTTTCGGCCAGAAAAATAAACAGCTTTTGAGATTTGTTAATAAATTGTCATAAATTACCGTCTATCTTTAATAAAGGTATTTTGCCATTAGTTGTTCGAGCTAAAGGTGTTTAATTTAATTAACTGAAAGTATTTTAGTCAATTAATTTATATTGAGAAATGTTGACGGGCTTTTGAGACGGGTCTATGGGAATTTCGTTTTCACCTTTCGCCCATATATGTGGGAACATTTTCAAAGGCGATGTGAAATGATCGAAGTATTCTTCTCAACGAAGACTGCGCGTAAAACTACATCGCCTCTCGTATTTGTATGATTTTCTTTGTGTTAATGTGTCGAAGGAGGGCAGAGCGTTAGCAGTTTAGGTTGCACAAATTTCCAATCCGGTTTTAGCGTGGGGATTCATTCATTGCCAAAACCCATCTCTAATGGACAACATCACCTTGACGTTGGTGAGAGGGCTTAATAACCTTACACCCAGAGAACGATACCGGCGGTAGCGTAGCTACTAGTAAGGTCACTCGTGCCGGTAAGGTCTCGAAAGTGGTGAAGGTGAAACAAAGAAGTTTTTCCCACGCAGCGTCTGACCCAGAACGTGCTGCAAACAGCGTCTGTTTTCCATGTTAGGAGCAGCTGAAAAAATTTTCTCCAAATCAATCATGAAAAAATCATGGAGATTTTTCAAACAAATGGAAGTGAACTCCAGGTAGGTAAACCACACATTGGCGACTCCCACACCCCTATCGGGGTCTGCCTCGAGGCTTCTGGGGGAGGAAAAGTTCGCTATCACCACGCCCTACCACTAAAATAGACTCCAAAAAGAGTAGCAACACCAAAAGATTAAACATCGTAACATACAATCTAAGAACACTAATCTCGCAAGGAAATATGGCTCAGTTAGAAATTGAAAAGCAAAAGATCAAATGGGATGTTGTCGGACACAGCGAGGTCAGGAGGCGAGGCGAAAGTTTAATAACACCAAAATCTGGTCATTCGTTTTACTATGCCGGAGAGGATCACAAATCAGAGGAAGACATCGGTTTTCTTAACAACAAACGTCCAAAAAAACAAGTTCAAATGATTAAGAACATCTCAGCCAGAGTAGCCTTGTAATAAAGCTGAGCACAAAATACAGTATCAAGATTGTACACATTTACGCCCGAACGTCATCACACACAGAAGAGAAAATGGACAGTTTCTATGAAAATTTAACATTAGCCCTAAACCACTCAAAAACACTGTAATACAAAAATAGGTTTGTAATACAAAAATAGGTTTGAAAACAGATAAACAGGGGCTATAAGCAGATAAAACATGCCTGGGAAATTTTGGGACCGAAGGAAGAAATGCCCTGGGCGAGACTATGCTGGGCTTTTCACTACAACACAATCTATACCAAATTTTAATAATAATAAGTATAATAATAATAATAATATAATAATAATAATAATAATTAATAAGCTTCTTCAGAAGGAATCCTCACAAGAGATGGACATGGGAAAGTGCACCCGAAATGAGATCGATTTCATAATCACGAATAAGTAAAAAATTGTGAAAGACGTGACGGTGCGGACACATGCCGCTGTAGGACCGGAAGCGACCACAGAATCGTGCTTTGCAAGATCCGTGCCGAGCTCGGTAAACGATGCAAATTGATAAGGAAAATAGCCAAAAAGATGTGGACAGGACCAACAGATACTCAAGGATTTGAGACCCACATTAGAAATACACTACAAAATAATGTCCTCCATGAAACATCAACAGCTTGAACCGCGAAATAACCGAGGCTTCAAAGCAGGGCCAAAACATATTTCGCCCCAAATGCAAAAAAGAAGAGAAAATCAGCCAAATTACGAAAAACCCGATCCTCGAGCGAAACCAAATGGGAGCATTCGGAGATACCACCAGCACAGAAATAAGTGATAAAAATAAGGAAATCCTTAAATCGATTAGAAGACATCAGAAACCACCACGGAAGGAAAACCCAAGTATGAAAATACTACGTAAAAATCTTACTGAGGGTAAATCTGAAATAATCAAATTAAAAGATAAACATGGCAACATCACTTCAAATAGAGACGAAATCCTGAGCATCATGGAAGAGATCTTTTCCGAATTATACCGGAGCCGCATTCAAGAAAACCTAAACCTACACGAAGTTACACAAGAAGGAGGTGTCGTAAACCAAGGATCAGAAGCGGTGCCAGACAGCATTACCGAAGAAATTAAGGTACGCTCTGTCGAGAATGAAAAACAATAAAGCACCAGGAAAAGACGAGGTAGTGCAGAAGCAATGAAAACTGTAGGCTCGCTCCTATAAGAGAAATACGAACAGTGTTCAACCTATGTCTACATTCAAGCACCGTCCCGGATCAGTGACACGAGCGACCACCATACTACTCCATAAAAAAAGGGACAAAATGAACCTTCAAAATTACCGTCCAATAACTCTCCTCAGCCATCTACACAAACTGTTTACCAGGGTCATAACATCAAGGCTAGAAAATAAACTCGAGTATTACCGGCCCAAATAACAAGCAGGTTTCCGACCGGGCCCTGGGACAAATGATCACCTACAACGTATTAAGACACTAATTCACAAAACCATCGAATAAAATAGACCCCTAGTTCTTCTATTTATGGCCTTTCACAAAAGGTTTGACACCATTGGGATGAAAGCTATACTAAACGCCCTAAAAGAATGTCAAGTAGATTCTATATATTAAACTGATCTATAATATATACAGAAATGCTACTATTCCAGTTAGACTACATGAAGCCAGCAACTCCATTAAAATAGCAAGAGGTGTGAGGCAGGGAGACACCAGGTCCCCTAAATTATTTATCGCCGTTTTTGAACTTGCCTTCAAAAAACTTGAGTGGGATGCAAGAGAAATATTGTGGACGACATAATCCTAACAACTGACGGCTTGGGAGAGGCGAGACAAATGCTTGTCTCGAAGGAGTTGGAGGAAACAACGAATTGGAGGAAAGGGAAAGTGTTCGCCCAATGAGTTCTGCCAGTGCTCACATCCGGCGCTGAAACATTCACCGTAACAATGGCTCAAAGTAGCATAACACAAACCCTAACGGCGGACTTAGAAATTCTAGTGACACACTACAAACAGTGGAGACTATGCCCAAATCCCAGCAAAACCGAGGTATGTGCATTCGATCTTAATGACCGTCATGGAAATAAAGAACTGAAAATCACATTCTGTGGAAAAAGAGTAAAACACAACAGCCACCCCAAATACCTCGGCGTTACACTGGACCGGTCCCTAACATATAAAAGGCACCTAGAGATGACTGGACAAAAACTAAAAATCAGGAACAATATATTCAGAAAACTAACTGGGACTACCTGGGGAGCAAACGCAGAAACACTGCGAACGGCAATTCAATCACCCTTTTTTTCAACGGCTGAATACTGTGCACCAATGTGGTACAGGAGTTGTCACACTAACAAAGTGGATGTGCAACTCAATGATACTATGAGAATCATATCAGGAACTCTAAAGTTCACTCCAGTACCCTGGCTTCACTCACTGACGAATTTAGCACCTCCAGATCTGATGAGACAACAAGCTGCTGTCCGCGAAGGGGACAAACCACACGATCCCGAACACCCTAGAACTCTGCCAATCCACATGATATTGGATAATGCCCCGGACCGCCGTCTTAAGTCCGGGAATCCAATTTGGCAAGATGAGCTACTAACGGTCCAGATAAGCTTGGAGGACCAGGTGGACATCCAATAATGATTTTGACCACAAAGTTCATGTGGATCCCACCGTTCCTCTCCCAGGAATGCATATATCTAGGAAAGCATGGTATAGGCTTAACCGAATTTGAATTGGCCACCCCAGATGCATGTCCATGTTGTACACGTGGGGACTCTCGAACACCCGGGAATTCGACTACGGAGCGCCAGATCAGACTGTAGCCCATATAACCCACGAGTGCCCAATAAGAAGATTTGAAGGAGAATGCCGTGGATTGGTTGACCTCCCTGGATGTCGATTTATAACCCAGAGCCTATCTTTCAGATATACTTTAGCCACATTTATAAGTAAAGCTGTAGATCGCCATACGATAAATAAATAAATAACTATAGACCTTTATGTTCGTATGGCCGATTTAGAGCAACTAGTAACTTGCCATTTTTTCACTTCACCGCAAATATTCTATACTTGAAGTAGAGGAAATTTTGTTTAAATCGCTGTGCATGCATATTTTTATCGAGGTGTTCAAAATGTGATTCAAAAGTAAAAGCTTTCACGCAACTGCTAGCTTTTATATATAAATTCAAAACTTCCAATGTAAGGCAAAAAAATTTTCTTATCTTAACGCGTACAAGTTGCAAGGTCTGGAACATTTTAGTTAAGCCAATCTTTTTCGTATATTTCTTTTTCCTGACTGTACTTTTAATTCATTCCAATATATTCCTGGGTTTTTCAGTCAATTTTATTGTCACTAATTATGGTGTTATGTGATGAGCCCTGCGTTTCGTCCCGGGTCTACCTATTGGACTCGTCAGTAAGGCTTTAGGTAGACCCTGCCTTATACGCCAGACATCGGTTCTACGTGTTCGGACGTAAATGAACCGAGCCGGTATAGATCTTCTGCGGTGAGATATTGGCAACCCGTGTTGCCGATTAGCATTAGATTGAAAACCACTCGTTCCATTCTGCTTTTTTTCTCCCAAGCATCTATATCTTTTTCGGACGAAACGCAGGGCTCATCACATAACACCATAATTAGTGACAATAAAATTGACTGAAAAACCCAGGAATATATTGGAATGAATTAAAAGTACAGTCAGGAAAAAGAAATATACGAAAAATATCTCACCGCAGAAGATCTATACCGGCTCGGTTCATTTACGTCCGAACACGTAGAACCGATGTCTGGCGTATAAGGCAGGGTCTACCTAAGCCTTACTGACGAGTCCAATAGGTAGACCCGGGACGAAACGCAGGGCTCATCCCATAACACCATAATCAGTGACAATAAAATTGACTGAAAAACCCAGGAATATATTGGAATGAATTAAAAGTACATTCAGGAAAAAGAAATATACGAAAAAGATATAGATGCTTGGGAGAAAAAAAGCAGAATGGAACGAGTGGTTTTCAATCTAATGCTAATCGGCAACACGGGTTGCCAATATCTCACCGCAGAGGATCTATACCGGCTCGGTTCATTTACGTCCGAACACCTAGAACCGATGTCTGACGTATAAGGCAGGGTCTACCTAAGCCTTACTGACGAGTCCAATAGGTAGACCCGGGACGAAACGCAGGTCTCATCACATAACACCATAATTAGTGACAATAAAATTGACTGAAAAACCCAGGAATATATTGGAATGAATTAAAAGTACAGTCAGGAAAAAGAAATATACGAAAAAGATATAGATGCTTGGGAGAAAAAAAAGCAGAATGGAACGAGTGGTTTTCAATCTAATGCTAATCGGCAACACGGGTTGCCAATATCTCACCGCAGAAGATCTATACCGGCTCGGTTCATTTACGTCCGAACACGTAGAACCGATGTCTGGCGTATAAGGCAGGGTCTACCTAAAGCCTTACTGACAAGTCCAATAGGTAGACCCGGGACGAAACGCAGGGCTCATCACATAACACCATAATTAGTGACAATAAAATTGACTGAAAAACCCAGGAATATATTGGAATGAGTTAAGCCAATAGCAATCCTGATTTATGCTGAATTTTTGAAAGTGTGGTTGAATCTTTCGTCACAACTGCACCTTTTCATCCACTGCGCCGCAAATTTAACTCATAGATTGAATATTCGCTAACTGCTGACTGTGAATATTTTCTCAGTCGGTGATCCGATTTGATTAATTTTGTTAACGAATCATAGCCTATTCTAAGGCGACATTTAGGCTATAAAATAAACAAAAAAAATAAAGAAACATGTATAGGGTGTTTAAATATTGTCATATTTAGTTAGCCCCGTGTAGGGATTTGCCAGTTACCTCCATCGGGTGCGTCCTCATTGGAACTGGGGGAAGCTCGTCGAGTATGCATGCAATCCAGCATATTCGACGGGTAGTGGGGAAATAAAATACCCACCGTGAAATAAAAACTGGACTGGTCCTCCAGGTTGGGGGTTGAGTCGTCGGGATAACTCGGGTACTTATAAAAAAATAAAAATGTTAAAACGCCTAATCAAGAGCTTCGGAAATGAACAGAAAACTCAAAAAGACGAACATCGAACAAAGGAAAAGGACAACGATTTTTGGAACGTGAAATGTACAGGGTAATTAAAGGAAGGTGAATGAAGTGGCAAGTGAGTTGAATCATCTGAAGATTGATATTGCAGTTCTGATGGAGACAAAGAAGAAGGGGGGAAGGCCCCGAAAGCTGGGGAATCCATGATCACTTCTCCAGTAGGGTACCTAAGGAAGATCGAGCCAACCAGGGGGTGTCAATTGCCCTACCCAGGAGACTGGGACAACATGGGAACCAATAAACGAGCGACTTATAAGAATGGACCTAACAATACATGGATATACAGGGTGATTCAAAAGTGGCTTCATTCCTCTGGGGGTGTTGTCTGGGGGTGTTTTGGGAGAACAGGAAAAATAGTAAAAAAAATTAATTCTTATCAAAAACTGAGATATTTGCCAAAAACTAGATCAGAATTACGGCAACGATGCTTTTCAAGGTAATCTGCCTAATTAACATTACGTAAATACCTGTTGTTTGCACTTATTACTTTAGTATTACCATTTTAATTACCATTGATATTTACATTAGCGATACCTATTTATTCTGAGACGAATCTATTCGCCTAGATGGCGCCCTTTTCAATTACTTCATCCGTCATACGTCATCCCCGAGAACGCCTCGTCTTGAGGTGGTGCCATTCTGACACTCTCTTTCAAATCGTCAAGTGGTTCGGACTTCCTTTGTAGTGGTAACGCTTGTGAAATACACCATTAAAGCAGCTTACCAGTGTTTCAATCAAAATACAGTCCACTTTCCAAAAGCAATCCAGTACGCGAGTTTTAACAACCGACTACAAATTATTTTGGGTCTACAAAGGTTGCATAGCCCGCACACCTGTTATTTCTTAATTATTGAAAATTGTAGTAACCATGGATAAATGCAAAACAAAGAAAGAGAAAGCATTAGAAATATTCTGCGGTTATGATAACTCTGTCGATTTGCCGTCAGTTCTGCCATCCTTTTTGGGGCAGATGAGTGATATACCTAAACTCCCCTCACATGTAAACAAACATCTCCTGTGTAAGGTTATGTATCAATTATTAATATTAATTTATTTTAAAATTTCCTGGGGTTCAGTCAATTTTATTGTTTATTATTTAAAATGTTACAAATACGTTTAGGTGTCTTTCTCCACCATCATCAGTTTGTCTAAAATATACATTTTACATTTATTATTAATTTAATTAAAAAAACACTTTCACAAATTAACATATTAAAATACAAATCACACACATATTAAAAAGTACAATTTGGGAGCTTGGTCCTCAGTTGATGAGTCGGGATAAACATGTTCGGGAAAAGACTAGAATCTATTGTTTAGAGATCTAAATTTAACTTACATGTCTAGATGTTTCTACCTTTACATTTGGTTGGACATTGAATTCCCTATTTTATTCGAAATCGAGCGAGGGCACGAAAAACCTGTTTATATACTCCGCCTTTTCTTCGCATTCTTGGAACTGCTCTGTAATTCTTCAATTTCAGCTATTTACTTTTCACTTACCAGGTCCATTCAGTTCATGCATGCGATCATCTAATTAATGTGTGATACACTGAGCTAAGGTTGTCTGTGTCTGATCTAAAATTCATTGCATTCTGGTGTTTTTTGATCTGTGTCATTTCATGGATTCTTCTCTTATTATAGTTGTTTTCATTGATTAGAATTTTTGTGTTATCGAAATCAAAACTATGCAATTTTTGTTGTGCATGTTGTGCTAATGCTGTTGCATTTTCATTAACCTTTCTTTGGCTATATTTATGCTCGTATATTCTTTTTTTCAAATATTGTCCTGTTTGACCTATGTATGCTTTGTCACAGTTCAAACAGTCAATCCTGTATACTACGTTAGGTGTGTCCAACTTATCGCTTCTAGGCTTAAATTTTGTGAAACATTCCCTTACCAAGTTGTTTTTAGTTCTTTCCGCCACAGTAATATTATGTGGCTTCAGAATACTCTTTATTTTTGTGTTTATCTCCGGCATGTACGGTAATGATACATACCTGACTTCACCTTCCTTTATCTTATTTACACCATTCATGCTGTTCCATTTATTTGAATTGTAGATTTTATTAATTCTTTGTTTTATTATTGGTTCAAAGAAAGCTTTGGGATAGTTGTTCATTATTAGTACCCTTTCTATTTTTTCAAGATTTTTTGATCTATATTCATAATGTGCCAATTTAATCGCTCTATCAGTAAGAGCTGTTACAACACTTTTTTTATATTGTATAGGTGCATACGATTGGTAATTCAAGTACCTACCAGACCACACATCCTTTGTGAATCAGTTTGTTTTTATTTCCCCATTACCGTCATATATAACAGTCATATCCAAAAAGTGTATCGATTTGTTTTTGTCTTCCTCAATGGTGAATTTAATGGTCTCATGGAATGCATTAAATTTATCTAATGTGTATTGAACTTTTTGGTTTGGAAGACACATTATGCAGTCATCCACGTATCTTTTAAAGAATCCGCACTCAAAATTCAATTCCGGTATTAGTTTTTCTTCCAGACTTTCCATCACGAGGTTTGCAATTGTTGCAGCTATGGGAGACCCCATAGCTACTCCATATATTTGTGAATAGAAATTGCCATCGTACTGGAAGTAAGTGGACAGAAGGCACAGCTCTACCGCCCCAATAAATTCATTTCGGGTAATGATGTGTGCTCCATTATGTCAGACCATCTATCCCTTATGCACTGTATTGAGCAATCTACCGGGATGTTTGTGTATAAAGATACCACATCAAGTGATATTATGCGATGGTTCTCAGGTATTTTCTGCTTTCTTATAAATTCACAGAAACTCCATGAGTCCCTAACGTGATATTGCGACTTTCCCAATATATTACTCAGTACAGATGACAGATATTTAGACAATGTGTGGTCTGGTAGATACTTGAATTACCAATCATATGCACCTATACAATATAAAAAAAGTGTTGTAACAGCTCTTACTGATAGAGCGATTAAATTGGCACATTGTAGATATAGATCAAAAAATTTTGAAAAAATAAAAAGGGTACTAATAATGAACAACTATCCCAAAGCTTTCTTTGAACCAATAATAAAACAAATAATTAATAAAATCTACAATTCAAATAAATGGAACAGCATGAATGGTGTAAATAAGATAAAGGAAGGTGAAGTCAGGTATGTATCATTACCGTACATGCCGGAGATAAACACAAAAATAAAGAGTATTCTGAAGCCACATAATATTACTGTGGCGGAAAGAACTAAAAACAACTTGGTAAGGGAATGTTTCACAAAATTTAAGCCTAGAAGCGATAAGTTGGACACACCTAACGTAGTATACAGGATTGACTGTTTGAACTGTGACAAAGCATACATAGGTCAAACAGGACAATATTTGAAAAAAAGAATATACGAGCATAAATATAGCTTAAAAAAGGTTTACGAAAATGCAACAGCATTAGCACAACATGCACAACAAAAATTACATAGTTTTGATTTCGATAACACAAGAATACTAATCAATGAAAACAACTATAATAAGAGAAGAATCCATGAAATGATACAGATCAAAAAACTCCAGAATACAATGAATTTTAGATCAGACACAGACAATCTTAGCTCAGTGTATCACACATTAATTAGATGATCGCATGCATGAACTGAATGGACCTGGTAAGTGAAAAGTAAACAGCTGATATTGAAGAATAACAGAGCAATTCCAAGAATGCAAAGAAAAGGCAAAGTATAAACAGGTTTTTCGTGCCCTCGCTCGATATCGAATAAAATAGAGAATTCAATGTCCAACCAAATGTAAAGGTAGAAACATCTAGACATGTAAGTTAAATTTAGATCTCTAAACAATAGATTCTAGTCTTTTCCCGAACATGTTTATCCCGACTCATCACCTGAGAACCAAGGTCCCAAATTGTACTTTTTAATATGTGTGTGATTTGTATTTTAATATGTTAATTTTGTGAAAGTTTTTTTTAGTTAAATTGATAATAAATGTAAAAATGTATATTTTAGACAAACTGATGATGGTGGAGAAAGACACCGAAACGTATTTGTAACATTTTAAATAATAAACAATAAAATTGACTGAAACCCAGGAAATTTTGAAATAAATTGAAGTACAGTCAGGAAAATATACACAACAATTAATATTAATCAAATAAAATAGAATTAAGTTGTTAAATCACAAGAGGTTGACGAAGTTCTGCAGGTTTAAGTACAAGACATGTTTGTTCCCCAATCACTCCGGTGCCTGGGAGTGGTTGTGCAATGCCCCGAGCACTCCTGGAAGGCTCTGCTGCAATTATCTCCAATTCAAATGTAGTTTGACTGGTCACTCTCAAAGTGACCAGTCAAATGTGAGGTTGAAGGCAACTATATACACAAACTGATGATGGTGGATAAAGACACCGAAACGTATTTGTAACATTTTAAATAATAAACAATAAAATTGACTGAAACCCAGGAATACATTGGAATGAATTAAAGTCCAGTCAGGAAAATATACGAAATTATCTCCAATACCTGTGCCTCTGTCTTTGGAACCCGAGCACCTCTAGATCGTCCACAATCTACGTCAATTACTGGAGCCCATCGGCCAGTGTCTCTAGCCCTTTGCTGGTGTAAGGTCTTACACCTTCTGCTATGTTAGTGTGACATTTTCCCATAACTAATCACATATCCGCAAATTCGATGTTGGTGTACATTTTGTGAAAGGAGCTTCAAAGTAAGTCACAGATTGACAAATGCTTGTTATTATTGACAAAAACTATCTACCTGTAACTATCTGTTAATGAGAAAAAACATCATTGCCGCTTTGACTTTTCATCAAAAAATTGTAGAAGAGGTCTTTTTTAATATAAAAAATTTTTGTAATTTGAAGCAAACATCGTAATTTTTCTTTTCGAATGGTTAAGTATTCCAAAATGCTACCAAGCAAACATGGGGCTATGTTAAAATAATACTTAATAACAAAGTTGAAATTCGATTTTCAACTGTTAATATCTTCTAGAAATCTTCGAAAAAAATTTTTTCAATATTTCTCTCGTACTCTCCAAGTGAGCCCCTATATCCCCTTAAAAGGAATGACGTCATTTTTGAATCACCCTGTAGAATAACCATAATAGGAGTGTATGTAGTAAATGAAGACTACCCCATTTCAAATAAAGACGAATTTTTTGAACAACTAAATGAAAAAATAAAATTAATTGGTACGTCTAGAGAAAGAATCGTTTTAGGATACTTTAATGGGAGAGTGAGAAGCAAGGATAAAGATAATGTGATAGGAAGTTTTGGAGAGGACGTGGTACATGATATTGGAAGGATATTAATACAAACATGCGAACAAAATCAGCTAAAAGTTCTAATCGGATACCTCCAGCACAGAGACGTTCATAAATTCACATGGAGACAGGAATTAAGAAATCTAAAAACTGTTATTGACTATATAATCACAAAAGAAAAACGTGAGCCAAAGTAAAAGAGGTGTTTCATGTGGTAGTGACAATCACCTACTTAGTGCACAAATAGTATAGTAGGAGGAGCAGAAACAGGAAAATGTCGAAAAAGGAAAAGGGGCGGAGGAAAGCTGCAACATTAATAGTTTGTAACTGGAGAGTACAAAATAACTGTACAAAGCCAGACTAAACAATAAACTGCCAATAACACCATTCGATAGGATTGAGGAAAAATATGAATACATAAAATCATGCATAATAGCAGCAGCGAAAGAGACACTAGGTTGCCAGAAAAGAGAAGGGAAACGTCAAAAACCATAATGGGGGATTAGGAGATAGAATAGATAGAATCTGAAATAGAGAACAAACGAAAACTATATAACACCATGTTAAGCTTCAAAAACATAAATGACAAACTTGCATATAAACAGGTACACGCATGATATCTACAAAAAGAACGAAAAATGGGAGAGAACATGCTGTAGACTCAACTCATACCTACGAGAAAGAAAAAGCACAGAAAGTTGGAGAAAGAAACATGAGACGGGAACGGAAAAAAACATAATTTTCCCAATAACAGAGCAATCATGGAATCAATATTTCGAGAAAACGCTGACAGATGATGGACATGAGTTCCAAATTACTGATAACACTAACATAAATATAACCACCCAAGGATCTCCAGTAAGAATAACTGTATCAGATGTTGAAAAATCAATTAATGCGCTAAAAAATGAAAGAGCGGCGGAACCAGGAAATATCCCGGGAGAAATAATTACAAATGGGACAGGAAAACTAACCCAGATGCTCACAAATCTATTCCAAAGATGTATATAAAAGTCAGAAGTACGAAAGGAATTGAAGCTGTCATATAAATCAGCAATCCATAAGAAAGTAATGAAACGAATGAAAATGAAAAAAACTATGAATACAGAACAATAAACGCAGAAGAGCAAGCCGGATTCAGAGCAGGAAGATCCACCATTCACCACTTATTTACGTTGACTTAAATTGTGTAAAAGACAATCGCACATAACCAGGAAGTGCATTTGCCATTTGTGGGACTTAAAAGAGCCTATGACAGCATCCGCCTAGTAAAATTATGGAGGCTTTACAACATACCAACATAAAAGCTGAAATGATAAAAGCAATCAAATCTCTGTATAACGATGCAAGAACGCAAATAAAAATAGGAAACAACTTAACAACCGGGTTCACAGTAACAAAGGGACAAGACAAGGGTGCTGTATATCGCCAACAGTATTCAAGGTCTATCTAGAAAACGCATTGACTAGATGGAAGAGAAAATGCGGAACAATGGGTATACCAGTGGATGGTACGTCATCAATCTACACTTTGGCATTTGCTGATCATCAAGTGGTGATTGCCCAGGACAGTGATTACCTTAAATATAGGACACGCAAACTAATTGCGGAATATGATAGGTGGGGTCTAGAGGTTCCTAGAGAGAGCACATGCACAAAACAGAATAAAATGTAAAGGAGGAGATCAACAAATCTGTCTGTCTCAGACAAACAGAATATCGAACACTGGAGCACATACAAATACCTAGGAGTAAAAATATCGAAAGGAGGAAGTCTGGATGAAGCAATAGCCGAAAGAAATCTTCAAGGCAGGAAGGCGGTGTCCATGTTAAACGGCATACTTTGGGATATACAACACAATAATTAAAAGTATAGTAATTAATAGTAGTGAAGTGTGGGCTATAAAGGATAGAGATGGACTAAACGAGAAAAGCGGCAGGAAAGTCTAGATTGGAAAGGATCAGAAATTGAAGGATAAGGCAAATCATGGAAGTAAAGCACGATATTATAGATGTATGTAGATGTGCCGAGAATGGGCCAGGACCGACTCCCGAAGAAAGTACTACACTGGACACCGCAGGGAAGAAGAAGGAGAGGAAGACCACTGGAGAGCTAGGGAGATGGTACAGGCGGAGAGATTCAGAGATGAGCACTGGAGGAAGAGACCTGGAGAAACCGAGACGGTTGGAAATTGGATATCGGAAGACGGACAACTTTGTAACCCTATGGATATACATATTTTTTTTTGGTTAAAATTTAAATCTTTCTGCAGGCAATAGGGGGTAGCCCAGAGAGCAAAAATTGAACGATGTTGTCGGCTAGTGTCTTATGAATAATTTGGATTTTTAATCGTCTGTTTATGCTGAGCCGTTCGAGAGATATTATTTTTTTATGGCCAGTGGCATTTTCCGCACGAAATTTGCTTAATTTTTTTATATTTGCGATGTACATTTTTGGCAACAAGGCTGTGACAACATCTCATTACAGGTTGAAAGATCTTTTTATTTTACCTTTTTCTCTGTTCTATCAATTAAGTTGTTACATTTTTTGTTATTCTAACGAAAAGGAATTACACTTAAAGATTTTGTTTTGTTTGAAAAGTTGAGAGTACTACGCTCGTAATAAAATTTTGTTTGCACAACCTTCTTCAGAATTAAAAACAAGCTTGAATAAATTTCTTGCTGAAAATGTGACTGGATTATAGATCCAAATTATCTAGAAGACACAAGGCTATAACATCGTACACATTTTTTCTCTCTGCACTATCCTATTTTGCCTACAGACAGAATTAATCTTTGACTAACAAAACATGCCACTATTTAATCACCCTGTACATTATGTTTATTAGATTTGTTTTTGCTTATCTTATAGCATGAATTTTGTTCAAGAATAGCCCTTTGTATCTGTCAAAAAATTGTTCAAATCGGACACTTTTTTGTTGCCAGCATCAATGTTTTCAGACAAGTTCCAGCTCTCATAGAAAGAATCATAATTTCCAACGTAAGGTAAGTAGGAACTTGAACTCCTCCCTCTTTATAACAAAAATAGCAGCTTAAAAATTGCGTGAAAATTAGGTGAAGTTAGTGAAAATCATCATGGGGGAGTATACTTTTTAAATGCTGATCGAATAGTGAATATGTTCACGTAAGTGCAAGAGTTCATATAAAAACTCATAATATCCGAGCTAATAAATACTAACAAAACCTTTCTGTTGGGGTGTTGTTTGGAGTAAAAGTCAATGTCTCCAGCTCTCCAGCATCGACTCATTTGGTTCCTTCCACCCAGTTTAGATCAGCATACCAGAAATGACCAAATGTTCGTTGAAATAAAACTAATTGACAATTATCCTGCACACTTCGGTTAACAACTATAATTGATGGTGATGGATTAATTAATTGCCAAACGCCTCTGATTTTGTCGGATGAAAGCAACTTTCAGGTGCATAAAAATATGTTGCAATGGTTGCGACAACTCGGTTACGTCGAGCTTCTGTTGTTGGGTTCAAGGCGGTTTGTTGTGCACATTTACAGATTCGCTCGTTTCCAAATTGCAGTTAAATCACTTTGCTTTAAGAAGCCGGTCTTAAGAAATTGGCTTAGAAACAATTCGTTATAAAACAGCAACAAGTCACGTTTTGCGAATTTTCCTTCAAAAATCAACATTAATATTGACGCATCAACAGCACTAATCCCTCTTGCTCAAGCAATTCGATGTTGAATAGGAAATACATCTTCTTATCATTTTACGTCCAGATGTTATCTTTAGGATTTCCCACGTAATGCGCATTATTTTGTGTTTGCTGTCATAGTTTAGACTAATGCGTAATTGAGATTTAGTCTACGCTTTAACTCGCAAGTCATTTGATGAAATGTAATATTGAATTCTACAGAAAGGCTTTGCCTGAGCAAGTATTTTGATTGTGGAATTTTACCTAAAATAACAGGCTTGAATATTTAACGTCTTCTTCTTCTCTGGCCTCCGTCTTTCTCCAAAGGTTGGCGACTCAACTGGTTATAAACGTGAGTGAAACTGCACCCCTAAATATTTCTATAGGTAAAGCACCACAAACCATGGGCGCAAATCTTTGAGCCAAGAGCTCTACCCATTTTCTGCAGGTGTTTTCCCCTCAGTTTATGCTTGAATAACAAGTCGGGGGATGCATCAGAGGTCTTCCCTCATGACGTGTCCCTGGGACTGGAGATTTCGTTCTTTGATTACTCTCATCAATTCTTAATTTTTGTCTATTCATGTGAATGACTCTTCATTCCTTGTTCCCCTTCATGTCTCATTCGGCATGTCCAGGATATACGACGCAAGATAATACGATACAAGTTAATCTTAACCCATCAACGCCCAGATATATTTTTTGTGTAGAAATGGTGTACTTTTAATACATTTTGTCCTTAAGTCAAGAATTCTGTCTCCTTCCTACTGATCTTTCCCGTCGATCTTTCCCTCTATGATGAGCCGCAGTATTTCATACCTCTCCCCTCTCATTACGGCCACACCGTATAGGTCACCCGATATACAGGGTGGTCCTCAACTAATGTGATAAAATTCACTCACATATTGTCTAGAGAAAATTGTTGCATTTTAGGCAAATATGACTTTTCTGAAAGTTAATAGTTTCCAAGATACAGAGTGTCAAAGTGTAAATAAAATTTTCGTTTATTTTTAATAGATTCTTAAGCAGTTTTACTATGACCATAAAAATTTATGTTTGGGAGTTTTTTAGATCGGCAAATCCAAATTTCCTATCACCAAGTTTGTAGACCTTAGAGGGTGCTAGCTGCAATAGTCTGGAGCAATTTAAAACATCAGAAATTGTTTGGGTTTAAAAATATAGCTTTCTACAGTATTTTCTAAAGAAAAAATGTGTACTTGCTCCAAGTCGATATCTCTCACCGTTTTCAAGATATATCACATTGAAACCTCTAGTGATTTTTGAAAAAGGTGACTCAAATTGGATCTCTAAATAAAATATATTTTTTTGCACAAATTTCAAGCAAAACGTAACAAAAATTAAACAGTATTTATGTAGGCACGTTAAGAACTATCTTAAACTTCTTTTTGCTGACTCAGCAAAGACTTCGCAAATTATTATTTCATAATAATTGTTGCATCTGAACTATTTCTCTGCCTCCAATAAATTTATCAACCTTTTTAATAAATTATTGTCGCATTGAAAAAAAAATTGTTGTGTCGGAAGTCTCCTGCAGCATTTAAAATGATCTTGCGCATAAACACAAACCATATCGCGCATCTCCCCATTCGAAAATCAATATCGGGGTAGTAGTAGTAAACATCTTTATTTCTAAAAAAAGGCTATCGACCTATCGGTCTTTCTGCCCTTGTTTAATACATGTAGTCTTAGTCTAAATAAAAAACAAATATGAAAATTCTCTTATTCTACGTTAACAATCTTATTAAATAAACTTTCCAATTCTAATGACAAAAAAATTATTTCATTGTCCAGTAGTCAGTTGCGTTTGTAAGTGTTCGAGTAGCGTTGATGTAGGGAAACGGAAGCGGGATTGTCTGGTTGGTCTTGTAAGACAAAGGGGATTCAGTATGGTCCAGTTGTAGGGGTTGTTTGTCCATTTTGTCTGCAGATCTATGAGTCTTTCCGAAATCTTTGTCATGTTTGTGCGTTCGTATAGTAGTTGGGTGGGGGGGTTGTGTAGTGGGTTTTGGGGGTGTCTTATTCGTGTTATTAGTCTTAGTGCAATTTGTTCTGTTGTTTGTATATAACGATTTGTCCTTTCTGTTCCGTTGGTCATGAGTATATGTCCAAAGTCTAGCAAGGGTCTACAAATAGCTTTATATATTTTGGTGGCGGTGTTTGTGCTAATCCTCTGTCTTTGTAGGTTAGTGATCTGAAGTGTTTTGTTCTCTTTATTGTTTGTGCCCTAATATCGGGGTATTTTCAATAAATTCAAAGTAATAGTAGAAGGTAAAATAAATATTCTGGCATTTGACTGACAGCATAACAAATTTTGTCAATGGCCCACTGTAAAAATCTCAAGTTACAACAATATTAGGGATCCAATGTGAAATTTCTCGAAAACGGTGAGAGATATCTGCTTGGGACAAGTACACATTTTTTGTTTAGGAAATATCGGACAACGAGATACTGCCAATAAATAGTGGTATTTTAACACCCAAAAAATTATCGATGCTCTATATGGCTCCAGAATATTGCAGCTAGTGCCCTCTAGGATCTACAAGCTATATAATAGGAAATTTGCATCTTATTAAGATTCTATTAAGATTAAGAATCTATTAAAAATAATCGAAAATTTTATTTACCTTTGACACCCTATATCTCGGAAAATATTAACTTTCAGAAAAAACAAATTTGCTTGAATCTCAGTATTTTGGGCTAAGCAATATGTCAGTGAGTTTTCGCACATTAGTTGAGGACGACCTTGTATACATCGGGTTTTTCGTTCTTTAATGCAGCTTATCCCCAGGTTGCGGATAGAGGAACGCCTCCCAGATATGGGCGGTACCGGAGAAATGAAATACCCGGAGCGAACCAAACTTGGCAATGGAAAGTGGCTGCTGGCTGATCCAGAACTAACCACAGGCAGATTGAAATGGCTGTGAGTTAGACAGCATGCCACGTGGTTATTTATTTATTGATCGTGTGGCGAGCCACAACTTTACTTATAAATGGGACTAAAGTATATCTGAAAGATAGGCTATGGGTTATAAATCGACATCCAGGGAGGTTAACCAATCCACGGCATTCTCCTTCAAATCTTTTAATTTGGCACGCGAGGGTTATATGGGCTACAGTTTGATCTGGCGCTCCGCAGTCGCATTCCCGGGTGTTCGAGAGTCCCCACCAGTACAACATGGAGCTGCATCTGGCGTGGCCAGTTCTAATGCGGTTAAGGCTATACCATGCTTTCCTAGACTTGCATTCCTGGGCGAGGAACGGTGGGAACCACATGATCTTTGTGGTGAAACTCATGATTGGATGTCCATCTGGTCCTCTAAGCTTCTCTGATATGAAATGATTTATGACGGGTTAGTACTTCTTCATGCCAAATGGGATTCTGGGACTTAAGACGGCGGCCCAGAGCATTGTCCAATATCATGTGGATTGGCAGAGTTCTAGGGAGTTCAGGATCGTGTAGTGTGTCCCATTCGCCGACAGCAGCTTGTCTCCTCAGGTCTGGTGGTGCTAAATTCGTTCGTGCGTGAATCCAAAATACTGGAGTGGACATTAGAGTTCCAACCTTTCATCAGTTCTAAGGGTTCGTGCATTATACGTTGCTGTTTGTAGTCGTTTTCATTGACAAACCTTCGGTAACTCGGTGATTCTTAGCACCCCTGACCAGCTCCCTTCTCCGACCGTTGCCGTGGCTGGTGAGTTGCGGGTCGCTGGTCACTCGGGGCTCATTATTTCCTGGTGTGTTCATAATTAAAAAGGGGCCGGGGTTGGCATTTACTAGCCACGTGTGGGAATAAATTCTTCCGCTGCCACAGTGTTGATAGAGCCCACAACTAGCTCTTTCCAGAAATTTCAGCCGCCCACTCTGGAACAGACGCTATTGCTGCTTTTGGTTCGCCCCGGGTATTTCATTTCCCCGATACCACCCATATATGGGAAGCGGTCCCCTATCCACCACCAGGGGTGGCGTCCGATTGGTGTTCAGCATCCCCACACGGGTTGCTATATATTTTCAAAAATGTTTGAAATCCATCATGTTGTAACTTGTTTAGTGGTATGTCAGATTGTACTAATGCTTTGCATAAGTTGAAATTAAATTGTTGTTGTTGGTTAGAGCCAGAACTTGACTGTTTGAACCTTTTTAGGGATTATTGATGCAAAGGTGTTTTAACATGTTGTAGTGTTATATTTCCTATCCTGTTCTATCTAGAACTAGAAAGAGTTACATGCTGAGAAACACAAGCTTACCGTTTTTACACAAACTCGGCAAAATAACTTTCCATTTTCAAATTCCAACTCTTTATATCGTTTTATCCATTCATTTACAGAGAACTTCTGTTTTGCCAGTTTAGAAACAATTAAACGATTAATTAACACAATGTTTTAGAATACTTTATTAACTGTTTTGCACGAGAGAAAGGCGAAAGGCATCGGGGAAATACAGAAGTATTTCTTTCTAAAATGCAATGGATGTGAATGTGCGACACGACACACGGGCGCCTCACTATGGAAAATACCGTATTCCATATTAGACCGTAAGGATGAGCTCATGAGAGATATAGATGAGCAGATAAGATAAAAGAAATTATAAAATTCGATGTGTTGATGTTAATGGATATTTTTGTAAACCTAGCATTTGCGTGGATTGCTTCATACAATTGTGGGTATTATTAAAGCAAAAATTAAAAGAAAGCCGTAAGTAAGAGCAAAAAATTAAAATAAGCACAAAAAGCACAAAAAAGCAAAAAAAGGACTAAAAAATCTGTCAAATGACATGTTTTTGCACATCTCGTTCACATTAGTTATCAAAATTATATTGCTTTTATGATTTACAAAAAGCATAATGCCTATAAATCCGGACTCTACTTCTAACAGTGCGGACAAAGTTAGTTAGATTTATTCGGCCTGGATCCTTAGGAGGTGTGCCATATTTTGTAAGGTAAACTCGAACAATTCCCTTTTCTTCTGAAATCTAAATTAAATGGATTATTATTTCTTCTATACAGATACCAAGCGTTTTGAAGGGTTGCGTCAATTAACCATGTAAAAATGGGCCAGTATAATTTTTTTCCTCGAACTCCAATTTTAAAGCATGATAGTATGAGCTATTCCTTGATCCATGAGGTCGCTTGTACCCATTTTGTCATGGAATGCTGCTATACATTGACGACGAGGCCCAGGAATAATAATCAGGTATTTTTGAAAAAACTTTTTTACAGTTCGTGTTGGCAGGATTCCATTTTCGGTCTCTGCTATGGTTACTACAGAATTGTCCATCCATCTTACGAATAGAATTCCATCATTTCGTTGAAACTCTTTTCTACGTGTCATAGGACAAGACTTAGTCACACAATTTCCTCTAATTGTGCCAATTGCAGTACTTTTTAGGTATGCGAGTTTGATGAAAGATTGCTTGCATCCGTGGCATCCAACAAAATATCTTAACATGGATCTTGGGGAGCACGGAAGGAGCCTCCACGCAAGCGATGTACTAAAGATTAATTTCTCCAAGCAAGGAATATATCGCTGGCGCTCTCTGGAAACGTATTTTGGACGGCTAATCCTTTCACCACCAGATCCAAAAAAATGTGACCGATGACAAATCAAGTGAAAGGCCCTTTTCAGAGCCAACACTGATAATGGTGGCCATAAACATGGAGGGCATAACATGCAACAAACAGGAAATTCTGTCTGATCTCTACAAAATGCATAAACTCGACATATTGTGCATCCAAGAGACCGACCGATATAAACAAGCTCATAGACTAAAAGTAGATGGAATGACACTCATAATAGAACAACCGAACGCTAAACATGGCAGTGCTATATTAGTTACGAGTGATATTGCTGTAACATCGGCGTACAAAACATGCTATGACGACATGGAAATACTGACTGTTGAAGTTGGGACGTGCACGGTGACCTCAGTCTATAAACCGCCCGGGAAAGATTTTGTATTCACTCTTCCTCAAAACTTTACATAGCAACAAACAAGGTATATCGTACTTTTGATTTTGATAGCCATAGCATAACATGATACTACGATTCTACCGACAAAAATAGAGACCTAGTGGAAGAATGGGCAGAACAAAGTAATCTGACTCTCTTGCATGACCCGAAGCTCCCTCACTCTTTCCAAAGCAAAATCTGGAAGAAGGGGTACAACCCGGATCTTAGTTTGGTTAGCACAGCACTAGAAGATCGATGTGTCAAAAAACACATAACTCTGTACCAAAAACCCAACACAGACTTATAGGGATAAGCGTATAAAGTGCCCTAAAAGCTCATTAGATACCTTTCAGGAGGAGATTTAATTTCAAAAAAGCCAAATGGGTAGACTATACAAACGAGCTAGACAAAAATGGCAGACATTTCGCCCACACCGGAACACTATGACTCGTTCGTTGAACTCATAAGAAAAATCTCGCGAAAACACATACCTAGAGGATGCTAGTACTGTGTCTGGGATGAACAATGAAGCTAAAGGCAAAATGAGCCAATTTGCACAGCATTACAATGTAGCTGGGTGAACAACTGCAAGTGATACTTAGCGAGTCAAGAAAGAAACGGTGGATGAAGGCGTTGGAGAGGAAGCAGGTATGGACTATGATTAGGAAACTGAACGGAGACCCAACAGAGATAAAACAGCCATGCGCAGTCACAACAAACCAAGTGGCGCATCAACTTTTTTCCAACGGGAAAACCAACCACCGCAGCAAAACCTTGAAAATCGAAAGACAACGGAAAGGCGAGATAAACCTCATGAGAGACCCGTTCACACACATAGAACTCCAAAAACGCATAGATGCTATGAAAACCGGAAAATCGCCAGGGGCAGATGACATTCTAACAGAACAGATAAAACATTTTGAGCAAAACACGAAAGAGTGGCTATTAGCCCTAATTAACCATGGTAACCTACCAGATCTCGAAAACATGGCGAAAGTAAAAAGTAATAGCCTTACTCAAATCCGGAAAAGACCCAGAAGTCCCAAGTAGCTATCGCCCTATATCTCTGTTGTGCCACATGTTCAAACTATATGAGCGCCTCATGCTTAACTGTATCCAGGGACATTTGGACTTAAAGCTTATTCCCCAAAACGCTGGCAGCGTTTTAGGCCAGGGAAATCATGCACGGGACAAGTACTAAACCTCACAGAATTCATAGAGCAGGGTTTCGAGCAGAGGGAAATGACGGGAATTGCTCTAGTTGATCTCACAGCTGCATATGATACCATAAACTATAGAACACTGCTATCTAAGTCTTGCAGCGCTCTAATGGACTATAAATTGACAAAAAATGTTGAGTCGCTATTACCTAATAGGAGTTCCATGTGATACTGGATGGGAAAAAGAGTAGGTGGCGAACGCGGAAAAACGGCTTACCCCAAGGAAGTGTCCTAGCTCCATTGCTTTTCAATGTCTACACCAATGATCTACCTATTCACCCTCAAGCTAAACATTTTGTATACCTACTAAAAGGGAAAGGTAAAACCTACGAAGAGATCGAGAGAAAACATGAGGAAGCCTTGAGCATAATGGCCAAATACCACAAGGAAAACTGCCTAAAACCGAATTCCGCTAAAACCCAGGTAAGTGCTTTCCACCTGAACACGCACTTGCACATCGAAAACTTAATGTATCTTGAGAGGGACAGAATCTGGAACACGCTGAAAAAGCAAAATACTTAGGTGTCGTCCTCGACAGGTCATTAACATATGGAGACCACTGCAAAAATACCAGACAAAAAGTCACGACCCGAAATAACCTCCTAAAAAATATCGCAGAAAGTAAATGGGGTGCAAACCCAAGCGCCCTAAGGACTAAAGCGGAAGCTTTGTGTTTCTCGGCAGCGGAATATGCTTGTCCCGTGTGGAGCAGGTCTAAGCATGCAAAGCAGGTCACAGACGCACTAAACCAGACGTGCCGACTTGTGACTAGCTGCATCAAACCTACTCCCGTGCCCTTACTATACCAGACAGCAGGCTTTGCCTCCGGAGAAGACCGACGCGAGGCAGCCGAACACGTCGAAACATTCAAACAAACTTTTGACGACAGACACCTTCTCCACAGTCTTGAGGAACCCCATGGAACCAGTCGCTTCAAATCTAGAAAAAGGTTTTTGCGCAACACAGGAATAGAATCACCAGCGAATTTTCCACTCCGTCAGGAACCGCCCCATTTCACCATTTCCAGTGTTTTCGTGTTTAAATTTAACTTTTTCTTAAATTTGGAATCTCAACAATATTTTCCACCTGGTCCTTGCCTGTTATTAATTTTTTATTTATTATTTCAAATTCGCAAAAACTTTAAATTAAACAACAATCTTTCTAAAACGTTAAAATCTATAAATTTTGTATGTAAGAATTTTCGCTAAATTCCAAATTAGATGTAAAAACGGAGTGGCCGAGGTTCAATCAATGTTAGTTATTAACTCAAAAATAGATGACAATCAATATAGAAGATTTATATCGAATAGGCCTAGAATTTTGCGGTAGAAAAGTGCGGCATTTCATTTTAAATTTTGCTCTGCCAGTTGAATTTGAGACATCCTGTATGAATTGGTTTTTTCGTAAAATAAACTAGACGTCAATCTACAACTTTTTATTTAATATTTTTCTCTAAATTCCAAATTAGATGTAGAAATGGGGTAGAAACAGTAGAACTCCTTTGATTGATCATCAGATTTACCGCTGGTTGGTGCATACGCTTGAATCACATTGATGACTTTACAAGTAATTTCAGAAGAAATCTGAGAAAGGTCAGAAGCATCACGGGATGTCTGAGCAAAATGATAAATTTATCTTATTTTTAGGAAATGAGTACGTCTTGGTGTTTAAAGTCGTCGCTTCCAGAATAGTAGAGGTTGCCATTTTGAGACCAGTGGGTTTCGGTATCTTGTCACCTAGCTCCAATATCTTGGTCTGTAGTCCATACATTTCTGCATTTACATTGTCGAATTTGCCTGTTTTGTATAATCTTTGCACATTCCACTTTGCATTTTTTGTCTCGCAGCACAATCCATACACCCCCATGCCCAGATTGTGGATAAAGTCCCTGAATCAGAAAAATTGATGACAAACGTCGCCTCCCTTTCACGTTGATTAAATCTAAGTTTACAAAAACGGTTTTGTAGATTGCTAGTTGCAGTTTTCTTTTAAAGAAAAACGATCACTGTTCAGTTAAAAACAGTCGCAGCTTTTTGTCGCCAAACTTAAAAGTTTGCTCAAACCTGAACAGTGTTTAAACCACGTGCAGTCTAAGGTTACTTGCTTTTGCTGTATCATCAATGATAGTACAGATTAGTCTAGACAGCCCAGAATCAAGCTGGATGCCAAAAACAATTAAAAATTCAACATTTTTCTAACAGAATTGCCGAATCCATTAAGCTCCTTCCGAGTAAAGGCATAAATCAGTTCCTGGTTTTGTTGTGACAAGTGAGCAAACAGTAACGATTGTTTGAAGACGATTTTAGTATTGTTTTTATCTCTCAATTGTATTCAACAAAAAGCTTGTGCTTGCTTTTGATGCTTCAGTATCTGTTAAGTGTCAGGTAAAGTGAACTGAAGGATTAACACGCATTCTTGCAGGTACGTACCGAATTAAAATCAAATGACTTCACTCTGAATAATTCACACAATTATTAATATATTAAGTTTTACATCTGATTAGTACTCAAATTGGATAGAATCTGCTCATTAACCATAATTGACAAAAGATCATATTAAAAAGCCATAAAGAACCCGGTACTTGTATGTACCTAATTGCGCACAAATTGCGGAAATGCTTGGTCACAGTCCGAATTTCTATTTACCAAAAATCGAGTTCGAAATTGGGTTTCGCAAGCCTACAGTCAGTTATATCATACTGTGCTAGATAATATTGATTATATCGAAGCAACTGGTTAAGAGAAGGCAATAGATATGTGCATTAGTTGTGCATGTTTCTTGAATTAGTTGAAGAAAAGTTTGTCTTCGTTTCGTTAGTTCGTCTCAGCGTCGAAGACCGCTTCCTTCAGAACTAATTATTTAGGTCTTCAATGCGCTCAGATGAAACTGTTTTTTTAACCTGATACTAAGGCCTGTTCATGTACAATACTTGAATCGTGTAGGCAAATTTATTGATAAATTTGGTACCATTGATACTGGTACCGACCATTCCATTTCTCCGACTTTCGAGCTGAGCGGTACCAGTGCACCATATCGAAACAGTAGATACCCATTACTCGATCGGCGCAAGAGGCCACCAGTCAACAGAATCGAAGGAAAGTGAGTGCGGAAGTTTTTCTTTTTAGTTTTGGTTCGTTTTGTTCACTCGAGGGAAAACCAGCCATTAGAAAAATGAAGTTTAGCAGTGCTCTTTGAGCGGAAGGAATATTTCTGTGTTGTGGATTTATATAGTTTTTACAGCGTTTTTCGTAGTTTTTTAAAGCCGGTGAGTATTAATTAGGACTAAAGCAAACTACCGCAAGCCCTTGATGAACATTGCATTAATGTCTGAATGAACCCGTTTATATTTGATGGGCATATCTGTTAAAAGACGTGAAGTCAAAAACTTCAAAAGATATTAATTTTTGTAATGAAAAACAGCAAAAACGCAAAACTTCACTTCCGAAAATTTGAAATATTTTTAACAAAACGGACTGCAATCGATATCTTTTAACCCACATTCGAAACACACTTTTTCGCTTTCTTTAATTACACTCTGCTGCTGGATGGTGTTATGTATTGGGCAAGCATCGCTAAACGTTTCGATAGATTCTTTAAATTGGACAATTGTGCAACGACTTTTATTTTGGCGCGTCGCTTGTTTGACGAGATATTTCGACAATGCAAGAGAGGAGAAGTATTTTGATGCCCACTTGAGTCAACGAATTGAAAAGGAAAGTGAAACAGATGAAGACCTCGAAACCTTTGTGTGTTCGTTTGTTTGAATAATCGTTCAAGCTAATCACCATTTTAAACGCATTATAAATCGCCTGATGCACCAGAGGAGCGTTGTTATTGTTGCCAAATTTGGATAAATCGGTACATTATAAATAACTGCGGCTATTTTCATATTAATTGCTTGCAACTATGATGATGAGCCTAATAAATTCGCGGTAATTTAGAATATTTACAAGTCGTTAATAATGTGCTGAAGATTTGGACTGGACAAGGCTGATAAATATTTATTTTCGACCAGTTTTATGGATAACATTTGACAACCATGTCGGTCAGCTGAGCTTAATTGGATTTTGAAGAAATAACGCATTTCGATTTAAGGTTTAATTTTAGAATTTTACAATACAAAATTTGCGTTCTTCTTCTGTAGGGGACGTTCGGTGTTATTTAGATTGCATACGAAAATTTGTTATTGAATATAATGCTCCTAACCAAGTTTCCAGTTTTGAAAAGCACCATTTAAAACCTAACCATACATTTTGGGTTGGTTGGTCCAGTTGAGGTGTGTTTTTCAAAAAATAGATACATGTGCACTAAATGGCTTTTTGAGATTATTATACTTCTTCAGTTTTCAAGAGCACAATTTAAAAGCTAATACAAATCTATCATTGTTGTGTCACTTTTCTCAAAAAATATCCACCTGTGCCCAAATAAGCCTACGACATTGTTATTTGTTTTTTAGTTTTGAGAACCACATTTTAAATCCTGAGCCCAAATTTAATGCTAGTACAGTTCTGTCATGTTTGTGAAAAACTATTCCGACACTGTTATTGATTTTGAGTTTTGAAGACCACCATTTAAAAGCTAACCATAAATGTAACGTTGATATAGTGGTGTTATGTTTGCCAAAAACCTGCGCGGCAAATGGATTTGCGATATTTTTGTTTATTTTGAAGTTTGAAGAGCACAATTTAAGAGTTAACCACAGATCTAAGGTTGGTTGAGACAGTTACACCAACTGCTTTAGCTTAGTTCTACCTACGCAGTTAGGTTTGTAGAGCATAGTTTAAAAGATAACCATAAATCTAAGGATGCTTAATACAGTTGGGGTTTGTTTTTTCAAAAAATAATTGCTAGCGCCTTAAATTGATTTTCGGGATTATTATAATTTGTCAGTTTTGAAGAGCACACGTTTTTGGAATAGTTGTGTTAAGTTTGGAAAAAATATATATCCGTGCACCAAATGAGCTTCCGGCATTGTTATTGGTTTTTTAGTTTTAAGGGCCCCACTTTAAAATCTAACCACAAATCTAACGTAAATACGGTTGTATTGTATTTGTCAAAAAATATGTGCTTTCACGCATGGTTGCCGCTGTGATTTTTCACGTTATTCACGTTGAAATTGCATCTTCCATAGCTAATAACGACTAGAAGTAATTTTTAGTCAATGACACACTTTCAATATTACTACGCGACCTGTTTTGAACACACACTTCTCTTTCTGCTTTAGTAACCACACAAAAATAATTTCTATTACCTCTATTTATGCATTTTATAAGCCACAGCCAAGGTCCAGTACATTTCCCAGCTTTAGTGGCTCAAACTGTGATGACTAGGCAAAGAAGACACCAAATTCGAGCTTAGAGATGCAAAGTCATGCTTCTTAAGTAACCATCGAAGTAAAATCACGGACGTCAAGTTTTCGCAAAAACTGGTATTTTATTTTCACACGTGCTCAATTAATGACTTCAGTTGGCATAAATCAACCTTATTAAATCTGAATTTCGGTAGTGGAGAGAAGTCATTAATATTCCGGATTTTTATTTACATCTTATGTAACATTTGTCAGCAATTTTCTGCTAATTTTGAAACGATTTGGAGGCGCATACATCAACGTAAACAAGAATAAAAGTATGAGAAAATGCTTTTGAAAATTTTGCAAATAATATGGAGCATGTGACCTTTAATAGCAGTTATTACGTTTATATATTGGCTGATAATGAGAGTGAAAGGGATACTGCCATTCGTATCCTTGATCAGCCACATTTTTCCACTGCTTACCTTTTTATGTGAAGAAACTGCAGGAAGCATATCGATTGCTAACTTGCAGGTTTCGAGATTTCCAAATACATCTAAGCTTTAAAGAAAATTTTATGAAATCGACTATTGTCTTTTTTAGTCAAATCAGTCAATCCCGCTAATAAAACGAAGACTTTCCGGTGAATAAAAGAGCGACTTCTTATGTAAAGATCTCAAAAGCAACTTTATAAGTGGCCGATTTTTTGAAAAATGTACTGTTAAATTCGGACCTAGAAAACCACGCATCTTTTAGTAATTTCTATAATTTGGAAAAGTCAATTAATCAGGTAATCAAACAAGAATTTTCTTCGATTTTCGTTCTCTCGTATTGTTGAAATTCGCTTCTCAATTCCGCTTTACTTTCAGTTGTTTTTTTTTAAGTATTATATTGAGTCAAATCTGCTAATGTAATGAACGTTTGAATTTGAATTCTTGTCATCCATCCGCTCAACATGCCCGTACCATATCAACTGTCTTCGTTGGATTTCTTCTGTTATATCTGTCTTGACGTTCATGATATCTCTGATTTCCTCATAGTTATCCTCTCCAACCTAGATTTCCCTGCTGCTCTTCGCGAGAACTCCATCTCCAGAGAACGCAATCGCCGTTCTAGGTGGGTAGTGAGTTGCCAAGTTTCGCATCCAAACAGCACTATAGTCTTAAATATGGAGCTCTATAGGAGGTGTTTCCTTTCTCGGGATATACATGTTGACTATAAGATGGAGTTTAGGCAGCCGATCACTTTCTTCCCTTTTATGATGCGTTGTTCTATTTCTTTCTCTGTACGGCCTTCAGCCTCAATTTTTGTTCCAAGATATATGCATTCGGTGCATGCTCCTATTGCTTCGTCTTCTTCTGGGTGTAGGTCAACTCTGTCGTTTCCGTTGCACACATATTTTGTTTTCGATCGATTCACCGACAGTCCAAATTCTTCGTACTCTTTAAATAATCTTCTTGTCATGAATTCAAGGTCCTCTTTGTCCTGCGCTATAAGAACCTGGTCATCTGCAAAATGTAAAGAATACAGCGCTGTATCTTCATTGAGTTATTCCCGTTCCGCTGCATGCGCTTCTCCACTTCCTTAGTGCTTCATTGAGGTATATCTTAAACAATGTGAGGGACAGACAGCAGCCTTGCTTTAAACCCTTTATAACTGGAAAACTTTCTGATAATTCACCATTTAGTTTGACCTTTGATGTTGTTTGAGCATGAAGTTGTTTTACAGCTGTTATTAATGTTTAACTTATCCTGGATATCTCCATTACTTAACATAGTATTTGTACGGGAACGGTGTCATATGCCTTCGTAAGATCCACAAACAGAAGGTAAAGCTCTCCGTTTCTTGCTACTTTCTTCTCGGTTAGTTGCGTCAGACTGAAGATATGATCTATGCATGAGCGAGCCGCTCGAAAACCTGCCTGTTCTTCAACTTCTTGGTGTTCGTATTCTTCTTCTATTAAACTTTTGATGACTTTTCCATAGAGACGGCTCATGGTGCTGGTAACGGAGACATGCCTATAGTTGGAGTATTCATCTCTCCTTCCCTTCTTGTGGATGGGAGTAATCCAGGCTTGTTTCCAGACCAGAGGTACTCTCTCTCCATTCATGTATCTAGTAAATAGTTCATGAACGTGTTTGATGAGTTTTTGCGTCCCTCATTTAATCAGTTCTGCGCGTATTCCTTCTGGTCCGCTGGCCTTGTTATTCTTCATTGACTTAAGTACTTTCCACATTTTTAGTCGTTAATTTCTACTCGTGGGCCCTCTACTCGGTATGTTTTTGGAGATGAATATATATGGTGTTCTATCCTGAATATCTATCCTGAAATATATGGTGTTCTATCTTCTTTAAGTTCTTGTGAGTAGTCTTGGTGCCATTTATTCATCTGTATAGGCTGCAAGTTTGTTCTGTTTACGGTGTCAGTATTTAATGTTATGATTAGTTTCCAAGCTTCAGACGATCTAGTTCCCCCTATGAAGTTGTTGCTCGCTTTACATTTCCTTTCCCATGTGTCGTTTTTATTCTGCTTTATCATTTTAGAAAACTTTGCCTGTTCTTGTTTGTAAGTGATTTTATCATCTGTATTTTGTGTTTTAAGCCATTTATGATATGTCTGCTGTTTTGTGTCTCTCTGTTGCTTTAGCTCTTCAATCAAGGCCAGGGTGTTATTATGTTTATTATACCGGCGGGTATTTTCCATGCCTAGTGCTTCCTTGGCTGCGGATTTTAAGGCCTCCATAACATGTGCATATAGGTCATCGGTCTGACGTGTCATTATCCAGCTTTTGATCCAAGCGGATTTGGTATAGGTGATACATAACCAATGATTGATTTTGGTCCTTTGGTGTGTTGGTGCCAAGTGTATTTGTGGATATTCGAATGTTCATAAAACCCATTTAGTATTTTTAAATTGTGTTGTTTGCATATTTCAATTAATCTTCGGCCATTGTTATTTAGGACCTATTCACCAAAGTTCCCAATGATGATACTGTCTGTTCTGCTTCAGACTCGTGCGTGCAGATCTCCTAGCACAATTTATTTGCGTTGGTCTCCTAGGTTAGAAAGTATCTCGTCCAGCTGGTCATGAAACTCATCTTTATCTGGTTGAAGAGCATCTTCATTGGGGCCATATGCCGCTATTATAGATATTCTGTGTCCATGGATATTCAGATTTGCAGTTATGATTCTTTCATTGAATGTGTCCCAGTTAGTCAGGTTCTTATAGTATTTCTTGCTTATCAGCAGCGAAACGCCCTTACTCGCTTGTCCCTTTGAACTCTGCTGTATATGTGCATGTAATCCGCTATCTGATCCACTGCGTTTCCCTTCCTTTTTATTTCTGTAAGTGCAGCTATGTCTATATTCATCTGCTGTATTGTCTTCACAACATCTTCTGATTTTTTCTTAATTCCTGTACGTTCCAGGTTCCCATAATACTTTTCCTATTCAGTTGCCATGGGTGTTTCCGATACGGTCCGTCCTTAAACAGAGGCTGTCTGCCAGGTTTTTTACCATTGTATGTGTTTTAAGTGTATTGAACTAGCCCATTGCCACAACCCCCAACCTGGAGGGCCAGGAATTTGTCTTCCGGGTTTTCTTCCCCTAGCGTTTGATGATTCAACATCCGTCCTACAAGGCAGTAGCTTCGCCGTACTCTGGCAGGGGCCCTGACAGGGTGCTAACATCCGGACCAGATGAACCCTGGTTTTTTTTACGAGGATGTTACTCCTCCCCTTCACCCTTTTTCAATTGGACTTAGGACAGACCTTGGCAGGTTTAACTCTCTAATCAGCTTTCCTTAATAATAATTTTCGATATTGTCGAAAATAAAGATTCTTTGTTCTTGAGTAAAATTCATATTTTCTGATATACCTTAACAAGGTTAAAACAACAATACTGAAGAGCGGAAACAATTCGTGGACAGAAGAGATCAAACAACAAAAAAACCATGAAGAAGTAGGATATTATTCATCGGGAATTATGGATGAAAATCGTAAACACAAACCACCAACAAAGATACAAACAACTAAAAAGACCCGAGTATGACTCATGCAAACTCACGACAATCTAGTATGATCTACTCGCATAGACCTTCAAAATTTGATGAACTTTTTACAACCGTAATTCATTAAATATAACTCCTTTAGTAAATATCTCAGGAATAAATATCACATTAGAAATCTAGGTTTTAAAGTAAGCTATTATGTACCGATCACGTTTGTATCCTGAAGCGCGTAGCGCCAAAGTATTAGAGATGGGTAACTCAGTTTTCATCCGGCGGAATGGCTTGGTGCGCCAACCCAAGCCACCAATGGCTTGGTGCGACCAAGCTAGAGTTTTACAGGGGAACATTTATCTTCATGAAAGTTTTGTGGCTGGACTTCCAATTGCTTTGACTCCCACTTTTGGTTCAAGTTTCGTCGTAGATTTCTCGATGCCATCCACGGGTTTGCATGAGTTGCCAAAATGACCATATCATCTGCATATGTGGCGAACAGAACTTTATTAAGTGAAAGGAGATCTGCAAGGTTAGTTGAATAGACTGAGCTTCCCTGTGCTTCTCCGGTTTCTAACACAAGTAATTTTGAATACGTTTAAAAGTGAGTTCTTTTGGTTTATTGCAAAGTGTCTGTTATAGAAACGAGATTTAAGTGATAGGTGATGTGGGGGAGGAAAAGCTTTAATTTTTGCCAAGAGTTGTTATGTCAGACTTTTTCAAAAGTTTTTGAAAAATCCAAGAGTGCAGCTGAACAGTAGTAGTTAGTCTTGTTTTCAATTCTAATATTCCATGTATTTGCTCTATAGTTACGTGCTTTTATAGGCCAGTAGCTTAAGCGAAAGAATGACATATCTTCCGATTTTGAATCAATAAACCGTTCAGAAAAATGGATATTATAAACCATATTAGAAGAATTTACATTCTTAATCTATTTAAATTTAGTTTTGTTCTGAACGATTCGAATGATTTAAAAGTGTCCGATTTCGAAAAACTGCTGATCGGCAAGATTTTGTAAGATATTTCAAGCAGAGAGCCAAAAATCAGGTCGCTATAGCCAAATCGCATGTTATGGATCGCTGAAGGTGACATAAGACTAATTTATCGAATAATCGTTATCTGAAGATCGTTTTCCCGCAATAACTATCAGTCGCTATTGCACAGTGGTTGACGTTGTTTTTGTAAATTCACGTAACCAGCATGGCGTTTCTGGACTTATCTTATCAGTGATTTAATATTTATATATTATTTTGCCTTCATTGTTCATCCCAATCTATTCGAATTAACTGAATCTATTAAAACACTATTTCAACACAATTCGTTGACGGAATTGGTTGCGTAATACAAATCGCTTCTGATTTTTGTTTCGTGATGCGGAAGCCAAACCGAAAATAAACAACCATCACAAAGAAATTCGTTGTGCTTCGTTGCCATTCTTTCTCTTCGTGGCTTTCCTTTAAAAATTCTCCTGCTTAACTGCGTTTCTTCCTAGTTAATCATTCAACGCAGATTGTGCTCAAGCCGTCTAATGTTATTCCTGACCAATTTGGAATAGCAAACGTATAAAATGAAGTTGCAATTGAAAGATGTTTTCGATTAGCTGTCGAGAACAACGCTTATACGATGACCTAGAATATGGAGTTGATTACATGATCGCTGGTTAATTATTGACCATAGCTCGAGAAAGCGCCTGCTCAAGTACCCCATTCATTACATAAGCGCCGGATTTATTCAAAATTTAATTGAAACGTGTTATTGCCGAACATAATCATACTAATATATTTGTAATGTCTGCATATTTATTCGAATCAACGGAAAAATTTAAAATTGATTTGGGAAATATGTAAAAGTTGAAGAATAACTGCCTCTTCCCAGTTAGCTTAACACTTGACTTTTAGCATTTACAGAGGATAGTTTCAAATGCGAACTTCTAAAGCTTCTAAATTCTAATTCGAAGCTTCTAAATGCGAACACTTTCATCACTTTTCCATCTGCATATGTTTAAAGTATTTTCAAGTTGCAGGGTGTCTCACAAAAGCGCCGCTGGCTCCAACTTTGATTTATCAAATGACACACAAAAATTTACTCTTCATTTCTGAATTGGGTATTAAATTTGCAACCATTAGACACCCCACGGTCGATCGCTTGCTCTTATCCTTGTCCGGGAATACTAATTTTCTAATGAAAACTGGCACATGCACAAGATTTTTCAAAATGATTTTCTCAGAAACGGATGGAGATAGTAATATGACTTTATTTTCGGCTGTTGAAGAAGAAACTGGACTTCGCTTTCTTATTCTGAAGTCTCATTAGCTGCTCAGATGTAATTTCAAAAAAATATTAAAATTTCAATGTCAATTGATTATAACAATTTTTTTTCGGTGGAAACGATAATTTTTTAACTAAAATTGATTTAGTACCTTATTTTGCGTCTTCTGATACCAATAAATTCTGTGCGAATATGAGATAGCTCAAGAAATTAATATTAAAAAACGAAATTTTAATATTTAAAATAAGTTTAAATAGAATAGATGGTATGAAAAACGTAGAATAAGAACCGGAGTGTTAAAAACATATTAGTTTTGATCGATTGAAATGTTGAACTTTGATAATTTGCAGAAAATATATCTGAGCAGGAAATTAAACTTTAAAGTCGAAGAAACATCAATTTATTATTTTTAGCCACCGAAGAAAGACACAGGTCGCCATTTCTTTCTGTTCCAGAAAAAATAATTTTCAAACCACCCTTGGCAAGTGCTACTTTTCACAAGAAACTTTAATTGGTCGGTGAACCATATGAGCTGAGGAGCCGGAGAAAATGATTGAGAATGATTGCAAATTTAATGCAGAAATCAAAAATCAAGAGGAATTTAAAAACAAAAGTTGATGCCGATAGCGTTTTTATTAATATACTTACATTACATATGTATACTTGAAAATAATGTGATCATATTTACATCGCTAAATTAATATCCCACGATATTTTTTTCTGCCTAGCTCTAACCGTTTAGACGTAAAGAAGCTATTTCACATTTTCCGTATGGCCAATATTTATCTAGTAAGGTGCATGTAAACTCTAAGTGCATACTGCTAGCGTTTTTATGGAAACAGAAACAAGAACCTCTCAGACTTGGATGCTGTAATGTAACATCGCTGAACCACAAAGATCAAGACGACATTGATATATGTGCACTTTCGAAAAAAAAACGGCGAAGGCAACACAAAATATGGGGAGTACATCTTAATCTATAAGACAAGAACCAAAGAGCAACCTCCGGGGTCGGTCTACTCATACATGAGAGGATACAAAACAACATCCACGGCACAAAATATATTTCCGATGGAATAGTGCTGGTGACCATCAGCCTACAAAAACCCAATCACACACACCTAGTGAGCGTCTATGCTCCAGATACTGGCAAACCGAAGAACGAAATGGATCAATTCTATCAGAACATTTAGGCAGTACTAGATAACATCCCAACAAGTGATAGATTACATAATTACAAATACAAACATTCACCCAAATAGAATCCAAGACGTCAGAGTCTTAACATCTGCAAACGCGGGAACCAATCCTAACTTAGTACTGGCCAAAAGAACTAGCAACGTTCAATACACTAAAGAATAAACACTCGTTAAAGTAAGCAAAATAAATATTGAATCACTTTCAGTCCCATCAGCAAAACTCTTATACAAACAAACACTCAATATGCAAAAAGAAATTAACCACATTGTGGAAACAGATAACGCTGAAGATGCCTGGCCAAAAAATTAAATCAAACATACTCAATGCCGCCGAAGAAGATGTTGGAAGAAGAACATCAAATAAATCTATCAAACTAAACACAAAACCATGGTTTACTAAAGAAGTCAAAGAACTAGCAAACGAAAAGCGCTAAGCATACCTGAAATAAAGATCACAAACCTTAACACTGGATGAATACAAAGCCGTAAGAAATACAACCGACAATAAAATCCAATACATTAAAAGAGCACATTGGGAAAGTTTCTCGGCAGGCATGGAACACGACCTTTTCGAAGGCCAGAGGAAGATTTGGAACATGTTAAGGAATCGAAAAAAACCAATCAACGAACATATAAACATAACGAAAATTGCACTTAACGATTGGGAAAAATACTTATGTTAACCCTATAGCGATGACACAGACGCAGTAAATCCTGACACAGAACGCAAGAACCGTAGACCGTGTCCTATGAGAGACTGAAACAATCGATCACCAAATTCAAAAACCGCAAGTCCGCGGGAATAGACGAAATATCCAACGAATTACTGAAGCACGGAGGGAACATACTATCCAAAGATCTACATGTTATCTTTAACAAAATCATAGAATCCAAAAAAAATACCAAACGAATGGAAAGAATCCATCACCATTTCAATATTCAAGAAGGGAAACAAAAAAGACGCAGAGAACTATCGAGGAATTATGCTATTAAGTTCAGTACTAAAACTATTCACTAAAATCCTGGCAGAGGATATGTCCTCTCATGGCATATACGAAGAGCAACAAGGCTTGAGAAAAAACAGGGCAACATTAGATGCCATCTTTTCTTTCAGGCAAATTGCTGAAAAGGCTATAGAGTACTACAAAACAGCATATATGTGTTTTATAGATCTTACGAAAGCATTTGACCGAGTAAGACTTACTGATGTTGTGAAACTTCTCAAAACAGAAAAACGTGCACTCGGATATATCAAGCATTGTTGCCGAGTTAAACACTAACAACTGGACTCAAATAAAAGTGAAAGGCAGAAAGACACGCAGACTACCCATGCAATCTGGAATAAGACAAGGCGACAGCCTAAGCCCCATTCTCTTCAACTTGATAATGGACGAACTTATAGCGGAAGTAAAAAAGGTTGGAAAGGGATACTCACTAGGGGACAAAGAACTGAAAGTAATTTGCTACGCGGACGATGCCGTGTTGGTCTCAGAGGGTGAGGACAACCTGCAGAGAACGCTTCATTAGTTCGAAAGACAGCTATCAAATATAACATGGAGATGTCAGTAGCAAAGTGAACGAGCTAACCATCTCAAAAGAGCCGAGAAGATGTAAATTGGCTATCTACAGTAGAACAGGTTATGAGCTTCAAATATCTCGGCGTCAACATCAGGAGCAGCAGAGACCTCCAAGAAGAAGTAAAGTCTCAAACAACCAAAGCTGAACCTGCTTTATATCAGAATTCCTTAGAGATATAATATGGCGAAACAAGCAGATGTCCATTAAAAGCAAAGTCCGCATATATAAGACCTGTGTGAGACCTGCTATGACTTACGCTGTAGAAACAAGAGCCTAAAACTCTACAACAAAAAGGATTATCCGCACAGCAGAGATAAGGTCTCTAAGATCCATAGCAGCTACGCACTAAGGGACCACAAAAGAAACGAAGACTTCGGAGAACTTTCCGAAGTCCAAGACATCGTTAGATGGTCCCGAAAAGACGTCGCCAATGGGGAAATCATGTTGATGGACGACAACAGATTGCCGACGATTGCAAGAGATGGTCTCCCAAGATCCAGCAGATCACCTGGACGTCAACCCATACGTTGGCATGAAACCTGGAATTCATCATCCCAGATACAACTCAAAGAAAGTAGAGAACAAGGCAGATGCCTTACAAAAAGAAAGAAGAAGAAGACCGTACTGCTAGCGTTTTTAAAGAGAAAGAAAAACTTTTGGTTAAACTGAGTTTAAAAGTAAACGTCTAAAGTACATAGTAATTACTTTGCGATATTCTGGATTATATTAATTATATTAAGGTCTACTAAAAAACTGTAAGTTGCCATCCTTTTTATCTTCTTAAAATAATTATCTAAACATCTAAATGCCTGCCAAAGGAAGATTTTCCTACATACATTCATCTGGCGACGTTACAGCTTGCAAACATCTTTCGCATGTCGTCTTGATATAAAAAATAAATATAAAGATATTTTTACAGTTTAAATTGCATAAAACTCCACATTTGGAACATCCATCCTTGATTTTGAAACCCTGAGAGACGAGAAATAAGCGCCATAACAAAATAGATGGACCGTTTGAACCTTATTTCGCAAAAGTTTAATAGGCAGAAACCACAGTTTTACTCTGAAATATAGTAAGACGTTTACTGTATAAGCCTAAAAAAATCGACAGTTGGAACGTAGGTACAACCTTAGTTTTGAAACGATTCAGTGTCGAAAAAAATGCGCTTTAACCAAATAGATGGATTCTTTTAAAACTTTATTTCGCAAAAGCAAAGCAGACAGAAACCACAGTTTAATGGAGAAATAAAGGGAAATCGTATTCGTTTAAAATTCTCGAAACTCGACATTTAGAACATCGAGTCTTTAGTAAAAAACGCTGGAGAGTTGAGAAAAGTCGAGCTTATTCGTAGATAGATGGACTTATTCAATACTGTATGTCACAAAAGAGAAACAAACATTATTCACAGTTTAATCCGGAATTATAAAAAATGTTCACTTTTTAAATGCCTAAAAATTCGATATTTGGAAAGTCCAGCATTAATTTTTAAAAGCTTGAAAGTGGAGGAAAAACGAGCTTTTACAATTCGGAAAAAAAACAGAGATTTTCCCTGTTTAAACAGCGCAAAACTCGACATTTAGAACATCCAGCCATGATTTGGAAATGCTTGAGACTTGAGAAAAGTCGAGCTTAAACCAGGTAGACAGACTTATTGAACACTTTATTTTGGACAAGAAAAGCGAACAAAAACCACAGTTCAACCCGGAATTATAGAGCAATCTTCACTGTTTAAACCCCAAAAAATTGGATATTTGAACATTCATTTTAAGTCGTCTAACATTCCTTCTAAAACGCTTGATAGTCGATAAAAAAACACGCTTTTACCCGAGATTGGCGGTGAAATAGCAAAAATCTTCACTGTATAAATCCCGAAAAATTAGACATTTGAAACGTTGAAGCGTTTCCTTAATTATGAAACGCTTGAGAGTCTGATGGACTCTTTCAACAGTTCACATGTCAAAAGTTAAGCAGGCAGAAGCAAGTTTTACTCTGAAATTTCAGCAATTGGACAGTCCAACCCTAATATTAAAACTCTTGAAAGTCGAGATAAAACGATCTTTTATCAAATAAATTAATTTATTCGACGCTAATTTTCGCTACAAAAGACTAACAGATAGTATCTGTCAGATACCGCAGTCTAACCCGCAAGAATAGGAAAATCTTCATTGTTGAAACCTGGAAAAACTCCATATTTGTAATGTACAGCACTCATTTTAAAACCCTTGAGGATTGAGAAAAAACGCGCTTTAACCAAAGAGATAAAATCGTTCAACACGTTATTCCTCAATAGAAAAACAGACAGAAATGACAGTTTTACCGTAAAATATAGTGAACGGTTGAGACTAGAGAAAAAAGCCCGCTTGGACGAAATAGATAAACTATTTCAATACTTTATTTCGCAAAAGACAAGCAGGCAGGAAGAATAGTTTTACCCTCAAAAATAGTGAAATATTCACTGTTTAAACCCCGGAAAACTCGACATAAAAAAGCTTGACTTGTAAAAAGCGTCAAAATGCTATTTATATAGGGACATCTTTAGCTTTTTTTGGCTTTCAAAGTAAACTCTTTAAAGCATTTTAAATACCTTCATCGATTAATGAAAATAAGTCAAATTGGATATTCTAAGCATTAAAAAAGCTTTAATACTGAATTTCCTTACTAAATCAAGAGAAGTTTTCAGTGAAAGTGTTCCGCGTGGTTTAGGTAATATCTTCTTTGTTTAACATCTCGATGGAAGGTATTTGAAGAAAGTACATTGCGCCGTTACGCGAGTTCTCTTCCATCTGAAGGTGAAGGCCGAACGAACAATGCATCTTTAATTAGGTATCACGCGTATGCGGTTTCTTTATCAGCAGCACTCTCATTTACTACATTAAGCAACATTCATCAAATGCTCTCGATTTACCACATTGAGGGTAAACCTCATCTATAGCTTTGTTTTAGAAATGTTGTCACGATGTTTTCAAATAGTTACCCTTCTTACCCTGGCTGTGATACACCATTGTACCTGTGCAAATGTGCTAATGATTACTATGGGCGGTACCAAGTCTCACAAAATTCCTTTCTGGGAATTGGCGAGAGGACTGATACCTAGGGGTCACAATATCACATTTATTAACGCCTTTCCTAGCGATTTCTATTTGGAAGGTACTAACTCACATTGCCTATTTTAAGTATGGTTTAATGCAAGTGATTACTTTTTAGGTCTTGAGGAAATTACTCCTAGTAGCTATGTGGTCTACATTAGAAACTTTACCAATTGGGACTTGGTGGGTGCCAGAATAAAAGGCGAAGAACCGGTGCCGTTTCTAGATATGATCAAATTTGGATATGAGGTATTTGCCACAGGTCTATAAGGGCTTGTAAAGGACTTCAACAGCAGAATATTTCAGGCGTGCGACGTTCTACTGTCAGATCCGGAGACCAAAGAGTTTCTGCGATCTGGGCTGAAATTTGACCTCCTGGTGCTGGACGGGGCCTATCCAGAATGCGCCATGGGCTTTGTGCACTTCTACGGTGCCCCTTTCATCTACATTAACACAGTGGGAATGTACATGGGTTCATTATCCACAGCAGGAAATCCCACTCTTTACTCCGTCACTCCTTTTCTGGCCAGACCATTTAGTGACACCATGAACTTTATACAGCGGGTACTTAAATCGAAAAATAGCAAAACCTCTGGAAGTTGCTACAGTAGTTGGAATTTCAGGTGCAAAACTTCGGATTCTACATGGTAGCCAATATAATGCACTCAGTGATGACCCGAGGAAAACTGCAGGATATAGTGAGACAATATTTTGGTCCGGATGTGCCAGGAATTTACGAGATGTCCCGCAATGTGAGCTTTATTTTGCAAAATGGACATCCAGTGCTTACATATCCGAGACCATTTCTACCCAACGTTGCCGAAATTGCTTGCTTACACTGCAAGCCTGCTAAAAAACTACCAGAGGTAAAGCTTGTATGAATTAATATGTTTTGGCATTGCAATCTGTTGATTTCTTGGCTTTGGAATTTTTAGTCAGCCATATCTTTCCGATTTAGTGTCTCAGTACTTAACCGGTCTAATGTTCCTAGAACGTTGTTGAAATTAAAAAAAATATATGAAGGAAATGATGAACGAAGAATGAAAATTAAACACAAAACGTGGATGTGTTATTGAGCCATTTGATTCGTTTTCTAGTTTTTTGCATCTTGACTTTTTACCTGTTCTGCAAGGGTACAGAACAGCTACAGAAACAGATACACTGATGGACAAAATTAGCGCACCACCTATACATTTTCGAATATATATTTTTTCCCCAAGTAGGCTAGTAAATAACGTAAACATGGCAACATTGTACACTACCAATTGTTTTTGATCCCATTCTATTCATTCCATTGCAAGTTTCTACTTGTTTTGTGTCATTTGCAACACCTCATCATTGTTTTCAGCAAGTGTAGCACTGTTTTCAGTTTTCTTGCTTTTTTTTAACTTGTGTGTGTAACTAAAGTGCATTCGCATTGAAATGTCTCCAGGAGGAATTTAAGTGAGTTTGATACCGTCAAAGTTGTCACCTTATAGGAAGAAGAGTGAGGTCGCCCGAAGTTTGGGTGATATATCACACTACCATTGGTCGATGCCTTCAGAGTTTTAGGGAAACAGTGGACGATTATTTTATACGACTGCAAGCCTTAAAAAATCGGTCTCTTACCGGAAATGAAACAAAAAATTGATTTCAAAATGCCCGAATTGTTGCAGTTTCTCCCGAAGCGGTAAGACGAAGGATCAATGAATCCGGATTGAGTTCAAAATATCCCGCAAAAGGTCCTCTCTTCACCACAGCTCACAAGCAAGCTGGGCTTGAGTTTGTTCGGGAACACGTGGATTGGGATTTGGATGACTGGAAAAAAGTCTTGTTTACTTATGTAGTTAGAGTAGGGTTAGAATCTTCCGATGGGCGAGCTTTTATTTGGAGAAGACCAGGAGAAAGTTACAGCCAAGCATGTATGGTTTCCCAAATGGCTTTCCGTGGTGGCTCAATAATGTTTCCTCATTTCTTTGGACGCCCTTTCGGACCTTGTAGTGATCCGAGGAAGATCATTAACTACCCCGAAGTACAGTCAAAAGATTTTATAAAAACCATGTATTCTCTTTTGCACCTCACATAGGCGGTAATTGTTTGGTTGGGATGATAAAGCCAGTCTGCACCGAGCTCTGATCGTGCGCCAGTATCATTAGGTTGGCATTCAATGTTTAGTGTGGCCAGCGCGTAGTCCTGACCCGAACATGATTGAACATGATTGACTAGATCCTGCTCCTGAGAACTTGGCTGAACTGGAAAACGCGGTTCTTCAAAAAGGGCACAACATACCCCAGGAATTCAACACAAATATTTTATGGCATGCTCAGAAGTTTCAGGGAAGTTATTTGAGATAGAACAATACATGCTATGGAAACGGTTAAAGACGGGAACTTGACCTAAATTCCAATTTTTATTTTTCGTCAATTTATACCAAAAATCTGATAAACAAGGGATTCATGTTTTGTTTTAATTTTTTTTAAATCATATTCTCATATTAATTTGAAAAACATTGATTTGAGTGTTGATAAAGGATGTTGAGTTTTTATATTTCTGCTGTGAAATTTATAGATGTTGCGCTAATTTTGGCCATCAGTGTATATTAATATTGTATATATATATATATATATATATATATATATATATATATATATATATATATATATATATATATATATATATATATATATATATATATATATATATACAAATATATGACAAATGTGACAGTACTAGAAAAACGACTGTGCTCCAATCATACGGAACGTAACGGTTCAATCGCTTATTTTCAATATACTATAATATAACTGAATTGCGAAAGATAATATAAAGTTTGATAATCATCTTGGTGATCGGGTCCTCGTGAAGTTCAAAATAAACTCACCTAACAGACAGTTCCTCTATCAACAACTTGTGAGTGTGGTTGCAGAAATGCAATTTTTCTTGATCCCTGGTGGAACGTACATATTTCCGCCACTGTTTTCGATGGCGAAAGCATCACTTTTACCCACTACAATGAAATTCGTTACGCACCTTTCTGACTCGGTAACTAGCAACGGCGGGCATAAAAATCAACGCGCCCAACCAAATTATCTTCATGAAAAGCAGAACTTGAAATGAAAATTAATTTTTCTTTAAATTAATAATAAAAAAGTTTCTCATTTTCTCATATGGTGCCAACTTAAGTAGACACACTGTATATTGATACTTTTTTGGGTTCGAAAGATTCCGGAAACTCGCTCTGTTTGTAAACACAATTTAATAACCCAACCCGAATTATAACCAACAATTATCGCACTACTATTTATCCTTGATTCATGGCTCGTTCACTAACTAACTAACTAGGATGCGTCGAGCTTGCTCTATATAGCTGTGTGGCAGCAATCGAATTATTTAGTTCAATTATGGAACGTTCCCTATTCTAAATCCATCGAGCTGTCTGGAGCTTTCAGAAAACTGTCTTAAATTGTCTCCACAGATTATATATTAACTTAGGAGCCGCATTTGTAGGTATATGACAAGTTTTCCTGTGTGAATGGTGCCCTATGACCGTTATTTAATGTTAAAAGTGTAGTCAAGATACTAGTCTGCCGGCGATTGCATATCATTTGAGGTTAGAAACCCCGGGAGGAAGCCTTTTCCACTGTGTCCTACCATGTGTATGAGCATTTTGCTCGGGTTCCTACCTCTCGGCATACCCCAATATTCACGTTTTGCGTTAGCAATCCCATTATCCATTCGAAACCACTGTCCAGCGGGACACCAATCCCTGTTCCTTGGACCTCCACCCTCCGATTAGCGGGGAGGAAGGGAAAGGACAGCACAACATTAATCACATTTATGCACTCTTACGTCCTTCTCGCCCCTCTCCAAATCGCCATTCTCACTATCATTTCCTGCTCGTTTCCAGTTCCTTGCTCGTTTCCACATCATTCGTTCCCCGCAGTATGTGTTCAATCAATCTTATCCTGAGAGCCACTTTCGTTTGCGGTCGCCATTAAATATCCATCACTCTGCTCAATCGTCGTTTTCAATTACATCCAGCCTATTCCAATTCTCGCCTCGTCTTCTTTCTTTTTCGTAATTTCGCCTTCCATATATCCCATCATCATAAAAATGCCGGACAGCAGCAAGCTGCACGTCCGGCTCCAGTCCATTCCCACGCTTTCTCGTCCTCTACTTCCACCTTTCCACACCATCCTCACCGTGGCCTCGACCTCATTTCAGCGGTTGCTCACGACTCCGGCCCTTTGTCTCGCCTGCGTTTTTCCTCTTGCCTGCTCATTTCCTATCCCTTGCTTATCTCAATGTCATTCAATCCTTCCATTTCATATTCCATTAATCATATCCACATTGCCATTCACCTGCGGTCGCCATTCAATCTGCACAATCACCATTTCCAATTACATCCATCCTATTCCGATTCTCGCCTTGTTCGTCCTCTTTAATTTTCCTAATTTCGCCTTCCATGTATCCATAAAATGCCTTCGCCGTGGCTCCGACCGCATTTCAGCGGTTGCGCACGGCTCCGGCCCGTTATCTCCACTGCCTGAATCGTTCCCGTCTTTTCCCCGCACGGTGTTCCGTCGGTTGGAGGGAGGGTGTGCGGCCCCACCGCCTGCTGGTTTTGGTTCACTCCGGGTATTTAATTTCCCAGTACCCCCAATTAAGTGAGCGCTCCCGTTAGCCCAGCGGTAAGCGACTGCTAGCCCAACCAGCCACGGCCACAGCTGAGTCCATTTGGTCGTCCTGCTAGCAGGACTTACGCTCCGGGACCACGACAAGGCGGACTCCGTTCCCGAAGCGTAGCAGCGTACCGAAGCGGTGTCGTACCAGTCGATCATTCGCGCTCCATGGGGAGCGACTCCCTCTCTCAACTTTTTTTCAAGAAGTCCGTTTCTGCGGACTGTCATAAAACCCCGCCCATTTCTCTCGGCTGTTCTACTCCCTAGTCGTCAAGTATAGGTACACAGTAGTCATCTCGCTGGCAGCGTTGCCGCTCCGGCTTGTTTTTCCGCGCTCCCCGCAACAGGCTTTTGTTTGTTCTTTTGATTTTTCTTAGGCACATCTTGTGGGTTCGGTTTGGCTAATTCCTTTAGCTTAATTATTATTAGTTATTTTTTTATGTTAAGCGGCTATCTCAACTAAAAACAGAATTCACCGATGCACCCTTTGTTATCTTCTGAAAGAGTAATGAATTTGAATGAGTGATTCTCGCCAATGGCAAACGCGAGAGTTTGATCATCTGGATAATTACCTACAATTTTTATGTAAAATTTCTAACGGTTTTTGAAAATGTTACAAGTTTTCAAGAAATGACACTCGCAGTTTTCCATACCTTCAATAGTTGCCTAATACTGCCTCAACATTTTAAAAGCAAATTTTGGAGTAATCTGCAAATAAGAATAAATACGTTTCTCAACTTAAACTCACATGAGCAAAGGTCAAAGTTTTCAGGTCGAATTTTGGTTGTCTAAAAATTGTTAGAATTACAACTTCTAGAAATAAGTTACACTTTTATTAATTTGTCTTCTTTATTCTATTAATATTGGTATTTGGCTATCGTCATCAATCATCAACAAGCCCTGTGTCTCCATTGCTGAACATAGGCATCCCTAATAATTCCAATCGATTTTGCGCTGTTTGTATCCAGTTGCTGAGGGTCCTCTTAATATCGTCCGACCAAAGCGTAGGCGGTCTTCCTCGACTTCGCTTGTCCGTTCTAGGTCTCCACTCAAGAAGCCTCTTTTCCCATCGATCATCCCACATCCGCGCAACGTGTGTGATCCTCGTTTCTTACGTTCCTTCAAGGTCACACCAAGCATGGTTCTCTCCATCTTCCTCTGTGTAACTCTAAGTGTCTTTGCTGTTGCTGTTGTTAGTGTTAGGGTTTCTGAGCCATATGTCATTACCGGCAGCACGCACTGATCGAAAATTTGCGAGAAGGTCACTCTGGAAAACTACTTTAAGTCTTTCAAAAGCTGCGCATGACAGAGTGAGTCTTCTCTTTAGTTCGTATGTCTGGTTATTCCTTGAGATGCTGACCTCATGGCCAAGGTACACATATCTATCTACCATCAGAATTTAAGCTCCGTCAATCTTGAGGCCACAGCTGGGAACAAGGTTTGTCATGAATTTTGTTTTTGACATATTGATATTAAGACCGACTCTCCCACACACCTCCTGCAGGTCCTGCTACATCAGTCACATTTCTTCTAGATTGTACGAGAATAGCACTACATCATCTGCAAAACGTATGCTGATTAGGTTCTTGCCATCCATGTTTATATATTTCTGACTCCAGTCCAATTGTTTGAATGCACTCTCCATGGCTGTAATAAGCAGTTTTAGTGACATCGTGTCGCCTTGCCGAACCCCACGTTCAATAGTTATGAGGTTGGTATTATCATGTAGTTTTACAGTCATTGCTGCATTTTTGTCGATATTGTGGATGAGTTTGGTATATCGGTACTCGACTCTACGTTCCTGAAATGCATTCCACACTACATTTAGCTCTGTTTAGTCCACGAATCTCATTACTAAAGCTCTGTTGTATTCGATTGTCTTTTCAATAATGTGTAGTGTAGTGTAGGAAAACTGGTAGTTTTAGATATTCAGAAGTCATCACAAGAAGTACTTATGTGTTAACCTAAACATGCACGTGTTATAAAAGTGGGTGTACTTACAAAATGAACTATTTCTTCTTTTAAGTCGATAAAATTGAATTTAAAACATTTCGTAATTAAAATTCCCTACGTGAATATCGTCACACTCATATCTACCTAAGACTAATTCATCTTTTTATCTACAACTGTTATATAATCACCTTAATATGATACTCTTTGAAATGTGATAATAACATTGCACAACTGCACTGCTGTTTTATTTTAATTTATTACCGCACTACTATGTTAATATTGATATTAGACAATGAGAACTCACCGAGTTCTTAAACGGGGAATCCGTTTAAGTGCAGGCTTTTGAATGTGTCACTTGCAAGCCTGTTTGTGAAACAGCCAAAAATTTGGTCCTGATTCTACGCATTTATGACTGAGCAATCAGGCAACGAAATTGTTTCAAACATGGAATAATTCGTGTGGCAAATTCAAATCATTAACTTCGGCATGGAAATGTCGATTTTAAAGTACAAAACAACAGTAGAAGCTAAAACGGCAAAAATTTTCACCACTCCTTAAGTATACTTTAAACGAAACCTCTACATCTGGATAGTCTACCACTGAATTTCGGCGATGTGGATTACATCCCATCGGTTCAGAAGCAGTGGACTATTCAAGAATTTCGACTGCTGCGCCTAAAAGGAAAAAAAGAAAAAAGAGGAAAAAAACTAACAGTATTTTAAATTTTTTATCAATGAAACCGGCGAACAAACTAGATTCTTTTAGGAACTGGAATAATGCACCTTGGAAAGTAGACATTGAAGATAAATTCTTATACGAATGTCGGAAAAAAAATGCGTAATGAAAACCAATTCGATAAAACCAATTTCAACCAAAGAAAGACAGACAGTGAATCCAATCTTAAAGATCTGTTCTATGCATCTCTTCTGTCCTCTCTTTCAGCCTGTTTCAGTCCCCTGCTGGACGTTGGCCCCTCCTTCAGCTGTCCATGCATTTCTGTCTTGGAAAAGTTGAAACAAGACCTTCCTACTTTCATTTCAATGTCGTCCAACCATCGCTTTTGCGCGACACTCCTTTGACACGACACACCCACTGTGATAACTGTGATTTTTGTTTATCTTAGACTTACCCCTAATATCTTTCTTTCCATTGCTCCTTGTGTTTTTCTTAGCTTGTCTGCGTTTGCCTCTGTAAGAGCAATAGTTTTTAAACTATAGGTGGCCACATGTAGTACTCAAGACTCGTACACATCTATTTTGAGACACACAGGTAGTGTGGAATTTCAAATATTTAGCGCAGCTTGCCATGAGCTGCCCATGACAATCCACTTTTTTTAGAAATTTCCTCCGATTGATTTTCTTTTCCAAGCTTTGTTGTATGTCCAAAGTATTCATAATGATCGAATTTTTTTTTGATATTGCTGGCGCAATATTTTCGTCTTCTTTAAATTGATTATGGAACCTACTTGATTTGATAACGTTTGTACTTATGAGGACCATATCGTCTGCGAATCTCACATGATTTAGATAGCAAACCGTCGATTTTAATTCCCCTATTTTCCCAATTTGCTGTTTTAAAGCGGCTTCTAAAGCCAGAGTGAAGAGTGTTGGGGATATGGTGTCACCTTGGCGAACCCCTCTGCCAATCGGAACGTTGTCAGTCTTAAGATCTTGGTTGTTTTTAACTTGAAGTGGGGCGTGTTCGTAAATACTTTGGATTCAGTTGGAAAATCTAATGTAATATATAATCTTAACCTAATAAGAAATCAACAAGATCAATAACACACAAGTCCACATAAAATAAATTTGTTCCAAAATCCAGTTTAATTAAAAATAAAAACATCCAAAAATACACAACTCTAGAAGGTTGATGTTTGAAACCAAATTTAATATGAGAATTTGTCGGGACGGGAAGTACACAGTTGTTAGTTTTAGACCTCCACAGCAAGCCTCTGAAAATGCAAACCTACTCCAGCATTTGATCTGTTGTTCCATCACTATTAAAGTGAATTTTGTTCAATTAGTAGCTACATCTCACCAATGGTAGGAATACTAGAGAACAAAAGAAAATGCAGAAACATTACTTCAAGAAGAGAAGGCCGCGAAAAAATATGAAAAGAAAATCCTTACAAATTTATAAAAAGATAGTTAGCAGACCAAGAGTTTGCTAGCCAGAGTGACTCAGTTGATTTATCGAATGGAAAAGCACCTATGACAGACAGGGCATAGAAGGTATGGGTATTATTACCCTTGCATTGTCGAAAAGTCACAGCAAATTGAGGTATTCGTAAGTGCAATGTGCCCCAACAACAAACAGTGAAAATGGTCAAATCCTCTAGATAAATAGTGCCAGAATTGTGATGAAAATGTGATAGCAATTATTACTGGTCATTCAAAAAAAGTGGATACCAGAGACTGATACATCGTATTTTTTCTGACACTGAGCAGTATTTTAGTATTTGATGTTTGATATTTTTGTTTATTATAAAGGCTACTCCTCCAAGTTTAAAGTTCACATCGGCATTCCTCTGGTACGGGACATGTCCTGATCTTAAGTTGGTTACTTTTTCGCCAGGCAGTCGGGCCTCACAGAGACCTATTATATTCCATTTTACATGGCATACAAGTTCTTCTTCTAGTTCTAGGAGGTGTTATATGTTCCGACAAATATTTCTCTTAATCCTTTGATCAGTTTGCTAGAATTTTGTCCCCCCAGAATTCATGAGAATGACAGTTTTTCCGACTGTGTGAGATTCCGGGCTTACCCTACTCACCTGGGATATTTCAGTTTTGAAATTCGAGAGCATTTTATGTGAGGTATTGGCATATTTTGATACCACGCTTGCCATCTTATGAGATCAGCCGCTATGGGTCAGACGCTGTTGGCAGTCGCCCACTCTGGGTTAGACGCTGCGTGGGAATCTTCTTAGCTTCAGCTTCACCTAAATCACTTCGAGACCTTACCGGCATGGGTAGTCCTACCGGTAGCTAGGCTACCACCGGTCTCCCTCCCCTAGAGCGAGCAGCGCCAAACTTTGTATTCAGCATTTAATTACATATGTATAATTTGTTGTAGGGAAAACTTAAATTCTTCTTCTTCAAGAGCCTATCCGTTGCGGATGTTGGCTATCAGTATGGCTGTTCTTATTTTGTTGATGGCGATTCGGAAAAGTTCTGTTGATGATTTGTCAAGCCACGTTATAAGATTTGCCAACCAAGATATTCTCCTTCGGCCAGGTGCTCTCCTGCTGGTAAATTTGCCTTGTAGGATTTCCTGTAGCAGCCCGTATCAATTTGGGTTCCTCATTATGTGGCCGACATACTAAAGATTCAGCCATTTTACGGTATCTAACAGTTCTTGGTTTTTTTCCGTCCGTCGCATTAGTTCTGTGATGGTAGTTTTTTGTGTCCAAGATATTTTCAGTTTTCTCCTGCAAAGCCAGAGTCTCTTTATTGAGTGTCCATGTTTCCCCGCTATACAGAAGGACCGAGAAAACGCAACAACGCAAGAGTATAAGCTTCATGTCTAAGGACAGATTATGGCTTTTAAGTAGCGAGCTCATTTTAACAAACACAGAGCGGGCCTTCTCGATGCTACATCGTATTCCTTGAGAGTTGTCCCATCTTTCGCTAATGATTGTCCCCAAGTATGTGTACTGCCTTACTCTTTGTATTCTACAGTGCTCGTCAGGTTAAACTTACCACATTTTTTTTGCTACTGAGGTACTGAGGTTACTAACATCCAATATTTGAAAAGGGCGTGTCTGGTGCATATGACGATTTTATGTTAAATACTGAACAAATAGATTTGAAAATATTGAAATAATTATTATTTCAATTCAGTAACACCCTGTTACATCTGAAGATTCAATATGCACAACAATTGGGGTAGCAAAATAAATTTAAAAAATGCTACTGGGACGATTAGAAACACAAATTGTTTTTATTGGATATACAGTGTGTCCAGTATAAAATGATGTACATGGGGATATTGGAAACCGTTAGAGTTACAGGGTGGACCAAATGGGGAAAAAGTTGCGCAATCAAGTGCCTATAAATAATCTGTCTTCAACTTCTTAGAACTCGGAATAGTAAGGGATATACAGGGAAAAAAAGAAAAAAGTGCGTTTTATAAAATCCTTTATATCGTGTTTATTATCAAAGATACAATAACGAAATTTTCAGGGTGGGGGGTAAGAAATGAGCGTGAATTTGAAAATAAAGTAAAAAATAATCTAGGCCTACTATGTTCAATGAGGCCGAAGTCAACTTTTGTTTTTCTTATGGGCGCCATATTGAATTTCTGCATTTTTAGATTCCCCTTTAAATATGCTCTTCAACCATGTATAACATGTTTATGTTCGATCAAGATAAATAATTAAAATTAACAAAATTACGATTTAGTGGTAGTAGGCATTGATATTTCTATTAATTATTACTTTAAATTATTATTGTTCACACATCGAACACCGCAAAAGCACAAGTAACATTTTAGGATTAAAGTAGGTGTTCAAATAAGCCACCGTTTTCTCGCACGCACAACGTACATCGTCTCATTACTGCTTCACAGGATTTTCTGATCATTTCTGGGGTAATTCTGTTAACAGCATTGCCCCATGCAAAAAAATCAAGCGGTGTTGTGTCAGGGGATCTCGCAGGCCATCTTACTGGTCCCAGGTTGCTATCCACTTATTGGGAAATTCGTGATTTAAAAATTCTGTGATAATACGTGCATTATGTGGCGGCGCGCCGTCTTGTTGGAAATACAAGTTTTGCAGGGTAGCTACTGGAACATCCATAAGTGCTTCCGCTACGTTAGTTTGTAAGAGGTTCATATATCTCTCGGAATTTAAGTTCTCATTAAAAAAAATGGTCCAATCACGTGGGTACCCACAATACCTAACCAGACGTTAAATCCAATCCTAACTTGGTGCCTAACTTGACGAACTAGCCGTGGATTTTCATCTGACCAAAAAAACGGTATTTTTACGATTAAATAGTCCACATTTAGTAAATTGCCTCTCATCTGACCAAAGGACTTTTAAGGAAAAGTTTGGTATCTCGTTATTTCTTTGAATAAACCACTGACAAAATGCCATTCTTCTAATCGCATTGCCATTCTGAGTCCCTGGCAGGACCGTTCACGATAGGGGTGATATTTATAACGCTTTAAAATACTATTCGCCGTTGACCGCGCAACACCTGTTGGGGCTTCAATTTGTTGTAAAGACGTACGAGGTGTCTCAACCACGCTTTGCATTACCAAATTTTCTTTATTTTCGTCTGGAAGTTTGTTTTTCTTTACCTTAGCAAAACTCTCGTAAGCTACAAGGTTGTCTTTCAGACGCCTAAACATAGTTCTACCAGGTTATCGCCTTTCTGAATATTTATTTAAATAAATTTCTTCAGCTTTCGCTTCATTTTCATTCATTTTTCTTCATTCATAATTTGAAAAGTGATTCATTTTGAAACACACAATTAATTACAAACACTTGACACTGACAATAAATACTACTTTGACAGTTATCTAGGTAATTAAAACACACAACAAACGTCACTATGGGGAAATTGAGGAGAAATATCAATGCCTACTACCATAAAATCTTAATTTTGTTAATTTTAATTATTTATCTTGACCGAACATAAACATGTTATACATGGTTGAAGAGCATATTTAAAGGGGAATCTAAAAATGCAGAAATTCAATATGGCGCCCATAAGAAAAGCAAAAGTTGACTTCGGCCTCATTGAACATAGTGGGCCTAGATTATTTTTTACTTCATTTTCAAATTCACGCTCATTTCTTACCCCCACCCTGAAAATTTCGTTATTGTATCTTTTATAATAAACACGATATAAAGGATTTTATAAAACGCACTTTTTCTTTTTTTCCCTGTATATCCGTTGCTATTCCGAGTTCGGAGAAGTTGATGGTTATGATTATTTATAGGCACTTGATTGCGCAACTTTTTCCCCATTTGGTCCACTCTGTATCTTTAACGGTTTCCAATATCCCCATGTACCTCATTTTATACTGGACACTCTGTATATTAGGAAAATTTGTTTCCTATATCGTAAAAATTTGTCTTTTATTACTTCTAGCACTTGGAAAAGTTTATTGAAGGCGCAGGAGACGCAGGATTCATCTACTTCAGTATGGGCTCATCGGTGAAAGCCAGTAACTTTCCCGATTACTTCCGGGCCTTGTTGATGATCGTGTTTCGCAATTTGCCTCAAAGAGTACTCTGGAAATATGAAGGCGATGACCTCACTGACCTGCCTAGCAATGTCTTGTTGGGTAAATGGCTTCCCCAGCAAGACGTCTTAGGTTAGTAGCAAACGGAATGCAATAGCAAAAAATCGCAAGCTGGAAAAATTTTAGGCCATCCGAAGCTCAAGGCCTTTGTGACCCATGGCGGACTACTCAGTATGTTTGAAACCGTCTATCATGGCGTTCCAGTGGTGTCTCTGCCAGTATTTTGTGATCACGATTCCAATGCGGCCAAAGCCGAAGCTGATGGGTATGCGATTAAGCTTGATCTCTCTACCATAACGCCTGAGGGTCTACTAAGAGCTATCAAAACTGTGATTCGAGATCCCAGATACAAAACGCAGGTGAGTTCAAAATCTTGGCTCATACTAGAATGATTTGACCCATCCGAATTATAGGTGAAACACCGTCAGAAGCTGCTGTTGGACCAATCGGAAATTCCTTTGGATAAAGCAGTGTATTGGACCGAGTACGTTTTAAGACACAGGGGGGCGGTACACTTGCAGTCTCCTAGCCGGCATATGGGAGTGATAGACTATTATTCGTTGGATGTAGTGGCGTTTTTAGCTCTAGTTTTAATAGGGATCTACTACACGACGAAGAAGCTGTTAAGGCTAATGCGGATATTGCCCAAACATGATGTGAGCATAGAATTGCCAAGGAAGAGTATTAAAGTTGAATGATTCGGAATGTACAAATTAAATTATTTAAATAGTACTAAGAGTTTTTGATTGCTATTTGAAACAATTGCAATGATTTCGACACAGTGCCGACGAGTTTATTTTTTGATACGCCCCACCTGTGTAAATGTACTATCCAAACATGCAATGGGACGAAGAATGTGAGCTGGACTTAATAAAACTTCATGAATCCCGTCCTAAACAGTGGATTCCAAGGGATCCAAACTATTGTGGAAAAAATAGATTCATAGACTTAGATTAATGAATTCATGGGTATTGGTAGAACAAGAAAAGAGTGCAAGAAAAAGATGTTGTCTATTCTCTCTACGTTCCAAATAGAAAGAGGAAAATTACCGTACCGAAAAAAAAAAGATAGTCAAGGAACGGGAACAGGTAAGATTTTTTCATGTTGATATGAATATACAGGGTGATTCAAAATTGGCGAAATTCCTCTGGGGGTGTTCTCTGAAGGTGTTGTAGGAGTACAGGAAAAATAATAAAAAAATTAATTGTTATTAAAAGCTGATATATTTGCAAAAAACTAGATCAGAAGGATGGCAACAATGTTTTTCAAGGTAATCTGCTTTTAACAACTGTAGTAACCATGGGTAAACACAAAACAGAAAAAGTGAAAGTATAATGAAAAATTTTGAGGTTAGGAGAACGGTGTCACTTTGCCGTCAGTGTTGCCAACCATTTTGGAGCAGATGAATAATATACCTAACTCATCCACATCTATCAACAAAAACCTCCAGTGGAAGCTTATGTAGCAATGATCAGTATTAATTAGATAACATAAAATTAAGTTGTTAAATCACAATTATCTAAATTTAATAAAATGAATGCACTTTCGTTAATTTTACGTATTTTGTTGATGGTTGTAAAGATTGAAAATGGAAAACTCAAAGCGAATTTTGACAGATTCGTATTCAGTTGTTGCGTTCGTCAGCCTTGTTTGATGATCTATAAATTAAAATATTATTTTCTAAGTCTTTTTTGATAAAGATCGGAGAGTTGCTATCAAGACGTCAAGCAAATTTTTCTAAATTAATTTCTGTTAATTGGAATTTTATCTTAGAGCTTCAGCCATATTTTTTCATAGAATTAAATACCTTTTAAGTTCTTGATTACTTTTTGATGAAGATTTATTTCTTCATTGTGAACTAAGAGCTCTTATTTCTTATCTGTAATGAAATATTGTGTTTGCAAATGACAAATTTTTTTTCAGGCAAATTACCCAACAAAATGTTTTGGTGACAGGAACCATGTTGTTTATCTATCAATTTTTCGTTAATACGATAGAATATTCGCACATAGTAGGTAAGGTAGAAAATTTAAATAACTTATTTTTAAGGGAATTTTCATCTATATATTCAGGCTTCCTAATCTGGATTACAACGATTTTGTGTTCATCCTTGGCTTTATGTGATGGATCGAGCAGTTTTTTGAAGTTAAAATTTTCAGTACTTATCAAACTCATGTCCACTCATCACCGTATTGGCCACTGGCTTTTTCTCTGCCCTGTCGCCCAATATACCCGCAATGCTCAGATTAGAAACGTCCATCTTCTCATTGGGCTTTGGAGGCGCACTTTTTCTAGTTCCTGTAGCTGGAGTAATAGTCACAGACTTCCTGTTTTTCAGCCTAAAGTACATGGCAATTGTGACACATCCGCAGCCAATTATAATCATCAAATATTGCATTATGTCCACAGCATGAAGCAGCAAGAAAACCGTCTGAACTTTTTTCAACAAATATCCATCTAGGTCCACACTCTAGAAAACAACAAGCAGTCAGTCAAGTGGATTTCTCCAAGAAAATTGCGGTACTTCTTCCAGCCAAAACATCGGAAACAGTGCTATGGGCAAGTGGGAGAACAAGGGAATTTTGTTAGTGGGCTGCAGATCCAAATTAAATTGCATCCTCTTAGCAGCAAATAGAGGGGTTCCAGTCATCTGAAAACATCTTGCAGATAACAAACTAGTTAATCCGGTACTTTTTCAAATTTCCTACCGGCTCGAAATAAACTCGGATTGCATGCAGGAGCTCGCTGGGTGCCAGCCCATCAACCAGATTTATGTAACTGGGATCGGTGCGTAGAAAATGGGGCAGGGTGGCGTAGATAGGCACACCCATGCACTTGGTGAGATCAAACACGCCCTTTTTTAAGCAAGAGTTAGCACTTCGGCAGTAGCATTTTTCATTCTCGTCAGTCATCTGATCTCCTAGGTCCGTTTCATATACACGAACTGGGACTTTCTTCAGAACAGTATCGTTTATATATTGTAGGGTGATGCTTCTAGACAACATAAAAATAATGTCTTTAATTTCATACGGACAGTGCCCTGAGGGTCGTTTTCAAATAATAGGACGAAATTCACTGGCATTTTGTTAAAGAAAAAATATTGGGATTGCGGCAAATTTGTCTTATCCGAAAGTTAATAGTTCCCGAGGTACAGCGTGTGAAAGTGTAAATCAAAATCACTGAAAAACAGCGGCGAGAAAAATCAAGTTGAACCAAGTACACATGTGGACTTGGTGCAAGAACACATTTTTTGTTTAAGAAATATCAGAGAACAAGATATTGTCAACAATAAAGCGAAATTTCAAAACCAAAAGTTTCTGATGTTTTAAATGGCTCAAGACTATTGCAGATAGCGCCCTCTAGAAACTCTTAGCTACGTACTAGGAAAATCGAATTCCTGTTGTTTGGTCTGTTCCAATCGAATTCCTGTTGTCCAAACTTGTTTGGTGTAGTAAAACTGTCCGATTAAAATGTCAACCTGCTTGTACATTATAATTATTACTCTACTTTATCGAGAACCAAAAGCCGAAAAACAAACGAAGTTATTAAGAACAAGAGAAAATACGATTAGAAAGTGAAGAAGAACAGGAAATAAGGTATCAACAAAAAGAGTAAAGCTGTTTAAAAACGAAGAAGCTCTCGGTCCCTCAGTGTGTCGCATGCTGTCGCTCGTATAGTCGTTCGGTCGTTCGTAGTGCACTTTTCGTCCGGTTGGTGTCTGCTCTCGTTTCCGCTGCGTAGGTGAGGATGGGCCTTCATCCTGGCCTTTCTGGTTATCGACATGTGTTTGTTTTTTCAAATAGTATTATGTAGAAAGCTAGACACTCTTGCTGCTTTATTTACTGGTGTTTTCACCTCTATCAAATGCTTCAGTTCGGTCAACAAAGCAGAGGAACGCAGGTTTGTTAAATTCTATGGACTTCTCGATGATTTGTTGCAGTATGAATATAGAATCGATTGTTGATCTATTCTGCCTAAAACCTTGTTGTTCTTCGTTGATACTGACTGAACTTCATAGATGGTGACCAGCTTCAAGGCGGTGTTGAGCGGGCTTATGCCTCGATAGTGTCTTGGGTCTTTCTTTTCTCCCTTCTTGTAGATATGGATTGTTAGATTTCCATTCCAGGAATGTTAGATTTCCATTCCTGGGGTACTTCTCCTGTGCACACAATCATACTGTAAAGTTCCAACATCAGCTCATCGCCGCCTAAATTTGAGCATTTCGTTTGTTGTTTTATCTGGATCTGGTGATTTGTTTTGATCTCTGTTTTGTTTATAATGTAGTTGTTGATGTTGTTGGGCATGGTCCATAGATCCGCTTGTTCTTCGGTGTTATACACACTTTTGAGGTGGTTCGTTGTTCGTTAACCGTGATTAACGTGGTTTCTTCTGCGATCTAATTTTCGAGTTCCATATTTTCCGTTGTCCTCCGTACAGGTCATGTTGCATGTCGGTGGAGAACTTTTCCCAACAGTCTTTTTTGATTTGTGTTATTTTGGCGTTGACTCTGTTTCTTACGACGACTTATTGCTGAAGTTGTTTACCTCTTTTGTTGCTGAAGTACTTGATGTGGGCTGCTCTTTCTGCGCAGCGAGGGCTTTTATTTCTGGAATAAACCGTGGTTTGCTGGCTTTTGCGTTCACGTTTACCTTTCTTTTGCCAACCGCTTCTTCTGCCGCTGTTTAAATATTAATTTTGAGTTTGGACCAAGCCGTATCGATTGTATCCCCAGCTATTATTGGATTTGTTGTTATTCTTTCCTGTAACCGTGATTTGTATAAGTCCCCGGTGATGTTGTTGTCGAAGGATTCTATGTTGAATTCTTCATGGATTACTAGTCGTTTTTTAAGGATTAGTTGCACTTCTAGTGTCATCTTACATAGCACTAGTCTATGTCCACCTCCCATGTCCGGACAGGCAAGCGATCGTACATCCAGGATCTGCTTGGGTGGATGTTTCAATTGGTTATGATGTAGTCTATGGTGAACTGTTGATATCTAGAGTTGGACCACGCTATCTTGTGTTGAACCTTGTGGGGATAGAATGTGTTATTTCTTCGTAGTTCAAATTGACCGCAAGTTCCTAGAAGGAGTTCACCGTTTTTATTTGATGCATCTTCAATAAATCTTTGCATAATTCCGTCGGTGACCTTATTGCCGATTCTAGCGTTGAAGTATCCGGCTAGGATGAGTTTATTTTCTCGGAGAATGATGTTTAGTAGGACCTCTAGCTGGTTGTACAACTCTTTGCGTTCAACCTTGCATTTACTAGGTAGGTAGATAAGCACAAATAAAAGTAGGAAGTAGCCTTATTGAACGGGACACCAAATAAAGCTTGGCAAGGAGAACCAGCACGCGGAAGTGAGCAGAAGGACCAGGCTCACATGGATGGCGTTTGAACGTCTGGGCAATGTACTCAACAGCCCTGACATCTCCATAAATCGTAAAACCAAAGCCTTCAGCATCTGTATCCTTCCTGTAATGACGTATGCAATGGAAGCTCCTAGGCTTACGGTAAGAGCAGCCAACAGACTCCGTAGCATGCAAAGGGCAATGGAGCGGATTATGTGGCAAGTATCAATCCGGGACCGTCTAAGAAACGAAGAAGTGCGACGGAGGACAAAGGTGGTGGATGTAGTATAACGCGTTGCCACAATGTCCAAGATGGACAAAACAATTATTACAATGGAGACCCACTATCCAAGAGAAGCGTTGGCAGACCTCACAGAAGCTGGGTGGACGACATCCGAGAAAAAATGAGAAGAAACGCATTGCAGGATACATCTGAATGGAGAAGACGACTGAAGGCCTAGGTGGCCAGGAGTGGATCAATAAAGACTATTCAAGTCTCATCAAGGATTTCGGATCAGTCACCATCAAGGGGATTCGAACCACAAACATTCATCTAATCAATAAATGCTAATTTTGCGTGAAGTGATGCTATGGAACAAAATTGAGAAGTTCGGTGCTAATATCTGAATTTAAGTGATGAAAAGCATGTTATAAGAGGAGTGGTTTATCATCGCGTTAGAAAGCCAATTTTGAAGCATTTAGTTTTACCCAATTGGTGCGAGCGACGAATTCTGCTATTTGTCAAGTGGTGTGTGAAGAGCTGTATGTGAGATATTCGAAACCCAAATCTAACAATTTTTGGAAACTTTGCTTATAGAAAAATGACTGTTAAATCAACCACCTACAGAGAAATAAGTGGCTATTTGATGTATAATATCCATTCATATGATACCCCATAAATAATATTCCTGCTTGTATATACATATACGGGGTGTCAATTTGAAAGCTTCCCACCCTTTTTAAATACTAGCGGAGTCCTAGATTTTTCTTAAAAAATAGCCAGTGCCCAGCCCATTTGCGCGCAGCCGCAAAGACAGAAACATCGTTTTGTATAACAAAATATACCGCCGCCTATAGCTAGTGACATCCTCACATAAAAGTTTATTAGAATATCTTGGGTGGCGTTAAAGAAACATGTCTCACAGGTTATATAATAAAAATTCAACATCCTCTATATCAGTTATTAAGCGTCTGGGACCTATAGGAACTGTGTTTTTATAAAATCACCTGAGCAGTCAGCCCCTTAAATATTGCCTTGTTTTTTTTAAACACTTTATATCCAGAGTTGACTAGTTTGTTTTGTGAGAAAGTTCAAATCAACCTGTTTCATAAGAAAATAGTTTCTATCGACTATGAGCTTTATATTTTTTGGTGGAACATACCTGCACAAATCTGTGGAAAAGACTGCAAACCTTCTTCCGGTGTGGTCAATGCTGGAAAAATCCATCCATCAGTACCATGAAACCGGTTGCACTCAGCTTCGCGCCAAATATTGATTTCTTTCTTGCCATCAAGTTCAACCAGCCTTCCCAGGTCTTTCGCATGGGTAATCCCTCTATGTACCTTCAATCTTCTGGTCAAAGTGCCATTTCTCTGCAAACTCACCGACATCAGGCCTTGACCGACAGATGCCTATAAAACCACATTACCGATCCCAGTAAAGAAAACAGGAAAATATTCTCGTTGTCCTTCTTGAACTTCAGTCCCGGAATTTGACTTTTCATTTGCGAACATACGGCAGTAGTGCCAAATTCTTTTCCTGAACAATTCAGCTCCACTCCATCAAACAGAATGTCTTTCACTTTTGCGGTTAAAAATATAGTTTGTGGATTGTCGAAAATCGACGGAATTGCTTTACTGACAATGGGCAGAAAGACTGGGGAGTCTCTGAGCACCAAGTTGACCATGCCCTTGAATAGTGGTGTTTGATGTTGACTCATAAGCTCGAAATCTGTTGACTCACTACTATGGCTGGATGAATAATGGTCACATAGTCATCCTCTTTAAGCTGGTTTGATTTATTCTGATTGAACTCAAAGAGATCATAAGGAGTGTACGTGAGACTGTCTTCAGTGTCGTTGTCGATGATCTGAACTTTCTCCTTGATTTCACTGAAAATTGCCTGCAAACAACGTGGCCACTTCTATAACCGTGTACTTACTCGTACCAAAATGGGCCAACTTCCTTCAGTATGGGTTTCGAACCCCTCTGAATCTCATCGGGATTGGTCACGTTAAAGAAGTATATCTTGAAGTTCAACGGAAAGGGAATTTTAAGATAGACTTCTCGCACTTGATTTCTTTTGCGCAAAGCCGTTTGCTAAAATAACACTTGTAGAAACATGCCGCTTTGGTTGCCCCCAGAACTCACGTCTCTGATAACGAACTTGACCATGGAGTCAAACAACCACAGCTTTAGCAACACGCTGCTGACTAGCAGGATAACTGAACCATACAGAAATCGGCTACTTGACCAAATTTTATTGCTGAACATCATCTCCAATGGCTTGTTAGACTTTACGCAATGTCATGAGCGTACTGAATGAAACCAACATCCATTTTCTAGTGAAGGTTACTGTTAAAGACCCCCATCTAGTCAAGATTATTCAAAGGCTGATGGGGGTAAGCCTTGAAGGTTAATGTCAATTCTATCAATAAATAATGAACAACATTAGGGAGATCGTTAAATCCGACTCTTTGTTTTTCCGATTTAACGAGTTAATTTGTAGGAATTGTCAACGGTCATTATCAGTTGCCTTTTGCTTAGTCGCTAAACGGAGCGCTTTCGTTCGGGAATATCGTCCTTAGTGAGTTGCGGCCTTTGACCGAAAATTTCCCAGCTTCAATATGCATTTCGATTATGGTAATTTTCCTTAGTTGAGAAGGAAATTCCTGTCGCTGAAATTGAAGACCTGCATGTAATTACTAATGACCTGTAATTTGTGTTGTAGGTAAACTATAATTTAACTTCAGTCAAGCACAGTTCCTTTTTAAACTTCCATTTGGTTTAGTAGGTAATAACAAGAACATTCGGTGTTTATTTATTTATTCAACAAAGTAACAATTATAAGTAATTAACTATCTAATGCTCACTCCTACGGAAACTAGACAAATATCACAATATTCCACTAAATAAGAACTTGTGGCAGAAATACTATGTAACCAGATATGTTTTTCACCAGTTCAGACTATTAGAGCAAATATAGGCGGGTGAACAAAGGTGTTAAAATGAGAGTGCAAATTTTTGTAACTGGGATTATCTGATTTGGCGTTTCTTTCAATATATGCTTCTTAAGTGTTAAAACTAATCCGCAAAAATCCTGCAGGTAATATGTAATGTCCTTCTGAAGCAACTATACCGGGTGTTTCGCTAAGAATGGATATATGCCAAATCTCCTGTACTAGGTACTAGGCCTGGAAGCTTAAAGGCAATATTCGAGCCAGATCATGATTTATGAATGAATTCCTCTGCTCGCATCATTGAAAGCGACTGAATAATTAACTTTATTTTCACACGAGCTCTCAGATGAGGAATTTCGCTTTATTTCTATGAAACTTTGAGCTCGTGCAGCTTGAAATGTTATGCAAAAGTGGCCTAAAGGGCCAATTTACATTCAAGCCAGAGCATGAATATGAATAACTTTCTCCGCTTGCATCATTGAAAACGACGGAATAATTAACTTGACTTTCACACGACCTCTCAGATCAGAAATTTCGCATGACTGCTCTGAGACTTTGAGTTCGCGCAGCCTGAAATCTTGTGCAAAAGTGGCCTAAAGGGCAAATTCGCATTCAAGCATGATCATGATTATGAATAGTCTCCTCTGCTCGCATCCTCGAAAGAGACGGAATAATTAACTTGATTTTCACACGAGAAATCAGATCAGAAATTTCGCTTGATTTCACTGATACTTTGAGTTCGCGCAGCTTGAAATGTTCTGTAAAAGTGACCTGAAGGGCAAATTCACATTCAAGCCAAATCATGTTTACAAATAATTTCCGCTGCTCGCATCAACGAAAGCGACGGAATAATTAACTTCCTTTTCACACAAGATGGCATTTCAGGAATTTCGTATGACTGCTATGAGACTTTGAGTTCGCGCAGCCTGAAATGTTGTGAAAAAGTGGCCTAAAGAGCAAATTCGCATTCAAGCACGATCATGATTATGAATAGTCTCCTCTGCTCGCATCGTCGAAAGCGACGGAATAATTAACTTGATTTTCACACGAGATATCAGATCAGGAATTTCACTTGATTTCAATGATACTTTGAGTTCGCGCAGCTTGAAATGTTCTGCAAAAGTGACCTGAAGGGCAAATTCACATTTAAGCCAGATCATGATTACAAATAATTTCCTCTGCTCGCATCATCGAAAGCGACGGAATAATTAGCATGATTTTCACCCAAGCTCTCAGATCAGGAATTTCGCTTGACATCTATGAAACTTTGAGTTCGCGCAGCTTTAAATGTTGTGCAAAAGTGTCCTAGAGGCCAAATTCGCATTCAAGCCAGATCATGATTATGAAAAATTTCCTCCACTCGCATCATTGAAAGCGTCGGAATAATTAGCGTGATTTTCACACGAGCTCTCATATCAGAAATTTCGTTTCATTTCTATGGAACTTTGAATCCGTGCAGCTTGAAATGTTGCGCAAAAGTGGTCTAAATGGAAAATTCGCATTCAAGCCAGATCATGATTATGAATAGTCTCTTCTGCTCGCATCGTCGACAGCGACGGAATAATTAACTTGATTTTCACACGAGCTCTCAGATCAGGAATTTCGCTTGATTTCTATGAAACTTTGAGTTCGTGAAGCCTGAAATGTTGTGCAAAGTGGCCTAAAGGGCAAATTCGCAATCAAGCCAGATCATGATTATAAATAATTTCCTCTACTCGCATCAATCAAAGCGACGGAATAATTAAGTTGATTTTCACACGAGCTCTCAGATCAGGAATTGTGCTTAATTTCTATGAAACTTTGAGTTCGAGCAGCTTGAAATTTTGTGGAAAAGGTTGGTTATGAATAATTTCCTCTGCTCTTATCATCGAAAACGACGGCATAATTAACTCGATTTTCAAAAAAGCTCTCAGATCAGGAATTTCGCTTGATTTCTATGAAACTTTGTTTTTCCTTGAAATGTTATGCAAAAATAGCCCAAAGGGCTAATTTGCATCCATGCAAGATCATGATTATCAATAGCCTCCTCTGCTCGCATGGTCGAAAGCGAGGGAATAAATCATGATTATGAGTAATTTCCTCTGCTCGCATCATTGAAATCGACGAAATACTTAACTTGATTTTCACACCAGAAGAGAAATCCTATTAATTACTTTTAAGATCGGTATTTCACCACAAGGGAGCGCATTAATTGCTCTATGAGGTTCTAATGACAATTCAGGACAATAAAACAAAAAGGCACTTCCGGTTTTTAATTATTGCTGATACTAAATAGGAAAATGAGAAATGATTTGTTATAAAGGCGTAAATAAAGATATGATTGAAATCAACACCAGCAATACTAGTAGTACCATAAGTAAGTACCAAAGTCACCATATTGATTCTATTGTTGCTGCAAACTTAAAGTGAATTCCAGGAAGACGGAACTTATTATCTATTCGCGCAAATTCACTAATAATAAAATCTTATTACCACTCGTGGTCCAAAATACTCCTATCAAACCAACAAAAGAGGTGAAATACCTGGGATTCAAACTAGACGCCCGACTTCATTTCAATAAGCATTTTGACTATGCTGTACAAAAGACTGCCATGGCCCGAAGAAAGTTATACTCTCTTCTGGCGCCAAATTCTTTCCTATCACCTCGAAATAAACTTCTGCTCTACACCTCCACTATAAGGCCCTTACTTACATACGGCTCCCCTATCTGGCACTCTGTTAGCGACACCACCAGGCGGCGTCTTCAGGTGACCCAAAACAGGTTCTTGAGAGGCGTCTTATCGGCTGACAGATACACCAGAATAACTGAACTGCACGAAGCTAGAGGGGTGGCCTATATAGGCGACTATACAGATACCATCTCCGCCAAATTCTATCATAGCGGAGTGCAAGGCTCTGTCCTGACGCGAAATCTTACCCAAGTTAGAGCAAACGATCGCCCAACGCACGGTCCCCTGTATAAGCGACTGCCCATATTTTATGCGGATTTTGTCCCCGACAACACTTGACAACAGACGAACATTTCCTTCATAATGCAGGTTTAGTCGATCCTAGCAGGCTAGAAACGCAAAAAAGCCCAACATGACGCGACTGACCGAATCCACGCTGACTTGTTCCGAGGGATGCAGGCTGGTCCTGCACCAATCGGAGCGAGGAGGCGTGGCCTAGGCCATATATTCGTTGAAACAACCGCTGGCTAACGGCACAGTCAGTCTTTCAGCGACTTCTGAACTGTGCGCATCGCTCTCGGCAAAGTGTACGGATCGAAACGTGGAAAAACTAGCGAATTTTCAGGAATTTTAGAAATTCGGCGGTATTTTTTAATACCATGGCGGCTAGCACGGCGCTAGAGAAAAAGTTACAAAAGGAGGTAGAAAAACAAAAGAGGCAGATTGAGGAGCTCACTAGTGAGGTCCGCAAACTGACCCAGCTGCTGGCAGACTACCTTGCCGCAGCAGGAACGCCCAAGAGGGCGGCTGCTGAACCAAAGGGGGCCCCGGCCACCTTTAGTGCAGCGGTGAAAGCTGCTCCCAAAAAGCAGGAGCCCAAGAAAACCCCAGCAGTAACCCCCAAGGCTGCTGCTGGGAAAAAGCAAGCGGTGGCCATAGCAGGGCCACCCAAAAAGACACCAGCCACTACCACCCTGCCACCTGAACAGGAAAACAGGAAACGTAGGCGTGAGGAAGCCGAGGAGGCTTCCATTGAAAAGAAACTGGGATGGAGACGGACATCCCGGTGACCAACAAAAGGGCGGAAAAAATTCCGCCAATAAATGTAGAGGGCCATAGCTGGAAACAGCTAAGCCAGGCCCTGGATGCAGCAGGAATTGCTGTAGCCAAAGCCAGCACGACTAAAAAGGGGATAAGTATAGTTACTAATTCCCCAATTGATTTTAGGAGGACGACCCAACTCCTGGAAAACCTCCGGAGGCCGTACTTCACGTACACGCTTCCAGAGGAGAAGAAGACTCATGTAGTAATTAGGGGGCTCCCTAATGACTACGAAGCGGCTGAAATAGAGGAAGAGCTCCGGGGACAAGGCATCGGGGACGCGGAAGCGTTCCAGATGCTTAGCCGCCGTACGAAACAGCGACTGGGACTGGTCTTGGTGAAGACCACCAGCAAGAACATCTGGAAAGTGTCCAGAATGTTCAACCTGGTGGTCAAGCTGGAGGCCAAGAGGAAGTCCAAGGAGCCAGGGCAATGCTACCGCTGCCAGAGGTATGGGCACTCGCAGAGGAACTGCACGTACCCGCCGAGATGCGTCAAGTGTGGTGAGAGCCACAGGAGCAACGAGTGCCCGCTTCCAAAGCCTGGAGCAGGCGAGGTGCGCAACAGCAAGTGCGCACTCTGCGGGGCAGAGGGACACCCAGCCAGCTGGAGGGGTTGCCCACAGTACCCCAAAAGGAAGATCCCGGTAGCCCGCAGGGAAGCCCGACCATCCAAGCCCGCAGCAGCCCGCCAAACGGACCAGCAGGAACTCGCAGGCATTCTACAGGCGCTACTTGACAAACTCAATGGCTAAACGGCCAGCGAGTTTCAAAGTGGCCTCGTGGAATGTAAACGGGCTAATAAGCAGACGTCCAGAACTGGACGAATTCCTGCAAAGCAGGCAACCTGAAGTGATGGCACTTCAGGAAACCCTGCTAGGTATTAGGACTAGAGTAACTTTTACTAATTACTTTATTTACAGGTACGACAGCGCAACGAGACGACCAGGAGTGGCCATTCTAGTACGAAAGGACATAGACCATCATAGCATTGGCATTGAAGACACTGACCTGCATGCCATTAGCGTGCAGGTCAACACCACCAGGGGACCAGTGACAGTGACATCTGCCTACAAGGCCCCCAAGGCGCAACTGGCACCACAGGACATTGAGACCCTGCTGGGCAACAACCGAGCTAGGCTGCTAATCGGAGACCTGAACTGTAAGAACACGGAGTGGAATAGCTCCTTCACTTGCAGGAATGGTCGGGCATTAGCAGAAGCAGTTGAAACCCACAATGCAGTCGTCATGGGTCCTGAGGTTCCGACAAGGATCCCAACAGGAGCTGGGATACCAGAAGTGTTAGACATTGCCATTGCCAAGAACATCCGGCAGGTGTTATCCATTGAGACCATAGAGGAGGGGACTTCGGACCATAACCCAATTATATTGAGTTGTGGCGATGAAGAAACAACTCCGCTTCTTGGATCAAGGACTACCACTGATTGGTCTATGTTCACGGAGGTACTCCATAATCTGATTATCATTCCACAGATTACCACGGAAGAGGACCTGGAAACAGCAGCAGGAAAACTTGGTGAGGCAATCCTGCAAGCATACAGCAGAAGCTCGGTGACTGTGGAGGTACTGGTAGCTCGTGAGGAACTACCAGCAAACCTTCGCAGGAAAATCGCCAACCACAGACGGCTGCGCAGGACGTACAGAAGGCAGCCCACCGAGGACAACAGGATGGTCTTGAACCGCCAAGGCCAGATCCTGAAGGAAGCCCTCAGGGAACACCGGAACCAGAAATGGGAAGGACGCATCCGGGAGATAGGGCCAGAGGACCAAAGTATCTGGAAACTCCAAAAGGCTCTCCGACAGGAAGACACGAAGATACCAGCTTTACACGGAGTGCAAGGTCTGGTATATACTAACAGTGATAAAGCGGAAACTTTTGCAGATACGATCGAGAGAGAGGCCAGAGAAAACACTCACCCAGATGAAGACGACGAGCACGAAACTGCCGTCAGACGAGTTGTTCGGAGATTCCGGACAAAAGAGGTGAATAGCAGCATCTCACCAACCTCACCAGGTGAAGTGGCGGCCATCATCAGGAACTCAAAGACGAGGAAGGCTCCTGGAAGAGATGGAATCACAAACAAGATGCTTAAGAACCTGCCGAGAAAAGGGCTGGTAGCTATCACAACACTCATTAATGCCATTTTCAGAACTGGATATTTCCCGCACGTCTGGAAACACTCGGACGTAATCATGCTCCCGAAGCCCAAGAAGAACAGGACCTTTCCCCAGAACTACAGGCCCATCAGCCTGTTGTCCAGCCTCAGCAAGATAGCAGAACGAGTTATCTTGCGGAGGCTTACGAGGGAAACGAGTGAGCTTGAACTACTGCCGCCTGAACAGTTTGGGTTCCGTGGTAAACACTCCACGGAACTACAGCTGCTCAGGATTGTTGAAAGATGTACCAAGGAAATGAACCAGAACAGGACAACCGGCATCCTCGCTCTGGACGTCGCAAGAGCCTTCGACAGAGTGTGGAGAGACGGATTAATCTACAAAATGCTGGAAACAGGTATTAGTGAGGAAATGTGCCGGTTAATCGACAGCTATATTTGCAGAAGGACCTTCAGCGTCAAAGTTGGGAACCACAGGTCAGAAGACAGAAGCACAGAAGCTGGAGTGCCGCAAGGAGCGGTACTCTCCCCGATGCTATACAACATCTTTACGAGCGACATTCCCCGGACCGCCAATACGACCCTGGCGCTTTTCGCGGACGACACTGCTCTGCTGTCATCCTCGTGGCAAAAAGAGCACGTGCGCCGAAACCTGCAACTTGCCGTGGACGAACTACAAAAGTGGTTCATCAAATGGAAAGTGCAGGTGAACGCAACAAAGAGCCAGGCCATCCTAATTGGAAGGAAAAAAGACAAGATTGATGGGAACATCAATCTTGACGGAGAAGAGGTCCCATGGGCAAGTAATGTCAAGTATTTAGGTGTTGTTTTAGATCAGAGGCTGACCTGGAGGCAACATGTGAAAACAGCGATAAACCAGGCAAGGGCGAGAGCGGCAACGCTGTATCCCCTGCTGAACCGACGAAGCCAGATGAGTTTGAAGAACAAGCTGCTACTCATCAAAAGTGTCATCAGGCCGGCCATGACGCATGCCTCCACAGCGTGGGGATATGCGTCAGAAACCTGTCTGAGGCAGCTCCAGGCCACAGAAAATAAACTTCTGCGGATGGCCATAGATGCTCCCTGGTTTGTCCGTAACAGGCAAATTTACAGGGACCTAGAATGGGAGCCATTGAGAGATACAATGAAACAAAAAGCAGCCAAGACCTTCGAAAAGGCCGAAAACCATCCCTTCGAAGAGCTCCGGAACGCCGTAGCCTACTCCCCAGAGGACAACGGGCCCCGGAAAAAGAGGCCCAGGCACCAGCTGGCCCAATAGGGCAACAAATAGGTACAGCAGTTTACTGCAGAGTGCCATAACTAATTTAAGATAGTGTGATTAGGCAATATTAAGTAGTATAGTGCTTGTATAAAATTAGTAAGATGCCCATGCTAGCAGCCAGCTAGCATGGAGAGAATGAGAGGTGAAGGCATACGGATGCCAGAGCTGAACCATTCTTAAAGAAGACCACAAGTTTTAAAGGATAACTCCCGGAAACTTGCAGTCAAAAATGGGGGTTTTTTAGTTGGTAGAAATCCAACACTACCCGGTGTCACGGGACACTGGGTGTCTTCGAGAAGATTTTTATCCTCCAGCCGCCGCCGGGCAAACAAAAAAAAAAAAAAAAAAAAAAAAAATGGCTAACGCCACCGCTGGCAGAATCAGACTTAAAGGCCGAAACAAAAGGGGTTTTTGGCTTCCCTTTAGGAAGACCTTTTTTCCTCAATGAATGCCCCTGAATAAAACAAAACCGCCATTTAAAGGTTGCTCTCCTTTCGTTGTCGTGCGGATGCCAGATCGGCGAATGTCCATGTAAGGGTAACCCCAGGAAATGGACCAGTGACATGCTAAACGGAGGGAACTGGGCCGAATATCAGGCCAGCCACAGCTGCGGCGTTTATCCGTCTTGGCGTGCAATTTTTTATACTGTAATTTTTAATAAATGTTTTATGTATGTATGTATGTCTATTGTTGCCAGTTACTGAAGGTTTGTGACAACTTCAAGAGAGCTCGACGGATTTAGAATAGGAAAGGTTCTATAATTGAACCAGAATATTCGAGTAGGTTTTCGGGGTATAAGGGCATATAAAGTAGGTTTTCAATGATTGAAAAGTCAATGTTAAAAACCAAAATTTCGTCGACAATTTCCAACTTAAGTTATACTTTTCGTAACATCGTTCGAAATCTTGGTCCATTTTGCATGATTGGGTTAAAGGCTTATTGACGTATCACCTTGATAAGGTTAAATATTTATATCGCTGTAACTTCTAAACACCCTATTCAATTTTGGTGAGCTTCAGCTGGATTGGACGAGAAATGCAGGGACGTTCGTTTCGAGAACCAGCTCTAAACAGCTTTTTGGCTTTAACACTTTTTTTCACTTAATTGTAACCATTTGCCATTAATTAAAATTACTTTTAGATTATGGTGTCACAATTATACTGTGTTATTTAGGTTTTGGAACTAAAACCAAAATATCTGTTGTAATTACAAAATGCACTTTCTAGCAATGTTCTTTAAAACCGTCGAGCTTTACTCTATACAGTAATGAAAAGTACTAACATTTGTCTTCCAAATAATCACACAATTACTAAAATTGAAAAAGTCGTTTAGAAGTTATGGCGATTTAAATGTTTGCATTTGCTACGGCTTTCTCCACTCGGATCAAGCTCGGTGCGTCAATAAGCCTTGAAGGAAATTGGTGCAGCATTGTTCAAGCTTTTCAACGATGTTATTAAGGGTTTAACTTAATTTGTAAATTCCTAGAGAAATTTAGGTTTTTAAGTTTTACTTTTGAACTGCGCCCTCTTGTAGTTTTTTGTTAATAAGCTTTATTTAAAAAAATATATATACCTATTTAAATGTTTATTTAAGCTATACAGAACGTGATTTTACAATATTACATATTCAACAATATAATTACAATAACAGGTAAAAATCCTACTGCTAATTAATGCTAAGTATTCTAAAAAACTATATGCTAATGTTGCATTCTTCCAGGAACGAAAAAATGGGATGACATGCTGTAATGTGCGGTTTAACAAATAAGTGTGTCAATATTTGCGGAAGGTTAAATCTGAGTTTGACTAAGTTGGAAATTAACTTGCGCCTAGGATCGTCGAACGAGTTGCATTGCCATATGGCGTGATTTAACTTTTCTTCCTCGTGTTTTCTTTTATGTTAGACTTAGACTATTTGAGCGCTTAGAGAATCAGAGAAAAAGCGGACGTTTCTGTTTTCTAGCACAATATCGAAAACCTCTTTTAATGCTATGAGTTCAGCAGTAAAGATAGAAGTGGGTTTTCGAGCGAGCTTTTACTTTGACTGATGTTTAGTTAAGGGCAGATACACGCGGCGCCGACAAATTTAGAGTCTGTTTTTTGCTGCCGTCAGCATATATGAGCATAGACATTTTTGTTGCTTAAAATGTTATCGAAAACGTTGTTAGCATTTGTACATTTTTGAAGCTTTATACCTTCATACCGATATCACTGTTATCGCGCGATCGTGGGAATACATATCGTAATTGCTATTGCAGGACATGTTTTTCGAGTAGTTTATAACATAATTTATGCAGTTGCTCCGAAGGCTGTTTTTTTAAACAATTTTGTTTTTAAATTGTAAAATTTTATAATATTTTGACAGGTCACGAATTTATGGTACTTGACCTCCTCCTTGACGTCATCCTGTTGTGAAATGCGATACTTGAAACTAATTTTCCGGATTTTATCATGGCAGTTTTTATTAACGGAAATTGTATCCCTAATTATCTCTTAGAGAGAGATATCTAACCCTATCAAATGTTTGTTTTTCTTACTCCTTTCATTTCGAAAAATAAGATCATTCAACATGGTACACTTTCCATTTCGACAATGTTCCTGGAACTATTATTCTTCACTGCTCTGTTCCATTTTGTATTTTAGATTGTACCAAACCTATCGCTGGTTTTAAAAAATTTAAGTTCCGAAACTATTGTTGTTCTTACAACCATGTTTTGGTAGATTCATCGACAAATAATTCCATTGTGACCTTTCATCTTCTTCTTAAAGACATGGGAACTTTCGTTTTCAAAAATTATAATTTCATACTTTCCATAGTCCGCAGAAACATGTTTGCCTAAAATATCCTTAATGCGAATGTAGTTGTCATTTCCTTTTTCTTTTCATTTTCACTTTAACATTTTAACGTTTTCCATCACAGAAAACTCGATTTACAACATTACTGAAATTAGTTTCGCTTTCTAATTAAATTAGGTTTTCTTTAACGATACATGACTTCTACGGAAACTTGAAATGGTTTGCAAAAAGACTCGCCAGACTTCGTCAGACACTTACAAGATGCCACGAAGCCTTGAAGAATAAACTGCCAATTTCTTAAAGATAAATTACATTTCCGAGCTAATCACATTTAACGTAATATTAGGACTAGCGCTGTTAAGTTACATCCAGATTTTGTCAGGGCGTCCATAAATTGTTGGTAAATAAGGCCATATGGTAAAGAGAAGTCGTACAGAAGACCTTAAACAAAAACTAGTACTTCTGTACTAGTTTTTTAGGCATGAGTGCCAGCAATTATAATTCCATCGTACGAGTTTTCTGGTACGCATCTAAAGACCGACTCAACTTAGATGGTCAGTTTAATACGATGATTATGTGATCTAATTGATCTCGGAATTTCTGCAGCAACAGAAGATTGTTTTACTACCAAATCCTAAGCTTAATGGAAAGTGGAAAAGGCTCGTGCTTTTTTACGTTATAGTCTATTGTAGATTATGTTATTTTTAAGTCAATGTTGAGGACAATACCGAATGCTTGCAGTTGCTTATCTTTCGGTACGAAGCAGGTTTAATTCCTTGGCCATCCCGATCGCCCGACCTTAACACCCTTGGATTATTAGCAGAACCTTGCCACTTTGCATTAGGCAATATCTGAAATCGTTTCTCCCTTTTTCCCTGAAGTTATCGTCGCCACATTCTTTGAACCTTTATCTGCTAATACTTGTCCTGGCTTGTTATTCAGCTGAAGGGCTGTCTCGTCCACATTGAAGACATGTCCAGGCTTGCCAAATAAATTATATGCACGCAGGGTATTTTCAAGAAGTTTAGAGTAGTTTGAAACAGTGTCTTTCGACATCCCTGACGCTCGAGCAATAGAGACTCCTTCGGCCTTTCGAATCGACAAATCAGGGTGTCGTTTCCAAAAAAGATTTAACCAATCATAGCCTGCCGTCGACTTTTCCATATTGAATCTGATTTTGGTTTTTCATTTTTCGGCCAATCTCGTCTCGATCAGGAGCAAATCCAAATTGCTGCAATTTTTAATGTGTCTAACAAGCTTAATTTCCGCTTCATCGCCTAGAGAAGATGTTGGGCCTAGGCGACTGTTTTTACCGACATTTTTGAGACGAATTCGATCCTTCAGTGTCGTTTTCGAAATTCCATGAACTTTGCTGCCTGATTGAACCCCATTCCATCTTCAACCGCTTTCAGGGCCCTGGACAAATTTTGCGAAGTCCATCTAGCCCTAATGGTAGTTCCCTTCCCTTTATAGTCAATGGGCATGTCTGCAAGTGCAGGTGCCACCTAAAGCAAATTGGGCATTGTATCTATCCGTATTAGTATGAGAATCTGATGGTTGAACGATACCCGAAAAAAGGGTCGGTCTATCCCAAAATTACTGGATAGTTCGACCACCTCTGAAGAATAAGAAAAAACACAGAGAAGTCTGTAATTTTTCGCTCAACACGATGTTCACGTTCTTTCTTTCGCGAGCTGTGAGAATGAAATAATTTTGCTTACCTCGCACTGCTATTTACACGTGCTTGATCCCGCCGGCGGAAAACTTTATGTGTCTTTTCTTTTCGAAATGGAAGCTCACACTGTTAGCGTGAAATATAATGCTGCATCTGATGTAAATGTAAGAGCGCTTTCTGTTGGATACATTTTGAGGTATTGCAAGTGGTCGGACTAACCCGTTGGTCGGTCCCTCCCGGACTTTCCCCATGAACTGCTTTTGAAGCGAAAACTACACAAACGCAAAAGTAACAGTATAATAATTCACAATAAATTTCATTATTCATCTTGTCAGAACAAGTCTTCCACAGAAAGAAATAAATGTATACCAAATACTAGCCTTATTTTGAGGTTTTCTGTACGTCTCATCATTGCGGACGAACAGATTCTTTTTTGGGTTTTGGGGCACCCTATGTACCTGAGGTTATGTGAATGTTTGAGTTAGTGGTATGAATCATTAGTCCAAAAACACAAATCAGTATTAAATTAAGCTTTTTGTCATTCTAGTAATTTTTTATTGGTTGCACAATAAGAATGAAAACTACTGTAGAGATTGCATAATGTTGTTCAGAAGTTGTAGACTTAAAAAGAGTTTTCGAACAAACAAAACTTAACTTAACCTAACTTCGTCATTTCCTATGCTGTTGGAAACTGATATTATTATAAAGTACGTCAGCCTGTCTTTGAGCGATTATTTCTAAACCTCAGGAGATACGAACTTTGAGACACGATTGCACAACGGCAAAACAATGTTTTAATGACAGAAATTAGAACCAGAGACATCCAGAAATTAAGAATGTTAGAATTTTTGCAGTTGCTTAATCTATCAACTTAATTGCACAAAACTGCATTTTTTAGTGCTTATCCTCATAAGCTTCATTGTCTTGTCCCGCTGTGTGGTTTCCATTGAAGACAGTGCTTATGATGTTTCTGTGTCCGTTCTGATCAGGCTGCACTTTCTGAACGGATGTCACATTCATGGAATTATCAGATTTAAAGTAGAGATATCCTGCTGCACAGAAACCTGTAGAGAATTTGAGCGTTTCAGTTATTTTTAACTACAACTGAGTTAAGTGATAGGTGCACTAGCAAAAAACTTCCTTTGGGATCCTTCGCTCTATGATCCTCTTAAACAACATGCACATTATTTATTCAGCCGGAAAGGAACGGCAATAATTAATGAGGAATTCTAGCGATACTTGATGACCAACATTTGGCTTAATGAATTATGTTTAGACTTAGATATCGAACTTGGTAAATAGTTAACGACTAAATGGCCTAGTTTTACTCAAAAGGCCGCTTACTTATTTATAGAAAACCAAGCTTGCAATTTGTAGTATGCAATCGATCGAATTATTAAAACGTTATTCGTTACCCTCCGATGCTCATCATCAGCACCAAATATTTCACCACATTGACTAATTTCTTGGTTAGGAACAGCGTTTTTAAGGGTTTGGTAAACGTGTTGTTCAGGTCGACACCCTGAAAGAAGCGACCTAGAATTTACCAGTTATGGAGTTATAAGGGGGTGTTTACCTCCTCCACCCAGAAAATTGGCAGTACCGTTGGGGTGAAATTATGGAAAAGCTCCACTTTGGGATTGGGTTCCAAAGGCATGTTGAATTGAAGCCTCTTTCTGGCACTTACTGGACTGCCTGTAAGCTGTAATAAATAAAAAGTCGCCATTCGATTTGGGAGATGATGTATCCAAAAGGTCATTACGAGTAACCAGATATTTTGAATTATTTCCAGTACACAGGGTGTGTCATAAATATACCGACAAATTTGACGGGTGCTAGAGGACTTTGAAGCAAGCAGTTATGTCTCATGAACATTTTCCCGAAATGCAGGTTTTTTGGAAAACAGAGTGTTGATATTATAAATGTTATTCGATTTTTCCGTTAGCCCAAAAGAAATGGAATACTAGAGAGTTATCGGGCGGTCAATAAGGACAAGCAGTAATAAAGTTAATAGTATTTTGTCACATACGCCGGCGCAATTCAGTCTAAAAATAAGGGATTCCTTAATAGGTATACTGTTCTGTGCTAATTGTGCAGCGATACTGTACAGCTTTATTTCGACTTTAAACTGGCAGTTAACAGTTCTGACGATCTCTTGCAGAATAGTTCATTGTATACATAACCTAGTTTCTATTTCTACACGTTTTTCCATTGTAAGAGTTAAGCGGAAATGCTCAAACAGTGCCTAAAATCCAATAAAAAGGGAAACAATACAAAGACAACAACGTAAAGTTAATTTAATTCTGTAAAGTTAGGTTAGACCCTTTTAAAATTAAAGGCAGTGAACTAGACATCCCAATAACTATTATTTCGTTGAAGACATAAAGCTAATGCAGTATTAAATTAAGGATTAACCTTATTACTGCAAGACAGTATTTATAATTTCCAATAACTCTCTTTTATCTCATGCTTTGGAGTGTACACAGTTCAATATTTCAAACGGTTGTCAGAATGTATGGGGTTATATTGTTTGGGGGTCAGGTTTTCTTTTATCACCCTCAATTTTGTGTGAGACGCCTCTGAAGTCTAACGACAATTTCGTAAATTGCTTATTCAATTATGAAACTTCATGCTCCTTTCATTTTGTAAAAGTTAATATCTGTAAACAGAACTAATTCGCATGTGAAAGCATAATATGTAACTTTGCAAGTGTTATAACGATGGCAAAAGTTTGTTCTTAGTACAAAAAAAATAACATGCACGGTTAATCAATGCGCCATTAAAATATTAACGGTCGTAGTTCAACACCCTGCTTCTCGTAGATGAGTCATATATGGTTGAGGCGGATTCATGTCTTCAATAGCTTTTTGTAAGGTAATTTGCCTCAAAATGCGGAAAATTTTCGGACCCACCAAAACCAACAAATATACAATCAACCAGATCTGATTAACCTCATAAAGGCACAAAGGTTGATATGCGCAGGGTACGTACGAAGACAGCCAGAGGATAGAATGGTCCGCTTAATATGGGACAGAGCACCGGAAGGAAGACGACCACTTGGAAGACCGATATTAAGGTGGCGTGATAATATAACATCAGACCTCCGGAAAATGGGCATCAGGAATGGTCTAGAAGTTACGGAAGACCGAGACAGATGGAGGCAAATTGTTGCCTCAGCCAAGGCCCATCAGGGGCTGTAGCGCTATGGAGTAATAGTAGTTCTTACTTAACAATAAAGAACGAATTCTTTATCAAAAGGTTATCAAGAACTAACACCTGGTGTACCCTACGGAAATTCAAATTACTAAAACATTAATTGAGAAAAGTTACCCTGACGTTTCGATAACATTCCTGCCATCTTTATGAAAATATTCCTATAAAATAGAATATTATTTAATTGTTAAACAAGGCCCTCTCTCTCTTCAGTCCATAACTCTTCTGTAAGGTGTGGTGACATCAATTTGTTGCAATGACGTCGCGGTACCGTTCTCTATCTTGGGCAGATCTCATTGCTTCATGCATCCCTTGTCCCGTCAAGGTTTTTGTCCGGTCTATCCATCATGTCGGCAATATTCCTCTTGGGCGGCGGCCTTGGACTTTGCCTTCTACTATGAGTCGTTCGATATTGTCGTACCTCCTTGCCACATAACCTGGGTATTCCAGATGGCGCTGGTTTATTGTCTAGTATAGCCTGATCTTTATACCGAGTTGTTGGACAATAGAGTCGTTTGTGCGGTGGGCTGTGCATGGCATTTGCAGCATTTTTCTATAGCACCACATTTCGCACGCGTCTATTCTGCGTTGGTCTGAGGTCCGAATAGTCCACGTTTCACAGGCGTAAGTTGCAATGAAGGAGACCAGGCTATGTATCCGCCGAAGTTTTGTGTTTTTGGTAATGGATCGATATTTCCAAATTTTCACCAGTTTTGCCATAGACGTTCTGGCAATGGCTGGTCGTTTGTGGAGTTCTTCTTCCGATCCACCTTTGTTGGTAACTACTGATTCTAGATAATCAGATCTTTCCACCATTGCAAATCCAGCCACGGTGACGCCTCGTGACAGGTTTTCATTCTGGCTGTCTATTATCATGATATTTGCTTTGCTTATATTAATTTCGGGTCCATATGAGTTGCTCTGTTCTCTGAGTCTGGCAATTATGACTTCCATTTCGGCTTCTCCTGGAGTCAGAATCATAGTATGATCCGCATACCTCAAATTCGTTATCTGTTTGTCTCCAACAGGGATCCCTCCGTTAACATTTTCCAGTGCCTCTCGCATAATGTTTTGGGTGTAAATGTTGAACAGTATTGGCGACAGTATGCATCCTTGCCGCACCCCCGCTAGTATTTTAAATGATTCGGAGCATCTGTCACTGACGCTGACGCATGCAGTAGGTCTGGTCTCGTAGAGCTGCCAGACTAATCTGATTAGATGCAGTGGTGTTCCCATTTTCTCTGTTATTTGCCATAGCTTGCGCCACTTCACTTTATCAAACGCTTTAGTTTAATCCCCGAAGCACAGGTATGCTTTCGCTTGGAATTATCTGGCCTTATCTATTATTTGCCTTACGTTTAGGGTCCTTTCTTTAATTCGTTTTCCAAATAGTCCTGCGGAACACCAAACGCGTCAAAAAACCAACTTCTGCTCACAAACCACAGACTCAACGCTGACTCCCCTACAATAACCGCAGACGGCCAAACGACACAACCAAAAAACGACGTAGAATACCTTGGAATCACAAATGACCACAAACTTAAATTCACTAAACACATACGAAACATCAGGGCAGAAACAATAAAGAGAACAAAACACTTCCGATCACTAACCTACAAAGACAGAGGAATTAGCACAAACACCGCCACCAAAATATATAAAGCTATTTGTAGACCCTTGCTAGACTTTGGACATATACTCATGACCAACGGAACAGAAAGGACAAAACGTTATACACAAACAACAGAACAAATTGCACTAAGACTAATTTTGTATATTCTTTTTCCTGACTGTACTTTAATTCATTCCAATGTATTCCTGGGTTTTCAGTCAATTTTATTGTCACTAATTATGGTGTTATGTGATGAGCCCTGCGTTTCGTCCCGGGTCTACCTATTGGACTCGTCAGTAAGGCTTAGGTAGACCCTGCCTTATACGCCGGACATCGGTTATACGCGTTCGGACGTAAATGAACCGAGCCGGTGTAGATCTTATGCGGTGAGATGTTGGCAACCCGTGTTGCCGATGCTGCCACTCGTTCCATTCTGCTTTTTTTCCCAAGCATCTATCTTCGTTTTGTATATTCTTTTTCCTGACTGTACTTTAATTTCATTTACGTCCGAACGCGTATAACCGATGTCCGGCGTATAAGGCAGGGTCTACCTAAGCCTTACTGACGAGTCCAATAGGTAGACCCGGGACGAAACGCAGGGCTCATCACATAACACCATAATTAGTGACAATAAAATTGACTGAAAACCCAGGAATACATTGGAATGAATTAAAGTACAGTCAGGAAAAAGAATATACAAAACGAAGATAGATGCTTGGGAAAAAAAGCAGAATGGAACGAGTGGCAGCATCGGCAACACGGATTGCCAACATCTCACCGCACAAGATCTACACCGGCTCGGTTCATTTACGTCCGAACGCGTAAGGCAGGGTCTACCTAAGCCTTACTGACGAGTCCAATAGGTAGACCCGGGACGAAATGCAGGGCTCATCACATAACACCATAATTAGTAACAATAAAATTGACTGAAAACCCAGGAATACATTGGAATGAACTAAAACTAATAACACGAATAAGACACCCCCAAAACCCACTACACAACCCCCCCACCCAACTACTATACGAACGCAGAAATATGACAAAGATCTCGGAAAGACTCATACATCTACAGACAAAATGGACAAACAACCCCTACAACTGGACAATACTGAATCCCTTTTGTCTTACAAGACCAACCAGACAATCCCGCTTCCGTTTCCCTACATCAACGCTACTCGAACACTTACAAACGCAACTGACTAGTGGACAATAAAATAATTTTCTCTTGCCATTGAAATTTTATTTAATAATATTGTTAACCTAGAATAAGAGAATTTTCATATTTGTTTTTTATTTATATTAAGACTACATGTATTAAACAAGGGCAGAAAGACCGATAGGTCGATAGCCTTTTTTAGAAATAAAGATGTTTACTACTACTACTACTACTAGTCCTGCGGTTTCCCCTATATAAAGTTTATTTCATTTGGAACAATTTATGTAAATTACGTTTTAATTATTTTAGTTTTGAAAATAGTTCTAATACCGAATCTGTTATCCACACAATCTGTTATCCGTGTAATTTTAGTGAAAATCTCCAGAAGAAAAAGAATAATAAGTTTTATAATAAATTTATTTTGATTTTAATTTAATTGTGGATTTGAATTTCAATAAAACATTTAGCAATAAAAGAATCTGGATAAGTATTGAAATAGAAACATTTTCTATGAATTGTTTGTCTTTGGTGAAATTAGTTTTATCTCAAATTATTTTTGTTCTTCCATATGAACTATTTACAATCTACCATTATCGGCTGATTTGAGTTTAATATAAATATGGATGTAGGATTTATATATTCCAAAGCATCGAAAAGTAAAATTTTTTATTAGAATATTGCGAAAAGATACTTGGTTGTTTTATTCCTTTTAAACATCGAATTTGTATGCTGGTTCTATATTGCTCAGATATAATAACGATTCATGAAGTTTTTGGTCCCGATAACTATAAATCGAGAAAACAACGCTAAAAATGACGGATGAAAATATGAAATTATTTATGAAATTTGACTCAGAATTTTCCACCAATACAAGATATCCGAAAAGAGTGCAACCAACACTGTACGAGGTAGATCTACAACAGAAATGAGTGCGACAAGTTCTTAGAACAGTTTTCCGAAAACTCAAAATAGCGGATCCACAGTTAAAGGATAAAGTTCCGCATTGAAATTACATTTTTAAAATTGTAATTTTTTAAAATCACTTTCTTGATGGTTATCCTTTTCTTTTAAAATTCGGCACGCTTATTACTTATCGCCTTTTGAATTATTCTGCAAAAGTTGAGTTTTATCCCTTAATGTTAAGGGGTTGAACTCACCCTTGCCATCTGCCTAATAACCTAAACTTTTTTGTGTTTCTCAAAAATTATTGCGATGGCGTCTCCTGTCACCCCGGAAAGTTTGAATGCATAACTATGGAACACTCCGTAAAGAGCGTCTCATTTTAAACATGAAAAACTCACCGATTCGAACATAATCCGGATGCCATGCTTCTCAACATCTGGCTTCAGCCCCTTGACACCCTTCAAGTAGCTTTCATGCGAATCGTAGAAGTGTGGTAAAGACACATACAGAGGAATTTTTGCGCATTTGTACAAGTCCATCAATCCTGGAAGGTAAAATCAAAGTGCTTGTAGTCCTAGAGACGGTTTCAAAATACCTTTCTTCAAGCACGTTTCGGGGGTGGTGCAGAAGCATTTTTCTGTCGGGTTTCTCGACTGGTCACCCAACGTGGCAAAGTATGAGCTGACTGGGATCCCATCATACTTGTCATGCTTCTCAAATTGAGCAATCAGCGACCTGAAATGATATATTTCCAAAAATGATCACTTAATGCCTTTAAGAGATACCTGCATAGATCCGGCGCAAACGACGCCAGTCCTTCCTCTTTCTTCAGCATTGGCGGAAATATGGTACCATCAGTACCAACAATTGCGTCACATTTCGAGTTGTTCCACACGTCCAGTTTGGGTTTGCCTTCAAATTCAATGATGCGGCCAACTTTATGAAAGTCCTGAGTTCCGCGAAAGGCTTTGATTCGTTTTCCAGCTGTACCATTTTTCTATCAAACAAAGCAAGCCAATATTTGATCGATTTTTTGCTAATTTGCAGACTTCCTACCGGTCCCATTAGAGAAAATCCCAAATCGTCCCCACCTAGATGGGTCAACGATGGCTCTGCTTTCAAGTTGGTGCAAATCGCTTTTCCAGCAAAGTCGCTGACTCCGCAGTGGATCACCACGCCATTAAAAAGCAGATCTTGGGCCTTTACAGTGATGAACAAAGAACTGGGGTTCGACCAAATAGATTTTATGGCCTTATTTGCTAACGTTAATGCTCCAGGTTTTTGGCGGAGTATCGTGTTTACCATACCCTGAAGCAAGTCGGCAAAACTGTTTAGAAGTGCTCACCACAGCTTTTGGTTGCATACCAAAATCATCGGATGTGGAATGGTTACTTGAGTATCCACACTCAGGCATTTCGGACGCTTCGCATTCTTAAAAGTGTCCACTGGTTCGTAGCTAATCGTATCGTCTCCCTCGTTGTCTGCAACGTTGATTTTTGTTTTCCATTCGCTGCGGAAATTTTATTGAAGTTATTCATGTCCGAGTTATTTGTTATACAGACTGTCCCAGTGATTAAAATCAGGGCTTGGTTCGGAAAAAGCATTTTAAGGTAGGTTTGTCATATAAACGAAAGTTCGTTTTCTTTAATTTTTAATATACAGACTATTATGTCATATGTAAAGCATATATACAGGGTGTCCATCGGGAACCACCACGATCTACACCGGGTGTCCGTTTTTGGGAGCTCAACCATGGGGATCTCGGTAACCAAATAAGATTCGAAATGGGTTAAAATGTGTTAAAAAATGTGAAAAAGCAAATACCCATCTGCGTTCAAATTGTCTTCGTAAATGACCGTGTGGTAAAGTAATCCAACCCATACATTTAGCCCAAAGCATTTCCGGTCCTCCAGGATGGGGGTTGAGGCATTGGACTGGTTCTTCAATGCTTTTTAAAAAATCTCAAATACTAAAAATCCTAAGCGAAGAGTCGGAACTTTGGACGGATTCTCTGGACAACGGACTAAGCAAAGAAAATGGTTAATGAATATCGGAACATGGAATGTACAAGGGATAAGATAAAAGATATATCTTATCGCTTCCGACCTGAGTAAGACAAATGTAGACATAGTTGTATTAACCGCAAGGAGCGGTACTCTCCCCGAAGCTCTACAACATTTTCAACAGTGACATCCCAAGGACCGCCAATACCTCACTGGCTCGTTTTTGCGGACGATACAGCCCTGGTGTCATCTGCATGGCTCAAGGAACGTGTTCGTCACCAGCTGCAGCTTGTCGCCAATGAACTGCTGAAGTGGATCATCAAATGGAAAGTGAAGGTTCACGCAACAAAGAGCCAGGCCATTCTTATTGGTCGGAGACGTGACAGTGTTGATGGAAACATCAACCTGGATAGAGAGCATGTTGAATGGGCAAGCGAAATAAAGTATTTAGGTGTTGTTCTAGATACCAAGCTGACCTGGAAAAGCACGAGACAACAGTGAGAAAGAAGGCAAGAGCCACAACCAGCCAGTTATACCCACTACTGAACAGAAGAAGTCAAATGAGTACGAGGAACAAAATCTTATTCATCAAGAGTGTCATCAGGCCGGCGTTGACGTATGCGTCCACAGTGTGGGTGTATGCGGCAGAAACCCACCTGAAGCAACTTCAGGCCACAGAAAATAAACTTCTGCGGATGGCCATAAATGCGCCCTGCTTTGCACGTAATCGGCAAATTTACAGGGACTTGCAGTGGGAGCCCCTTCGAAGCTTCCTCTAGAGGACAGCAGCATCGACCTTTGGAAAGACCGAAAGACATCCCTACGCTGAGCTCGGCAGAGTCGTAGACTATACGCCAGAGGATCAAGGGCCCAGGAAAAGAGGCTCAGACACCAGCTGGACCAACGGGGCAGTAGGTAAATCAGCAAGCTGCAAAGTGTCGTAAGTGTAAAACGTAGTGATATAGAAGTATATATATAAAAAACGTAGTGATATAGAAGTAGTGCGTTTGTAGTGCTTGTGTAAAATTGGAAAGATGCCCAGACTAGCAGCCAGCTAGTATGGAGAGAATGTGATGTGAGGGCATACAGATGCCGGAGCTGACCCATTCTTTAAGAAGACTATAAGTTTTGAAGGATAACTCCTGGAAACTTACATTCACAAACTTGGGGGTTTTTAGTTAGTAAATCGGGAGAAAATCATGCAAGTTTTAAAGATATAAAGAGACAGACGCGGAGACTTATAACGGCAGATAAGAACAAGGTATGGGACAAAAAATGTCAATATATTAACACGTACATAAGGGGGAGAAAATGCACAGAAGTCTGGAATTTCATAGGTGCCCTTAAATATACAGGAAAGGAAAACGCATTTCTGCAAACAATTAAAACAAAAGAGTGGAAAAGAACCTATTAACAGAAAAACGACAAGAGTATCTGGGTGACGATCCTGCAGGTCCAATACAGGCTGACGGGGAAGAAGTAAATATACAGGTATAAACGGTGAAAAAAGCCACTATGGATCTTAAAAATAGCAAAGCGAGCGAGCCGGAGGCCATATGTGCGGTAATGTTAAAAAACGGAACAGAGAAACTTCACAACAATCTAACATTTATTATGAACAGTTGCCTAAATGGTCAACCAGTGCCAGAACCTTGGAAAGAGGCATACATCTCGTCAATCAATAAAAAGGGAGATAAGACGAACCGCAACAATTATAGAGGAAGTTCAGTCACTAGCACCATGAGAAGACTTTATGGAAGGATCCTACGAAACCTAATAGGGGACGACTTCAGGCAGAACGAAGAAGAAGAACAAAGCGGTTTTCTAGCAGGCAGATCGTGCACCGACAATGTTTTCTGCTTAAAACAGTTAATAGAGAAAAGTGCAGCAAAAAACATAGAAACTCATATCACATTTGTAGACCATCAAAAAACTTGCGATCCTGTACCAATTGGTAAACCTGTGGGAATCTTTAGAAAGGTCAAGTATTAATTACACTCTGATTTGTGCGGTGCAAGAACTCTATAAAAACACAAGATCACGAATAAAAATGGGAAAATATATAACCGAAGAATTTCCTGTTACCAAAGGACTAAGACAAGGATACTGCATTGCACCAACTCTCTTCAAAATATATGTAATATGCGCATTAAAGCAATGGAAAAGCAAAGTTTATGGCATGAGTGTTGAACTGGATAAAGGATGTATTTACACACTACTGTTTGCCGATGATCAAGACGTTATAGCAAATGGTATAGCGGACACGCAGTACATGATGAGAAAACTAACAGAAGAATACAGCCAGTGGGGACTAACTGTCAATCTGACGAAGACAAGGTATTTATGTGTGAGCGAGAAACCGGCCAACCTGATGCTTGATAATGGTCAACAAATTCCATTTTGCCAAGAATACGTATACTTGGGTGTTACATTCGACAGCACAGGAAGAGACGTCAATGAGATCGAAAAAAAAATTGTTCAAGCCAAAAAAATTATTGGGTGCCTCAACGGCATACTATGAAGTATGGAAATTAATAAGAAACGGAAATATAACATATCCGAAACAATGATAAAGAGCAGAGTGAGTGAAAGTCAGAAGAAAAGACTGGAAGTAGTAGAGATGGAAGTTATGAGAATATCATTTTGTGTTTCCAGAAGGGACCGAATTAGGAATGAGATAGTAAAACTACGTATGGGTGTGGAAGGATCTATAATTCAAGACGTAACTGGCAAACAGCTAACATAGTATGGGCATGTACAACAAATGCCAACATCAAGACTACCCAAACAAATTCTAGAATGGCAACCGACTGGTCGACGAAAAAGAGGCAGACCCAGAATAGAATGACAGCAGACAATAAACAAAGCCATAAGCGAAAGGAATTTAACAGCGAACGACTGGGAAGACCGGAAGGTGGAGAGTAGGCGTCGGACAACGTCTCAAGATGTTTTAGAACCAGCTGATATACACATATCTCATCAAATATTAGTTAAAAAAATAACGTGTCATACGACACATTATGTCTTTTCCAAGGAACTTTATAACAGCATATTTTTAGCCATGTGTGAGTAATAATTTTCAAAACTTAAATTTTACTGAAGAATTCATAATACGCAAATAATTGTGACATGTATCAAAGAACAAAGTAAGATTGGAAAGCCTCTTGATCGGCCCTTGATAGAAATCTTTCTAAACCAGTGGTTTTTAACCTTGGTAGAGGTACTGATCACAGATCACAGAGGTTATTAGGTACCATAGAGTCTGTGAAATGTGTGACTGATCCCCACCAGTTCCATTGCGCGTTCACCGCACCCTTCTTATTTGGAAAAATAAAATATGATTTATTTAAATTTAAAACATGACGTAATTTGTTTTAAGGGGATATAGTGGCTCACTTGTAGTGAGATAGATATTGAAAAAAGTTTTTTTCGAAAATTTTCAAAATATATTAACAGTTGAAAATCGAATTTCAACTTTGTTATAAAGCATTATTTGAAATGGTCCCATGTTTGATTAGTGGCCTATTGGAATACTGCATTGAAAAAAATGACATGAGAGTGGCACTTTCCAACTTAAAGCCGCACATTTCTGAATTGGTTTGTGAAAGGCAACAGCAGAAGGTAGATTGATTTGCAGTAAATTTTCATTATGACTTTTTTGTTTTCATGTGAAAATCATGTTATAATGGGTTTGTGCTTTGCTCTTAATACTTTTGTTCTTCAATGGTTTTGTACATTTCGTGCACTTATATATAAATACAGGGTGAATCAAAATGGGCGTCATGTAAGCGGGGCGGTGGGGTGTTGTTTGGGTGTTGAGTGTTTAGGGAGTGCAGGAAAAAGAGTAAAATAAATAAATTCTCATAAAAAGCTGAGATATTTTCGATAAACCACGTCAGAAGGTAGGCAACAATGTTTTTCAAGCTAATCTGCCTCATTAACATTACGTAAATGCCTGTTGCTTCGTAAATATCAAAAACTTAAGTAGCCAAAGATAAATACAGAAAGTGAGGTTGAAATGCAATGAAATGGGTTAGGCCAACTCTTCCATTGGTCCAACAATGGTTCATTCAGAACTAAACCTACGGTGAGTGAAGAATAAAGTCAGTAACCTATACATAAATTAAATAATATATTTAGGTGCTTGGTGGTAAAACGAAATTATTCGATAAGAATATGTGGGTTTGAAAAGAAGCGTTTGGGAATATGGATCCCACAAGAGGGGTTCGACATTCTGCCCGTTTAACTCCAAACATGTTTATGCCCGTGTGTCCTGTGTCGCTTACGTATATGGTAGGAATGTAGCTCTTCCTCGGTAATTATCCGGTGCATAGATAGATAGATAGATAAAATTTATTAAACATTCACATTACTAAATTCACAAACAAAGTTTAAATCAAAAAAAACATAAGTCAGTAAAATGTCCCATGTCTGGCCAGATGTTCGGCCGGTTGCTCTTTGCCCATGATCTAAATAGGCGCGCTAAGTCGTCCATTACCTGGGCAGTGCCCTAACATGGACATTCCCGAGCTAGCCATACGCACGACAACGTCAGGAGTTAGTCTTGAAGTGGCGGTTTTGGTTTTATTCGAGGGGCATTCATTAAGGAAAAAAGGTCTTCCTGAAGGGAAGCCAAAAACCCCTTTTGCTTCGACCTTTAAGTTTGATACTGTCAGCCGTGGCGTTAACCGCCGGCAGTTTCAACTAGATGACCAAATCCATCCGCCCCCGCCCCGATCGGTGCAAGAACCAGCCAACACCAGCCAGAACGAGGCAGGACGAACCCGTCAAGTCACGTCATGTTGGATTTGTGCGTTTCCAGCCTGCTAGAAACGACTGTCTGCAACTGGCAGGCAATGTTTGTTTGTCGTCACGTACTGTCAGGGACAAAATCCTCATAAAATATGGGAAGTCGCTTATACAGGGGACCATGGGTTGGGCGATCGTTTGCTCTTACTTGGGTGATATTTCGCGTGAGGACTGAGCCTTGCACTCCGCTATGATAAAATTTTTCAGCGATGGTATCTATATAGTCGGCTATATAGGCCATCCCTGTAGCTTCGTGCATTTCGGCTATTCTGGTGTGTCTGTCAGCCGATAGAACGCATCTTAGGAACCTATTTTGGGTCCTTTGAACACGTCGTCTCGTGGAATCGCAGACAGAGTGCCAGACAGGGGAGCCGTAGGTCAGTATGGGCCTTATAGTGGAGGTGTAGAGCAGAAGTTTATTTCGAGGTGATAGGAAAGAATTTGGCGCCAGAAGAGAGTACAACTTTCTTCGGGCCATGAAAGTCTTTTGTACAGCATAGTCAACATGCTTATTGAAATGGAGTCGGGCGTCTAGTTTGAATCCCAGGTATTTCACCTCTTTTGTTGGTTTGATAGGAGTATTTTGGACCACGAGTGGTGATAAGATTTTATTGTTAGTGAATTTGCGCGAAAAGATAATAAGTTCCGTCTTCCTGGGATTCACTTTAAGTTTCCATTTGTCAAAATACGGCGTCAATAAACTCAGGTGATGTGCAATGCGAGATTTCGCAGCCTGAGCATAAAAAGACGATGCGTAGATAGCCGTATCATCAGCGTATAGTGCTATTTTTGTAGTGGGAAGTGTTGGAATGTCTGCTGTGTACAATGTATACAGCAGCGGCGAAATCACTGTTCCTTGTGGTACTCCTGCCGCGATGCGTCTTTTGGCAGAAGTGGAATTCTCCACTTTCACCTGGATGGAACGGTGTTTTAGGTAAGACGCTATCAGGGAAACTAGGTAGAGTGGCAGTGAATGCACGGCAAACAACTTGTACAGCAGGCCTGTGTGCCAGACTGTGTCAAAGGCCCTTTGCATGTCGAGAAGCAGCATAACCGTACTTTGAAGCTTATTAAATGCTGCATAGGCATCCGTTGCGATCCTAGCAGTCTGCAGCGTTGTGTTCTGTTTTGGTCGAAAGCCAAACTGCTCATTTATTGTAACGGGATTAAACTTCGAAGCTCGGCTGCTGCCTGTAATCTAGAATGGATGACCTTCTCGGTTAATTTGCCGAGGGTGTTCAAGAGGGAAATTGGCCTATAAGAGGCGGGTTCGGTCGGGTTTTTGCCCGGCTTTAAGATGGGGATTATTACAGCGTTTTTCCAGTCCTGTGGGAAGTGCTGCAATTTAAGGACTGCGTTGACTATTTGTACTATTAGCACAATAGTTTTCCGCGGTAAGTTTTTGAGGAGTAGATAAGGGATGCCGTCTGGCCCGGGGGCTTTTCGGCTAGGGAGGCGCCGAAGACACGATTGTATCTCCGACGGGGTTGTTATATAGGAATGCAAAATCGAGGGTGGTATAGGATACTTCCGTTCTACAAAAACAGCGGTCTGTCTTTCCATTTCGTTATCCTGAAGGGCTGGTTGGACCTTGTGTACTTCTGCCAAAAAGTCAGCGAGCAGCTCGCACTTGTCACTGGTGGTAATATAACTCCGCCCCTCTTTTTCAAGAGCGGGGACTTGCTCATAGCCTTTTCGCAGACTTCTCGACAGTTTCCACAGAGAATTGTCACGGGGAGTCAGATTTCGCAGTTTCTCCGCCCAGGTATAATTCCTGTATGCGGAGATTTCGCGCTGTATGTCTCGTGCAAGCTCTGCTGCCATTATGCGATCGGCAGTTGCCTGAATCTCTGCCAACGCTTCCTGATTCGATTTTTCGCCTTAATAAGGTCCAAAATTTCCTCAGGAAGATTGTCGTGCCGCGGTCTGTTCGGAACTTTTTTGGCCAAAGCTTGCTGTGTCCGTTGTATATTCCTGGTCAGACCTTTTACCGCATGCTCTAGAGCTTCGACAGTATCAATCTGGCCCGGAATACACGTCAGGTCTTGTAGTCGTTTTCGATATTCGCGAAAATCGAAATTTTCGTATGAATATCGAAAGTCGTTAGTTTGTGTGCGCTTTAAATCCCTAATGTCGAGGTAAATGGGCAAATGGTCACTGCTGAGGGCGTCTATAACCACCATCTCCGTGAGATTGGTGAGTCCTTTGGCAATTCCGAAGTCGAGGTAGGATGGATTCCCTCCACTGTTCGGGTAATGCGTTGGGGATGAAGTGGGCATAACGAGTAGGCCATTGTCGCGAACGTAGTCGGCTAGAAAATTGCCGGCTGCGTTTTTATGTCCAGGGTTATTGAATAGTGGATGGCGGGCGTTGAAATCTCCCATTAGCAACACCCTATTGGTGTTTATGAAGAATGGATCGACATCAGCGGCCTGTAAGCGTACGGTGGAGAAATAGCCACAGTAGATCAAAACTCCATCAGGAAGTTCAACGCCGACGTTCTCTATTGCTGACTGCCTGTGTGGCAGTCTCCTGTATGGAATTGACGTTTTGACCGCTATGGCCACCCCTCCCCTTAAACCGGGCCTATCGGCACGTTCGAGCCTGTACCCCCGAATCCTAAGTATATCCCCGGGGCGCAACCATGTTTCGACAATCAACGCCACGTCGATATCCTCGGTCCGAAGGAAGTGCACAAACTCACCGAGACGACTCCGGAGTCCGCATGAGTTCCATTCTCCTATCCTCATAGGGCACAGTTGGCAAAATCAGGGCTTAAAAATCGAAGCTGTTAATATCTTCATTGAAGAACTGCGCTGAGACTAGGAATTTGTCTGTCTTCGAGACGCAACCCCTCAATGCAGCGCTGTAAAATCTTACCGCCTTGATCACCTCCCCCAAGTTGATTTGCGACGACAGCTCGGCGAATTCCCGCTGGACACTGCCCAGCATGGCCACCGCGTTCCCATTTATACCATGGGCCGGGTGGGCGGAGCTCGTCGGGACAGCTTCGTGCTGCCTCAGCGGAGGAAACTCCGCTAATGAAGGCGGTGGCGGGGGCAGCATGGTCCTGTTGGCGTGACCTGGCGCCATGGTCCTGCTGCTTAGGGATGAAGGGTGGATCGGGCCAGGGGCTCGACTGGTTTGACCCCAGGCTGGCCTCGTTGGAAGAGGAGCAGGGACGAAACGCTGCTTCTCCGCCGGGACTTGCGCCTGTTTGTAAATGTATACTGGGCAAGCCTCGTCAAAGCTACGATGAGGCCCACCGCAGTTAGCGCATTTTAATGTAGCCCCAACGGGGCAGGCCGTGATTTCATGCCCCCCAGCGCATCGGGAGCATTTAAAGTCCCGGCGGCAGTTCCCGGAGACATGACCCCAGCCCTGGCATCGACGACATTGTGTCAGGGTCTTCCGGTTTTTACGGGTTTCCCACGAAACCCTGACACTACACACCACCCTGGCCTCGGCGTTAAGCCTTCGGAGGGTTGCCTTGTCGCTGGTGACGACCAGGTAGAGCGGCCTGTAAAGTGTCTTCATTTTGAAGACACTCTTCACTTCCAGTCCCCGGTCTGCCAGATCCTGCTTTATGGCAGTCGGATCGACATTCCCCTCCAGGCCCCTCAGGACGAACGCGTGGGTTTTTTCCGACGAAGGGGCGTACGTATGGAACTGGCTCTTGTCCTCCTCCAGGGATCGTTTCACCGCCGCCCAGTCCATAATGCTGGTGCAGTACACGATCAACGAAGCCTTCGTGTACTTCAGCGTGAAAGGCTGACTGGTGATTCCTTTTATACCACCAATCAGCATTGTGTGATCGCTGGGTTTTCCAGCGATCACAATTGGCGGCGGCTTTTCTGCCTTCTTGGTTTGGTTTGCAGTTGCCGCAGGGCTCTCAGCAACTGCTTCCCGTTCAGTCCCCACGATGTTGTTGGGCAGTGTTGGAGGCTCATCCACGATTGGCGGCTGGATGGGCGCAAAGCGGTTCCTCAGCGTCGTGGAGGCCTCTGGAGCAACAATCAGCGTGCTCCACGCCACAGTCCTTCGCGGCACTACGAACCCGTCATCCGCTGCGCCCGCTGAAGTCGCCCGGGACACCCCTACAGCCTCCTCCATCGCCGATTTTTTCGGAGCCGGGGTTGGTGACGCTGGCGATGTTGGGTCGGACTTGGGCACCCTACCCCTCTTCTTGGTCCTAGGCCTTAGACAGTAGCTCCTTTGGGAGCTCCGGTCCGACTCGGATTCCAGCGAACTTCCGGGATTCATTCCACTTATCGCGCAAACCCGGTAGTTGCCCGATAAGGAATGTTTCAATGTTAAACACAAAAACGCACAATAACGAGCACAATTTCAGTTCGATTCAACCACAAAATATCGCAAGATTCAGCTTCGCAGCACGTCCACACTCTGCAAGCAACGATACGAGACTTCCGGTGCATAGTTGCCTGGGAAATGCTCCGATTACTCATGGAAGGCTCTGTTGCCATTATCTCCAATACTTGTGCCTCTGTGTCTGGAACCCGAACACCTCTTGGTAGTCCACTATTTGCCTCAATTCCTTAAGTCAATTGTTCAGCGTCTCTAGCCCTTTGTTGGCGTAAGTTCTTACAGCTCCTGCTTTGTTACTGTGGCATTCCCCATAACTAATAGCATATCCGCATATTCGATTTTGGTGTACATTTTGTGAACGAAGCTTCAAACTAAGTCACAATTTGACAGATGCTTGTCATTCTTGACAAAAGCTATCTACCTGTAACTACCCGTTAATGACGAAAAACATTGTTGCCGCATTGAATTTTCGTAAAAAAATAATCAAAGAGTACTCTTATACAAAAAAAAATATAATTTGAAGCAATGATAGAAATTTGTCGTTTCGAATTCTTAAGTTTTCTAATAGGCTTCCAATAAGACGTGGGACCATTTCAAAATAATACTCATCAAAGTTGAAATTCGATGTTTAACTGTTAATTTTATCTAGAAATTTTGGAAAAATATGTTCTATACTTTTCTCGTACTATCCAACCGAACCTCTATAACCCCTTAAAAGGAATGAGGCTAATTTTGAATCACCCTGCTTACTTAGTTTCATTAGAAAGTGGATGTTTAATAGCAGCTCCTGCTCGCAAATAGCTTAGTTTAGGGATAGGCTATGTTATTTGAAATCTACATAGAATTTGGCCCAAAATCCAAATCTGTAATTATATACAGGGTTTTTTATTGAACAACTATATGCTTGATCGGCTACACGTTTCTAGAAGATCCTGGATTATATTTGTATTATTCGCAAAAAAATTAGAACATTTCCTACAATATGGTGTACTAAACACTACTCCAACTTTCAAAATAATGGGTTCATTTATGATGAATAACCCTATGCATTTTATCACAGACTGCGCTTACTTGTAGCAAAAGGGGCCCATTTCCTTTAAGTGTGGTTTGGCTCCGCCTTGGACCTCAGCAGGATTCAGCACCGAGAAAATGTAGACGTTAAAACTGAGTGGAAAAGGCACTTTGAGAAACATTTCTCGAATTTCCATGCCCGGCTTTAGGTTAACCATCTGTTGGGAAAGAGAAACAAATAAGCATTATACGGTGACCAATTCGCAAGGTTTAAAGCAACGTTTAAATCTACTGGTTGTTTTTTCAAGCATTTTAGGGAAAATTCTCTTCTGAATCACCTTTACTGAAATCATTTAAGGAAACATTGAACTAAACTAAATATTTTCAAGTCAATTAATGAAACAGCAAGATTCCCCTTTGCTTTAGCGTAATATTCTCAGTGATTTGCACATTTTGATGTATTTGTGTGCTTAATTTAACATCCTGCAATTATGCTAATAACAGTTTATACTATTGAATTTGTCATGTCTCTAAGGTATTCAAATTAAAACAATGTTAGTTCGAATGTATAATTTGGTAAAAAAACTTTTTTTGAACTTAAATAATCCACATTAAGCGTTTACCTTTGAAATATCTTTAAACCTAGATGTCAAACACAATTGTGCTTAATAGCAGCTTTAGCATATTAAGAGCAGCAATCGTTTCTTCTAATAGAAGCAAATACAAGAAGATTAATGAGTTTTGATGTTGCGTTGCGTTGATCGTATTGGAAACTAAATATAATTTTTTATAAAATTTGTATCTACTAAACTCAAAGCAAATCCGGGACAGTTTCTTGCACCTATCAAGTTTTTCACCTTTCCCTGGAAAACAAGACACTGTGTTTAAAAATTGCCTTCAAATTTAAGGGTTTTTTTTGCTTTAAATTGAACTAGTGAAAAGCTTTCTTCAAATATGGTTGAAACGCATTTGTTTAAAATTGCACTTTACGAGATCCGTTATCCTAAGGAACTCATTTCCCTAAAAGCATCTAGAATATTTAATTTCTGTCCATTGAGCGCATTTTACAACACTGGCAATAAAATTGACAAATGGCTTAAAGTACTGCTTTAACTAGTTCTATTCTTTTATAGGTATACAGAGTGTCTGTAGACTGTCCGTAGGAATTCCTATCATATTTCTCTGGGGTGAATTGAATTTGTAGTAAAAAAAGCATTTTTAGGATAAACTAAAAATACTCATTTGATTTTCTCCCGAAAACTAAGTTTTTTAACGGGTTCTGAATTAATCGGGTAACAGGAAAGAGTTGAGCGCTCCGGACTGGGCTGGAAATTGCTGTAACGAAAAAATGCAGTGCTGGAGTTTTGAGTGTCAAAGAGCATCGTTTCAGTGCGACAGAAAACGGAAAATGTCATGGTTCAAAGGGTGATTTTTTCAAAATTTGGCATGAACTTCTATTTAGAGCTATAAAGCAAGATCGAAGCCGAGATAAGTAAACCAACTATCTATATCCTATCTATAGGGCTATCCAGGAAATCAGGTGGCCAGATACGGGAAATATGACAATCAGTAAGTCGGTGGTATTTTACAGTGACAACAAAGATGGCGCCCATCAATTCGGAACTGGCTTTGTAATATAGGAATATTTATTGGTCGCAGTAATAGACTTTGCACCCATTAATGAAAGAATATGGTACAATAGACTAAGAGGTCCATGGTACAACTACACACTAATATCGGTACACGCACCAACGGAAGAGAAGGACGATTATGAGAAGGACATACCGTCTATGACCAACTCACCAGAATTCTCGACTCGATCCCCATGCAGGATATGTTATTGGTACTGGGCGACTTAAACACAAAAGTCGGTAGAGAAAACTGGTTAAGACTACATGTTGGACGACATCTCCTACCCGACGTAAGCAACAACAACGGACTACGGGTAGCAAATCTAGCAGGACTCAACAATATCATGGTTAAATCTACTATGTTTGAACACAGAGATATACATAAGCAGACGTGGGTATTCAATGACGGTATCACAAGAAACGAAATAGATCACATCATAATGGATTCCAAGCACTTAAATAACGTCATAGACGTTAGAAGCAAAAGAGGAGCTGAGGCGGACTCGGACCATTTTCTAGTATGTGCCAGAACAACTTTAAGAATCAAGAAACAAAAGACAGGTCCACAACAAGCAACTAAGGCAGCTAAATGGGACACGGATAAACTTAAGGTAGAGGAAGCCCTCGCTAACTAAAATTCTCAAATTGCAACTAAAATGCGGGATATACCAGAAACGTGTAAGAGTAACGCCATCACCATGTGCAACGTTATACAGAAGATTATTCTGGAAACAATGGAAACAACTATCGGAAAGCGCGAAAGAACAACGGAAAATAACTGGTACGATACAGACTGTGAGAACGTACAGATCCAAAGACACCGCTCTAGGGCTCAAATGTTACAGGACCCTTCACAGAACAACACAGATACCTTTAACAATGCAAGACGTAGAGCAAGAAAACTTATTAAGGAAAAAAAGATAGCACATCAAAAGAAACAAATACAAGAGATCGAAGATAGTGGAAGACATAACAACAGCAGGGCATTCTTTAAAGCAACATTAATTAAAAGCAACAACTCGAATTAAAATGGGCTTTAAACCGCAAACAAGTAATATAATATGGAAAGATAATTGAACTCGTCACTGACATTTCAGAGATAATAAAATCATGGAAAGAACATTTTCAGAAACTCCTCAATGTAACTAAGGACGATACAACGAATATACCGGTGTATTAAACCGCCGAAATAGAAACCGAGAAACCACATCTAGAAGAAGTGACGAAGTCTATACAACGCCTAAAAAACAGAAAAGCGACAGGAAATGATACTATCCTCTCTGAATGCCTGAAAATGGGAGGTCCAGTACTCTATCAAAAGATGCATGAGTTATAATCCTACTAATATGGGACAGCGAAGCACTACCAGAAAGCTGGAAATAGAATGTTATTATACCTATAATTAAGTGTTATCAGATATGCAAAAACTACAGAGAGATATCTCTCATCAACACTTCTAACAAGCCTATGGGCAACCGTGGCAGAATGTGGAATCCCAAAGAAAATAATCATTATTACAAAAGTGTGGGTAATGTGTAGGTAAGGGTTATCCGTGCTGTGTTAAACTTGAGAACAACATGTCAGAAAACTTTGTGGTGGACAACGGCCTGAAACAGAGTGATAGTTGTCTCCAATACTGTCGCTGTCGAGAATAATGTCGCGATCCTCAAAACTAAAATTGTACCATGCTACTATAAGACCGGTATTCATGTACGGATGTGAAGCGTGGACCCTAACCAAAGCAAACGAAGACGTCCTGCGAAGATTCGAGCGAAAAATACTTAGAAAAATATATGGACCAACCCAGGATCCTAGTTCATGGCAATATCGAATAAGAACAAACTCGGGGTTAGAACAATTGTACCAGGGAGATATTGTGAGAGAAGCAAAGTCACAAAGACTGAGATGGGCGGGACACATAAACAGAGCACCGGATGACAGAATGCTGAAAATTGCATGGCAGGAAGCACCGACGAGCAGAAGACCACCGGGAAGACCTAAAATGAGATGGAGGGACAATGTTATATCGGATATGCGGAAGATGGGCATTGAAAAGGAACAGGAAACAATGCTAGTTAGAAGTCGATGGAGGCAAATTGTGCTTGCAGCCAAGACCCACATAGGGTTGTAGTGCTACTTGAAGAAGGAGAACAACTAAATTGAATTAATTTTGGTCTGTGCATCAGTCGTTTAACTTATACCAAATACAAAACGGAGTATTTTTCCATAAATGTGACCAAAAGTTGAGGCTTAAAGTGCAGTTCGGTGGCCTATGCAGAAATTGTTCCAAAATCATGCATAAAACAGTTAGGGTTCTCATGTCCAAGCCCACTATATGTTATAATGACGTTAAACTATTGAAATATGAAATAGCATATTAGGGGCTTTCTAATGGTATAAAAAATACAGGCCGCTTCAATAAATAAAAAGACAAGTTTATTTTGAAAATTTTTTGAATAATACATAATAATAATTTTTTCGTATGTGGTTTATACACTACAAATGATTATCTGTTAAAATGTATTTATATATTTTAAATATTTCCAGTAATAAAGGAGCCAAATATTAACGTTGGAATCACCAATTTTTAAAGTTTCTCCGATACATAAACAAATTAACAAAGCAAATATTTTAAATATCAATTTTTTTTCTGAAAATCGATATTATACCGCCCATAATGGTTTCTTGGCAAATTATACAGCTTCAAAACTAAAAATATTCGTGGCTTGATTCATGTGAAACTAAAACTATTTGCTTTTTAATAATTTTGCTTGCAGAGAGAAAATAACGAAAATTGTAAACTTTTATTAAAATTATTTCATTTCATTCATCAAACAACTCAGCAGAAGAAATTGGGCTCACACTCCCAGTGCAATCTGGCGATAACATTTTTTCCAAAAAAATGCATTGTTCAAATGAACATTTCTATGATAAAAATAAAAACAATTTACTGCGCTAAACAGAACTAGAAGTTGATGTAAAGGTTTCTTCTGCTTTAGCGGATTTTCATTGTCATTTATATGATTGTAAAACAGAGTTTTAAAAGTTCATAAAATCTTTGAAAAGGCGCACTAACGGACTTTTCATTCAGAAACACAAAATTATAAATAAACATTTTTAACATTCTTCCTATGCCTAGGAAAATAAATGTAAAACCGAAAACTTCCAAATCAGGTTATTTTTTTCTTAAAGTCTAAAAGTGATCTGTATTTATTTTCATAAATGAGCAAACTTACGTCTTTTACTTTGCCTTTGATCATCTTCGGAAAACCCACAAATCCGACCAGAATGATGAAGACTACAGAACAAGCTGAGCCAATGGCCAGCCTCATAGGAAAGTTCATGTTTTTTTTCTGGCGATTGCTTTTTCCCGCAACGATAGCAAATTTAGTAAACAGAGGCAAAAGGTGCAGCTTGGGAAAGAACACGAACGAAAGCGTCTTCAACTTGGGCATGAAAGTTGACGACAGTTTAATTGCTATGAACTATTGAAAAGTTCTCATTCAATATTTTTAGCTGAACATGTAGCTTTTGACTAAGATAAATTGTGCAACTGTCCATGCCTTGCAGGTGTAGAGTGGGGATTTCTGTCCAATGGACGAACGTATCAAAGTGCAAGGAGGTTTCTATCGGTTTTTATCGGAAATTGATATGAAAAATTCAAGTCAGACAGTTCACATGAGGTATTTTCATATTACCACTGAGGTTATTTCATTTACTGTTATAAAATTCCATAGTTTGTTACTAATAATCTTTGAAACTACTTCTTCATGGTTCTACCTCAAATCTTTTAACGCTGGTCCCTTTTATTTAAAATATACAATTTTTTCAATTATATAGGCCTAGTTCATCGCTACGCATAGGGAACATTAATGCAATTGTATGCCATGTGGATATTTTACTCTCCCTTTCAATTGTTCCATTGCAATGACCGGCTGGATAATTTAATAATATTTATTAAACTTTGGAAGTTTCCTGCAAGTTGAAGGGTATTTTGCAGGCACGTGCCTTAATTGAGACGTTTTCTGTCTAATACCAGACGCGCTCGGTTTGGCTCTCCAAAACTGCGACTTCTGTTTCCAAAGAAAAAACATCGCTTTGAGCTTTCCTACCATTGAAGAACGCTTCTAAACAATTCACCGTAATTAGGGAGAAAATGGTCGGCGCTTTTGAGTCACGGAAACGATAAAAGTATAGGCAAAGTGCACTTTGCTCTGTGATTATTTCGCCATTGTCGTTAGCCTTTCATTAAATTGTATCGGAAAATCAGCGATTTCCCTGTAATAAAAGGCACTTAAAAATTGCTAAATTATCCTTTATTAGGAACAAAATAGATCGAAAAGACTACAACTTTATTTTCGTTTGGCGTATCAACAGAATGATATTAATAAAAACCACCGAAACAAAGCTTATTAAAGTGTGTTCAAGGTTTAATCACTTCAATCATCACTGTGTTGAATGAAATCAAGTGGTCTAAAATCAGCGTTGCCAGCTCTATTACCTTTGTGAAAGATTCAGTACTAAAGACACTTATTTATTAGGCTATTTAGCCGATCAGCAATATTATTACGTTTTTCCGCTGCTCATTGTTGACAATTAATATAATTCAGGTTGAAAATGAATTTTTCTATTTATTTTTCCATTTGTTTTTTGAAGTTTCGATGTGAAGTCATCTCCAGTTAATTGTAAAAAACTTTCAAAGTTGCGTTTGGATTTAACTGTTATTTATGCATGCCGCACTTTCACATTTGTGTCCTCAGAAATCGGCAAAACTAGAGAGTTTTTTGTATGCCTTTAGTAGGGCAAAGTCATCATCAGGCGTTTTTCAAGAAATTTGGCATCTGGTTTTCATAGTCGTTTTTGCAGGCTGGAGTTTAGCATTGGTTGCTTCTGCAACTTGAAAAGTGAGAAACTTAAGTTTAGATGCGTTTAGCAGGACAAAGTCTCCTCCGTAAATGTACACAGTTTCGATTTCCGGTCATCCTCAGGCAATTTTTCAGGCAGGTTTACTTCATAATTCAATAATTAACGAAATGAGAAAGAAAGAGTCAAGAAAAGAAGAGAACAAAGTTGAAATTTTCGGCCATAAACAGCCAAGTTTTCACAATTTTTCGAAATTAACTTTGGTTAACGAGGTTATTTTTGCAGGCTGGAGTTTGACGTTTATTTCTTCAGGAACTAACGAGACGAAAGAGTCGAATTTGCTTGTATTTTAAAGGGGAAATATTTAGAAATATTATATATATTATAGAAAATTCAGAAGTGGCAAATTTTAAATAGTGCATAAGTGGGGATTATTAATCATCATCACAAAAAATTTTTTGAAAAAATGAGTTTGCGTTGATATTTAAGTAGGTCGTAGTTTGATATTTATTTGCCCCGGAACTTACAACGTAAGAGAGTCAGTTTTGCACGTAAGCGCAAAGTTTGCGATTTGCAATCATCATTGCCCGAAGAGAGAGCCCGAGAATTTTAAAGAATTGCAAACTTTCACTTTTATTTAATTGAATGAATAAATAATAATTCCAATGTATTCCTGGGTTTTCAGTCAATTTTATTGTCACTAATTATGGTGTTATGTGATGAGCCCTGCGTTTCGTCCCGGGTCTACCTATTGGACTCGTCAGTAAGGCTTAGGTAGACCCTGCCTTAGTACGCCGGACATCGGTTATACGCGTTCGGACGTAAATGAAATTAAAGTACAGTCAGGAAAAAGAATATACAAAACGAAGATAGATGCTTGGGAAAAAAAGCAGAATGGAACGAGTGGCAGCATCGGCAACACGGGTTGCCAACATCTCACCGCATAAGATCTACACCGGCTCGGTTCATTTACGTCCGAACGCGTATAACCGATGTCCGGCGTATAAGGCAGGGTCTACCTAAGCCTTACTGACGAGTCCAATAGGTAGACCCGGGACGAAACGCAGGGCTCATCACATAACACCATAATTAGTGACAATAAAATTGACTGAAAACCCAGGAATACATTGGAATGAATTAAAGTACAGTCAGGAAAAAGAATATACAAAACGAATAAATAATAATATAATAACTCCGCCTCCTCACTGTTGGGTGAAATTACTAGTTAGTGAAAAGTGAGGGGCCGGTCCCAAGCCTGAATAAAGGAGGAGGGTTCACAGGTCAGGTTAGCACTCTACCTATGGTAAAAAACCAATACAGCTCACAGAACAACCTACTCAGGGCAGCCACCTGGAACATCATGTCCTGGACTGGAAAGGATCACGAGATCATAGAGGAACTAAAAGACAATAAAATGGAAATATGCGCTATCAGCAAAACGACGAAAAAAGGAAAAGGAAAAGGCGAAATTGACAAATATATCTTGATATGCAGTGGAGCACCACGAGAACTGAGAGCACGCTCAGGAGTGGGGATACTGATAGACCGAACGTACAAACATCAAATAGAGAGTGAAGTCTACGTTAATGACAAAATAATACAGGTAACAAAAGGAGCAACCATAGGAAAACGCACTTCATAATCATTTAGGCACCAGACATAAGAAAGGAGGGAGAGGAGAGAGAGAGAAATTCTATGAAGAACTACAAACAGTAGTTGACAAAATAAGAACACGAGATAAACTCGTTATAACGGGTGACCTAAATGCAAGAATAGGAAATCAACCATTGGATTGTATAATGCAGAGAATACAAACGAAAATGGAGATCTACCGAAAATATTCTGCGCAAACAACAACATGAAATACAAATTCACATGGAAGAAACAAGAGGAAAACAGTCGGTATTAGACTATATTATTACAAACAGAGAGGTCGTACCTCAAACAATGTTGGACGTAAGAACTCTAAAAGGCGCCAAATCTGGAAGCGATCATAATATGGTATTTTGCAAAATGAGACTGAACATCCCAAATCCACAAAACCTAAACCGCAAATAATTAGAAAATTCAATGTCGAATCATTAGAAGATGACAGCACAAAACATCTGTATGAAGATCGATTAAACCAGAAAGTACTGCAAGGACCAGTGAATACAGACGAGAGGCACCAATGGAAAACACTAAAAAATAAAATACTAGATGCGGCCATGGAAGCAATGAGAGAGCGACAGGTAAACATCAATACAATCAACAGAAGAAAAATAGAAAAAGCCTCGGACCAAACGAGATCACTAACGAGATGCTTAAATACGGAGGAAAAGAAGTACAAAATGAAATACTGACCATATTTAAAAATATCGTAGGAGAACAGAAAATACCAAACCAATGGAAGAGCAGTATAACAATACCCATGTTTAAAAAGGAACAGAAAGCACTCCCAGAAATCTATCGCGGAATAACCCTACTTGATAGCGCTCTCAAAGCATTCACAAAGACTAGTCTGGGGGAAATCACCAAAAACATAAGAATAAAAGAAGAACAACGAGGCCTCCGGAAAAGCAGATCCACAATAGATGCAATATTGACAGTCAAGCAAATATCTGAAAAATCCCTAGAATTCAATAAACCCGCAAAATGGGAAGTGCCATGCCGTATGCTACGCTGACGACGCTGCTCTTATTGTAAATTCGGACGATAATCTCCAAAGACTACTCCATTCATTTAACACCAAGGTTAAAGAACTAAATATGATCATCAACACCTGAATGAGAAGACTAAATGTTTAGTAATATGAAAGGAACCGATCAGGTGCAACCTGGAAATCGGCTCCAAGATCGTCGAACAAGTAAACCATTTCAAATATTTGGGAGCAGATATAATGAGCCATGGAAATCTACCTCTCGAAATGAGATGGCAAACAATGAAAGCGGTTCGAACATCGCGATGTTTAAGAGAAATTGTTTGGAAGAACAAACACCTAAATACGGAAAGCAAAGTCAAGATATATAGAGCGGCAGTAAGACTTATAATAACATTCGCAGCAGAAACAAGACCAGATACAAGCAGTACTCTACAAATGATGAGAACAGTTGAAATGAACGCCTTAAGGGCATACAAGCCAAAACTTTATGCGATAGAGTACGAAATGAGGACATCAGAATACAATGCGGGATACAGGACATAGCAATATGGGTGAGACAGAGAAGAAGATTCTGGAACAAACATGTAGATAGAAAGGAGGACAACAGACTTGTCAAAAACGCAAAAATGAATAATCCAGTAGGAAAGAGACCACAGGGAAGACCACCAAAGCGTGTTGGCAAGGAACAGGCAATAATATATATCCATATTAAAAAGAAGAAGAAGAATAAATAATTATTCAGTGAATTATTTTGCATGTATTTACTAGGGCCGAGTCTGTTTAATGGTAGTGTCAATGATATGTTTTGGGTTTTTGTGACCGTCAGGCCTTTTTCATTTTCCAAGACTCAAGTAACTTGTGGTTTTGTCGTTTTAGGCAGATTCTTATTTGACAGTTCTTTCATCAGAAAGTTGCAAAGTGTGAGAGTCACTTTGTATGAAATTTGTAAAGCAAAGTTTGTTCTACAACTGGAAAATGTTTCGATTTTGAATCATGATCAGGATATTTTCTTTTTTTTTTATTAAACCACTTATGATAAAGATTTAAGCTCTTTCGGGGGTTTTTTATAGGGCAAAGTGGGTGTGTGCAACGTGTGCAAAAGTTTCAATTTTGAGTTACAGTCAGGCCATTTTCAGGATTTCTAAAAGTTTGCTAAAAAAATATTGTAGTTGCATTTCTATGTTTGGCATTTATTTTCTCAGAGTCGAGTGAAACGGGACACTTGCTTTAAGATGTATTCTGTATTACAACACACGCTCTATATTGAAAATAGTTTCGATTATGAGCCATCATCAGACGATGCTAAAGAATTTTTCAAATTTGCGATAGAATTTTGGGGCTGTTTTAACAGGCGTTAGTTTGGCATTTATTTTCTCCATATAATCAGAAAGTTTTAATGAAACTGTTTGGAATTGTGTTGGCCTTTTGCGCTGTTTATGCAGACCGGAGTCCAATGTTAATTGGCAAAATCCTCGATTTTCAGTCATTGCAAAGCAATTTTTGTGAAATTTTTACCAAAACGCGTCACTTACAAATAGTTACAGAGAGTTACAAACAAAAAAAAATCTAGCACGCCAAACCATATTCTGTTGGAACTTGTTGAAAGAAAATTTTGTAGAACTAATTTTAAAAACATGCTCTGCTGGCAACGCTGGCTACGACGTACGTATCATGTCGGTTCTGTACCATGTCCAAGAGTAACCCATTACCATTAAGGTTGGACTCTCAACAAATTTGAATTTGATCGGCCGCTTTCGCCCCTAAACCATTTATTGGATTGGGTTTTCCGTATAAAACCAAGCAAAACTCCCAGCTGTAAAGAAAAGTTGTTTGGGACATATATAATGGTCATTTAGCTAAAATCAACAGTAATGCAAACTAATTTCCTTGGCCAACCTTAACACTTACACCATACAGTAGGTCGCATACTGCTCGAAATCGCGTTAGTCATGGTTCATGGCAAACCATTGTTGGTGATGAACGTGTAAAGCTACATATGCGCAAAAGCTGGTACTTTCAAAACAAGAAGGCTAAGTTTTGACTGCCAATTGTTCTGAGTTTTGGGAAGACAAGTGATCTGAGGTGAGTTAAGCTTCTAAAAAATATATGTAAAATCTTTGCTTGGTTCAGCATTTAAAATAAAAGCAATTGTGCGCTCATTGACCCGGAAATTAGAAAGTTCCATGTAAAATACATATCTTGACGGTTACTGCTAACATGTTCACAAAAGTTTGCACCAGGCATCCAGATAAGTAATCGTTTTAGATAAGCCACCATGGGTGCCCCAGAAGTATCCAACTGTTGCGGTGTCAGCCTCAAATACGGTACCATCATCATAGGCGTAGTTCAAAGTATTTTCGCCTTCATGTGCATGATTTTGAGCGCCGCCTATGTACAACATCCTCACGAACTGGTCCAGCTGAATGATGCCTCGGTGTTGCCGCAGCTGGATAGTAAGTAGCATTTTGGTTTTTCTTATAAAAAAAATTTAATATGATTTGTTTTGTAGCTCTGAGAACGTTGTTAATCATCATCTCTGTTGCAAGTGCTCTTCAGTGCATTTTCTCCATTATGTTGGTATTTGGAGCTGCAGCAGTAAGTATTATTGGTGACTATTGGTATTGTGATTTACCACACTATCGAACTAAAATAATGCAACAAATTGAAAAATATTTCAAATTGGAAATAATTAAAAATGTCCATGTTGCTTCATAGTTTTGGTGTCTTTTCTAGAAAGACTAGACTGCGAGAATAAAAAACTTATTTGAAGTAGGATAGGATGTAAAGCAACACGCATATTAAATAATTATACCTACATTCTGGCACCAAGACATTTTTTGCCTCAAATGAGGACCATCTGACCTATTTTTTATTAAGAGCAAATGTCCGGCTCTTTTGCTATTGTTGGTCAAAGTTACTAAATAAAAAGTTCTGGTAGTTTTTGTACCAAAACAATCAAGAATTCCTCATTTGCTCAGATAGTTAAAAAAATCCATTGTACTATTCTGTCGATATTTCAAAAAAGATTTTTTTTTGAAAAACTTTGACCTTTAATAGCGGAGGAGTCAGACATTTTTCCTTATTGGAAGTGAATTCAGATACCTTTTTGATTATGTGCTTACAGGACACCATGTATATTAATTAAAAACAAAAATGGTCTCGTGATGCCTTTCGGTTCGGTCCAATTTATCTTCCGCCTCTCTAGGCATTCCACTATTACATTATTCCAACTTTTCTTTGTCTTGCCTCTAGTACTGATCTGCATAGGTTTAGCCCCTTTTGTCTGGTTCAAATGTCCAAACCACTTCAGCTATTATCTCTCTATGCTTTCGAGAAATGGTTCCACTTCTGAATCTGCTCTTATTAGTTCTCCTTCTTCTGATTTTTTTTTTCAAAACCTTTATTTCCGTAGCTTGTATTTTACTTTTTCGTTGCTTGCTAAGGCATCAGTTTGTTGACTTTATCATATCGTTACTCCTGAAGATTTTTATTTAGCCTGTAACAAAGTCTTGTTGTGTTTTCCAAACTGTTGTTCTCTCCTGCCCTGTTTTTGCCATCTTTTGGCAGCGTAACATCCAAATACTTGAAGTTAGTTGACTCTTCTAGAGGCTTGCTGTTTAATGATTTATAATAGTTTACGTGCGTCTTTCCCCATAACCATTATTTTTATTTAGTCAACATTTACCCTGAGATTTTTCATTTCAATGCAGCATCCCACTTTTCTAGTAGTAGTAGTAAACATCTTTATTTCTAAAAAAGGCTATCGACCTATCGGTCTTTCTGCCCTTGTTTAATACATGCAGTCTTAATCTAAATAAAAAACAAATATGAAAATTCTCTTATTCTAGGTTAACAATATTATTAAATAAATAAAATTTCAGTGGCAAGAAGAAATTATTTTATTGTCCACTAGTCCGTTGTTGTAAGTGTTCGAGTAGCGTTAATGTAGAGAAACGGAAGCGGGATTGTCTGGTTGGTCTTGTAAGGCAAAGGGGATTCAGTATGGTCCAGTTGTAGGGGTTGTTTGTCCATTTTGCCTGTAGCTGTATGAGTCTTTCCGAGATCTTTGTCATGTTTGTGCGTTCGTATAGTAGTTGGGTGGGGGGGTTGTGTAGTGGGTTTTGGGGGTGTCTTATTCGTGTTATTAGTCTTAGTGCAATTTGTTCTGTTGTTTGTGTATAACGTTTTGTCCTTTCTGTTCCGTTGGTCATGAGTATATGTCCAAAGTCTAGCAAGGGTCTACAAATAGCTTTATATATTTTGGTGGCGGTGTTTGTGCTAATTCCTCTGTCTTTGTAGGTTAGTGATCGGAAGTGTTTTGTTCTCTTTATTGTTTCTGCCCTGATGTTTCGTATGTGTTTAGTGAATTTAAGTTTGTGCTCAATTGTGATTGCAAGGTATTTTACGTCGTTTTTTGGTTGTGTCGTTTGGCCGTCTGCAGTTATTGTAGGGGAGTCAGCGTTGAGTCTGTGGTTTGTGAGCAGAAGTTGGTTTTTTGACGCGTTTGGTGTTAGTCTCCATTTACAAAACCATGTCATTGTGTTGTTTGTTAGTGTTTGGAGTCTTTGCGCTGCTCTCTCAGTAGTTTTGTCATGTACAATAAGTGCCGTGTCGTCTGCGTATTGTAATATGTATACCGATCTGTCGATTTGATTTTTGTCTGGTAAGTTGTAATTGTATATGTCATGGCAGTATATATTGTAGAGAAACGGTGAGAGCGGGGATCCTTGAGGGAGCCCTTATTCAGGGGAAAAAGAAAATGACAGTGTTTTGTCAATTCGTACTTGTAGTTGTCTGTTTTCTTTATGGTGTGTAGTAGATATGTTGGTGTGTGTAGTTTGTATAGTTTGTATAGTAAGCCTCTATGCCAGACACTGTCAAAAGCCTTGTTAATGTCCATAAACAGGCAAGCTGTCTTTCTGTCAGTTAGGTGGGTAGTTTGTATATTGTTGGCCAAAATAAAGAGCGGATGAACAGTCGAGTGATGCTGTTTGAAACCAAATTGGTAGGTAGGTCATCAGGTATATTTTCCAATCACTTTTTCAAGCCGCTGCTTCATTATGTATTCAAAAATTTTGCTTAGTACTGGAAGTAGTGTAATTGGTCTGTAGTTGCTCGGTTGTGTATTGTGCAGTCCATTTTTGGGTATAGGGATTATTAAGCCGTTTTCCCATGTTTCTGGGATTCTGCCATTTGTGATGCAATTGTTCAATTCAGTTATGATCAGTTTGTGTGTTTCTTGAGTTAGGCTTTTCAAGAGTTTTGCCTTAATTTTATCTTTCCCCGGTGCAGTGTTTTTGATGTGCGCTAGGGCTTCATCGTACTCTGTGTCTGTGATCAGTGTGCAGGTATAGTTTGGTGAGTTGTTAAAATAGTTCAAGTACCAGTCGTTGATCAAGTTCCAGTTGTCATTGTCGAAGTTAGGGTTTGTCGATATGCTGAAGGCCCTTTGATAGTGTCTGGCGAATGCGTCCGCTTTCTCTTTGTCTGTGTAGCGTTATTCCGTTTTCGTCAATTGTGTCAGTAGTACCAGTCTTCCTGTATTGCGCCAGTTTCTTAATTTTTCGCCAGTATGTTTTGCCTTTGTCCGTCTGTATTTCTTTACATGTTTCTAGCCATTTGTCTTGTCGGTATTGTCCAATCAGAGTTTTAATGTTTCTGTTAAGTTGGTTCAGTGTCTTTTTTAGGTCGTTATTTTAAGTGTTAGTATATAGTCTGTACAGTTCTCTCTTATGTTTTATTAGTCTCAGTATGTATTTGGGTAGTGTATGTCGGTAGAAAGCATTTTTTATTTCCGCGCTAAATTTTCCTATGGCTAGTGAAAGTTGTTGTTGTATGGTTTCTATTGAAATGTGCTGTGCTTGTGATTGAATGTAGTCATGTATATGTTGTTTCACTTTGTCTATGTCAGTCTTTGTTAGGTTTAAGTTTTTCTCTATAGGAGGTGTATTGGAGGTAGGTTGCGTATGTTGTAAGTCTATGTTAAACGTAATAGCCAGGTGGTCGGATCCAAGTTCGTTGGTTAAGTTTATGTTGTTGATGGTGTTTGTCAAGTTTCTTGTGTGCAGTAGAACGTCTGGTGTTGAGTCTGGGTTTGCGGGCATCAGAAAAGTTGGTGGGGTGTGCTGTTTTATAAAGTCGGAATTTTGGAAAAATCTTTTAAGTTGTTTCGTTTTGTTTGTATTCAAGTTAAAGTCGCCTATAATTATTGCATATTTATAGATGCTCGCTTTAGTCAGTATGTTTTGTTCTAGGTTGGAGTGTGAGTGTATGTATGTCAGAAATATGTGTATCAAGTCGTTTAAGTAGGGCATGGTAACATGTAGACAGTCGTTCAAAGGGTTGTTGAGGGAAGGAGGATTTGCTCTTCCAAGTTTAACTTTTGGTTTTAGGAGAGCTGTGACCCCGCCCCTGGCATGATTGATGGTATTTCTATGCCTATAGATATACTCCAATTTCTGTACGTTGGTGTTTGTCCTAGTTTGGTTTTAGTCTCTACAAATATGCAGCAGTCTGTGTCGTTTTGTTCTATGTAATTGTAAATAAGTGTTTTTTTGCTGTTAAGTCCGTTGATGTTCGCGTAAAGTACTTTCAAATTGAATCTTGTATGTTTGTTACTGTCTGTCTCACTTGTTCGCAGGGTTCAGTTGGAGAGCGTCCCTCGGACAGGAGCATGTCAAACATTAGGATGTAGACATGGTTCCCACTTTTCTAAATTGTGCTTTGAACCTTTTTTGCATATGCTATAACAGGCACATTCTGTTAAACATACTGGTTGTAAATATCTGAAGCCCACTAGCAAGTTTTTTCTCTTTTATTTCTTTCATGAAGTCATCTAGAAATATGTTGAAAAGTGTCCTCGTTGCCCCAATTCATTCTTGCTACAAATTATTCTGATTCGGAATTATTTGGTCTTGCACTATTTACGGTACAAGCATAGATCCTTTGTATATGTTTCCTACGGTTTGCGTGCACTTTCCTGTTATTTAGACTGTTCCATATAGATGACCAAATGCTTTTTACAGTTCTAGAGAAGCTATATATTCAGTTTATTATTATAGTTTTTATCAATGATGTGTAAAAATATGGTCTTGGAGAGCCCGTCCTTTCCTAAACCCACTTTAAACGTCCAAGAGGAGTTGTTGGTCCATTATTATTTGAGATTGTTATCGAATCCTCACTCGTGGTCGTGACCCCTTTCTGTAATTTTTGCCAGCTTTGTTGAAGAGTTATGTAATTACTTGTGCAATGTTATTTGTTCAGATCCCACTGTTTTGCCTCCATTTAATAGTTTGATTGCTTCTCCGACTTATTCTGTCTTCTTGATCCTCCTGTTCAAGTTGTTCCGAATGCACTTCTTCCACTTTCTCATTCGTCAATTCTTTATTTACTGATAAAAACTTATTAAAATAATTTTTGATTACCATGACTGTGTTTTTCCATTTTATGGCCCAAGTTTTTCCACAATTTTTGATTTTCTTCAATTAATTTTTTGCGAACTTTTGTTCTTTGGGTTTTGCATTTCATGTTTCATTATTACTGTTCTGTAGATATTCTGGCCATTTTTTTTCACTCTAGTTTCTCTTCCAATTTCTTGATTCTACCAGGTTGTTTACGTATTTTTCGTGTTCCATCTTATTGTTCCACAAATTATTTCTGCATTTGTTAGAATCTCTGTTTTAAATGTAGGCCCAAAGTCATAACTGTCGATTTTCTCTTTGATTTTCTGCATGTCTGTTGTCCGTTATTACTGCATATCCTGGCGTTCTCTTAAAATGTTTTCTTATGTCTTTCTATTTTTGGTCTTCTTTTTTCCTTTTCACTACTTTTTAATTCTAGACTAGGAAATGGTCTGCGTAAAGTTGCGGTTGTCATTTTACCTTCGTGCCCAAAACTTTTTTCGTGAAATTTCTGTTTGTGATTACATAATCTATTATGGATTATTTTTTGCTTTCTACTTCTCCGGCTTATTTATAAACGTCTTTGTGTTCGAAGAATGCATTTCTTATGAATTCGATTTGCCTGGTTTATTACTGTTTCCAGTTTCATTCGCGTAGAACCAAATTGCAGTTTATTTGTCTTTACCTTTTTCCCAACTCTTGCGTTCAACGCCCCAATTAGTATTAATATGTTTGCACATGTGGCTCGTAAATGACTCTTTTAATTGTTAATTTTTAACTTTTCCTGGCCCATGCACTATCAATAATGCTGTTTTACTTTTTCCTCCATCTCTATCTCAATTTTCATTATTTTCTCTAAAATGCCTCCTCATTCTCTTAGGTACTTTCAGTATTGATTCTAAATTATACACCATACTCCATTCTTTGCTCTGTGCTGTTGGTATGTTCCACTTTAGATTAGTATAATTTTTATATTCAGTGTCTTCTCTCCTTTGTTTTTTTCATTTTTGTTTCTGTAATGCCCATTAAATCCAAATCCATGTGGTTCAAGGCGTCGTCCTGTTCATATTTCTTGTTTGCTATTCTTCAAACATTTATTCTTGTTTTTCCTTTTGCATTGTCTAGTTCATTGCTTTGTCTACAATACTTATGCTTTGCTCTGTTAGAGTTTGTGTCTGTTTTAATTAGTACTTTGATTTTCAATTTATTTAATAATTATATGAATAATTTATGAAATGCGATAGAAGCATTGAAACATTATATTAAAATTGAGGTCAACTGATTAAGAAAACAGAGAACTAATATTATTAATCACTTTAAAATAGCAATAAAGACATTTTAAAAAATTCACAAGTTTAATATCCGATAGCATGCCTATTGTTGGCTATAACATGGGCACGTTTTTTCGGCATAGAGTTGACTGAATGTTGAGAAGACATGAAGTGGCAAGTTTCGCCAAATGTATAAAATTTTATTCCTCAGTGCACGTTTGTTAGAAAATGTATTAAGTTCGTAATCGTCGTTCTACTACTGCCCATAAGTTTTATATCGGGTTCAAGTCGGGGGATAATGCAGGCCAACCTAAAGCTCTAATATCGTGCCTGAACCACTCTTTCCCATGATCGGAAGAGTTTTTCGGATTATTGTCTTTCTGAAGAATGTAACGTGGAGGCATTTCCCATTCTGCAAAAGCAAACATCGCGCTTTCCATCGTGGGATCTCAGGACATGAACCTACCGAGTATTACATCAATAAAGTGTAGAAGCCCAACTCCTCCAGATGAACCTTGGGTCTTCTAACTCCTTGGATGCCACCCGAATTGATAATATTTTAACGCGTTTCATCGCTGAAAACAATATTTTTGCTATTTCCTAAGAACGTGGTGTTTTAAAAGTTGAAAAATTCGGACTATTTATTAAAAGCGATACGTTAAAATGATTGCCTCGTCTTTAGAACCGTATTTAATTTTCTACAAGATTATACAATCAGATCTAGAATTCATTGTCTCGTTTTTGGTACGCCACTATCCATTTCATTTCTTTAAATACGTTTTTATATTTTAAATAATTTCCCTAACCACAGCTGGACCTCTTAGTCTTAGCGGAAAAGTTAAATATCAGTTGAGCGAGACGACAACTGAAAGTTCGAGACAGCTCGACGGATTGGGACTAGCGAATGTTCCATAATTGAACCAGAATATGCGAGTGTTGCCAAACGGCTACATAAAGCAAGAGCGACGTGCCCTAGTTACTTAGTTAGTTAGTGAACGAGCTATTGAATCAAGGATGAGTAGTAGTGCGGTGATTGTTGGTTATAACTAGGGTTGCGTTCAGTAAATTTTGTTTACAAACCGAGCGAGTTACTGGAACCTTTCGATCCCCAAAACGTAACAATACAAATCTTTACTCTGAAAGATGGCTTTATTAACGTCCAATCGCAAGCAATTTTGATGGCAAAATCTAGGCCAAAATAAACAAATAAATTAGTAAAATCAAACATGGTCCAGTTACAACAACTGAGTCTATTCAATAGTGTTTTCCGTTTTAGAACCATCCAGTTTTGCTTACTCCATATCTCATACTGAACCCAGTTTGCTTGTTCATCTACATAGTGGGCACACTAGTAGCTGTGGTTCACCATACTGGCGAGAACAACACCCCGTATATCATGGGGCATCTTTTCATCAGTTTTCTGGTTACCGGTAAGTATTTGCTACGGAGAATGGCTTTTGTATGCACAAAGTTTGCCATTCAAAGACAATGGAAATTTATTAAAGCGCAATTCGATCGATTTTTTTTGCTCTCAATAAATAACCAGATCAGATTGTTGAATGCAGGTTATTCCTGATCGATAGGGAGTGATAAAATGCGTTACGTCAGTATCTATTTGCGCTAATAAGCACTGTGTGTCTTCGGACAGGTTCTTTGAAATATTAAAGCGAAAAAGTGGGTCAGCTCAGAGAATAGATAGAATAAATAAAAGTTTATTGATATTTTTCAGTGATTGTCTCCTATAAGATCCTGATCGTCCACAGTTACCGGCAGTACCTCAAGCGCCTCAACTTCTGAGTACAAGGCGTAGTCCAAAAGAACGCAGCACTCTTTAGTGTGGTTCAAAAACTTAGGCTAGCACGATACTTAAACAGGATTAAAGCATGCATTTTGTTATTAATGTTAGTTCATAGTCAATAAATGAGAGAAAATATTAGTTGATAGTGAACTGCTGCACAGGGTAATTCAATTTAAAGCCATTACTAATTTCATTTCTGAAAATCATGTTTTGAGAACGATAACAAAACAACTATTTAGAGATCATGTGAACGGGACAGCATCATAGAGTCGAGTTTTTGAACGATACATTTGGGTTAATTTTTCCTGGCGGCATACTAACGCTTCAGGTGAATCATAGCTTAAACGTAGGCGATTGCTAACCTCACTCCCATCAAAATCCTTCTTAAATTCATTTAATATGCAAGGGGACAGAAGAAGTAGAATAGACTACGTCACAATAACACATGAATTGCCACAGTGCATGGCAGGATGCTACTCCTAGTTGATATTAAACCCTGCAAGGTGTCAATGAAAGCTTTATATTCAGTTAAATACAAGTATATAATAACAAATAAAATAACAGCACTTATATTCGGGAAGGAAAAAAGCGAGAAACGATATACAGTTAGTAATGCTCCTCGTGTAATAGCTATATATGCACAGGGTGTCCCATTTTCGAAATTCCCAACGTCAGTATGACCCACACCAGCCCATCGTATTTCTTGCAGAGCGGTGATATCCATATTCATTCTTTCCATTTCTTGGATCGCTCTTATTGCTGCACCCGGTCGATATAAACTGAGCACGTTCCATGTTTCAATATTAATGTGTTCTTTTCTTGTTCTTTGAGTTATCCGTCCTGATCCGCGGCTTCTGTTGCTTCTTCATAAACGACACTTTTTTGCGAGGTGGGGTGGTTAGCCCCACATTCAACCCTCGCTTTTTCTCAGACGGGCTTGGAACCATCTACGGCAGAGTGCCATTCTGAATTCAACGATGTAATTTCTTCTGAAGACATCACATATTAAGGTTTAATTATGATTCGGAAATTTTAAAAAAATTATTGTATCAATTGTGAACTTATTTCAAAATATTCCTGGATTTCAGTCAATTTTATTGTTTATACTTTAAAATGTTACAAATACGTTTCGGTGTCTTTCTCCACCATCATCAGTTTGTCTAAAATATATATTTACAGTTATCATCAATTTAAATAAAATTAATAACACAAAAAAATCACAATTTGGTGAAAGTTTTTTATTTAAATTGATGATAACTGTAAATATATATTTTAGACAAACTGATGATGGTGGAGAAAGACACCGACACGTATTTGTAACATTTTAAATAATAAACAATAACATTGACTGAAACCCAGGAATATTTGGAAGTCAATTGTGAACATTTTTGCGTTTAGAGATGAAAAAGTAGCAAACTAAATTTGCAAAATTCTTAAAAAGCTCAAGATTTTTTATACGAAACTAAGCCGTGTTTATTAAAATTCGATTCAGAAGCGCTTTGTTTTGGCATTTGCTTCGACATTACGTTATTCGAAAGTATTTTTGTCTCTGTAAATAATGGCGGGAATGGTTTCAAATATCAAAATTTTTTTATAGATTATCATGTATAATTTTGAGTCAGAGAAACTCTTGTGTTTGGAAGGAAATGCCACAACGAGACAAACAAACATTCAGCAAGTTAATAACTAAACTCAAAAAGCCCGCGCTCGCTCGAACTGAAGCAGCGATGAGGAGAAATTAAGCAAAGTATTGTTGGAAACTCGAAAAATTTAAAGAAATTAGCATATTCCAAATTGAACAGCACATTTCATTTCAAAAAAGCAAACATTTTATCCTTTTAAAGACATAATTTGCCAAAAGCTTACAGTAAGTATTCCAACCAGACGTCGAACATTCTGTGAATGTTATACTAGAAAATCTCAAGCGGACAATCATTTTCCTTACCAAACAATATGACCTGATGAAAGGTTTGTTTTCAATAATGGTGTATTCAACAGAAGAATGGTACATTTTTGGTGCAAAGAAAATCCTCATTTATCACGAGGAGTCAAGAGGCCAACATAGACTCGGGTTTAATATATGGGCGGGAATGTAGGGGACAAGAAACACATCTGCTTCAAATTTTTTTTTTGAAAAAATCTTAAAAAATCTTTAGAAGAATTCCTCGATAATCTGCTTTTAGCGGAAGTACGCGACTGTTGGTTTCAGCAGGACGGTGCGCCTGCTTACAATTCCAGAAGGATTAGAGAATATCTGTCGGTTCGATTCCAACTTAGACATTTAAGCAGTTATTAAGATACGGCCCTGACCAGCACGGTCACCCGATATCGCTCCACTGGATTTTTTTCTGTGGGGCCATATCAAGTATAACGTTTATGAGCCAATTTTTGCAATTGAAGGAAAGCTCCGTTTAGTTATTGCAGCTGTTTGTGTCTGAAAGTGTGTCGCAATGAATGCTCAGACCTACTAGAAAGTCGACAGTTAGAAGATGGTGTCAGAAAATGAGGGTACTATGTTTGAACATTTAATATAAATTTCTAAATTATTTTTTGCATTTGTTTTTTAATAAATATTTAAGATTTTTTTCAAATGAATTTCAAAATAGGTCCACTGTGAGTACGAGCGCTGAAAATATAGGTCCGTGTTTACAATTTTTCAAAGATTTATTAAAATGTCAATGTTATACATCGTTAAAATCACAGTAACAAGGGCGTTCCGAATTGGCTATCAAATAAACAAGGCTTTATTTAAAAAAAAAGTTGATGATGGTTTCTTGCAAACGAAACGTCGACGGTAGAGAGAGTTGCATTAAAGCTGACTTAAACTGGCCATAAAAAGTGTAGTCGGTTTTGCCCCAGCTTTGATATTAACGCCAGAAAAAAATTATATTGAAATTCGAAAATTTCAGTTTATTCCAACTAAGTCTGAAACGAAAATTCGTATCGAAGATCTGAAAGCGCCAATTTAGTAGTATTCTAATTGCCCAACTTTTTTTCGAGTAGTAGTAAGCATCTTCATTTCTAAAAAAGGCTATCGACCTATCGGTCTTTCTGCCCTTGTTTAATACATGCAGTCTTAATCTAAATAAAAAACAAATATGAAAATTCTCTTATTCTAGGTTAACAATATTATTAAATAAATAAAATTTCAGTGGCAAGAAGAAATTATTTTATTGTCCACTAGTCCGTTGCGTTTGTAAGTGTTCGAGTAGCGTTAATGTAGGGAAACGGAAGCGGGATTGTCTGGTTGGTCTTGTAAGACAAAGGGGATTCAGTATGGTCCAGTTGTAGGGGTTGTTTGTCCATTTTGTCTGTAGCTTTTTTTCGATTTTACGTACTTTGCATGATTTATGGTTTCCGATATCCCCATACACACTTATCTTGGACACAGTGTATACTTGATTGGAAAGATGAATATCTCCATCTTACCCATTATTAAACTTACGTTTGAAAATTAAAAAAAAAATCATTTATCATCAATCAATCAATATGTATGATCATCACAATCAAAGTAATTCAATTTTTCGCATATTGCAAATATACTTTTGCGTCTCCATTTTCGAAATTTTAATACTCTAGTTCCATGACCGGTTATTTTTGAAAAGTAATTGCTTGGAAGCACTAAATTTAAACCCACCCAAGTACCCTGCTGATGAGAAATTTCCATAAATGCTAAAGTTGGCATTAGGCAAACAGGAATTCTTGCCGTCTTCCTTTAGGTCTTCTTTAGTATTCATTCCTCACACAAGTTAGATAAAGTGGACAAGCATATACATCTTTGCCTGGCATCTTTACCTTTAAAGCTCGTGACACGCTGACATTAATGTCATGATATCTAATGCCGTGACAGTAGCGAGTGTCACGGTGTCGTATATCAAACCATTTTAATATGTGACACCAACCTCGCGACACTGTAACCTTCAACTGTTCAGAGAATGACATTGATGTGGGCGTCATTAGATGTCACGACATTAAAGTCACCGTGTGAACGAGCTTTTATTGAAGCTCCAATTTGTGGATGTGGACTGTTAGATTTCAATTGATGGGATTAGGTATAAAGTTACCGCATATTTATTAACCACTTCAAAAATAATCCGTCAATTTATTAACGTTCCTTAATTTGTACAAGCTTGAAACTTTAGACGAACTCTTTCTAAATCAGTTCTCACTTATGGGACAGCAGCAGTTTGGACACCACTGGATAAGGGGCTGGTACGCCGTATGGGACTGGGCGGGGTATTCCCACTGGATGGGGTACTGGTACAGGCACTGGCACGGGCCTGTCTATAGCTACAGCATAAGGACTGGGCACATCCTGCAGCACTGGCCGGTCCACTGGTACTGCAAACAAACCGAACGAGTCAACGTTTGATCCCTGATTCAGTCCCCCATTTAACTTACCTCCAACGGGTCTGTCAACAGGCACGGGAATGGGTCGGTGGACGGGCACGGCGATTGGCCGGTCGACTGGAATGGGCACGTCCACTCCTACGGGAACACCCACAGGCCTGTCAACTGGTACGCCTATGGGCGTGGCTACTGGTACTCCCAAGTTTCTGGTGATTGTGGTATGGGTATGAACGTGGGAGCCTAATTCTACGACGGGGGCTGCGGCAACTGGAATAGATGAACTAAATTTTAGACTCATTAGAGATTGGAACCTTAATAATATTGTCGTGTATCTGTTCTTCTTCTTATTTTAAAACTTTATAATGTGCCTTTAGACTAAGAGGTAGCTTAAGCTGTGACTTCAATGTTCAACTTTTATATCAGTGCTACAGTGGTCTTCCAGGTGATATATTGGTATTTGATCTCTTTTCTTTGCGATTATTACAAGTCGATAATCGTTCCTTATATTGGCATTATTTCTTCATTCTCACATTCTAATCCTGGCGTGTATTATGATATCTGAGAAGGCACACGTTATTGCGATATCCCTCGGACCTCGATCGGTCCAACAAGATGTCTAGTACGTGCAAAATCTTCCCTCGTTCAGGGTATGTCATAATAAACCCAGCATATCTTCTATATTTGTGTTTAAATTTAAGGATGTTTTTCTTCACCTCATGTTTCCAAGAAATTCTGGTATCCAACTCATACTTATAATGTTAATTCCAATATATTATAATTTTGTGGATTCTCTAGATGTTACAAAAACTGCTTTTCTGTGCCGAAATTATCATCTTCGATATACACAGAACAGAAGGACAAATTAAACCAATGGTTTACTGAACACCCGTACAAATTGAGCAGGTGTTAATTAACCGAATAAGAGAAGCTGCTCGGGAAGAATGCACAATAAGGTGATTATTACACAGGCACTAACTTGTTTGGAGTTAAAGACCGAAATGTATGTTTATTTGTAAATACATCAATTCGAGGTTATGATAACAATAAAAAAAATGTTAAAATAGTCTGTAGTAATGATTTCAGTACATCTACTTTAGTTCAAACTGTCATCCTCAGTCTGTATAGACATCATTTCACTAGTTAGTTTCTGGTTGCAATTAAGTGGAAACTCTTCAATAAGTTTGTTACTAAAGGCATACTTTGCCACTGTTAATATTATGTTTTAATAAGTTGTGTTTAATAAGTTTGATTTAACCACTTTGATGTGCTTTCAACATTGGCGGTTGCCGGTTCGCATTCATATAAGATTTGGTAAAACTCAAGTAAAATATTTTCCAAAGTTTCTTGCACGAAGATACCTTTCAATTTTTACCCGCCACTAAGGATAGGGAAATTTTGAACGTCTTCGCTTTAAAAAGTTTGTTGTGTGACTTGCTTTTAATGCCCGTGTATTTGTTGACAAAACTGTCTACGTTGGTCAGGGTAGGTCAGGCCAGACATCGGGAAAATGATGCCGGTCAGAAAATGTTGTCATAAGGCTCATGCAAGGCTTAAGGTACATATTCTCCCAAGTGACAAATTCACAACGGAACAGAACAAGGACCATAAGCTTGTTTTTTTGGACGTCCTAATCGATAGGAAGGGAGATGGAACACTAGGATATACAGTATATAAAAACATAACTAATACCGACAGGTACCTAGATAGACTCTCAAATCATCATCCCTTGCAGAAAAGAGGAGTCATCAAGACTCTGGCGGAACGAGCTCGTAAAATATGCCAATCGGAGCACCTTCAGGAAGAAATGGATCATCTGGAGCAAGCCTTGGCTAGAAACGGCTATACGAGGCATGAAATAAGGAGAGTACTTCATCGCAATCGCAGAACCACTGAGTAGGAGACGAGGCCGGAGACAGGATTTGCTTCATTACCGATATAAAGCATGTGACTGACAGAATCGACAGACTACTAAATAATTTTCAGGTAAAAAGCAGCTTCAAACCTACAAAATCCACAAAACAAAGTATCAGGTCTGCAAAGAATAAGTGTCCTCCTTTGTCTTCTCCCGGAGTTTACCGGATCCCATGCAGCTGTGGATCGGTCTATATAGGCACTACAAAACGAAGCATCCAGACAAGGCAAACCGAACACAAGAGGAGTTGCAGACTAAGACTGATGGATAAATCGGCCTGGGCGGATTGTGTTCGAAGACACCCAGGTGCTGGGTGTCTTCGGGGGAATTTTACTACTCTAACTATGCAAGGATTTTTAGAGAGGTCATTGAGATCCGAAAAACACCGATCGCACCATTTAAGCGGAGAGATGTCACTGACATTGCACAGATATCAACTGGTACAGAGCCCTTGTTTACCACGGCACCCGCTTCAGCAGAAGTAGGTGGTGATTTCGACGCTGTAAAAGAGACCGTCGCGACAAGAGTTGAAATAATATCTGCCGCAGTTGCAGACCAAACGTCCGATCTAAACCTCATGGAAAGCGCGGAAAACAATGTTTCAACCAGTTGTCCAAATCCATCACGGGTTTCAGAGCACGAGGTTTTTCTCAAATAAATTACGGAGCCTCCCAAGCTGTCTTCCAGCTAAATCTCCATTCTAACAATGAAATGGAATGAGAGATTGAAAATGGAGAAACAAGCTGCACGTAACACCTCGGTGCTCACTATCCTGGCTTGCAATCAAAAGTAACATTACTCAGATTCCTGGAAAGGCTACTTAGATGAGAGACCCATTTGAGTTCACAATCCTGATAAATTTCAAGAAATTCAGCAAGCGAAATTCGCTGTGATCTGTCTCACAGAATAGGTCATATGGCGAGTCTTACATTCGATGAGTATGTTTCTTCTTCCAGTTTGAAGACGGGATGTCTGCGCTTTTGCAAACAGCGAACCAAGTTGACCGTGACTAACAGAAATCGCAGTGTCATCGGCTAATATCTGTGTCGCCATACATTTCTGAATTATTGTGGATACGTTGAAAAGAAGAGAGATCCGTCTGTAGTTTGTCTTCATGTTCAGGTCACTTCAACCTTAAAGGTTGAAAGCTTACCGTCAACGAGTCCCAACTGGAAAGGAACCTTACAATTGGAGAGTCCACCTTGTCCCAAGAAATCCACGGTTGTACATTTATGAACCGAAATGTCCGGAAGAGACTACCCCTCAACAGAAGTCGTTCTCCTGCCTTTTATGATTTGTCGCAAATTTTTGGACGAGTGCCCTTGAATGGGGGGATGGGACCTTTGAATCAACTGATCGTTACCATTCTGTTTAACCTCTTTTATTGCGTCATTGTATCGTTCCATGAAGTTGTTTTGATGAATGGGTTACATTGCTATGTACATTTTTTATAAAGTCTGATGATTGATGGGCAGTCATCCTACGAAGATTACCATTGAACCAGGACAAGCGTTGAAAAAAATATATATTTGCTTCATTGACTAGCAGAAAGCCTTCGACTGTGGTAATCATTATTATCTAATGAAGTTTGTCCAAAAGAAAGGCTTTTACGAAAACGACCAATATTCCAGCTCCAATATTAGGAAATAGCTTACTAATCAAACCCTGAATATAGAACTGAGATACCGCTTTGATTACGGTTATATTTACTCATTGGTGGTATACAATGAGTAACATAAGTTGTTTAAACTATCAGTCACACTACTAAAGAACTAGGACGAACGAGCAACGCAAGTGAAGAGAAAAAAAGGTTGAGTATCTTGGACACACTCCGCAATAGCAAGTATGAATTTCTGCAACTGATAATAGAAGACAAGAAAGAAGAACGAAGAAACACCAAATGGAAGTTATCAAAGTTAGAGTTATAGTACTTTTGCAGCAGCATTCGTTAAGGTTGAATTATTTCCTATACAGTCAATAGCTCGAGTTTCATAAAATTGCAAATTGAGGACTTTGAAACAGACCAATTCCTACTTTCCGTCATAAGTTCTCAAATATAGTCGCAAATTTAATGCTGCTCGACTACATCGAGTATTTTTCCGTAAAGCAAAAATCCGCAAGACTACTAACGTTTTGTCTAAGCTAAAAGACTGAAGATCACCTGATAAGCTTTATTTCTGATTAGTAGATTTAATCCGAATTCCGATTTGAATTGTGGAAGTTGGGATTTTTATGGCAACGCTTATCACCTAACATAACTCGACATGATTTCTATTTACCGGATTTGTAGAAAAAAATACACCTACATGGACGCGTTGTAGAATGTGGCGATTTCTTCGAACATTTTCGCCAAATATCACTGTACAACAAACAGGTAGAATACACATTTACAGGCCTGGGTGTTAGTCCGGACCAAAGTCAGTTTGGAAGATTAAACGAACCTTGTAGTGATACAGGAATCCTTTAGAGTTGCAATATTATATGGCTATGTTTTATTCAAATCATATCGTTTCTCTAGCATATGGTACTGGTCCTAAATGTATCTTCTTTGCATCGCGAGCATGAAATTCAAACAATGAATTGGCCAGCTTTGAGTCCTGACCCCAAGCACTTGGAATATCTTGAACAGACATATAAACCAATACAACAATCATAGGTACCTCAAACTCTTCAAGAACTAACAGAAGCCTTAGTCGAAGAATTGGACAGTATAACACCCGAAACTATTCAACAAGAAGTGTGCAAAGAAGACGGCAAGAAGTGAGAAAATTTGAGCTAGTAGAGGACACACGCAATACTAACGGTAATATTTAGTTTAGTAAAAATCCGGGACTTATCACCTTTCTTGAGAAAAAAAAACAGTTTTATTGCAACGGTGCGTCGGAGACCTTTTACGTTTCTCATTGATGGAAAAATCCGAGGATTATTACTTTTATAGTAAAAGATATCTTGTTCATTTTAATATATTGTCTTGATCCTCGGTGGAAAGGACGAAGTTTCGCCATTGTTTTCCATAGCAAAAGAATCACATTTACCCATTATAATGACTTTCACCACGCACGCTTTTGACTCGGTATCTAGGAGGGGGTGAATTTCCTTAATGAATCGTTTCGGACGTTTTGACAAAATTTTCAAAGCCGTTAACCTTATAAGACTCAAAAAAAATGTCTCCGTCTGATAATACTTTCCACCGAGGATCAAGAAAAATAGTATACGGTACACGAAAAGAAAGTCGAAGGTCCGTCTCTGCGTCAAAATTTTACGCAGTGGCGGAACTTTGACTTTCGTCTCTTGTACCGTAATATACTATTGAGCACGTGGCAACGGTAGGAATTTTATTTTTTTACTCAAAATCGGGGCGTCACATGCAAGAACATCGGGATGGTTTTTCTCGTCCCCATTGGTCATAAATTTGAAAACTAGGTTTTAGTTCAAAAAAAAATCAAAAACTCCTGATTAATATTAACATGTTTTGAACACTACAAATCCAAGAAATGTAAAGAGACGACAAGTCCATCGCTGTGCGGAAAAGAGACGAATACATTGAAAAGCTCTGTTCACGGAAGGTTTATGTAAAACCATTCAAAGCTACGATGAAGAAGAAAATTGATTGTGGATAGGGGGGGGGGGGGGGAGCTGTAATAAGGCCGTAAACTGCAAAGTTCAATATTTTCGAAACGAAATTGAATGCGATTGGGAGAATTCACTGGACGAATTGAGTACAATCACACAATTTCGAATACAGCCCAAAATGGGGCAAAGGAATTAACAAACAGTAAATGGTTAAATTATTTCCGAAATTAATGAACAAAAGGGGACCAAATATTACAAAAGACAGAATATTCCTCACTGTTTATCCAAATTGGCAAAAGGGGTTTTGGTACAAAAACTATCCATTGGGAATAAACACAGTGCCTAAGTGAACTAAAATTTCAGAGGAAATAATGGGAACTGACAGTAAAAATCATAAAATAACAAATCATTACCTTCAATCGTCCGCCAACGATATCTCATAACAATTGAAATATTTTGCAGGCAAAATTTTCTGTTTTTCTTGGTTTATATTAACATATTTTGAGCACGTGGCAACACGAACACTGCAACGATTGATTTTTTTTACTCGAAAACGGAGCGTTGCATGCAAGAACATCATCAAGACGGCTTTTCCCTTCCCGATTGATCATAAAATTGGAAACAAATTTTTTGTTTAGTATAAATCCGGAGTTTATCAGCTTTCTTGAATTAAGACTGACCGCTTTATATTAAAATGTATTGAGCACCTGGCAACTCGAATTATTACAACAGCTTTTTACTTCAACATCAAGCGACCTTATCGGTTCCAAATGATGGTGAATGTAAAACTTATTTTTAGTTTAAGAAAAAATCCGGGATTTTCCACTTTTTTACTCAAAAGTATCGGGTTTATATTAATATATTTCGAGCACTTGGCATCTCGAATACTCGAGACTTTTAATTCTTTTAAAATCCTAAATGGGACATCGCATGCAAAAATATAAAGAGCTCTTTGCTCTTCCTAAGTGACCATAAAACAGGAAACTAATTTTTGGCGAAGAAAAAATTCGAAACTTATCACCTTTTGCATTCTGAATGGGCGTCAAGTAATAGGAGAATGCTGCCATAAGATTGAGGTGTGCAATTACTCAAGTTTTCGCCAAAGTTTAATACCTCAATCGGTAGTTTTGTCTAAGAGCTCTAATTTTTTAATGACGTTTTAGACTTACCAGATCCTACAGAGGTAAGTCCAACTCCCCCAATGGAGCCCACGGGCCCAACGCCGCTCAGAACCAATCCGCTACCCAAACTACCCAAACCTGCGACTCCTCCTAGCAGTCCATGACCTGCGCAAAACCAAATCACTTATACTGATAAATGGTCACATATAAAACTCCTACCTGCAATACCCAATCCATGCAATCCACGCTTGTCCACTTTCTTCTCTTCGGGTTTCGGCTTTTTCTCTACAGGCTTTTCGGTAGCCAAAACCACGCCGACTACCACACAAAGACAAATCTGAAACGAATATGTAGTCAAGTTGCAAAAAAACTACAATGCATTGTTTAGTGCATTTAAGAATCTAGCTGACAATTATGATATCAACTACGTACCAGAATTTTCATTTTTTACTATATGTTCTGGTCGTTATTATCGACACTCTAGGGTGCAACTGTAGCAGCTTGGGTGAGGTTATCTATTATAACCAGATCTGCCCCCCTTCGCTCTCCACTGACCCTCGGCACCCAAAGCTCAAGTTTACATAGTTCCGTTCTTTGTCTTAGACTTTGAATGCGGATTACCGCTTCTTTCAAGATTGTTTTAAGAGGATAGCTTTAGCAAAATGTGCTGAGGGAAGCTAAAACATACTTAAAGAACTGAGTGAACAGTAAAATCATCCCTGCAAGTTTTCTCGCCCTGCGGGTTTATTAGAAAATGGCCCCGGAGCGAAATTCATTCAAACCCCTTCACCTATTTTATTCCAAAATGGAATGGTGGCAAATGTCCACCATTCCAAATTCAAATTTTCGTTGTTGGTTCCTTGGAAAAGTCCAAAGGTTTCCAGATCGAACGTTACATAATCTTTTAAGGCCTTGGCCGCTGGAAAACGTTAAACGTCCTTTCAGTTAATGAATTGTTTACTATTCATAAGAGTGTTAAATTCTTCTTAATGAATTAAAGCGCAAAAATGTACACCGATTAGGGAAATGTATGCAAGCGCGTAACAGAAGGGCGTTGGCTCTGAATTAGTCAGGCATGGAACATGGAACGGGTTGACACGGATTGCACGGGTTTTTTCATTTATTGAATAACGTTTCTTTGTCAAGTGAATGGGATTCTTTAGCTCAATTTTCAAGGGTTCTTTAAGTGACTTTAAAATATAATTTTTATACTACTAGATACATTTGTCACTCTCTTGTTTTGGCGGATGAGTGCAGAGGGTCGCTCCAGGGGTTGAAAAAGTTTTATTTTGGATATGTGAAAGTCATTTGGGCCCCCTTGATCGATGAACCGGACTGAGACATGATCAGCAGGATCTGAATCAATAATACTTTACAGGATCCGATATACCGTTTCTTCGAACAAATCCCCTTGGAATTTTTTTCGCAGTTTTTCTCTCCACTCCCAAACCGGTAAACTGATATGGCGTAGAAGCAAGAAAATTGAAATAAACAGGCGCTGCTTTCAGTCATTCAGTATAATTTTCCTGCACAGTCTCAAGGATTTTTCGTTCTTATATGGGTAACAGGATATAATTACAGATTTTTATTGAAAATGGATAAATAATGTAGTTCACCTGTAAGCAGATACATAACCGTACCATTTTGTAACCCACACGGGATTTTTTCTGTTTACCTGTTTATGGAAATTGTAGTGGGCATAAATGAAGAGAAACGGAACGGTGAACATTTCTACTAAGAGAAGCTGATCAAGAACATGTTGGTTTAGAGGAAAAAGGAAGGAATTCAAACTAGGACAGTACCACGACATGAGTGAATAAATTTTAATTAAAAAAAAATAAATAAATCTGGGGAACCTAAAATTTAAATTAAAACTCACTACACTGGAAGTGGCCTACTATCACTGACTGAACGCTTATCTCACTCATCCTTCTGGCCTCAGTTTCTACAGGAAACTTGGCTGTTAATAACTTTTCTGTATAAAAGTCAGACCAACTCTATCAACTATTATTAACCCAGGATTATGTAAATAATCTAAAGCAACTAGATATCCAAAAATAAGAGCAAATTAAAAAATCTGCGCTGCTGTATTTAAAAAAAATCGATCTCGGAAATGGAAGCTCAGTAACAAACACGTGATTTGCAGGTTCCCAATAATTCGTTTACAATTGCGATATTTCTGATATTTTCATCTTATTAGGCAAGAAAATCATAAATCTTCCAGAGGACATTTTGGTTCCTTTCACGGACCTGAAAAACCTTCGAGAAATTGCTAAAAAATATAGACAACATTAAACTGCTTGCACTTAATCCATGTGACAAGGAAAAGCCACACAAAGCAACAACAGTACTAAAAGAATCGAAAGGGGGAGGTGGAAACCACCTTGGTGAATATAAATATACACTTTAGGTGCACATTCGCAGAAGAAATTTGTACTCATATCGTTCACACAATGAGGGCATTGCAAGTAAGCAATATTTTCCGGTGATAAAAGGTGGTGATTAAATTATAAACTTTTTAAGGCCTGTTTTCTCTTTGCCTTGCTGGCCATCGTTGCTTCTCAGGAGGGCAGGAAACAAGACAAACGAGGACTGATTCTTGGAGATGCAGGTCTTGGAGGCTCTGGTGGTAAGCGAATTTTATTCCATTCGAGTTCGTGTATAAAAATGTTTCTGTATAGTTCAAAAGCATATATTATAAATGTTTGAGTTATGTTTGGATTTCTACACAGGTTTAATTACGCACTGAAGTACTCTTCTAGCAAACGTTTTGGAGTATATAACTCACTTTGTGCATGTTTGACAAAGCATTAAAATATTACGTCCATATGTTAATCGTCCCTTTTTTGACTGCAATGCAAAAAGGTTTGACTTTCTAAATTTCACGATTGCTTCGGTTTTGGAATCAGCTGGATATATCGCATCTGCAGTAAGAATCTGTTTCAAAGATACGTAGTTGAATACTTAGTAACGGTGTTAATATGGTGTAAAAAGGGGCCCGATCAGAAATGTTGATCCTCAAACAGGAGACAGAACATAGGAGAAAACAAAAATGTAAACTTAGCGGGCAACGGTTTAACTGGAGTTCTAAAACGAAATTATTTGAAGTACAAGGAGCCTTGTGGATACAGTACTTCAATAGCTCATTAATTTTGTTCAGGGGTTCAGCTAATTCCCTCACAAATTTAAGTGACTAGAGCCACATTTTAAGCCTCAGTTTCTGATCTGCAGAGAACCTACATTGAAAATTTTGTACTTAAATTCTACGAGAAAGGTGCTTTTATTAACAAAATTCTTGCAAAAACTGAAAATTTTTATAATGGGCACCACGAGCGCTACTGCCCGAGTTCACCAGCTCTTCTAAGCCTGAGTCTAATTTTCGTGTTGATTAAATCATTAATGAGATATTCTTTGCGCTTTTTGCGACGATGCCCAGTTTTACTAATTATTGCTGCAGGACTTAAATTGGAAAGCTATAATTTTTCGAAAAGTGTTTGAGAACTGCTTTAATTCGAGGCAACTCGAAAAATACGGCTACAATAATTCCGAAAATTTCAGGTCATGCTTACACGGCTCTGCTCTATCGATATAAAATATATTTTTAAGTGGCACTTCCTTTTATGCCGGAAGTAGATGTCAAGTAGCTTATTTTAACTAAAACGCCCTCAATTTTACTATAAATTTAAGTTTGTCCTAAGATTCTTAACAGTTTTTATGTAGTAAGTTTTATCCCAATTTCTAACGGTTTTCGAAATATTGGAATTTTATTATAATAAATAAAAGAAGCTGTCTTGAACGTTGTTACCGATACTGCCCAAATGACAAAATATTCTGCAATGGGAATGCAGTCAGGCAATCATGTATTATGTCCTACTTTTATACACATTGTTCCTAAGAAAATGTAAAATTTGCCATTTAAAATTTTAGAAACACTCCCCATTTTTCTCACTGAAGCGTCTTCAGCTTCAAAAAATAGGTCTCGTTTTCTATTTACTTGCATACACCTATAATGAACTGATTTCATCTTATTCCAAAAACACGTTTTTTTTAAATAAATATATTAATAGATAATGTTTATTTTATATTTTTCCAATTATTACAAAATTAATTAAGACCGTAAAGCATGGCCATCTCAATAATTATTGGAAACATTTCTAACACTAAGCAATGAAAAGTTTTTTTTTCAATAAAAATCTGTTTATTTCAGATATAGGTTAAGTTAATAGAAATTGGAACTTATTTTTTAAGCTCAACACGCTTCTGTACAAACTACTTCGACAAACATTCTTAAACGCTAAAAATACCATTTTTATATTATACTACTACTACTACTTCTCGGTCTGCCATAACTTCTAGAGTATTCCCGATGACCATTTTCCGGAGTTCCGATGTTATATTATCACGCCACCTTAATCTCGCTCTTCCAAGTGGTCTTCTTCCTTCTGGTGCTCTGTCCCATATTAAGCGGACCATTCTATCCTCTGGCTGTCTTCGTACGTGCCTGGCCCATATCAACCTTTGTGCCTTTATGAGGTTAAGCAGTTCTAGTTGATTGTATATTAGTTTTAGTTCTGCATTTGTTTTGATTCGGTAGCTTTGCGTATCCTGGTTTTTGGTGGGTCCGAAAATTTTCCTCAGCACTTTTCTATCGAATCTTCGACTGACTCATTTCGCACCGTCAATTCGAGTCCAAGTTTCGCAGCCGTACATTACCACGGGTATTATCATGTTCTGGTACGTTTTGATTTTTGTTCTCCTTGTCACGTATTTGGATCCAGTATATCCTTTCGGGCGTATAAGCACCTGTTGGCTGACTTTAGGCGTTCTCTGATTTCTTCACTCTTGTCGTTGTCCGATGTGATTGTTGACCCTAAGTATTTGAATTGTTTTCCGTTTTTAAAGTTGTATGTGTCCATGGTCACATTTTGTCCCACCCTACCTCTGCCTGGTCTTGAGACATGCATGTATTTCTTTTTGGCCTCGTTGACTTTAAGAACCCGCCGCTTTTATGCCGCTTCTTCTTCGATTTTGTAAAATAGTTCTTTTGCTTTTATGACGCTTATGCTCACCGCATCTATATCGTCGGCATATGCCAGCAGAAAGTTTGATCCACTGGCAACAAATAGCTTGGTTTCGATTTTGGCTTCTCTTACTACTTTCTCCAATGCGATATTAAAAAGCGTGGGTGATAGTGCGTCTCCCTGTTTAAGACCTGTGTTCAACTGAAACACATCTGAGAGGTCATCAGCAAGCTTTACTCTGCAGCTAGAACCCTCAGCACAAGCTGTGGTTACTCTGATCAGCTTAGGTGGGATGCCAAACTCAGCCATTGCATGCCATATTTTGACCCTTTTTACGCTGTCGTATGCCTGCTGGAAATCTATAAATAACTGGTGGAGGTCTTGATTGAAATCTCAACCCTTCTCTAGCAATTGCCTAATGGTAAACAGCTGGTCCGTTGTTGACCTATTTGCTCTGACACCGCACTGGTAGTCTCCCAATATTTTTTGAGTGAAGGAGGTTAGTCATAGAAGAATTACGTTTGATAGGACATTATTGGCTACATTGATTAGTGCTATCCCTCTGTAATTTTTGCCGACCGTCCTATCGCCTTTTTTGTGGATCGGTATCATAATGTTCTCCTTCCAGTCATCAGGGATAGCTTTTTTTCCCATATGGTTTTAGTGAGGTTTTGCAGCTGTGTTACGATAGTATCGCCACCGTATTTAAGAAGTTCTGCTGTAATTAGGTCTCCGCCAGAGCCTTTATTATTTTTTAATTTATTTATTGCTTTTTTAATTTCCTCTTTAGAAGGGATATCATTGGGTTGTTCCGCAGCCAGCAGATCCAGTGCTTTCTCTTCTTCACCAGTTCCTCTATTAAGCAGATGATGGAAGTAGTTTTTCCACGTTTGCAATATTTCTACTTTGTCAGTTATTAGATCTCCATTTTCCTTCTTTAAGATATTGGCGGTCTTGGGTCTGAATCTTGATTTTGTGGAGCGTAGTTTTTGGTAGAATGTTCTTGTGTTATTTTTGCCTTCTTCTTCTTGTGCAATCAATTCTCTGTCTTGCCATTCTCTCTTTTTGCTTCTTAACAGTTTCTTTCCTAGGGTTTTTAGTTGTTTGTATATTTCCCTGTTCTCGTCTGTGGGACATTTCAGCATTTTGAGTCTAGAAGTATTTCTCTTCTCCATAGCACCTTCACAATCTTGATCATACTAGTAGTTTTTGTGCTGTCTCCTGGGTTTCTCCCCTACCACCTTTCTAGTTGCTTCAGTAATTGTTCCAGATATAAACTTCCAATGCGTATCCATATCAGTATTGTATGTGGTGTTAGTATTTTCTCTGATAAGTCTAGTTCTTCCTGATACTGTGCTCTTATCTCTGTCTGCTGAAGCTTTTCCGTATCCCACTGAGGAGAGAAGCGATTGGTTCGCTTGTTCTTTGCAGTAGATATTCTGGCTTTGATCTTGGCTTTGACCAGAAAATGATATGAATCGGCATCTGCCCCCCCCCCCCCTGTAGCTTCTCACGTCTAGTACATTACGACCGTGGCTTGTATCAATTATAGCGTGATCTATTTCGTTCCTGGTTTAACCATCATTAGATACCCATGTCATTTTGTGTATATGTTTGAATTCAAACATAGTGGACTTTATTAACATATTGCTTGATTCTGCAAGATCTGCCACTCTTAGACCGATGTCGTTGGAAGCATTGTGCAGACTGTGCATGCCCACATGAGGTCTTAACGCGTCTCCTTGTCCAATTTTCGCATTGAAATCTCCCAGGATGAGTGCCATGTCTTGTTTGGGAAGTTGGGCTAGTTTCCTCTTCTAAGTATCGTAAAACAGATCTTTTATACCCTCATCTTTGTCTTCTGTTGGTGCATGCACCCATATAAGCGAGTAGTTGTGATAATTTTATCCTAATATAGCACATCCTGATGCCAGGTGGCTCGAACCTTAAAACTGAGTTCAGCATAGAGTTCTTTAGTGCAAAACCTGTTCCGAAAACGTGGGCGTTTTGTTCATTGCCACTATAGAAAAGTACTCAATTCCCAACGTCGGTATAACCCACTCCAGGCCACCGAATTTCTTGCAGAGCGGTGATGTGATATTCATTCTTTCCATTTCTTTGATCGCTTTTATTGCTGCACCCGGTCGATATAAACTGAGCACGTTCCATGTTCCAATATTCATTTGTTCTTTCCTTGCTCCTTGCGTTATTCGTCGTCGGGTATCCGTCCTGATCCGAGACTTCCATTGCTTCCTCATAACACAGACTCTTTTTGCTAGGTGGGGTGGTTACCTCCACGCTCAATCATCCTCTTTTCTCAAACGGACTTGGGACCGTCTACGGCAGAGTTTTTTTTATATTTTAATAGCTATTAAAAATAAAGTTTACTTCCGATATAACCAAAAGTGCCACAGTTTTAAAACACGAATAGAGCGGGTTTAGCATGACCACATGATAATAGCCCATATTCGTGAAACACTCTGTATAGAAGTTGTCTGTCGTTCACAACGGCTCGCTTTGATCGACTTTCATCGGCTCTTTGGGTCACGAAATTAAAGCTATGTTTAATTTCCAAAAATTTGATCATATACAAGGTTTGGAAGTGAGTATAAATATTAGTGTAAAGAAAACTAAATATTTTTTAGTTATTCTGCGAAATGGACTAGTAAGCAGTGGGCTAGTTGGTTCTGGACTAGTCGGCACTGGCATAGTTGGGAGTGGAGTAGTTGGGAATGGACTAGTCGGTTCTGGACTAGTGGGCACTGGCATAGTTGGTAGTGGAGTAGTTGGAACTGGACTAGTCGGATCTGGCCTTGTTGGAACTGGAGTAGTTGGAACTGGACTACTCGGTACTGGGCTTGGAACCCTAGGTAAGTTTTTTTGACACCAACCAATTAAAGTCTTAAATTCACGTCCGATTGCGAAAATAACCAATATTTTTATTTTCGTTTCTGTTTGTTACGACTCGAACCAACAAACTTCTAAAGCAGCGTTCAAAACCTCGAAATATAACATAGTTGCGAACCATAGTCATGTTCGGTCTGCTTAGGCCCTAGAGATCTAAATAGCAGCCAAAATAATGTAACTGTCGATTTTTAGGAACTGGATTAGTTGGTACTACTGGTATTGGAGTGGGTCCCGTAGTTCGAACTTCATCATCTTCCGCCTCCATCGTGGATCGCCACGTGCCTTTATCAGTTCCAGTACCCCACCCCATAGACGTACCACGCCCTGTTCCCATTCCCGTATCAGTGCCACGCCCTGTTGATGTGCCACGCCCTGTGCAGGTAGATGTACCAGCTCCCTATGCAGTAGATGTTCCACGGGCTGTTGCCATAGACGTGCCGAGACTAGTACCTGTTCCCAGGCCCATCGGTCAGTAATCGTTCAAGCTGTAGTATGTTGTTCGACATCATTTTTACTGATTTAATCATAGCTGTGGGAGTGGACCGTCCCAGAGCTGTAGGTGTGCCTGTATCTTCCCCAATTGGTGTAGACGTGCCAGTACCCTCACCTGTAGCGGTACCGACTCCGGTACATGTGGGTACATTAGGTGTGTCTGCTGTCCAAGGGGGATTGGGATTGTCCTCCATCAATGGAGGCTTGGGGCTATCTGGCATCAATGGAGGTTTGGGAGTTTCAGCCATCAATGGAGGTTTGGGAGCTTCAGCCATCAATGGAGGTTTGGGAGTTTCAGCCATCAATGGAGGTTTGGGAGCTTCAGCCATCAATGGAGGTTTGGGAGTTTCAGCCATCAATGGAGGTTTAGGGGTTTCAGCCATTAATGGAGGATTGGGGCTCTCAGCTCTTAATGGAGGACAATCTTCGGCTCATGGAGGAGTTGGAGTGGTAAACGGTGGCATTGGTGATGCTCGACTAGGATCCGGGCTGCTTCTAGGTAGGCTGTTGAAGTTCAACTAGTCAATTGCAGTGATCATAATGTTGACAATTTTCAGGCGGGAGACACGGCGGTCTCAAGGGATAGTTTTACCAGTGCTGTATCCATTAAAGTGACTGATTGTAAATATCTAATGTTTGTTGTAATAAACTAAAAAATCCCATAGTGATATAGTTACCTCAGCTATGTATGAACAGCAATAAATTGTTTCGGTGTGTATGCTTTCTTTAAATTCATGTTTGAAGAGTCAGGAAAAAAAACCACATAATAGTATATATGCAACCAGCCTTGCACCTTCTTCGGCTGTGTTCTCTAGACGTTGTGCACCCCTCAATGCTGGTCGAACAGAGAGAAGAGGCATGCAATGAACCCTCGTGGCTCATTTTTCTCATTAGAGTTTATGTAAACTTCAAGCCCATTACACGCTGTTTCTTTTGCCTCCATACTAGAGCAGTGATTTTTCACAAGCTTCTCAATCAAATATAGATACGAAGCAAGCCACAGTGTTTCTCTATTTTTTTATCTAATATACAGTCCACATCTTCAAAGCGTATTTTCACCCCAGACAATGTTTTTCTGGGTCAAAAAGGGTGATTAGGCACAAGAATCATTTTCCACACCTTCCATGTCTTTGAGGAACGTTTGCCAATGCTGCTTTATTAGCCCCCGATTTTGTGGTTGACTCTAAATATGTATATGTAGAATATATATACGAAGAAATCTGCACGAATCTTTGTCGTCTTTATGAATTTTGTTTGTCATTCTTGTAGTCTCGAAATGCTTCTTCGTACCTTTTTTTCTTGCTTTCATTTTACTGTTTCTCTAAGCCTTGGTATTTTTTTCTTCTTTACACGATGCCTTGGGGGATCTTATCAATTAATCCCAGTCATCTTTTTTTATCTCAATTTTCTATCATTAATTTTCTGTTAGTCGGAGTGTTTAAAGTAAGTGTTATTTATTAGAAAACTGTGTTAAATTGTAAAAGTCTATCCGATCTTCTCCGCTCTAATTCAGAGTTTCTTCATTCAATCTTTGTTTGGCTCTCAATTGGTGTATTTCCAACTCGTGCATTAAAGTCTTCCAATGTAATGATCTTCTGCGCTCTAGGTATTGTGTTTAAAGTTTTTTGTACTTCGGTTACTGTTCCCCGTCTAGCATTCGTCTGTTTGTGTCCGACGTATACACTGATATGATGCTAATTATATCTTGTAACGATAGAGTGCACCGGTGTAGTGTGCGTTGGCAAGACTGTTTTGGCTTGACTTCACACTAGTACTACTGCCTTCCGGAAGTCAGTCGCGAACCCTCTAGAATACTGGTCATAAGATAAAGTTAAGGTTAAAGATAAGATAAGATAAAGTCAGATATATTTAGATGCACACTCGTGCTATTTTGGCCCAATTGCCCAATGACACGTTAACGGAAGCCACTCAAATCGACATGATTTATGGCCTATTGCATATGCCGGTAAGAAAGAAGGTACCCCGTGACAGGGTGTCTTCCTTTGAAGAGTTGCTAAGCCAAGCACGATTGGCAGAGGAAACTTTCGAAGCACCTGTGAACCGGCAAGAGGACAACCACCCCCCGACTACTAAAGATAAACTTGTTCGATGCACATATTGCAGGAATCCAGGTCATGAGAAGAAGGAGTGCCGCAAGCTTAGAAAGGGTAATTGGAATGGTCGTCCAGGAAGTTCTTTGGCAGCTGCCGAGTTCCTGTGCAGTTCATTTTTAAATGACAACTGCGCACGCCCAGTAGTACCCATCACAATTCTAGGACATTCTGACAAGCCTTCATCTACAATGTCCCAGTAAGCCTCTACGATTGGACACATTCGATTCACATGAAACATTTTTTAAAAAAATTACTTGTTGTTACTACTAATACGCTTGTTGCCTACGTTCAGCATGGCTAAATGGCAGCTCACCGGTCCATTTCCTGGGGTTACCCTTACATGGACATTCGCCGATCTGGCATCCGCACGTTATGAGAGCAACCTTTAAAGGGTGGTTTTGTTTTATTCAGGGGCATTCATTGAGGAAAAAAGGTCTTCCTAAAGGGAAGCCAAAACCCCCTTTTGCTTCGGCTGTTAAGTCTGATTCTGCCAGCCGTGGCGTTAGCCAGCGGTTGTTTCAACGAGTATATGGCCTAGGCCACGCCTCCTCGCTCCGGTTGGTGCAGGACGAGCCAGCATCCCTCGGAACAAGTCAGCGTGGATTCGATGGCAGTCGCGTCATGTTGGACTTTTTTGCGTTTCTAGCCTGCTAGGAACGACTAAACCTGCATTATGAAGGAAATGTTCGTCTGTTGTCACGTGTTGTCGGGGACAAAATCCGCATAAAATATGGGCAGTCGCTTATACAGGGGACCGTGCGTTGGGCGATCGTTTGATCTAACTTGGGTAAGATTTCGCGTCAGGACAGAGCCTTGCACTCCGCTATGGAGTTTCCGCTATGATAGAATTTGGCGGAGATGGTATCTATATAGTCGCCTATATAGGTCACCCCTGTAGCTTCGTGCAGTTCAGTTACTCTGGAGTATCTGTCAGCCGATAAGACGCCTCTCAGGAACCTGTTTTGGGTCACCTGAAGACGCCGCCTGGTGGTGTCGCTAAAAAGCCGTATGTAAGTAAGAGCCTTATAGTGGAGGTGTAGAGCAGAAGTTTATTTCGAGGTGATAGGAAAGAATTTGGCGCCAGAAGAGAGTATAACTTTCTTCGGGCCTTGGCAGTCTTTTGTACAGCATAGTCAACATGCTTATTGAATTGAAGTCGGGCGTCTAGTTTGAATCCCAGGTCTTTCACCTCTTTTGTTGATTTGATAGGAGTATTTTGGACCACGAGTGGTGATAAGATTTTATTGTTTGTGAATTTGCGCGAAAAGATAATAAGTTCCGTCTTCCTGGAATTCACTTTAAGTTTCCATTTGTCAAAATACGGCGTCAATAAACTCAGGTGATGTGCAATGCGAGATTTCGCAGCCTGAGCATAAAAAGACGATGCGTAGATAGCCGTATCATCAGCGTATTGTGCTATTTTTGTAGTGGGAAGTTTTGAAATGTCTGCTGTATACAATGTATACAGCAGCGGCGAAATGACTGTTCCTTGTGGTACTCCTGCCGCGATCCGTCTTTTGGTAGAAGGGGAATTCTCCACTTTCACCTGGATGGAACGTTTTTTTAGGTAAGGCGTTATAAGGGAAACTTGGTAGAGTGGCAGTGAATGCACGGCAAACAACTTGTACGGCAGGCCTGTGTGCCACACTGTGTCAAAGGCCCTTTCCATATCGAGAAGCAGCATTACCGTACTTTGAAGCTTATTAAATGCTGCATAGGCATCCGTTGCGATCCTAGCAGTCCTGCAGCGTTGTGTTATGTCTTGCTCGAAAGCCAAACTGCTCATCCGGGATTAAACTTCGAAGCTCGGCTGTTGCCTGTAGTCTCGAATGGATAATCTTCTCGGTTAATTTGCTGAGGGTATTCAAGAGGGAAATGGGCCTATAAGAGGCGGGTTCAGTCGGGTTTTTGCCCGGCTTAAGATGGGGATTATTACAGCGTTTTTCCAGTCCTGTGGGAAATGCTGCAATTTAAGGACTGCGTTGACTATTTGTACTATTAGCACAATGGTTTTCCGCGGTAAGTTTTTGAGGAGTAAATAAGGGATGCCGTCTGGCCCCGGGGCTTTTCGGCTAGGGAGGCGCCGAAGACACGATTGTATCTCCAACGGGGTTGTTATATAGGAATGCCAAATCCAGGGTGGTATAGGATACTTCCGTTCTACAAAAACAGTGGTCTGTCTTTTTATTTCGCTATCCTGAAAGGCTGGTTGGACCTTGTGTATTTCTGCCAAAAATAATGTAACTCCGCCCCTCTTTTTCAAGAGCGGGGACTTGCTCATAGCCTTTTCGCAGACTTGTCGACAGTTTCCACAGAGAATTGTCACGGGGAGTCACGGGGAGTCAGACTCCTGTCATTATGCGAGCAGCAGATTGCCTGAATCGCTGCCAACGCTTCCTGATTCGATTTTTCGCCTTAATAAGGTCCAAATTTTCTTCAGGAAAGCTTGCTGTGTCCGTTGTATATTCCTGGTCAGACCTTTTACCGCATGCTCTAGAGCTTCGACAGTATCGATCTGGCCTGGAATACACGTCAGGTCTTGTAGTCGTTTCCGATATCCGCGAAAATGGAAACTTTCGTATGAATATCGAAAGTCGTTAGTTTGTGTGCGCTTTAAATCCCTAATGTCGAGGTAAATGGGCAAATGGTCACTGCTGAAGGCGTCTATAACCACCATCTCCGTAAGATTGGTGAGTCCTTTGTCAATTCCGAAGTCGAGGTAAGATGAATTCCCTCCACTGTTCGGGTAATGCGTTGGGGATGAAGTGGGCATAACGAGGAGGCCATTGTCGCGAACGCAGTCGGCTAGAAAATTGCCGGCTGCGTTTTCATGTTCAGGGTTATTGAATAGTGGATGGCGGGCGTTGAAATCTCTCATAAGCAACACCCTATTGGTGTTTATGATAAATGGATAGACATCAGCGGCCTGTAAGCGTACGGTGGAGAAATAGCCACAGTAGATCAAAACTCCATCAGGAAGTTCAACGCCGACGTTCTCTGTTGCTGACTGCCTGTGTGGCAGTCTCCTGTATGGAATTTACGTTTTGACCGCTATGGCCACCCCTCCCCTTAGACCGCGACTATCGGCACGTTGGAGCCTGTACCCCCGAATCCTAAGTATATCCCCGGGGTGCAACCATGTTTCGAACTCAAAAATCGAAGCTATTAATGTCTTCGTTGAAGAACTGCGCGGAAACGAGGAACCTGTCCGCTTTCGTCTCGCAGCCTCTCAACGCAGCGCTATAAATCTAACCGCCTTGATTACTTCCTGTAAGTTTACTTGCGATGCCAGATCGGCAAATTCCCGATGCAAGGTGCCCAGAGTGGCTACAGCGCCAGCATTCATGCCTTGGTTAGTGGGGGGTCTTGGTTGGGGACCATTAGCTGCGATGATTTGACCAGGCTGCATGGCCTTGCTGGTCATTTCATTTCTGCCAGGGAGCGGCGGAAACTCGGTCGGGCTCGGGATGGGCTACCTAGTCCTGCTGGCTTCTGGGTGGGGGATCGGGCCAGCGGCTCGGAAGGTCTGCCCACACGCTGGTCTGGACGGAAGTGGTGCCACCATGAACTGCCTTTGCGGTTTTTCAACCGGACGTTGGGCCAGTTTGAATCGTATACTGGGCATGCTTCGTCAAAGCGCCGGTGGGGACCAGAGCAATTGGCACATTTTAGCGCCAATCCCGGCGGGCACGATGTTATTTCGTGAGGTCCCGCACACTTGGAGCACTTGAAGTGTTTGTTGCAGTTGCCCGATACGTGTCCCAACCCTGGCATCGGCGGCACTGCGTCAGGGTTCGTTGGTTCTTCCTGGCTTCTCAGGAGACCCTGACATCACGGATCACTTTGGCGGTGGTGGCAAGTTTCCGCAAGGTGACCGAATCGTCGGTGACAACCAGGTACAGGGGAATAAACTGGGTCTTCATTCGGAAGACGCTTTTTATGGAAAACCCCTTTTCCTCGAGGTCCTCCTTGATGTGAGGAGTTTCCACGTTGCCCTCCAGCCCCCTTAACACAAACGCGTGTGTTCGCTGGTTTGCGGGTGCGTAGGTGTGAAACTGGCTGCTTTCTGCTTCCAGTGACCGTTTGACCGCCGCCCAGTCTAATATGCAGCTGCAGTACACTATCAGCGACGCTTTCGTGTATTTTAAAGTGAATGGCTTAATTGTTATTGATTTTAGGCCATTCACTAACGCGCTGTGGCTGCTGGGCTTTCCCACGATGACGATTGGTGGCGGTTTTTCGGTTTTCTTCGCCGCTTCGCACTGTTTGGGTCCCGCCGGTGGAGGGTTGAGGCTTAATCTCCAAGGAGTCAGTTGCCGGTGTGGTCAACAGTGTGCTCCACGGCACCGTTTTCCGTGGCACCATAAAAGCCTCGCCGCTGTCACCCGACTTGTCATCGGCCACTGTTTGGCGCACGGCTGAGCCTTTTTCAGCCATAGCAACAGCTCCTCGCTTTTCTTTGTTCTGCTGGTAGTTCGTGGCTCGCTGTGATTGGTCCGCTGGTGGTTCTGGGGCAATCTCGATCGTCGCTTTTTCTGGCTGGTGCTTCGGTTTTTTCGTTGGATTAGGGGGGCTTACCTTGTCCAGCTTCCGTTTGGGTACGGCCCCTGTAGATATCTGGGTGGTTAGCAGGGCCCTTTTCCGTGCAGTTGGGTGCTCGGCCTTCAGGTGGTTGACCGCCAGCGACCACTTTGGTGGTTTTCCTGCTCTGTAGGCAGCCGTAAAGTCCGCTGAGATTGCTTTGCAGCGGTCGCAATTTTTATTAACTCTGAGCAAGCGGAAAACCTGCTGAGTTTTTGGAGCTTTTGTTCCTCGTCCAATTGGTGGAAAGTGGAAAGTGGAAAGTTGTAGTGCTGCGTCAGCAGACGCAGCAATACTGGCGAGCGAACTTAGAGACGACAATGAGATTACGGACTCATTGTCGTCTTCGTCGGCGGATTTTAAAATGTCTATGGATTCCGCCACAACGGAGAACACTTTTACTGTTAATAGTGTGTCGCAAAACAAAACGCAACAGAAAATATCGCACGGAAACTGTGGTTAACAGTCCGAGAGCGCGAGAAACAATTTTTCGCACAAGCGGATCGTACCACGGCTAGTTGAAGACTCTACGATTGGACAGTCCACGTACAATTGGTAGCTATACCCGAACACGTCAACAGTCGCACCCTGCTGTGAGCGGAATTTATTAGAGCATTGAAACTTGTTCTAGACCTCAACAATAATTCTTTCCAATTTGCAGATTGCAGTAATATTATCTACAGATGCGCTTCATAAGAAGACGTTGCCATAACTGCTATCACTTCGGTTTCCCTATCCAACGCTTTGCGTAAGGATGAGGGCTTAAAATTGCAACCCGAAGAGAGACAACAATTGGACTTGTTACTCAAGTAAAACGCCACCGTTTTCGAACAAAGCTTTGATCCTACCCCTTTTGCAGAACACATTGTTGTGTTCCCATTGTCCTACAGGAAGACTCTCGGATAGCTGTACCGCCGTACAGAATGTCGGCTGCAAAGAAAGAGCTAATACGAAAGAAGCTCGATGTACTCCTCGAAAATGGAACCACTGAAGAGTACGAGTCTCCTTACGCAGCCCCTGTCGTGCTTGTTCCAAAAAAGGACGAAACAGTAATACTTACCGGAGACTATAGGAGATTAAATTCTTTCACTCGAGCAGATCGATACCCACTTCCTCGGATCGATGATCTTCTACATGAAGCTAAGGAAACGAACTATATGACCACCCTAGATCTCAAAAGTGGATACAATCAGGTCAATGTCAAACCATCCGATCGAGACAAAACTGCTTTTGTTACGCCTTTCGGGACGTACAGGTATACGAGGATGCCGTTTGGACTTGTAACAGCCCCCTCGACCTTTCAACGATTAATGGACCGTTTCCGATCCGGACTGAGCGATGTAGCCCTCCTAGTAAATTTAGACGATTTAATTGTTCTGCCGTCCACTTTTTCACAACACGACTTAGCTTGTTCAAGTTAAAACTGAATCGTGTGTGAAAGTGTCACTATTGCCTCGACTCAATCAAATACCTTGGACACATTATATCGCCGCAAGGCATCCACCCCGAGAATACCAAAGTAGCCGCCATAATGGATATGCCTGCACCAACTAATGTAAAACAACTTCTCAGTTTTCTTCAGACTTGTTCCCGGTTCCACCGTTTCATCGAGGGTTTTGCCCAAGTTGCCAAGCCTCTTACTTTTTTGGCTAAGAAAAATGCTTAGTGGGAATGGGAGGAGCCGCAAGCCAAAGCTTTCCAGAAGTTGAAGACACTGCTGAGCACGGCCCCAATATTACGTCAAGCTAACCCCCAGCTCCCATATATTCTGAGGAGGACAGACGCCAGTAGCTACGCGTAGGGAGCATGTATACTCCAGGGGGAAGGCGAAGATGTACGCTCAATTGAGTACGCTTCCAGATTGCTGACCTCGGCAGAACAAAACTACAGTACTACAGAACGCGAGGCTCTTGCAGTAGTATGGTCCGTCCAGAAATTTAGAGGTTACATCGAGAACTCTTCGGTTACCGTTCAGAGCGACCAGCAACCATTAAAGTGGCTACTCTCTCTCAAAACTCCAACTGGACGCCTAGCCCGATGGACTTTGAGTCTGCAAGCCCAAGATCTTCGGATTGACTACATCACTGGAAAGAAAAACGTCGTGGCCGATATATTATCGAGGCCGCCCCGATAACAAGCAGAAGCAACCAGCAACCTAGTTAACGTGGACCTTCCGACGACATCAGCAAAGGATATCAGAGGACAATAGATGGCTGACCCCGATACCCGAAAAAATAGAGAATTACAGACCCATAAGCCTACTAGCACATCTTTATAAGTTACTAATTAGAATAATTTCAGGGATAAGGGATAAGATAATAAGGGAAGTTAAATGCGTATCAGCCAGTTGCGCAGGCAGGATTTCGTAAGGGATTCAACATTACCAAACACTTCCAAACAATTCGGACAATGGTTGAAAAAACTACAGAGTATAATATACCGTTACACCTAACCTTCGTCGACATAAAGCCTTTGACAGTGTCGAGACATGGTCTTTCTTGACAGCCCTAGTCGGCGATAGAATTGATTCTAGATACTCTACCCTCATTAAAAAAACATATGACAGAGCCACCTTCCGTAAAAATAGACGAAGACCACGTAACCGAAAAGGTAAACCTCGGCAAGGGTGTGAAACAAGGTTATACCATCTCGCCTGTTCATCTTAGCGGTAGAAAATGTGTTCAAAAAATGAGATTGGGACAAAAAGGGGCTAAAAATCGATAGAGAGTACCTTAGCCATCTAAGATTCGCGGACGACATAGTACTGATGAGCACCGACATCCAAAAATTAAAATTAATGCTGCAAGACCTAAACAAAAAAGCAAAATAAATACGGTTGAGACCCAAACAGCTCAGAAGATATTACCATGGAATACAATTTTTACATGCTTTTCCAAAAATGGAAATGAAAATCAAACTTTGGAAATTAAGAGAAGAATACAATTAACGTGGGCAGCATTTGGTAAACTCGGTTTTATCCGTAAGGATAAGAATATTTGATTGCATTCAAAGCTCAAAACGTACGATAGTTGTATATTGCCAGTGGCCACTTATGCTCTGGAAACTATGGCAATAACAAGAAAGGTGGCAGAACAACTAAAAGTGATTCAACGAACCATAGAGAGCATTATGCTGGGTGTAAGATTGAGAGATAGCATTCCAAATACCGACGTACGTCGAAGAACTAAAATAACTGACAGCATGGACAGAATAGCGATGTTAAGGTGGCAGTGGGTGCCGCACGTAGCGAGACAAAATATGGGGAAGTGCTCATACAGGGTAACATTTTGGAGATCTCGAGAAGCGAAAAGAAGCATAGGAAGACCTCGGAAGAGATGGATAGTTGATATAGTTACTGTAGCTTGAAGAAAATACATGAGTACAGCCTGAGATAGAGAAGCATAGAAAAAGACTGGAAGAGGCCTATATGCAACACTGGCTGAACAAAGGCTGAAGAAGAATGGTCCCTGAGTGTTGACTAAAGCAGAAGCAATCATCATCATCAAACAGCCATTCTCGTCCACTGCTGGACATAGGCCTCCGTTAGTGTCTGCCACCGCGTTCGGTCCTGTGAGTCAAGGTTGCAGTTCTCTGTATGACATCAGTCACACCAGTCCTATGCCGTATAGTCACATTGGGTATCCTGCCTCTCAGAGACAGTCCCAGCATTGACCGTTCCATAGATCTCTGAGCAACTCGCAGCTTGTGCGTCGTTTTTTTGGTAAGCGTCCACAGATACGTCCACACCAGCGACAATATCCATTGATTGTATGTTTTCCGTTTGAGATATATAGGAATGTTTGATTAGAAAACTTCCTTAAGCTTTCCAAATGCCGCCCACGCCAAGCCTATTATCCTATTCAGCTCGCAGGTTTGATTATCTCGGCCAATCCTGATCTCGTGTCCCAAATATTTATATGACGCAAGCTGCGCAATACTCCTACCGGCAACTGAGATATTCTCGCTCATGACAAAGTTGGTCATACATTGCGTCTTCGTAAAATTTATTTTTAAACCGACTTCTTTGTACGCTTCATGAAGGCTCTCCAACATAGTCTGTGCCTGGTCAATACCGTCGGCAGGTATGACAATGTGATCAGCAAACATTATGTGGCTCAACAGCTCTCCGTCGATATATATGCCCATTTCTTCCCAGTTTACTCTTTTAAATGCATATTCCAATACGGTGGTAAACAGTTTCGGAGGTATTGTGTTGACCTGACGAACTCCTCTTTCGATTTGAAATTTATTTGTGTCAGCATGTAACCTTACACATGTAGTTGTCCGCTTGTATACCCGTTTCAATAGGGAGGAAGCAAACAGTAGTAAGTATTGACAATTCTTCATGTTGCTAAATGCTGCTCTAGCCGGCTCGATTCGGGACCTTGTTTCCTGTTTGTTATCCCACTCACTTCTCAACAAGCACTACATATATCTGAAGCTGGAGACCTGCTGACTCTGTTGGTTACCTGTACTTAGGTTTGCTAGAAGCTCACTATTTTTGCTAATAACCATAGCTTTGGTCTTGCTTACATTTAACTTGAGCCCTTTTCCTTCGCTTTTAGCCACAACCCTGCCCAGCAGGGCCTGCAAATCATCAGCACTTCCTGCCAGCATTACTGTAACGCAAGATATTTATTACTTCTCCGTTGACAACAATTCCTTCCCGTGCTTGTCGTTCCTTTTCTCCTCCTATTCTTTGCCATCTAAGTTCACGTTCTGGAGGATGCTGATAAATTTATCAGCATTCCGTGGTCAACACAGTCAAATGCCCTCTGGTAATAGAGAAAACACGCGTGCACATCGTCGGACTTGTTGCGACATCTCGGTATGTATCCTGACATCCCTGTCCGACATCCCTGTATGCAAATAGGGTCTCTCTGGCTCCTAGCCCACTACGAAATCCAAATTGAGTATCAGAGAGGTGCTCTTCGCATTTACGGTATAATCGACAATGTAGTATTTTAAGGAATGTCTTTAGGATATGGCTCATTATGCTTATCATGCGGGTAGGGTCCATTTAAGGTCTTCGTTAAGGTTTATGATAATATTGCTATCCCTGTTTAGTAGATGTGCCGCGGATCGATAACGTTTTTAGTTCCAGCAGCGTCTTTGATTTTTTTTATGTAGTTTGAAAGTGTCGTGTTTCGAATCCAGACTCTCGAATTCATCACATCTTCCAGAAAACCAAATATTTCGTGCCTCTTTTCTTTCCCTTCTAACTCGTCCTATCGGTTTATCATTCCTCGCTACCGTGGCGCGTACGTCTGAACAATCGTCAATTTGACGGGCTGAGCCGCTAGTTGAAGAACAATTACACCATCTGACACTGTCGTATAACTGAGGACTGAATGTTGAATCTTTTGGATCTCGCTGTTGACCATTTCTGTGATGAGCATCAGTATTTCCTGCGTAGTATATATGATATCCATCAATTTCGCATTTGCCTGAGTCTGGCCAGCGCATTTCACTGATTCCCAGGATCCTGATTTGGAGCCTCAGCAGAAGAAGCAGAGGAAGGCTGCCAACACGTTGGAGCGACGATATAAAAAGAATAGATGGATACTGGACTCGAACAGCTCAAGAGAGAGCCCAGTAGAGCCTATTACTTAATCGGGTATATGTTCAGCAGTGCACTCAACACCAGGCTGGGAGATGATGATGAGATGATAGGGAATATTAAGATTGTCGGATGCTCTGTATGTGTTTCTTCTCTCTGTATCCTCTGTTGGCCTTCTTTCCTCTATTATTCTATTCTCCAAGATCTTCTTTAGATTATCTGGCATTTCGATTAGAGTTTTTCTTTTACAATTTCTCACCATATAAGCCTAGAGTAAATGTGAAAGTTGTAACACAATTGACAAAACAAAAAACGCGGGTTATTAATAAACGAATCATAAATTAACTTTGACAAAAAACCTCGAACTTGCCGTAGAAGACAACGATCTCCTTCGAAAAGAAAATCTCTCTGCTTGCTTGCAACTAACCCTTCTTTGCGTTGTTTTCTTACTTCAACTGTTGAGTGCAAAAGAAGCGAAGTACTGTTTTTCCTCTTTCTTTAAATAAATTCGATTATTTGAAGTGCATCTAAAACGCATTTGGAATTTCAGCCAAACTTTTTTTTTAAACCGCATAAACAATAACATTTCAACTAACTTACCAACACGTTCTAATGCGTGACGTCGGTCATTAGTATTACAAGAAGAGCAACATGAAGCTTGCATAACGATTAATAATGAGCTTAGAACCATGATTGACGGCATTTAAGCATTATGTGGTATACCTACTGTGCCGTGTTCTTTGCTAAAATAACGTGTTTAACGGAAAGAGCAACGGTTTAAGTTGAAAGTGAAACTTTGCTGTGACATTGAGGGTCTTTAGCAGTGTTTTGGTGTAAAAAGTGACTTCTGCTGCTCGCACCATAGAATTTCGTCTACAGGGTGACCCAAAAGTTCGGAGACAACTTGTTTTAATCATAACTTCTTTATTAAACATCAATAATCATTAAAATTATACACATTCGAAAGCCAACCAAATTCTCTACAAAATACATCAATACAGGCGTGCAGACGCTTGCAGAAGTTTTTGACGATGGTCGCAAGTGTTTTTTCTGAGATTTTATCCCACCTCTTTTGGAGAGAACGCTTAAGGGACTCGATGGTGTGCGAATTGCGAAGCCCATCGAATTCAGGTCAGGCGAGTTGGAGTCTTGTCCCAGACGGTGATTTTGTTGGTTTTGCCTCGCAGAATGAACCGACACCCAATCCCTTGAAAACGAAGCAAAAGGGGTTTTTGGCTTCCCTTCAGGAAGACCTTTTTTCCTTAATGAATGCCCCTCGAATAAAACCAAAACCGTCACTTCAAGACTATCTCCTGACGTTGTCGTGCGTATGGCTAGCTCGGGAATGTCCATGTTAGGGCACTGCCCAGGTAATGGACGATTTAGCGCGCCTATTTAGATCATGGGCAAAGAGCAACCGGCCGAACATCTGGCTAGACATGGGAGTTATGTTTGTTAACTTTGTTTGTGAATTTTATTAATGGGAATGTTCAATAAATTTTTATCTATCTATCTACCTGTTGAAGTGTCCAACGCTGATTTTTTAAGTCTTGTCGGCTCCACGGGATCATGACGCCCTTCAAAATGCGTTCTTTGTAGACTTGGGCGTTGATCTTGACACCGCCATCGACAAACGCCAGCGGCGTCTTCTCGTTTTTCGGAATTCCCGCCCACACCATGACGGATTTCGGAAAGTGGCGTCGCTGAACTCGGGTTTATTCTAAAAATTCATTGTTAGTCTGAAAGAGCAGAAATTCTGAACAATACCAAGTGAGTTCTGAAGAAGATGACGGTTATTCTGGCGATTGACGACGCGCTCAATCGTAAACACGTTTTCGTTGGTGAACAAAATGAACCCAAAAGACTTTTTATCGAGGAGTCGCTGCGCATTCTCGAGTCGTACTTGCTTCATTGGCTCATCCAAGTAATGATCTCTTCCGAGCTTGTAGGTACGAAGCTCTAGGCCTTTTATGACTGCAACTCTGTTAATATCCACCTCCTTGGCCAGTTTTCTTACGGATTTTCCAGGATTCCGGCGAATTCGACACCTCAGCTCGTTTAGGTTCTCCGGGGTCGTTGCGGTGGTCGGTCTTCCGCTTCGAGGCCTGTCCGCCCGTCGTGCCTAACTCCTCGTACCGTTTAATGGTTTTGTAGATCGTGCTTCTTGGAATACGGAGGAATTTTTGCGATGTCAGCCGGCGACTTTCCCGATTCGAACAATTTTACTACGGCTACACGATTTGTTTCACGACTCATAACCAAAAACGTAACAACAATTTAACATCGGAAACAAACGTAGCTTGTAGAGAATTTAACGGGCTACAAAATCAGCTAAACGTCAACAACACACAGTGTCAAAAACACCATTGAAATTTAAATTTACCAAATTGGTCTCCGAACTCTTGTGTCACCCTGTATACATATCATACTTGCTATGAAAAAATTGGACTTTTCGGCCTAATCTGTGTATCAAAAATGCACTATATGCCACTCCTAATTTATAATCTCTGATGATGGCTATAATGTAGCCAAGACGTATTTTTGTTCTGAAAACCTCTGACCGATATTTCCACCATTAAGACATACCAGCATTAAGCACACCAACAAATTTCACCATAAAGAACGTTTTTTGGCATGGAAAATGCTCAGGCTTCCACGTTATGCTGATGCTTCATTTTTCCGACTCCAGGTCTCAAAAATGATCGAAAAATGGTTGCAAGATCATGAACTTCTCTTTTTTAACAAAATTAGCTATTTTTAAATATTATTTAAAATAAAGAACTAAAACTCCTTTTTAGTGCTAGCGTCAAAGATTTGCTTCCTTCATTTAATTAACGTTTGTGGATGGAGTAACTGTGTTTCGAGTGTAATTCATTTATCTTGTTGCTGCCTAAATTTTATATTATTAGTCAATATTCTCTATTTTCTTCTAAGTATATCTATATAAGGTGGTTCAAAATTGGCATTCCTTTTAAGGGGTTATAGGGAATAACTTGGAGAGAACGAGAAAAATATTCATTAAAAATTACCATCTTTACTTCAAATTTGGAAAAAATTTTATATTAAAAAAAGTATTCCCTTGCAACTTTTTGATGAAAATTCCATGCTGCATCGTTTTTTTTGTCATTAACGGATAGTTACAGGTACATAGTTTTTGTCAAGTAATGCTGCGAAGAGTGCGCAATAACGGGATTACACAAGCACAAACATGTTTGGAGTTCTTTTTAAGCACATTTTAAAACGGTTCTTTTCTAACCCTTAGGTTCATATCAAAGACTTTTTCACCACAATCACCAGAATGTTTTTCCTATTTGTAGGTTACTGACTTTCTTCTTCTTCTCTTAATTGTAAATAGATCATTGATCCATAACCTTTTATAGTTGACATTCGTTTACAACACCGGCTATTTTCTATGGTTACTTGAGTTTTTGATAATTAAGAAGCAACAGGTATTTATGTAATGTTAACGAGGCAGATAACCTTGAAAACGTTGCTACCGTCCTTCTGATCTAGTTTTTTGCAAATTTCTCAGTTTTTGATAAGAATTATTATTTTTCATTATTTTTCCTGTACTCTGGAAACACCTTCAGACAACACCCCCAAAGGAATGACGCCAATTTTGAATCGCCCTGTATATTTGTAATACAATTTCTCAAAAAATGTTCTCTCCTAATACCGACAAGACAAATGGCTAGAAACATGTAAAGAAATACAGAAGGACAAAGGCAAAACATACTGGCGAAAAATTAAGAAACTGGCGAAATACAGGAAGACTGGCACTACTGACACAATTGACGAAAACGGAATAGAACGCTACACAGACAAAGAGAAAGCGGACGCATTCGCCAGACACTATCAAAGGGCCTTCACCATATCGACAAACCCTAACTTCGACAATGACATCTGGAACTTGATCAACGACTGGTACTTGAACTATTTTAACAACTCACCAAACTATGCCTGCACACTGATCACAGACACAGAGTACGATGAAGCCCTAGCGCACATCAAGAACACTGCACCGGGGAAAGATAAAATTAAGGCAAAAGTCTTGAAAAGCCTAACTCAAGAAACACACAAACTGATCCTAACTGAATTGAACAACTGTATCACAAATGGCAGAATCCCAAAATCATGGAAAAAACGGCTTAATAATCCCTATACCCAAAAATGAACTGGACAATACACAACCGAGCAATTACAGACCAATTACACTGCTACCAGTACTTAGCAAGGTTTTTGAGTACATAATAGGGCAGCGACTGGGAAAACTGGTCGGAAAGTACATACCATCGTATCAGTTCGGATTCAAACATCAGCACTCGACTATTCACCCACTCTTCACTCTGACTGACAATATACAAACAACCCACCTAACTGACAGAAAGACAGCTTGCCTGTTTATGGACATTAACAAAGCTTTTGATAGTGTTTGGCATAGAGGCTTACTATACAAACTATACAAACTACACACACCAACATATCTACTACACACCATAAAGAACTTACTAGAAAACAGACAACTACAAGTACGAATTGACAAAACACTGTCATTTTCATTTTCCCCTGAACAAGGGCTCCCTCAAGGATCCCCGCTCTCACCGTTTCTCTACAATATATACTGCCATGACATATACAATTACAACTTACCAGACAAAAATCAAATCGACAGATCGGCATACATATTACAATACGCAGACGACACGGCACTTATTGTACATGACAAAACTACTGAGAGAGCAGCGCAAAGATTCCAAACACTAACAAACAACACAATGACATGGTTTTATAAATGGAGACTAACACCAAACGCGTCAAAAAACCAACTTCTGCTCACAAACCACAGACTCAACGCTGACTCCCCTACAATAACTGCAGACGGCCAAACGACACAACCAAAAAACGACGTAAAATACCTTGGAATGACAATTGACCACAAACTTAAATTCACTAAACACATACGAAACATCAGGGCAGAAACAATAAAGAGAACAAAACACTTCCGATCACTAACCTACAAAGACAGAGGAATTAGCACAAACACCGCCACCAAAATATATAAAGCTATTTGTAGACCCTTGCTAGACTTTGGACATATACTCATGACCAACGGTACAGAAAGGACAAAACGTTATACACAAACAACAGAACAAATTGCACTAAGACTAATAACACGAATAAGACACCCCCAAAACCCACTACACAACCCCCCCACCCAACTACTATACGAACGCACAAACATGACAAAGATCTCGGAAAGACTCATACAGCTACAGACAAAATGGACAAACAACCCCTACAACTGGACCATACTGAATCCCCTTTGTCTTACAAGACCAACCAGACAATCCCGCTTCCGTTCCCCTACATTAACGCTACTCGAACACTTACAAACGCAACTGACTAGTGGACAATAAAATAATCTCTTCTTGCCACTGAAATTTTATTTAATAATATCGTTAACCTAGAATAAGAGAATTTTCATATTTGTTTTTTATTTAGATTAAGACTACATGTATTAAACAAGGGCAGAAAGACCGATAGGTCGATAACCTTTTTCAGAAATAAAGATGTTTACTACTACTGTTCCCTCCTGTTTGCCTATTTTTCGTTCAAACTAAAAGTATATTTGGAAAAGCCGTTATTTTTTAAAATGTGTTTTGTATTTTAATTTTTAAGCCGGGAAATTACTGTTCAAACGATATGCATATAATTGCCGAATGAATAGTCTGCTATTGTGCTACGTACAGTGTTTTTCTCTTAATCGGTTTGTTCGATGTTCCAGTAAAACATCAGCTTATGTTCGACTCCTGTCCCTCATTTCCTAATAATATTAAAACTCGAGTCCGTTGCGTCTTAGTTAACCGAAGCAGTTAAATTATTTCAGACTTTCCAATTGCACTTGACAATTGGATATTTATGGTACAATTATCACACTTTCTATGTGAGTAAACGAGCAGAAGTTAAGAATAAGATATAGCAGCATTAATCAAAATCTGTAAAAATCAACAATTTTTCCCAAAAGTTTCACTCAAACTGAGCTAAAACGGGAGCTTGCAAAGTTTAAAATTTCACTCACTCAAACGCCATTTTCAACAATTTCCGATGTCCAAACTAAATGGCGCATAAACCTGTAATTTTGCCATTTTATTGACAGAAACCATGCTTTCCGCTCATGGGAAAAGTTTCCCTCAACTCGAGCTATAAAGAAGGCATGTGGAGGCTTTGAAAGGAATCTTGCAAAGTTAAAAGTTTCACTGATTCAAAGGCAATTTTTTAAAAATCTCTGTCTAAACGGAGGCATGCACAAACTGGACGGTTCTCCATTTTTGAGCACAAACAATGGTTTCTCGTTGCCGAACTTGCACTGAAATTGCTTGACTGAAATTGAAGTAAAAATGAGGCAAGCAAAAACTTTCAAAATTTGAAATTTTCCCAATGTCTAAACTAAAAAGCGGATAAAGCGGCACTTTCACCATCGGTGAGCAGAAACCATCCTCTGTGCTTGTTGGAACTTTTACACAAATTGAGATAAAAATGACGCCAACACGGACTTTTCAAAGTTGCAATATTCACTTACTCAATGCATTTTTGTAAAAAAAAATTGTACTCAAATTGAGGTAGAAAAGAGACAAGCAGATACTTTGAATTTTGGCATTTTTTCTCACTAGAAGACAAATTTTAAAAAATTCCGCTTTTAAACTGATCGTCGCATAAAGCGGCAGTTTCACCATGTTTTAGCAGAAGCGATGATCTTGCCGTGCTGCAAGCTTTACTCAAGCTGAAGTGAAAATGAGTCAGGCAGAAACTGTTGAAAGTTGAAATTCCCACTAACTGAAAATCTATTTTCCAAAATTGCTTATAAGCAGACGCTATACACCGCTTGACGGAAGTTTCACTCGCCTTGAAGTAAAAATGAGACAAGCAAATACTTTTGGAAGTAGAAATTTTTACTAACTCGAACTGGATTTAAAAAAATTCTCGCTGTCTAAACTGACTAGCGCTCACAAAGGGAGTCGAATCAACTCGTGCAGGAACTCTACTCTTTGATTTCGGCAAGTTTTACTTAAATTGAGAAAGAATTGAGGCAGGTAGACGCTTTGAGGGTGTGCTTGCAATGCTAAAATTTCCCCTCACTCAAGGGCAATTAAAAAAAATTACGCTGTATAATCTGAAGGGCTCATAAACCACAAGATTCACCATATTTGAGGAGAAACTATGACCTGTGCTTGAAAGAAGTTTTACTCCAATTATGATGACAATGAGGCACGCAGAAACATTTCGAAGTTGAACATTTCCCTCACTCAAATGAAATAGTAAAATATTCACGCGGTCTAAATTAAGTGGCCCAAAAAACGGAAGTTTCACCGTCTTACAGCATATACTATGGTCTCTACTTTTTCAAAGTTTTACTGAAACTCTGGCAAAAATAAGGCAAGCAGAAAATTTTGAAAATTGAACATTTCCCTCACTCAGAGGCAATTTTCAAAAATGCCCGCAGTTTCAATTAAGTGGCACGTAAGCCGGAAGTTTTCCAATCTTTGAGCAGAAACTTGGCCCTCTGTTTGCCGGAAACTTTCCTCTAGATGAGGCGAAAGAGTCAGCAGAAGTTTGAAAATTGAAATTTCCACAAACGGTTGAAACCGTAGTGTTAAAATGTATGGAAAAGTTTTACGATCCATGAAAATTTCCCAACGTTTAACTCAAATTGTGGTAAAAATGAGGCTAGCAGTTATTTTGGAGAGGATGCTTGCAAAGTTGAAATTTTCACTCACTCAAAAACAATCTTCAAATCACTCAAAGGCATTTTAAAAAAGTTGTGGCTTCTGAAACTGAGGGGCCTATGAACCGGAAGTTCAGCCGTTTGTGAGCAGAAAGTAACTCTCTACACTAGTTGCCATGAGTTTCACTTAAAATTAGGTAAAAATCAGGCGTACAGGTATTTTTTCGCATGCCCGCAGTTGAAATTTCCCCTGATTCAAAGGCAATTTTTTTAATTCCCGGTTTGAAATGAGTAGCTCGAAAACGATAAGTTTAATAATATTTTAATGGAAACGATACTCTCTGCTTGCCAGCAGCTTCACTCAAATTGTGTTACAAATGAGGTGAGCAGAAACTTTTCAAAGTTGAAATGATCACTCAGTCAAGGGCAATTTTGAAAATTTGCCGCTGTTACAACTGAATGGTGTATAAATCGCCTGTTTCCTCATCGTTGTGGAGAAACTATGGTGTTTGATTGCCAGTAGTGTTACTCAAATTGGGGAAAAAATTAGGTTTGCAGAGACTTTTGAAAGAAAAAAAATTTACACGTTCGAAGGAAGTTTCTAAATGGTCCCGTCGTATTATATGAACTGAGGGGCGCACGGACTGAAAGTTTTACAATCTTTGAATTTCAATTATTCTTGCTGTTTATGCTTTAGAGAAGTTTCACTCAAAATGAAGGAAAAACGGCGCAAGCAGATATTTTTGAAGAGAAGCTTGTAAGATTAAATTTCGACTCACTTAAAGGTGAAAATTTTGTCTTTGGGTTGTTCATATTCATCTAAATGTTCACCTATTTCTAACAGTTTCCCATGGTTATAATGTCTCATCAACCGTGACTAAAAAAATGATTGACAAAAAATGTTTTATAATCTTATAAAAATGCATGAAAATGTCCAGGCAGGAACTTAACTGGAGCATCTGTTTCAATGCGTCATCTATCCATGAATTAGTCACGGGTAACACTGAGTTGAACGGCACACGTAAAACGCAAGACAGCATTTCAGTTTACACCTTTTCAGTTACAGTTCTAAGGGGAATGCGCTGTGAAAGTGCCATTCAACCATAGATTTTCAAAAATAGATTCAAAAATAGTTGCCGAAAGTCAATGCAGGTTTGAAAATCTAATTATTTCGATAGGGTGGCGCACCGAGAGGTTTTTTTAGAGTAATTAGATGCTGGTTGTATCATGTATTTCCGGAACACTGCATTTGCTGACCCTGTGCAATGAAATGGCCTGCTCGTTCTCCTGATTTGACTCCTCGCGATTTTAAGTCCAAAATGTACATCACGCAACGCGAGTAATTGGCAGAATTGATGAAAACCTTAGAAATTACTGCTCAAATGTATGCTACTGCGCAATTCCAATATAACAAAACAAAGGAAACAACAACAGAATTTTAATTACAGACACCTTCAACAAGTAGCCTCCCAATTGACGCTGGTTGTCCTTGAAGATGACGCGAACCGCATTACTGAAAGTGACCATTAAACATAATTCGAGTAATTAAAAGTTATATCATGCTTTGTAATTTCGCTAATGGAAAATTGATTGATTGAAAGCATCCCGGAATGGATAATAACATTAGCATTATTGCATTCGGTGCACTTTCAGTCTCAATTTAAACCAAACACTATAAAAGAATGTTTAGATATTAAGAGGGAGAAGTGCCTTTCGCTGAAATTCGCATCGGAAGAAAAGAGTTCAGAAAAAGCGTTCGAGTGCAGCAGGTTCCGGATATTTCCATTAATTGATCACCGCCGCTTTCGTACTACCACCCACTAATTTCCTGTAGAACGCTAATTTTGCCATAAAAAATTGGCAGGTTTCTGTTTTTAATTGAACGACGGAGCTTTCTCACACGCGACGGTGAAAAATTCTCAACTCAGATCCACAAAAACCCTTTTCGATAACCAAAAATGCCTTCATTTTTCGCATGATCCTCCAATGGTACCGTAAAACCGTCGCGGTCAAAACTCCTTTCGCATCGAGCACCTCGCTCGAAGAAAGTAGTTTTACAATAAAATCTGCATTAGCTATCTCGTAACCGGTGAAATTGCAAGCAGTAAAGATAGCATGGCATAGTGATTGATAAAATTGCATAATGCGCTAACACGTGACTGTATCGGCCAATTAAAAACATCCCTAAACATGTGCGCGAACCGTAACTTTCGGGTGGTACTTTTGGTGGCCTTCGTGGTGTTGGTGCGGTGCCAGAAAAGGCCCAACAATGTGTGTACGAACTTTAGAGACTATTTTAATATGGCGAACAACAGCAATTGCTGGTATGATTTTGCAGCAGAGATGACTGTGGTGAGTACTACTTGGTCTCAATCTCAACTGAATTACTTTGCAAAAAGTGTGAGATTTGTATAGTTACCAGCAATATTACACGAAAAATTTTGCAAAGATAAATTTCAATTTATAACATGCTAATGAATGTTCTATTTTTATTTTATTTTATGTGGTTGAACTCATTAAACAGTAGCAGTATTTGTTTAATTAACTATACATGAGTTTCAACGGTGACTAGGCTTTCTTACAATATGTTCAGATAATTAAAAAGGGACTTTTACATTTACCGTTTTCAATTAGGAAATAATACTTTTCTCGTTTTAACTAGTTAGCTCTAAATGAGTTAAATGGGAAACCATCAAAATCACCTGCGCTCCACAACGACGAAATATTTTTAAACCGATCACAAAAAAATTTGACCAAAACTTTGAACCCGACCAGTCCGGTTCTGGAAAACATGATCTCATTTAAAACTTTGTAGATCCCACAAGAATCGTTGCAGAAAGTTGCAGATGGCGGCAGTGCAAAGAGAACGATTCACTCTACACTGGTAGGGAATTTGATCAGAATCGCCAATTTGCCAAATTCTAACTTTCTAAGTTACTAACTAAAAAATTCGTGACTCTGAACCGAAACTATATGGAATTCTTTCTTGTCCGATTGTCCGAGTTTCGGAAAATTTTTCAATCTAGAGTCCGACCAGACTAGTCCTAGCAAACATAACCGCACATAAAAATTCGTAACTCTCAAGTCTGGCGCATCCGGGAAATTTACCAGGTAGAAATTAATTAAAAAATTAACAGAGGAAAGAGCAGCTTCGGCTCTATGAAGCCCAGAAACTTAATGAAAAAATCGTACAATCGCCCCAAGCGAACTTTTTAATGTAGAGCGCAATCGAACTAGTTCTGGATAACATGACCACACTGAAAAATTCGAAACTTCCAACAGAATGGCCGTGGAAAGTTTGCGATGGAAGCAGTGGAAATAGCTCTAACATTAAAACGGTGTACGCGTTCAAGCAAACCACCTCTGAAGATGCAAGCCAATCGTGCTTGCGATACGTCAGGAATAAATTCCATGTTACGACGACCTAAAAACTCGAAAAACCCACTAGTTTCAATTTGGTTATTCATACGAAATGTTTCAACGTTGTATTGTGGAACCAGCTATTTCCACTGCTTCCATCGCCAACTTTCCACGGCCAATCTGTTGAAAGTTGCGGATTTTTCAGTGTGGTCATGTTCTCCAGAACTAGACCGATTGCGGTCTACATTAAAAAATTTGCTTTAATTGGGACTATTCGACGATTTTTACATTAAGTTTCTGGGCTTCGTAGAGCCGAAACTGCTCTTTCCACTTTTGTACCTGGTAAATTTCCCGGATGCGCCAGACTTCGGAGTTACGAATTTTTATGTGCGGTTATGTTTGCTAGGACTAGTCTGGTCGTCTGAGTCTACATTGGAAAATTTCCCGAAACTCGGACAATCAGACAAGAAATTTGAAAAAATTGGACAGCATTTGAAATAACTGATTCGACTCTACAACGGTCACGAATGTCGGAAAAGTTCCCTAATTGCCCAATTATAGCGATTTTGTTACTGTAGCCCTCGACACGATTACTCCTGGCAAACATGGTCGCATTTAAAAATCGCTAACTCGGAAACGAAACCATACGGAGAAGCTACCATGAACTGCAGTGAAATGAAGAGGTTTTGCTATGCAAATTCGGTGATTTCCGTACAAATACCCCAATTGCCCAAATTGTGGCAAATTTTTCAATCTATACCTCCGGATCCTGGCAATCATACCGAACTAAAAATTTCGTAACTCTCCAAGCAGATGCCAAGTAAATCTGGGCCACACAGGCGTTAAACGAGAAGTTCTCGCTCCACAATGTTAGGAGATTTCACGAAAAATGCAAATTTACGCAAGTTGTGGCGAACTTTCCAATCTAGACCTCCGGCCGGACTGGTCCTGGCCGCACTTAAAAATGTGTGACTCACACACAAACCAGGGATCGGGAAAATTGAAAAGGAGCAGCAATGTCCAGGCTTCGCTCTAAATTAGTAGCAATTTTGTAAAAAGTCGCAAATTTCCCGAAAACGTAAGCCAAATGTAAATGTGCCAAATAAAAATGTAGGCAATTTTTCAATCTAGGCTCCGGCCAGACTGGAATACTGGAAAACATGGCCGCACCTAAAATTTCGTAACTCCCAATCGAAATATTCTCGGAATTTACCGGAGGAAGCAGTAAAAAGCAATAAAAAGGCAATGAAAAGCTATTTTACCCTACAACGATGAAAAATTTCGTAAAAATCCTCATATTTCCCAAAATGTAGGGAATTTTTAATCTGGACTCTTGCCCAAATGGACCTGGCAAATATTGCCACACATAAAATTTCGTAACTTTCAAAGTATGGATCCGGAGATTTGCAAGTGGCAGCAATGGAAAGAGCAGGTCTCGCGCTATAGCCTTGACAAATTTCGTGAGAATTCCCAAATTGCCCGAATTGTGGGCAAATTTTTCAACCTAGTCCGCGAGCAGACCATAAAAATTCGTAACTTCCAAACGAGGCATCCTGGAAAGTTACCAGCCGCAACAATAAAACGAGCATATTTCACTCTATAATGCTAAAAAATCAACAGTCTGGTTTGTTGGTTTTTATTCTCTGACCAGTGTCGTGCCCAAAGGTCTCGGCACAATATCGCCATACAACGCAGTCCAATGTTTTTGTTGTGCCGAGCCCTTTGGGCACGGGCGAAAAAACTGAACAATGGCCAAATTTCTTGGAGCAACAAACACATTGGAATATAAAGAATGTCAAAGTTGTTCGAAATTCAACATTTCACTAGCTTAGAGTGCTTTTTTCCTATTGATGTGCTTTTTGTGCTGTATAAGGCTTAAGTTCAAAACGTCTTGCATTTAAATGAATGAGGCAAGTAATCTCTAGCGATAGGAATGAGAATGCCAGTGATATACATAAAAATAGTTCAGTTCCTTCCCATCTCTATTTGCTATCCCAGATATATATAGTCTTGAACATTTTTCAATATGTGCCCGTTGACTGTTATTTGTACTTGGTCTTGGCTCATTATCTTTGTTTTTGTTTATTCATTTTTAGACCGATTTTTGAAGATTCTCTGCCTAGTTCGGAAAGTATTTGTTCAAGGTCCGCTGTGTTGTCGGCGAATAGAACAAAATCGTCTGCAAATTCCTACGTTTGATATTTTGGTTCCACTTATGTTCAGTCTCATATTTCCCCATTCAAGTTTTTCAATCCCTTCCAGAGCTAAGGTAAAGAGTTTTGGGGATATGGTATCTCCTTGTCTGATACCTCTTTTGATTTCAGTGTTGTCTGCCTCTTCGTGTAGCCTGATTTTCGCATTTGCTCTTTGATATATATTTTTAACAAGGTTCTTGTACCGATGGTTTATTCGCTCTTTGTCTAGTTCTTCAAATATTGCCCAATGTTCTACGGAGTCGAAAGGCGTCTCCTAGTCCACAAATTCTTTAATCACCTTCTCTGCCATTATTCTATAGTTCCCTATCCTTTCTTTTATAAACGTATAAATATATATAATAATATATACGTATATAAACGTATAAACGATTTTTATAAAGAGTTCTTCTTTCTTCTATCTTTAGTTTGGTTTCGCATGATATTTTGTTTGTTTTTGATGGTTTTCTTTCCGCTACTTCATTTACCACCTTCCTCATTGCCCCTGTTATGTCGGATGCTACTTGGTTGATGTCGTCTTTGTCATTATGTTGTTTATGTGGCTCTGTAGTTTTCTCTTGTATGTTTCCCTGTTTTGATGGAGCATTTCCGTGTCTACTATGTTTTGGTTCTTTCGTCCGTATTAGAAGTTCCTGAAGCTTGTTTTTTCCAGGATCATTTTGGCTCTCGCCAATCTATGGTCACTCCTTGCATTGAACGAGTTCAGAACTGTTTTGAATTGATCACGTCTTGAAATATTGTTTTGGAAGAAGAAAGTATGTAGTCATTTCGTTCTACATCTCTCCGTTTGGGCTTTCCACGTCCATTTTCTTTGGTGTTTTTTGATATAGAAGGTGCTTGTGGCATATATTACCCCTTTGATTTCTAGTGCCCAATCCATATTTTCCTATATATTCTTCCTTTGCCTCTCCTTGTTTTCCTAATATGGCGTTAAAGTCTCTCATAAGTATGTCGTATTTACATTTGTTCTGGGTTTTTGCCAATCTCATGTCTTCGTATATTAGCTCTGTGTCTTAGTCTGAATAGGTGGGTGTGGGTAGGTATACTTGTATTAGTTTTAGCTTATGTTTTCCATTTATTTTAAAGGTAATATATCTGAATACTTCTTCCAAATTCCAAATCCAACGTATACTTGTTCTGCTTATTTTTATTTACTATTTATTACCCTTATTATTATTTACTATTTATTTATTATTATTTATTTACCCGTTTTTATCTTGCTTTCTTTTTCTCGGTTCTAATATTCTGTGAGATTCGTCGGATGAGTCGGCTTCTTTGTACACAGAAATCACATCAAAAGTATACCATCCAGAGTAGCGTACTTAAAACTAAAGCCCAACAATAGGTATAAGCCAGACTGTACAGGCCTACGCCTCAAGTACGGATCACCCTGAGGAGGTCGAAATTTTTCTGATGAGATTTGTATGGCACTGAATCAAGCACCTGCTCATTTTCAAATAACATGTTGCGACTTCAAGTGTTAAAATAGGACCGAAAATAGCTGAAAAGCACCACCCTAAGAAGTTCCGGTACACCTGGAAAAAATTAAAGAGAAGAAACCATACTTACAAAGCAAGCACAAAGGCAAGACACGAAATGAAATTGACTATACAGGGTGATTCAAAAGTGACGTCATTCCTCTGGGGGTGTTTTGGGAGTACGGGAAAAATAGTAAAAAAATTAATTCTTATCAAAAACTGAGATATTCGCCAAAAACTAGATCAGAATTACGGGAACGATGCTTTTCAAGGTAATCTGCCTAATTAACATTACGTAAATACCTGTTGCTTTTATTATTGAAAATTGTAGTAACCCTGGATAAACACAAAAAAAGAAAGAGAAAGCAATAGAAATATTTTGAGGTTAGGATAACTCTGTCAATTTGCCGTCAGTGCTGCCATCCTTTTTGGGGCAGCTGAGTGATATACCTAAACTCGCCTCACATGTAAACAAACATTTCCTGTGTAAGGTTATGTATCAATGATTAATATTAATCAAATAAAATACAATAAAGTTGTTAAATCACAAGATGTTGACGAAGTTCTGCCCGTTTAACTCCAGGCATGTTTGTTCCCCAATCACTTTATTGTCCACTCTTTGCCGCAGTCTGGGCTCAATTAACTCCTGCTCAACTCTTAATTAACTCCTGCTCAATTTGTACCGGTGTTCGGAAGATCAGAGATTTAATGTGTCATTGTGTCATGTGTATCTTATATACATGGTAGGAATGTGGCCCGTCCTCTGGGGAGTTATAGGGACAATTATCCGGTGCCTGGGAAAGTGTCAGTGCTTGTGCAATGCTCCGAGCACTCCTGGAAGGCTCTGTTGCAATTATCTCCGGTACTTTGCCTCTGTGTATGGAACCTCTAGATCGTCCACAATCTGCGCCAATTCCTGGAGCCAATCGTGCAGTGTCTCTAGCCCTTTGCTGGTGTAAGGCCTTACACCTTCTGCTATGTTGTTATGGAATTTTTTCATAACTAATTACATATCCGCAAATTCGATGTTGGGGTACATTTTGTGAAAGGAGCTACAAAGTAAGTCACAGATTGAAAAATACTTGTTATTATTGACAAAGGCTATCCACCTGTAACTATCTGTTATGACAAAAAACATCATTGCCGCTTTGACTTTCCATCAAAAAATTGTAGAAGAGGTCTTTTTTAATATCAAAAATTTTCGTGATTTGAAGCAAAGATTGTAATTTTTCTTTTTGAATGAATTAAGTATTCCAAAAGGCTACCAAGCACACATGGGACTATTTTAAAATAATACTTAATAACAAAGTTGAAATTCGATTTTCAACTGTTAATATCTTCTAGAAATTTTCGAAAAAAATGTTTTCAATATTTTTCTCGTACTCTCCGAAGTGAGCCCCTAGAACCCTTAAAAGGAATGACGCCACTTTTGAATCATCCTGTATAATCAGCGACAAGAAACAACTTGTCAAAGACGTAGTGGTACTAAACTAATTCTCAACAGGTAGTGACCGTCGATTAGCTATCAAAGATGTAAATGTGAATAGAGAATGACAAATATAAAACCAACACCATCATGGTCAGTCTCAAACATCGTCGAAGATTACAAAATGGAAACTGATAGGCAATTTGAAGAAAGCATCAACAACGAAGAAAATCTAGACAGTCTGAAGCAACACAGCATTGCAACCAATGAAAAGGCCAACAGAAGCATTTCCCCAAAAATAGCAAGGAGGAAAGACTAAGTGTACAAACAAAACAACTCATAAAAGAACGTCGAGAAATGGATTGGTACAAAATCACAGAAAATCAGGACTTAACGGAAATAAACAAGATTTAGGAAAACACAAAATCGAAAAACGCAGAACAGTATAAAATAAGGAGAGAAAAATTATATCCCGGGTATAAAAGTAGATGGGATCGATCTAGCAATGGCAAAAATGTAGGCGCACAGAACAGGTTGAGAGGATGGCATTGTAATTGAAACAACAAAGGACGGGGGACAACTACTCAAAATAAAAATACAAACACTTATAAAACTATGAGTACATGAAGAATCAACATCTATAAAATGGGACAAGGCAATATTGATTCCGCATTTCAAAACGCCTATAAAATAGATCTTGAGAACTATTAGCCTATAAGTTTATTGAATCACTTGTATAAATTTCCATTTCTACCTAACATTTCTCCTTCTACGCCCCATTCGGCTTGCGCCTTGATACAAATGACCACCTACAGGCGATCCAAGTGGTTATAGAGAAGACTGTCAAAAATAATAGACCCTTGGTACTTTTTCAAGTAGCACTTCAACCCTATGTGGGTCTTGGCTGCAAGCACAATTTGCGTCCATCGACTTCTATCTAGTATTTTTTCCTGTTCATTTTTAATGCCCATCTTCCGCATATCCGAGTGAACATTGTCCCTCCATCTCATTTTAGGTCTTCTCGATGGTCTTCTGCTCGTCGGTGCTTCCTGCCATGCTATTGTCAGCATTCTGTCATCCGGTGCTCTGTATATGTGTCCTGCCCATTTCAGTATTTGTGACTTTGCTTCTCTCACATTATCTCTCTGGTACAATTGTTCTAACTCCGCGTTTGTTCTTATTCGACATTTCCCTGAACTAGGATCCTGGGTTGTGCCATATATTTTTCTAAGTATTTTTCGCTCGAATCTTCGCAGGGCGTCTTCGTTTGCTTTGGTTAGGGTCAATGCTTCACATCCGTACATGACATGGTACAACTTTACAATAACTGTTGTGTACGTACTTAGTTTATACACGACCAAGGTCTCTATGTACGTCTACTGGACGTCCCTGTACGTCTATTGGACGTACAATTCTTTGGAAAATGCACTTAATAAGTACATACACGTACGAACATGTACGCCGATTGTATGTACAGTCTTCGGCTGAGTAAGTACATAGAACCTTCTAAAAAGGTGCTTGTGCTTGTTGGGGAAGGTTATAGAAAAAGAATTGCCGGTTTCATTGTTTTCAAGCCACTTTGCTCTACGTCGAAATGCCCGTTTGCGTCGTATTTGGCAGAAACTTTGTGGTTCATATCATCCACATCCTCTCCTACTAATTCTACGTTGTTTTATACGACTTTGGAGAGTTCGTTTTTAAAGTTACGTTACAAATAGTTTCGATTTTCAGCCCGAAATCATCAGAAATACCGGATACCCCATCATCACCTATAAAGTGCGAACACAAGACGATTTCCATCTGACAGTGTTTCGGATACCGGGCGTAAATCCAACGAAACCACCCATCTTCATGCTGCATGGAGTTCAAAGCACATCGGGAATGTTTGTGGGACTTGGCAAAAGATCAATCGGTAAGTTAAACTCATCAATATATGGAATCAAAGCCTTTTACGTGAAATCTGGGCTCTTTTACGCATCGGCAAATTTAAAATTTCTCTTACACATTTAGTAAAAGGTGATAACCGTGACATTTTTGCGGTTTTTCTTCGCAGCCAAGATCAGCGAATGCAGCAAAAACTGCGTAACATAAATCTGAAATCGTTTTTTTTTTCGAAACAGTCGATAATTGCACTTAATATTCGATTCGCTTTTATTCAGGCATTTAACAGTGTATTGGACACTCCAAAAAGTCAACTTTTTGCTGATGTTATGAGTTAATATGGGTTTGTTATGAACAGTCGAGTTGCATCAACCAATGAAGTCGTCTGAAAGCAAACCTGAAAAACACATAAAGCAATAAGAGTACAGGGAATCCCTTTTTCCTTGCGGTGTGTAACATCAGCTTGATATAATCAACAAATTACATTCACCGGCACGTCTAAGTAAAACACATTGTAGTTCGGCAATGCATGTGAACAAGAGCTTGATCAATACACATCATTCCGAGAAAATGACATGCTATGTTGCGAAATTGTCAACAAAGTAGTAAAGCTTTTAATATTATCAGGTTTAATATATCCAATTTCCAGTTGAGTAGCGATCTGAACATTTAGTATGTGCACGAGCCCTAAGTGGAAATTCTGGACCCAACTAGTTTGGTCAGCGGCGGATTAAAGCTTTACGAGAACCGGGACTGAAATGAATATGGGGCCCACTTAAGGACAGCAATTTTTTTTTACATTTTTTTTTACATTTTTTTAATATTCAGAGTTTACGGGGCCCTCTCAAGTTTGGAACCCGGAGCTACAGCCCCTGCTAGCCTAGTTTGCTGTTCTCTTCCCTGTTTTCCATTTAATTATTGTGCGGCGAACGGTGCCACATTTAGTAAAATCTTTAAATCCTGTACTTCCAATGTGATCAAGTCGCAAAGCTTCATGCACATCGCACGGAATGCAGATTTTGCTGACATACTACTTGTTGGCCTAGGAATTAAAGCGTCACGCAAATGTACGCTCTGCTTAAATAATTCCTAAATTTTATGTGCAGCAAGCACCAACTTGAAGCTTATTATGGCCTATAAAAAGACTTCAACCTTTCCAAAAATGCACCTTATGATTCCAAGATTCGTAACTTCTAATTCAACAAAAGTAGCAACTTAAACTTATAAGGTTCTATAAAAGAGACTGCAATCTACAATTTCTGAAAGTTCCATTCAAATTAGATATAAACCTGATTTTTTCCGACTTACTCCTAACGCTTTGACACAAATCGACCCTTTGCTTTTAAACAAGTATGCTTCATTGGCTTATGAAAGCCTTCCGGATACGTAAAAATGCCCGGGAACACTTAGCACATGATTATGTGGCGTGCTCAGTGTACTCGCGTAGTAATATTCAAGTTAAAAGTTGCTTTAAGCAGCGATGCTTCAGCCAAATTTTTTCAGGAAAAATTGTTTTTTCAGGAAAAATTGCAGATATCGAGCTTTTCAAGTCGCCTAAAACGTCGTTTGAAAGTCGCCTAAAACGAGAACAACCATGGGCCGAGTTGCAAAGTTAGAAAGTCTGAAGAAAGCGCGAAATTCGAACCTTCTTCGAAGTTGCTTTAATCACTTACGCTGCAGAGTGATTTTTTATCTCCACACTTCTAACCGCAAAACTCTTCTTCTTCTTCTTCTTCCTCGTACGTTAGGACTCAGAGTCCTGTGTTTTTCTTCAACTTCCTAGGCCTGGGATGCTGATGTCCAGCTTTCGTACCATCGCTTCGGTGGTCTTCCTGGGAGTCTTGAGCTGTTAGGTTTTTGGTCTTTGGCGATTTTTGCCATTCGGTCGTCGGCCATTCTCTCTACATGGTCTCTCCATGCTCTTCTCCTTGCTCTGGTCCATCTTACAACATCCGAAACCTTACAGGTATCTCTAATTTCCTCACTCCTTTTCATATCCTATAGTGTGTGTCCTGTTATGGATCTTAGGACTCGCATTTCTGTTGTTCTTAGCAAACGTTTGGTTGTTGTGTTTTCCGCTCTTGTTTCTGCGGCGTATGTCATCACTGGTCTCACGCACGTTTTGCAGATTCTTACTTTACTCCATATACTCATGTGCTTGTTTCTCCAGATGATGTCTCGTAAGTACCCCGATATTAGAGCGGCATTTGATGTTTGATTCCTTACTTACTCCTTTAGATTCCTGTTACTAGTGATGTTTGCTCCAAGATATTTAAAGGTCATCACCTGTTCTACACTTTGATTGTAAACGGCGAGTTTGCAACTTCGGGGCTCTTTGGATATAGTGAGTGATTGTGTTTTCCGGGTAGATATTTCCATTTTATATTTATTTGTAGTTTGTTCGAACTTATATAAGAGTCTTTGTAGGTTGTCTTCATCCTCGGAGACTATCACTGCATCATCAGCGTAGCACATTATTTTTATTTCTGCATTTCCCATTCGATATCCCCTTCCAATCTGTTTTGTTTTTGTAATGATTTCATCCATGATGATGTTAAACAATATAGGGCTTAGGCTGTCTCCTTGTCTAATTCCTGTGTTGACGGGTATTCTCCTTGTTGTTCTATTTTCTGCTTTTACGAGTGTGTGATTGCTTTATCAAATTTTTGGGTAAGATCTATGAAACACATGAACGCCGGTTTGTTGAATTCAATAGCTTTTATATATAGCTCGACTATTTGGCGGAGTATGAATACCGCAAAACAAAACTGAAAAAGTGCAGTTATTGATCTTTCAAACACATATTTCAGATACGGGGAGTTTTTAATAGCACCGAAACTACAGTGGGATATATTCTTTTTCGATTTAAAATTTGACAAAAAATTAAGGAAACGCAGGCGTTAAGCTTTCGAACTCGGTTTTCAGATACTGAAAGTTATCTAACGCACCGAAACTATAGGGGATTTAAACTGAAAAGTTCGCTTTTCAAAACTCTTCACACTTCACCGCGAAACGAGTTTGATTAACTGCCGAGTTTGAAATTTAAAAAACTGAACAAAGCGCAGATATCGAGGATTCCAATGCATGTTTCTTTTAACGGAAGTTGCCTAAAGCCCCATAGCTACAGCCAGATTAATCTCTCTCAAGACTCTTCACCACAAAAGGAGACCAATCAACGCCCGAGTTTATATTTTCAAAAGGCTGAAGAAAGCTCAGAATTAGAGCTTTCGAACGCATGTTTCAGATGCCGACAGTTTCTTAAAGACCGAAGTTACAGCCAGTGTTCCGGAGAAGAACCAAATGGTTTGGAGAGTTGCGATCCGGCTCGAAGGACCAAATGTTCCGGAGATGCTACTTCTTCGAACCTTTGGATTGCACCACCGGAATAATTTGGGGATTAACTTTGTTTTACTCGAAGGACCAAAGGGTTTGAGATTAGTGTTTGGTGGGTATAGTTGGGGCAGTCGAGGAAATAATAAGCGTTATGGCCTTTTGCCAAGTGCGAAACCAGTACTGGTAACCACCGTTTATTACTTCAGTGTGCGATTGGGCTGGGCAGTTCTACCTTTGTAGACTTGTGACTATTGAAAGTGTGTGGCGAAGACTGTCTTGAGATGACTACTGGGTGTAGTCCCGAAGAGTGTGTGCGGAAGACTGTCTTGAGATGACTACTGGGTGTAGTCCCGAAGAGTGTATGCTCACGACTGTTTGCGACAAGTGTGTGGAGACGACTGTTTTCAGACAAGTGTGTTTCGACGACTGTCTAGTCCCGACGAGTCTATATCAAAGACTGCCTTGAGATGACTACAGAGTGTAGTCCCGACGAGTGTGTGTCGACGACTCTCTAGTCCCGACGAGTCTCTGGCGAAAACTGTCTAGTCCCGACGAGTCTATATCAAAGACTGTTTGGAGATGATGAGATGACTACAGAGTGTAGTCCCGACGAGTGTGTGTCGACGACTGTCTAGTCCCGACGAGTCTCTGGCGAAAACTGTGTAGTCCCGACGAGTCTCTATCAAAGACTGGTTCCGACAAGTGTGTGGAGACGACTGTGTTGAGATGACTACTGGGTGTAGTCCCGAAGAGTGTGTGGGGAAGACTGTCTTGAGATGACTACTGGGTGTAGTCCCGAAGAGTGTATTCTCACGACTGTTTTCGACAAGTGTGTGTCGACGACTGTGTGGCCAAGACTGTCTAGTCCCGACGAGTCTATATCAAAGACTGTTTTGAGATGATGAGATGACTACAGAGTGTAGTCCCGACGAGTGTGTGTCGACGACTGTCTAGTCCCGACGAGTCTCTGGCGAAAACTGTGTAGTCCCGACGACTCTCTATCAAAGACTGGTTCCGACAAGTGTGTGGAGACGACTGTGTTGAGATGACTACTGGGTGTAGTCCCGAAGAGTGTGTGGGGAAGACTGTGTTGAGATGACTACTGGGTGTAGTCCCGACGGGTCTGTATCAAAGACTGTGTGGAGATAATGAGATGACTACAGAGTGTAGTCCCGAGGAATGTGTGATCACGACTGCTTCCGACAAGTCTCTATCAAAGACTGTTGTCCTTTTTTTCCCTTCTTTCGACTCGCGTGGTCAAAATTGGAGAAGCAGGGTGAGGGAAAGATGTTTCCCACGATTTGGGTTTCGGCCCCTTGGATGGTCGCGCCATTGGAATGTGGGCTGATTCTAAAGGGTACCAAAAGTAGACCTCCCGTCGAACGCAATATTGTGATTTCGCACATCCTTCAAATTCAAGACAATGGTCATCGGTCAGCTCTGACAAGTGAGCCACCCAAAAGAATACAATGACCACTTATCTACAGGATGCTAAAAGTGTCGCGACTATGATAAGCTGGAGAATCAACCTTTCAATCGCTAAACCCGGAAATAGCACTTGTGGTGACCGTCCCGAAGATCTTCGACAGGGGCGCACCATTTTCGGAATTCAATATAGAAAAAAGTCACAAGCCCAACAAATTTCTACTACAATGTTCAAATGTTATTTGAACAGCCAGTTTTACTCTGAAAAGTTCGATTTTTTTAAAACTCTTGACCCTTTGCACCGCAAAACGAGATGAACTAGCTGCCAATTTTAAAATTAAAAAAACTTCAAAAACCGCAGGTTTCGAGCTTCGAACACATAAAGGATAGTTTCTTGACCGATGCACGAATAATTGGCAAGATTTTTTCTTTGGGTATTCGGTCTCGGCAGTGGTGAGAAAAAAATTAACTTGTTTAGCTACCAAGCTTTCGGCGATTTATTTTTCCGCTTTCTTTATTCCCCATCTTTCGTCATCCTCAAGTTCCTGCCATTTTCCCAAAAGAAAAAAACTTATCAATTATCGCACACATGTTTCATTACCGCAAGTTGCTTAAAGCCTCGAAGTTACAGCCGAATTTATCCAACTATACACTCTTCACTGCGAAACAAGAATCATTAACGAACCAGTTCGAAATTTCAAAAAGCCGAAAAAAAATTAAAATTCGAGCTTTCTGCTTGAGATTTCAGATACTGAAAATTCCTGAAAGCGCCGAATCTGCAGCCGGATTTGCTCCGTAAAGTCGTTTTTTGCAACCCTCCCTACTCTTCACAGCAAAACGAGCCCATTTAAAACTCAATTTTGCAATTTGGATCAGTCTAAGAGTCCGCAGACTTCAAGCTTTTGAATGCAGGTTTCAACTACGCTCTGTACCATTGGTAATTGTGATAGTACAGGGTGGGTCAAATTGGACACTTTTGAATGGAAACTCCTATTTCTATAGCAGATGCACGAAAACTAATGTCAGTGTCTGAGCCTCCATTGTTATGAGAACGTTAATGATGAAAACCATATGTCAATATCTCTACCCATTCCATATATATATAGATATAGGGTCTTTTCCAGAAATCTGCACTTTTGGAAAGGCTCTCTCTTTTCCTGTGATTTTTTTATCTTTCTACGGAAATATTTCCAAAGCACTTTTCACGTAGTATCCAATAATGTAAGTTTCATTTCCGATAAGCAAATACTTTCCAGAGTTATTAACAAAAATGTATCTTTTTATATGGGACACTCTGTATACTTGATCATATTTAACTTGCACTTGAAATTACCTTTACAAAATATAGCACATTCTATGTTTTGCTCAACTTTTCAATGAAATTTAGAGGTTTTATTATTAATTTTTTGCGGCTGTGAAGTGTGAAAGTGCCCGCTTTGAACGAGTAGGCTTTGAACGACGAAGCGAATGCCAGTGCCAATCAAGACAGTTGTCAAAGTTTTTCTTTTTTTTTGTTCGGTGAGGTTTGGGACATGTTCTCTTACCCACACCCATAGCTGATGTTCTGGCGCTCTGAGCTGTGTGGGACTCCAGCTTAGCTGTCTACTCACTAAAACCCTTCCTCACCTCCGAAGTGGTGTTTGACCTAGCACCGCGGTCATTTCCGTCCTATTATGCCTTGGTATTTTACTCCCTCATTATCCCTGTGTATTCTATGAATTCCAGAAGAATCTTGAGGGGGATATGCATGACCTGGTCTGGTAGAACTTCTAAGTCCTCCCAGGAGTCTTCGTCTACCTGTTCCATATGACGTGCAGTGACACATATGTAGAATAGTTTCGTCCTCTAATTCGTACCCCATGCAGGTCGGTTAATCGCTCAGTCTCATCCTGAAGAGGTTGTTTTTGCAGGGGGGCGTGTCCTGTTAAAAAGGCCTTTCCTTTCCTCCTTATTTTTCGCCTGTTGAGATTTAGCAGTTCGTTTTTACGCACTAGTTGTGGAGGTCTCACCAACTGCCTTAGGGTAAGGAGTCACGGTGTCTCCTTCCAGTACTTTTTATGTTCTTCCAAGATCCATTGCCCAACTCCCGCCCTAACTCAGGCATGACATATACCACAAGCAGGTTCCTGGTTGGTCAGTGGTTGCTCGGCCCCTGCCTTACCAAGTTCCGCAGCAGTCTCGTTTCCTTTGCTCCTGTTTGTCCCAGTTGCCCAAGTGAGTTTTACTCTGTTTGAGTTCCCAGCCAGGGTCGTAAGTTCTTTTACACAATCTAGCACACATTGTGACCTGATTGTGTACGATTCAAGTGCCTTTATTGTGGCTTCATCTTGGGTTACGATGGTAATATGCTTACGTGTGTAGGCTCTTTCCCTCATTTTCCGGGTGCAATTTGTTATCCGACTATACTTGTCGTGATTGTACCCAGATTTAAAGTAATCCTGTCCCCGGTCGCGACTACACCAGCGCCTGTGCCCGATGTTGTTTTTGTGCCTTCCGTATACCATACGGAGTCCCCTGTGATAACTGATGGAGTCACTCTACCATCTCGCCCCTCGTCAAGAACATCAGTTCTGAAAGGTGCCGAAATGCTTAGAGTTTTAATTCGATCAGCTTTCAATCCCATAGGTTCGACTGTCCTCAGCTTTCTGAAGATCGCGCTTTGTCCCAATTCCGTCGCTTTCCTGAGGGCACCGTCACACATACGGTAACTGCTTCTTAGGGCCTCAGCTTCGATGGATAAATGCAAAGGCTCCAACCCCAGGAGTATCTCCTTAGCGGCCGTCGGCGTTGTTGACATTGCTCCAGTTATTCCCAGACAAGCCAGCCTCTGAACTTTCTGGCTGTTCTATGCCGCCATATGACGGCAGAATATGTGATTATATGTTTCACAATGGTGACGTACGTCCAGTACGCCATCTTCGGTGAAATTGCCCATGTATTTCAAAAAGTGCGCTTGCAAGTCCAGAAAGCCCTGATCACCTTGTTTGTTTTCTGTTCCACATGTTCTTTATACAGCAGTTTCTTATCCAGGGTTCCGCATATCCCAGCGCATAGAAACCCCTCCCAGGGGGTTTCTATGATCAAGAGACAACAGGAGCTTATCCTCCACCAGGCTTCACAGCAGAGGCAACAATAGCCTGGTCAGAGCAGGTGATCAGAAGAGCGCCCCTCTGGTAGCGACATTCTGCAAACTTAGGACTTATCATTCCTGGCTGCAACTCGTCGATTTTCACAAGCAGGGGCTTCTTTGAGTTCTCCCTGCTGAGGAGGAAAGTTATTTCCGAGATATCCGACCGCCGCTATGGCTATATTAATCCCGGAAGCCGCATCCTTGTGCGACTTGTGTGCTGTTTCTTCCCTTACGGAAGTTCCCACACGCAGCCGCTTAGGTGCTAATTTTGTGGGTGTTCTGCCATCCTGCCGGTGTCGCTTTTGCGTCACTGTCGTGGCAGCTTTTTTAGGATGTGCTGGTTCCCCTGAGGGTCTATCTGGCACACTTGTGGTAGCTTCCAAATTTTGTTGTTCCCTATTCTTTTTTGACTTCCGCCTGGCGGCGCCCGATAGTTTTTTACCGCCCTTCGGTACTTTGCCAGCTTCTGAGGAAGCTTTTTCTGTTCTTCTGTTCTTCTGAGGAAGTTGGTTTCTCTCCATAACATGCCCACGAGCAGCTAGGGAATGGTTAGGTCCGCCCACACAGTTCAATGTAACAAAATATACAGAGAGTCCCATTTAAAAATATCTCTTTTTTGTTAATAACTAGGAAAATATTTCCTTAGCGCAAATGAAATTTACATTATCGGATACTTAGTAAAATGGTGCTTTCGAAATGTTTCCGAGGAAAATTTAAAAAAATCACAGGAAAAGAGTCAGTGAGCCTGTCCAAGAGTGCATATTTCTGGAAAAGACCCTTTATCTCTAAAACTGTTAGGGATATTGACATACGGTTTTCGTCATTAATTTTGTCATAAAAATCGAGGCTCAGACACCGACATCAGTTTTTGTCTATCTGGTATAGAAATAGGAGTTTCCATTAAAAGCGTCAAATTTGGCCCACCCTGTACAGTCAAAGAACCGAACCCTATATATCTTTAAAAATCCAAGATCATGATAGATTTCTGGCAATAATTCAGAAAAATATATTTTAAAGACATTTAAAATAAAGTAATTTTCCTAAATTTCAGCTTTCCAGCTTGCGGATGCTGGCTACGACGTCTGGTTAGGAAACTATCGGGGTACCGAGTACTCAGAAGGGCACGAGTCTTTGAACGTGAGTCAGAAAGAGTTTTGGGACCACAGGTAAGCGATCAACCATTACCCGAAAGACTTAACAACTTGTAAGAAATTATCAAATCTTAGTAGTAATAACCGTGTCAATCTATGGAGTAGAAAGCAACTGCAATTTACCCAGGGTTAGAAGAAAGTGGAGCAGAACAATTATTCTTACAAATATATGAGGAAGTATCAAGTGACTATAGGCTATTATGTATGCAAAATATTCCCATACAGCTGAAAAATGCAGGTTATATGCCGACTGTAATTGCCAAGTATAAAGTGATTGTTGGCAATTGTTTAAACATTACGTAGCGCTTAATTTCAAATTGAGCCAAAAGTCCGAAATATCTCAGAAGCATATCTGGTCGATTCTCTCTCTCTGTAGCTTTTACAACCCCGGGTGGGTCTTAGCTGACTTTACCATTTTCCTCCATTGGTTTCTGTCCATCATGAGCTGTTCGGCACTGCCGATATTTAGGGTTCTGAAGTCTGCTGATGGTTATCCCTCCAGCGCAATTCGGGTCTTCCAAGTGGTCTTCTGCCGGTTGGATTCTGTTCCCCTACTACATTTACAGATCTACGAATTTTTCAAATATGGAAAAAGCTGTATTACTGGATCTACTGAAAAAATATAAAAATTTAGTGGACTGTAAAAAACTGATACCAACTAATGCAGTAAATGCGAATGCATGGCTAGAATTCTCGAACGAATTCAATGCGATATGTGGAGAAAATTCCAGAGATGTAAGAATACTGAAAAGTAAGCACGAAAATATGAAAAAGAGAACAAAGCAGAAGTTTGCGGACCACTAAAGGTATGTCACAGGAACAGGAGGTGGACCTGCAATGGATATATTAATATTAAATCTAGTGGAGGTAAAACTAATGTCTTGTATAAAGTGCCACTATTACCTCACAATTTTATATTTGTTATAGAACAAAGGAGCTTGAAAAAGAAACTTAAGGAAATGCAGCAACCAAATTAGACCAATGGACGGAAACAAAAATTGAATGCTCAAGGATTCAACAAGAGTGTTTGTTGGAGAAACACAATGTGAAGCTCCAACAATAAAAAGAAGAAGAAACAACTGACATGACCAATAAAATGTCATGCTGAGAAGGAGCAGGAATGGAATTCCGTGATTTCCCTGATTAATAAAATTATTATTTACAATGCTCGTAACTTCTATCGCAGCTTCCAATTCAGCATTATCTAGTACTGGGTCTTCTTCATTCCGATCAACAGCAATATTGTCTAATACTGCACAGGCTATTACTATAGCTTCTACCTTTGATATGTCAAGCCTAATCCCCGAAGCTAAAATTGGAAAACGTCTTTTCCAAATCCCAAATAATCTTTTAATAGAATTGCGTGTTCTTATTTGGCACTCATTAAATAAATTATCTGCTGGTGTTCGTGGATTTAAAAGCGGAGTTATTAAATAAGGTTTTACCCCATAACCGCTATCTCCAACAATAAGATTGATACCAAAATATCCCTTTTCTAACTCGGCTCGTATTCTTGAGTTTTTAAATATATTCGAGTCATGAGATGATCCTGGCCATCTGCAAACAATGTTCCTCATAGCACATTTGGAATCCCCAACTACTTGTACATTCAAAGAAAAGAACCCCTTTCTGTTCATGTACAACTCTGCGTCTTGACCTCCAGGACTTTGCAGTCTAATATGCTTACAGTCAATAGCTCCTATATATTTTGTGAATTTTGCAATATTAAAGAATCCCTGTCTCGTCAGTAATTCTTAAAGTAAAGGGTGTTTTTTTAGAGGTATAGAACTTTAAAATGGAATTAAACAAGGATGAATTTTTAAAATTGACATGAAATTCACTTTATTCAAAAGATAATATTTTGGCATTAAAATTTTAATATGATTTCTGGCAAATGACCGCCACTGCTGGCTCGGAAGTAATCCAATCTCGAAGTCCAATTTTCAATCACTTTTTCCAACTTTTGTGGCCGTATATCGGCAATAACGCGGCGAATGTTGTCCTCCAAGTAGTCGATCGTTTCGGGCTTATCGGCGTTGACTAGCGACTTCACATATCCCCACAGAAAATAGTCTAGCGGCGTTAAATCGCACGATCTTGGAGACCAATTCACTGGTTCGAAACGCGAAATTATGCGGTTACCAAACGTTTCCTTCAGTAAATCAATTGTGGCACGAGCTGTGTGACATGTTACGCCGTCTTGTTGAAACTACAGCTCTTGCACATCATGTTCGTTCAATTGAGAAACGAAAAAGTCAGTTTTTCTGGACACAACAGTGTCTCAACATACACTTGAGGATTATCGTCACTCCAAATACGGCTGTTGTGTTTATTGACGTGGCCATTCAACCAAAAGTGATCTTCATAGCTAAATAAAATTCTCAGTGGGAGTCTTAAACCGAGCTTCGTGGTGATAAGACGTGTTAGCATATTTAAGGCAAGGTCGTTTACACATCGCGCAAAGAATTTCAATAATTCAACCGCATTTATCGAGTAGAATTCATATATATATATATATACATACATATACGAGTGGAATTCAAACGAAAGGATGAACCCTGGGAGTTCGCAAGAATCCGAATCGGATTATGCCTCCCAGGATGGTGGGTTCAAAAAGCCACAATCGAAAAAACGGGGCAGAAAACCGAAGACGACCCAGCCAACCCAGCCAACCCAGCCAACTCAGCCAACCCCCACAACCCCCACAACGCCAACACCTGAGGCCAAACGAATAGCTTTGGACTATCAGTCTACAACCAATAAAAACCAAACAACAAACAGCAAGACAACATCAACAAGATATCCCACGTATTCGCACACATTCACAGCGAACGCATTATCGACCATCACCAGAGTCCAACTTGCAATCAGGTGGGAGGAACTCAACCCCAACAACAAGGATGTGATTATCAGACAAGATAATTACTTCCTAATTAAAACCAACCAGGAGGACAAAACATCAAAAATTTTACAACAACTAAAACAAGAAAACACTGTAACAAGTTACAAATTACAAAAAAACGATAACCTCCCACTAATCCGACAACAAAAGTCAGGTCACCACCATATTACACCATCATATTCAGTCGTCGCCACTGGGGTCGACCTGGACATTGAAGACAGCATGTTTCTGGAACGCCTGGAGCAGCAGGGCTTCAAAATAAGGTTCTGCAGGAGAATTATCTCGCGAGAGCGCAACGCACCAACACTCATGATGAGGTTAATAACCGGCGACATATCCACATACGAAAGGTTGATGAGCGACCGTGCGGTTCATTTTTTGGGCCGCATTTTCAAAATCACCGAAAGTAAACCACCAGCACCCGTGCCTGCGCCGTGTGGCAAATGCAACATATTCAGCCACAAAACTGAAGATTGCAAACAATCGCCAAGATGCAACAAGTGCCAGGGACCCCATCCAACTTCCAGGTGCGAGTCGCCACTGCCAACCAAGTGCGCAGCATGCAACTCAGAGGACCACGCAGCATGGAGCATGAAGTGCCCAAAACGACCGACAGCCCCAATCGTCGGAATCCCAAATGTTAAAATAAAATGTGTCAACAAACGTACGTCCGAGATTGCGGAGACAACGACAGTGGCAAGTAGAATACACACACCCATTACAACACATGACCACATCATAAACAAATACAAACATCAACTTAACAAGACAAACAATACCAACAGAGACGAACTACTAAAAAAACTACGAAAACAATTTATAGAAGATTTTGACATCGACACCTCAGTGGTTTTCTTCGGGAACCATGTCTACATATTAATGTTTGACATGCTCCTGCCCGAGAGACGCTCTCCAACGGAACCCTGCGAACAGGTGAGACAGACGGTGACAAAAGTACAAGATTCAATATGAAAGTACTTTACGCGAACATCAACGGACTTAACAGTAAAAAACCACTTATTTACAACTACATAGAACAAAACGACACAGACTGCTGCATATTTGTAGAAACTAAAACCAAACTAGGACAAACACCAACGTACAGAAATTGGCAGTATATCTATAGGCATGGAAATACCATCAATCATGCCAGGGGCGGGGTCGCAGCTCTCCTAAAACCAGACGTTAAACTTGGAAGAGCAAATCCTCCTTCCCTCAACAACCCTTTGAACGACTGTCTACATTTTACCATACCCTACTTAAACGACCTGATACACATATTTCTGACATACATACACCCACACTCCAACCTAGAACAAAACATACTGACTAAGGCGAACATCTACAAATATGCAATAATTATAGGCGACTTTAACTTGAACACGAACAAAACGAAACAACTTAAAAGATTTTTGCAAAACTCCGACTTTATAAAACAGCACACCCCACCAACTTTTCTGATGCCCGCAAACCCAGACTCAACACCAGACGTTCTACTGCACACAAAAAACTTGACAAACACCATCAACAACATAAACTTAACCAACGAGCTGGGATCCGACCACCTGGCTATTACGTTTAACATAGACTTACAACATACGCAACCTACCTCCAATACACCTCCTATAGAGAAAAACTTAAACCTAACAAAGACTGACATAGACAAAGTGAAACAACATATACATGACTACATTCAATCACAAGCACAGCACATTTCAATAGAAACCATACAACAACAACTTTCACTAGCCATAGGAAAATTTAGCCCGGAAATAAAAAATGCTTTCCACCGACATACACTACCCAAATACATACTGAGACTAATAAAACATAAGAGAGAACTGTATAGACTATATACAAACACTCAAAATAACGACCTAAAAAAGACAATGAACCAACTTAACAGAAACATTAAAACTATGATTGGACAATACCGACAAGACAAATGGCTAGAAGCATGTAAAGAAATACAGAAGGACAAAGGCAAAACATACTGGCGAAAAATCAAGAAACTGGCGCAATACAGGAAGACTGGCACTACTGACACAATTGACGAAAACGGAATAGAACGCTACACAGACAAGGAGAAAGCGGACGCATTCGCCAGGCACTATCAAAGGGCCTTCAGCACATCGACAAACCCTAACTTCGACAATGACAACTGGAACTTGATCAACGACTGGTACTTGAACTATTTTAACAACTCACCAAACTATGCCTGCACACTGATCACAGACACAGAGTACGATGAAGCCCTAGCGCACATCAAGAACACTGCACCGGGGAAAGATAAAATTAAGGCAAAGGTCTTGAAGGGCCTAACTCGGGAAACACACAAACTGATCCTAACTGAATTGAACAACTGCATCACAAATGGCAGAATCCCAGAAACATGGAAAAACGGCTTAATAATCCCTATACCCAAAAATGGACTGGACAATACACAACCGAGCAACTACAGACCAATTACACTACTTCCAGTACTAAGCAAAATTTTTGAATGCATAATAAAGCAGCGGCTTGAAAAAGTGATTGGGAAATATATACCTACCTACCAATTTGGTTTCAAACAGCATCACTCGACTGTTCATCCGCTCTTTATTTTGGCCAACAATATACAAACTACTCACCTAACTGACAGAAAGACAGCTTGCCTGTTTATGGACATTAACAAGGCTTTTGACAGTGTCTGGCATAGAGGCTTACTATACAAACTATACAAACTACACACACCAACATATCTACTACACACCATAAAGAACTTACTAGAAAACAGACAACTACAAGTACGAATTGACAAAACACTGTCATTTTCTTTTTCCCCTGAACAAGGGCTCCCTCAAGGATCCCCGCTCTCACCGTTTCTCTACAATATATACTGCCATGACATATACAATTACAACTTACCAGACAAAAATCAAATCGACAGATCGGCATACATATTACAATACGCAGACGACACGGCACTTATTGTACATGACAAAACTACTGAGAGAGCAACGCAAAGACTCCAAACACTAACAAACAACACAATGACATGGTTTTATAAATGGAGACTAACACCAAACGCGTCAAAAAACCAACTTCTGCTCACAAACCACAGACTCAACGCTGATTCCCCTACAATAACAGCAGACGGCCAAACGACACAACCAAAAAACGACGTAAAATACCTTGGAATCACAATCGACCACAATCTTATATTCACTAAACACATGCGAAACATCAGGGCAGAAACAATGAAGAGAGCGAAACACTTCCGATCACTAACCTACAAAGACAAAGGAATTAGCACAAACACCGCCACCAAAATATATAAAGCTATTTGTAGACCCTTGCTAGACTTTGGACATGTACTCATAACCAACGGAACAGAAAGGACAAAACGTTATACACAAACAACAGAGCAAATTGCACTAAGACTAATAACACGAATAAGACACCCCCAAAACCCACTACACAACCCCCCCACCCAACTACTATACGAACGCACAAACATGACAAAGATCTCTGAGAGACTCATACAGCTACAGACAAAATGGACAAACAACCCCTACAACTGGACCATACTGAATCCCCTTTGTCTTACAAGACCAACCAGACAATCCCGCTTCCGTTTCCCTACATTAACGCTACTCGAACACTTACAAACGCAACGGACTAGTGGACAATAAAATAATTTCTTCTTGCCACTGAAATCTTATTTATTCAATAACATTGTTAACCTAGAATGGGAGAATTTTCATATTTGCTTTTTATCTGGATTGGGACTGCATGTATTAACCAAGGGCAGAAATACCGATAGGTCGATGGCCTTTTTTAGAAATAAAGATGTTTACTACTACTATTGTTAACCTAGAATAGGAGAATTTTCATATTGGTTTTTTATCTAGATTAAGACTGCATGTATTAAACAAGGGCAGAAAGACCGATAGGCCGATAGCCTTTTTTTAGAAATAAAGATGTTTACTACTACTACTAAAATTCTCTTATGAAAATCGGAATAAACGGCAATCTTGTTTTGGGCCCATTCAGCGACCCTACGCCTTGTTAGGTGATCGTGTGGCTTCAATTCTTACACGAGTTGGATTTTTTAAACACGCAAACCAAGATCTTTCCGCAATATCTTCAATAAAGTGGATGGATACATATTCAATTCCTGGGCACGATGGTGGATAGACTGATCCGGGTCTTCTTCTACGCTACGCCCTACAGCAGCAATGGCTTCTTCTGTACGACGTCTCTGTTGATGCGTATTATAATTTAGAGTAAAAGTGGTGAGAAAACTGTCCATAGTTAGTCGAGTTAATTGCTCTGATGGACGATTATGTTGACCGTAAAATGGACGTAGTGGGCGATACGTATTCCGAACAGAACCATTATTTTTAAAATGAATTTGCACAATTGAGAAGCGTTGTTCAGGCGTCAGTCTATTCATGTTGAACTGCCAAACCAAACTAAACTTAAATCACTTGACAGCTGACAAAATGGCCGCCAGTTAAAACAGTGTTGCCAACTTAAGTTTCTATACCTCTAAAAAACATCCTTAACTTTATGGATAACCCTGCATGCTGTAGACTTACCTACACCACAGGAATCTCCAGCAACATGTAGGAAACAGCCTGTAGCTAGAAACCTCAAAGTGAGAAACATCATATCATCTGCAGACAGCGCGTGATTTCTGAAAACCATTAGCTGTTAAAAATTCAATCCTATATCGTATATATTCAGTTTTACCTGTTACTTGTTGATAAAATATCAACCTTGATTTCGTCTCTAATAAAACAAACTGTAGTTTTGGACAATCGGAATTTTAACTTGAAGTCCTGATCCCGATTTTGTAAAATGATCTGAACGTTCTCTGAACGTTTGTTTTAATCTGGGATTTCGAACAATCTCTATGAACTCCAAACAATTCTCATCATCCGTTATTTCCTCCATTTTAAGGTCAATTTCACAAAGTTGTTGGTAAAAGTTGGATCAGGAAGTAGGTTAGAATTGCAGTGAACTGCGATTGAACGGACTCGAGAGTATCGATCACCTGAACTAGGAATTTGAACGCAACTCCTACAACGCATTTTTCGTGTTGAACGCTCGATCACTTTGAACTGTCCGTGAACTTGTATGTTTCCATCGGCCCTTAATGTGTGCGGCCCATCTTACTCTTTCAGCTTTAGCCATTTTGACGATATCCGGCCGGTTGACGGTATATGTTATCCTGTTCTCTGTTGCTTCTGAGCCGGTACTGTTCTTTCACCGGTACCGGTCTTTCACTCTCTCTCTCCAGTCGTTGCCCTGTTTCGAGGGTCGTGACTATTCATGGCGCAAGCCTTCGCCATGCTTCTCTATCCTTTACGGTTCTCATTACTTCTGTTATTGACATACTTATAAGGTCCTTGATTTGGTCTATGAATCTTACAGGAGATCTGCCTCTCGGTCTTTTGCCGTCCGCCTTCCCCTGGATCACAATTTTCTCCATCCCATCCTTCCGTATCACATGACCGAAATATTTGAGTATGCGCCTCTGGATTATTGGGAGGAGCCTTTCATGATCTCGAATATTTAGCTCTCTGCGTATGGAGATATTTGTTCTATGATCTGTCCAAGGGATCCATAACACCCTGCGGTAGCATATCATTTCAAGCGCTTCTATTCTCTTGCGGCATGCTGCGTTTAACATCCAAGATTCGGACCCATAGGTTGCGATGGAGAATATCAGCGCTTTGAGAAGTCTCATCTTTTTTCATCATTTTTAGGATATTGTGGTCTTTCCAGATTTTAACTAGCCTGCCCACAGCTTCTTTTGCCATTCCGATTATTCTCCTGATTTCTGGTTCAGAGCCTCCTATGTTGGTTATTTTTGCGCCGAAATAAATGACAGTGTTATTCGTTTCCATGTCGTGGATGAGTCGAAGTGGCATTGGGATTGTCTGCGGTCTGTCCACAATCAACAGACAGCATTTGGCCATATTTAGCCGTAGGCCTGATTCTAAACTGACAGCTTCTACACGTTGAAGTATTTCAAACATTTCCTGTTCGTTTTGTGCCAGAACACTTCGTTCGTATCGTGTCATCCGCATATCGTAGCTTTGACACTTTTTTTCCGCCAATAGAGACTCCGCCCTCCCAGTTTTCTAGAGCCTTTCTAATAATCCATTCTCCGTATATGTTGAAGAGAATTGGGGAGAGAATGCAGCCTTGTCTCACGCCTTTTCCGACGCTGAAGTGTGTTCAGATGTTCAGAGAGATGTTTAGGGAGCCCCATCTCACTCAGGATGCTCCATAGCCGTCCCCATTGTACGGTGTCAAAGGCTTTGGTGTAGTCAAGGAAACAAAACATAGCCGGTACGTTGTACTCATATGCTTTTTCTATAATTTGTCGTAAGTTAATAAGTTGGTCTCGCGTTCCACGCCGCCCCGGCACAAACCCTGCTTGTTCTGGGGGATCTGAGGTAGAAGGTAGTTCTATAATCGTTCCTGTATGATTTGCAAGAGAACTTTACTGGCATGGATGATCAAAGCGATGGTTCTGTAGTTGCCACATTCATCTTTAGCTCCCTTTTTATGTATAGGGATGTAGGTTGATTCTGTCCATCTTTCGGGCCATTTGCCGTTCGCCCATACTTTTGAGCATATTTGATGTGGTAGATCTGTGCCATGGTTGCCGCTGCTCTTCAGCATTTCAGCGACGCTGTTGTCAGATCCAGGAGATTTGTGGTTGTTAAGCGTGCTCAGAGCGGCTTCTACTTCGGATTTTAGTATAGGAGGTTCGCGTTGCTGGATGTTTTCCAGATGATCGTCGCTCTGCGCATTCTCTTCTTCTGAGGCCCTCGGGTTCTCGCAGTATTGCCGCCATCGTTCTATGATTTCAGATTTTGTTGTTAACCTAACTCCATGCGTGTCCTTGATTGGAAGGTAATGAGCTTTCAAGGTTTTTGAAAGCATTTTAACTTTTTTTAAAAGATCTCGTCGGAGGAGGATAGCAACAGCCAACAGAATGCGCAAGCTCCGATGACACAGGCCACGTCATCACAAACCACGTTATCGCCACCGGTGCATAAATACGGACTGCGCCCGAGGAATCGCATCAGAACAGTGTAAGCGTTCAAGCAAACCACTTCTGAAGATGCAAGCCACACGTGCTTGCGAAACGTCAAGAAGAAATTCTGCCGAACGACGGCCTAAAAACCCGAAAAACCCACTTGTTTCAAGGAATGGCCTCGAAAGTCTATCTCTTTTGATCTCGTGGTTGGTTTGAGTTAGCATGCTTTTCGATGTCTTCGCATATTGATGCTATGTTCAGGTTTTTGTGGTTATTTATACTCCTGCTGATTGTTTTGCCAAGTTCGCTATATTTTTGTTTATTGTTGCCATCATCAATGCCTTTGAATTTAAGCTCTCTCCTCTCGGTTATGAGATTCCATGTTGGTGGACTTATCCATGGATTTTTGGCATAGTCGTTCCTATCTGTATCAGTTAGCGCGGCCGCACATCTACAGGCTTGCTCCATCTCTGTCCAGAGATCATTAGCATCCATACGCTCTGCTTTTTCTTGTGTAATAGTTGTCAAATCTCCCTCCATTTTGTGATTGAATGTGGGGTTGTTGCCTATAATCCAAAGGCTTGGTTTAGGTGGTCGTTGTCGATCCTTGCGCAACTTTAAACAAAGCTCTGCGATCAGTGCGTTGTGATCACTACCAAGTACTAGTGGTATTTCACTGGCACATATATAATCCGAAGTTCTCATTTTGTTTTGTCATGGTCCACGATTCGTACGCATACGTCATAAGGTGTCTGATAATAGTGTGGTAAATCCTTATATTTGTTTTTTTAAAGACTATTTTGGACTTCATTGTTTTTTGTAGTGCAAAGTAACAGCGATTCCCACTTTGTATCCTCATGTTAGTTTCCTTTGTCAAGTTATTATTTGCTGTTATTGTAGCTCCCAAATATTTAAAGTACTCCACTCGCTCGAAGTTCTATGTTACATTTTGTGCAATTCGATCTCGCCGACCGGTTCTTTTCATTGCCATATATTTAGTTTATTTCGCAGTATTTTCTAGTTTAAAGAAATATTTTTTTATATCTATGGTTGTCATTTCTACTATGTCTATATCGTCCGCAAAGGTTAGAATAAGTCGGGGGCCTTGATCCCTCAACAAAAGGGTACCAATGTTTGCTGTTCTTACGACTCTCTCTAGTACTATGTTAAACAGCAGAGGCGACAAGGCATCACCCTGTTTAAGACCGTTGTTTATGAGAAAAGGCGTAGAAACTATTCCCCCAATCCTGACACTACTATAGGACTTTTCGACACATACTTTAGTCATGCTTATCAACTTTCTGGGTATTCCCAGTTCTGCCATAGCGTTCCATAGTTCCACTGTTGAAATGCTATCAGATGCTTCTTGGAAATTATAAACAGCTGGAGTAAAGTTTTGCTGTATTCCCAGCATTTCTCCATCAGTTGTCGAATAGTGAAGATTTGGTCTATAGGTGAGCGGTTTTTCCTGGATCCACACTGATAATTCCCCGGTTGGGGTTCGACAAAAGGGGTTATTTTATCTAGCAGGATGAGAGCCAGCACTTTATATACCGTATTAATAAGAGATATTCCACCATAATTTGAACAACACATTTTATCACCTTTCTTATGTGGGGGCACTATAACACTTTCTTTCCAACTAGAGGGCATTCCCTCTCCTTTCCATATTTGACAGATGAAAGAGCGCATGAAAATGCTGTACCAAAGCTTCCCTTACATTTTGTAGACAACCGGGCGGTATTTTGCGGCTGCCTAGAGCCTTGCTATTTTTAAGTCTGCTGATGGCTTTTGAGGTTTCTCCTACTGTTGGTTTCGATATTAGTGGCTCCGCTTTGTAGAATATTCGTTCCGGTCTTTCACCCTCCATCTCTGTGTTTAACAAATTGCCGAAGTATTTTTCCAGGTTTCAATTATTTCCATTTCGTTGGTTACTAGGTTTCCTTCAACATTTTTGCCATAGTACACGACCTAGGTTTGAAGCCACTTTTTATGTTTTTAACTTCGCCAAAAAAATGTTCTACTCCTATACCCAGTACCAACAGGTACTCGTTGTTTGTAAGTTCTCTAGTATTCTATTTACATGCTCTCTTTTCTTTCTTCTTAAAGTTTTTCGAGCTCTCGTTTTCTCGTATTTATTTTCTTCCTTATTTTGCACATTTGGTTCTTGTATAATTTTCTGTCGGGCCCGATTTCTTGACCTTAGCGTGGTATTATGCATGATGACCTTTTGTGCCCTCGACACTTGTGTAACTTCCTAGCGACTCCAGTGCATTCCCCTTTTTATAGTATCTTTAAAAGCATTAATATTCCAGAAGTGGTTATTTTCTGATTTGTCGTTCTCCTGAGCTGAGATCCTTATTCTAAGTTTGACTGCAACAAAGAGGTGGTCACTGTCTGCATACGTGCCTCGGAAACTTTTAACATCCAGAACGTTGCTGCCGTGCCTTGCATCGATTAATACAAGGTCCACTTGGTTTCTTGTAACCCCATCGTTGGATATCCACGATTGTTTGTGTATGTTAAACATTGTTGACTTATGAGATGATGCTAAATCCACCAGTCGCAGGCCATTATCATTACAATGGTCGTGCAAAATGTGTCGTCCTAGGGCTGACCTAAAGGGTTCCTCTCGTGCAACCTTTGCGTTAAAGTCTCCCAGTGTTAGAGTCATATCCTATATAATTTGGGATTGTAGTATATAGTAGGTGCGTGTATGGATACCAGTGAAGAATTATACCATTTACCTTTGAGTCTGATAAGACATATGCGCTCTTTTACTGGGTTAAACGCGATAATCGATCCTACTAGATCTGGCAGATACTGTTTGTGTTCTAACTCAGTACTGAAATTCGTAAATGAAATTTTTCGATATGAGAAATGAGTTTTAGTTAGTTAATCCAAAAATATACCTGAGAAAGACAATTTTAAGTCTTAACAAGATATTGAGCTGTTAGCTTTAGGCTATAAAGAGCTCAATTTCTCACATTTTTTTTGAAGCTATTCCCTTAACCATTTGCCACTTGGTCACACTGTCTAATGTTCAAAAGCAACGATCAACTCGCTGTTTACATCTAATGGCCCTGAACCAGCTCCTATAACCCCTATCCAAATCCAATTAAAATTAATTGCTGTTCAACCGAATATCGATATCAAATATTCATTTTTAATTGTGGCGTTTTAGGTATCGCGGCCTCTGACGAAAAGATTTTCCTCATTAAATCTAGATATTTGCAATTCGATCCCGTGAGGAAAACATACGCGCTTTGTGCATATGTATACTTGACAAGGTCTAGCCTACCGTAATGTTGGTCATGTTAATTAGAAAGGCTTTATTAGAATCGAGACTGCGAAAAAACATTGTGCGTAAAGGTGACAAATATGCAAGTTCAGCAATAAATCAAGTTTGCGCGTTGCATTCATTAATTCAGGATTGCTGATTAAGCAATTATTACACAAAGTTTGTTTTTGCTTTTAATGGTTTTGTTCTATATGAAGTGTATAATGACTTAGATTTACATAATTACCGACTCATAATATAAATCTACAAGGAATACATGTTGCGTCCCTTGCAACGCTTATTATGCTTAATGTTACTACAAGCTACGAGATTGTTTGTTGGAAAAATGCTCGGGCCCTTAAATGTTTATTTTTAATGTGGTTTTTTACGATAAATTTTACAATCAATTTTGAATTCGCCATTAAATTCTTAGTATGATTGTCCTATACCTAAACTCAACAGGACTCGAACAAAGAAGTAAAAAATATTTACCAAAAGTACAAGATGTCTTAAAAATGGATCGTATCCAGGGCGATAAGTAGTCCAGATTGCCTAAATCTGGACGTTCTACTCGAGATGAAAATGAACAACTTGACGGTTTACTTTCTATGGAAGATAATCCCCGTACCTCTCTTTCACAGATTGGAGCCAATTCACACATACAGAAAGACAATAATTTAATTCAAAACATTATTTTTTCGGATGAAGCTACTTTATGTTTGATTGGTTATGTGAACCGACCAAAATCGGCATTGGATGATGAGTCACAGTCAGTACCCCCCCAAAAATTAATGTGTGCTGTGGAATAGAATGTAATTCGAGCCGAGGCCCGGTGTTGGATATGGGTACACGTAGAAAATTGCTGGCAGCTCAATTTCTCGCTAAATGTCTCTGCATTGAAAACCATCCTTTAATGGCAATATTGCAAGAGTGGAGATAGATGTGGGCTAAAATGTTAACTATTGGAAACCAGATAAACTCCCTTAGGGGAAAGTCGCCTCTGATGGCATACTTAAACTTTTGGGGCTCTTAATAATTATTATTAAACATGGCTCTGTATTCAATTCAAAGTGGTCAAACGGTCTGCTAAATCAACATAATTTATCCATAATTACAAATAGTTTCATAAATGTTACTGTTTTCGAACAAAAATAAAAAACCAATTTTCGATTCCTATGCCATCATAAGCCACCCGGTTTCCAATGATAGCATTCCTTATTTTGGTCAACTAAATCTTACTTTTGTCGATTCAAGGGGCTTGTTTTTAAAACTTTTTATTGAAATAAGTACTTACAAAGTTTAAACATAAAAGAAAATGAATTCTGAAAAGATTAAATGTTAAGTGCACGCATGAATATTTAAATTGTATGCTCAAAAATTAATTAATTTCCAAACAACAGCCGCCCTTCTTTTTCAAGAGCGGGCACTTGCTCGTAGCCTTTTCTCGACAGTTTTCACAAAGAGCTAGTTGTCACGGAGGGTTAGATTGCGTAGCTTTTCCGCACAGGTAAAATTCCTGAATGCGGAAATTTCACGTTTACGTCTCGTGCAAGCTCTGCTGCCCTTATACGATCGGCAGATTGTCTAAATCTCTGCCAACGCTTCCTGATTCGATTTTTCGCCTTAATAAGGTCCAGAATTTCCTCAGGAAGGTCCTCACGCCGCGGCCTGTTCGGACCTTTTTTGGTCAGAACTTGTCGTATCTGTTGTATATTCCTTGTCAGACCCTTCACTGCAGGCTCTAGAGCCTCGATAAGATCGATTTGGTTCGGAATACGCGTCAAGTCTTGTAGTCTCTTTCGAAATTCGCGAAAATCGAAATCCTCATATGAATATCGAAAATTGCTAGTATTTGTGAGCTTTATATCCGATTTCAAGGTAAATGGTCACTGCTGAGGGCGTCTATAACTACCATCTTCGTGAGATTGGCGAGTCCTTTGGAAATTACGAAGTCAAGGAAGGATGGGTTGTTCGGATGGCGCGTTGGGGAATTTGTTGGCATAACAAGTAAACCATGATCGCGAATGTAGTACGCTATAAAATTACCAGCTACGTTTTTTCGTCCAGGGTTATTAAAAAGTGGACGATGGGCGTTGAAATCTCCCATAAGCAACACCATATTGATGTTTGAAAAGAATGGATCGACGTTAGTGGCCTGTAGGCGTACTGAGGCAGAGTATCCACAGTAGATCAAAACACCATCAGGAAGCCCCACGCCAACGTTCTCGATTACTGACTGCCTCTGCGGCAGTCTCCTGTATGGGATCGTTGTTCTGACAGCTATCGTATATAGGTACTCGATCCCCTTAGGCCTTAACTGTCGGCACATTCGAGCCTGTATCCCCGAATTCTTATTCTGTCTCCGTGACGCAACCCTGTTTCCACGATTAACGCCACATCGACGTACTCAGACTCGAGGAACTGCACGAACTCACCGAGACGACTCCGGAGTCCACATCAGTTCCACTCTCCAATCCTCATAGTGCACAGTTCACAATATCAATGCTTAGAAGTCGAAGCTATTAATGTCTTCATTGAAGAACTGCGCCGATACAAGGAACGTCCGTTCTTGTTACACAGCCCCTCAAAGCAGCGCTGTAAAACCTTACCGCCTTGATCACCTCCTGTAGGTTGATCTGCGACGATAAATAAAACTGTGTTCCCATTTATTTCATGGGCTAGGTGGGAGGAGCTTGTTGGTTCGCCCTGCGTGAGCGGTTTTCACGCCACAGTCCTGCTGATTGGAGTAGGAGGCTGGATCGTGCCGATTGCTTCGCCCCCAGACTGGTTGTGATGGTAGTGGAGCAGGCTTTTCATCCGGGGCCTGAGCCTGTTTATAGATATAAACATGCCAACCCTCATTAAAAAGTGCTATGAGTGCCGCCACAGTTGGCGCACTTGAGCACAGCTCCAGGCGGACAGGCCGTGATCTCGTGCGAACCAGCACAGCGACAGCATTTATAGCTCCGGAAGCAGTTGTTTGATACATGGCTCCAACACTGGCATCGACGGCACTGCGTCATGGTTCTCTGGTTTTCACGCGTATCCCAAGACACCCGGACGCTGCAAACTATCTTCGCCTCTGCGTTGAGTTGGCAAAGGGTTGCCTTATCGTCGGTTACGACAACGTATAGAGGCCGGAACTTTGTCTTCAGTTGGAAGACATTTTTGACTAGTATCCCCCTTACTGTCAAGTCCTCCTTGATTTCGTGAGGCCCTACGTGTTCACAAAATGGTTGAGAAGTAAAATAAGCAGATTCCACAAAGAAAGGATGTGTGATTTTATACGTTTCCATCTGAGCTTGCATTTTTTAAATATTAAACAGAACACATCTGTAGATTTAAGACAGTGTTGTTAACTGCGATAATCGGACGGATTCTTATCTTATTACCTAAACTATTTTCCTGGGTTTCAGTCACTTATTTCGAATTTGTTTGGTGGTCTTCGGAAGATTCTTTGTAAAATGCATCTGAACATCGGCATAAGAACACAAGTCCTGATATCCTAAGTATGTTCCACTCTTCTGTATGGAGTGGAGGCCTGGACCTTGACGGAGGCGACATCGTAGCGCTAGGAAGTTTTCGAAATGTGGATGCTACCGACGCATGGTCAGGATGATCTCAGACACCGTCACAAACCACACTGTTATCCAACGCATGCGAAACGAGCTGGAAGCTATGCATATCATGGAAGATAGCATATCTAGGGCATGTGATGCACAATGATAAATATCCACTGATCCACCTAATTCTGCAGGCCAAGGTAGAAGGCAGTAGAAATAAGGGGCGATGCCGAACATCATGGACGAAGAATATTAGACGTTGTACAGGAATGACGACCAGGCATCAATTCAGAAGGGCTGATAAATGAGATATGTGTGCAAATGTAATTGGCAACATTCACAGAGGATATGCACCGTCAGAAGAAAAAGGCCACGTTTCGAGCAAAGCACCTTCGAGCAACCATTCGTGCTAGCCATAGATCCGGAAGAAACTCTTTTCCATGACGGCCAAATATCGCGGCAAATTTATCAGTTTTGCAAAATATCCTCAAACTCGAATAATTACTACAAACGACAATCTTTATCAACAGGAAAATTTATTTTGTTTTCAATTAACATAAATATTAATTGTATCTTTAGATATTAATATAATTGTTAGAGACTTTGGTAAAAGAATATAGGAAAATTGACAATAATATAGAATCTATAAGCACCAGTTTGAAGTGATGTATAATTGCAGTGTGGACGAAATCGCCAAGTACGATGTTCCAGCTATGCTTCAGCTGGTCCAATACCACTCAGGGGCTAAAGGAAAGACCATTTTTATTGGTCATTCATTGGCCTCTTCAGTAGCCCTGATGTTTGCCTCAGAACGACCGACTTTTGCTAAAAGTTTAGTGTCGCTCTTCATCTTTGTGGGGCCCGCCTATAAAATGACCCACATGCGTAGTCCTTACCGTATGTTCTTCCCACTCTTTTACCCGGCCTTGGTAAGTGTAGCTCTTTTACGGTGCACAGGCAAAAGGAATTTAAAATTGTATTTATCAGGAAATCACTGGGGCTTTGAACTTGGTGCAGATAGTTTCCAGGGGACACTCTAGGAGATTAACAAGGCCCACTTGCATGGCCTCCCCAGTGATTTTGATGGGCTGTGTTGCAATGGTCAATATGTTTATTGGACCGTTTACTGAAATTGCTCCTGTAAGTGAAATTATCTTTCTGATTTCTCTATAGATATTCAAAGAAATGCTGTGACAAAACCTCGTTAGGTCATTAATTTATCAAGAAAACAACATTCATCTACCACATCTTTGGATCAATAATTCTCCTAAATTAAAGGGGCGAGTGGAAGAAGGTTTTATGCAACACTTGAAAAAATATATTAATACAAAAATAATTGTGTTGTGTGCACCTTTTGCGATGCCTGGCACCCAGAAAGCAATGTGGCTTTTAAATGGAAGGTTAAAGGAGGAAGATATGGGATGGAAGAATGTGCGATACTTGCTTAACACTAAAAATTACGCATGAATGTGTTATGAGCACATAACTCGCTTCAGACATTTCGAAAATGGAACAGGAATTTATGTAATTACAAGTGAAGAACCAAAAGGCATTCTTGCAGACCTAGACTGAATACTGGGCTAATGGGGGATCCGTGGAAGGTTTAGGATCAAGAAAATTTTCTTAAATGGTCAAAAGAAGTAAAATAAAAGAAACATCTTATTGTTTGGTCCGACTCTTGAGCCCGTCAGTACAGAAAATTTAGAACGATTTGCATCCAGCAGTTAAAACTCTAAGCTTTAAAAGTAATAGACCATAAACTTCCTGAAGTCGGTCCATTTTTAGATATCGATAGAGACTTTGGTCTTATGAAAAATATGTTCAGGAGAAGGAAAAAGATATTATCCCCTGAGCAGTACCGCAATAAAATGATAAAATTTATAACTAAAAACTCAACAGTAACTGATATTACTATACTTTATAAGTATTGAACACCTTATTAGGCAGCTGGATATGGTAAAAATAAGAAAAAAAACATGTTTTAAACGAAAATGTTCGTGGTGGTATAAAATGGATTGATGAGAGTTTATTGGTACAAAAAAAAATATGATAAATAAACACCATTTAAGAAAGTCACTATACAGAAGCAGTCAAATTTAAAAATGTTCAATAATGTGAAATTTAATGCATCGGAAGCGTTTCTAACAACAGAATTCAAGATCTTCAAGGTTTGCTCCCATCTATCGTTGATTTTAGGATAACATATTTAAAAAATTACCTAGTGACGGAACTCAAGGAAGAAGTAAGAGAAGGAGGACAAAATTATGGTATGACTAGGAGTGCCGACAACAACTGGAAAAAAGACAATCGGTGAGAAATATATGGGTCCAATTACAAACGACTGAAAGTAGAAAAGAAAATGAAGAGTCCCGAAATGAAAGAAGAAGAGTAATAGGAACAAAGAAAGAATGTACGAGCGAAAAATATGAATCTTTGGAAAGAGATCGACCTAAGCCTGGATCAAGGGAATATTGCAAAGTCATCTCCTCGGAGGAAAAAGGATATAGGGCCAAATCCACACAAATACTAAGAAATAGCCGTGGCCAGTTGATCGGCGACGAGGAACTGATCGAAGAGTGGAGAAAATATTTTAGGGAGGTTCTGAACATAACTCATGAAGATACACACAGGGAAGAAACATATATGACAGCAGATTTCCCGGTCGACAAACCTTCCTTCGAAGAAACTGTAAAAGCCATAAATAAGGCGAAAAATCATAAAGCAGCAGGGACGTATGAAATACCAGTGGAATTCATAAAATATGGGGGAGAGGCTCTGCAACGCCAGCTGCACAAAATAATAACGCGTATATTCAAAATGTATATGGCAAAATGAGGAGATACCAACAGGATGGAAGGAAAATATCATTGTGCCTATTCATAAGAAAGGGGACAAAATGAAAATCGCCAATTATAGAGGAATCTACATAGCAAACGCCGCATACAAAATCCTGTCAAACATCCTACTTAGCAGACTGACCCCCTATGTTGAAAACGTCCTAGGAGATGATCAAGCCAGGACGGGAATATAACAGACCCATACACAAACTTTTCATGGACTTCCAACAAGCTTATGACAGCATAGAAAGGAACCAAGTATGGAATGCGATGGCAGAGCTCTCGATACCCAGAAAATAGATTCGACTGACCAAAAGGTGCAGGGAGGATGGAGTATCAAAGGTGCGTGTCAACAATAAACTTTCTGGCAGTTTTGAAATAAAATACGGGCTCGAGCAAGGTGACGCCCTAACACCTGTGCTTTTGAATCTTATCCTAGAGAAAGCAGTGAGAGAAGCCGGAGTAAAAACAAAGTTACTCACATCACAAGAACCTAAACTGCTGCTGGCATACGCAGATGATATTGACATTGTAGGAAGATCCACAACCTTTGTAAAAGAAACTTTCAACAAAGTTGAAAGAGGCACTGTAGAGAAGGGTTAAAAGTGAACGAAGAAAAAACGAAATATATGTGAGTAAACCGAACACAAAGGCGAGATAGATTAGGCCAAAACATCACATTCGGCACCCTCAATTTCGAAAGAGTGGAAGGCCTCAAAAACCTATCTCTAACTTCTCATGGTTTCATGAAAATTGTTTGCTTTTGTCATACCAATATAAACATAATTTTAATCAGATTCAGAAAAACCGCTGTTTGTAGGAAACACTTCCAGTTTATTTCAACCAGCTGCCGGGCGGGACTTCTTTGAAAACGTTGACATTCCTGCGAGAGTCTACCAAAGGCAATTTCCGGAAATACGACTACGGGCCTGGAAAAAATCGCTTTCTCTACGGAAGCAAAACTCCACCGGACTACGACATTAGTAAAATAACCGTCCCCATTTTCCTCATTTATGCTAGAAGCGACTGGGCTACCACCAAACAGGTGGGGAATCTACGTTTATTTAAATAGTGTTGCAATGTTTTTATTGCAGGACGCTCTGGAGCTTTACAAGCAACTGCCTCAAGCAATCAGGGCTGGCATATATGGGGTTGAAAAGCTGAACTTCAACCACAATGACTTTTTTTTCGGGAGAAATGCCGAAGAGCTGGTTAACAAGCCCTTAATGGAGATTATAGACAAATTCCTGGCGAAACAGCGAGCTGGAAATAGGACCACACCAAATCCCCAAAGAGGAACAGTGAAAAGTAAACTATAGGCGATTGTGTTTGTGGAATCTATTGCTCAATTGAAGGACATTGAAGTTCATTGATGTTAGCAAGTCTTTGGCTTTATTTGCCCACTGTAACATATTGTTAAGCCAATTCAGAGTCACTGCGCTAATAACTGGACTGCCATGCAAGTAATGATCGATAGGAAACTTAGTTCTAGAAGGTTTTGTATGTTATATTATTCTGGATGTATTTATGTAGCAATAGGTTTTGTGATATATCGCCAATTTAATTGTTAATTCTAATAAATGCTTCAGCAAAGTCTTTTTAGTTGCTTATTCTTCTTTTTCGTTTCTGTAAGGCATCTGCCTTGTTCTCTACTTTCTTAGAGTATCTGCGATGATGAATTCCAGCTTTCATGCCAACGTCTGAGTGGACGTCCAGGTGGTCTGCTGGATCTTGGGAGATCATCTCTTGCAATATTCGGCAATCTTTTGTCGTCCATCCGTTCAACATGATCTCTCCATTCGCGACGTCTGTTTCGGGACCATCTAACTATGTCTTGGACATCGCAAAGTTCTTGGATGTTTTCGTTTCTTTTGTGGTCCCTCAGTGTGTAGCTGCAGCTGACTGCTGACATCCCCCAGGGCTCTGCATTCGGCCCCTTCTGTGTATAGTGTTGAAATTACCACGGGGGGCTCAAACCATACGGTTCTCTGTCGAAGGACTCCGCCCGGACTCCGCCAAGAGGAAAGCTCAATACACGGTCGTGGAGTCAATGGTTGTGTACGCAGCTCCCGTGTGGCATGATTGAGCGATTTTCGCCAAATACCGCAAATGATCAATAGGGTGCAACGGAGTGCTCTCCTCGAGGTTGCTTCCGGATACAGTACCGTGTCGGAGGGGCAGCGCAGGTGGTTACGGGGGTGCCACCCCTGGACCTCATGGTGGAGGAGCGGAAGCGGCTTCACGACGGTAGAGGCGGACACCTGAACTCTGTGAGGAGGGCCGCGCGGAACACCAGAGTGGCGCTGTGGCAGGCCAGGTGAACCTCTGCAAAATTTTCAAGTTGCTGTTGCTGGCGGTGCCCCATAATTGGATACCATAGGGTCATATTGGTTTTAGAATGGCCTCGTAGATAAGAATCTTGTTTATTAGAGTCCTTTGGGACTTCCGCCCCATAATCCAGTACAGTTTACTAAATTTAAATCCCAACTGTTTTCCCTTAGTGAAGATATGGTGTTTCCAGGTAAGGCGTCTATCCAGGTGGATTCCGTGATATTTAACGTTTTGTGCTTGTGGTAGCTGGTGATTGTTGATTTTTACTGGGGGACATGTTTCTTTCCTCTTAGTGAAAGTTATGTGTGTCGACTTTGTCCGTTGGCCCTGATTCGCCATTTTTTGAACCAGTTTTGGATACTGTCCAAGTTTTTTTGTAGGTTTCTTGATGCCATCGTCCAAAATTGCCGTATCATCTGCATATGTAGCTATCAGAACTTCATTGGTTGTGGGAAGATCTGCAGAGTAGACTGAGTACAACACTGGTCCCAGCACGCCTTCCTGGGAACGCCGGCTTCAAGCGGATGTAATTCCGAGTATTCGTCGCCTTGTTTACTATAAAGTGCCTGTTATGGAGGCACGATTTAAGTAAAAGATAATGTGGGTGCGGGAGAACTATTTTCAACTTCCATAGTAGTCCCTTGGGCCACACCTTATCAAAGGCTTTTGATATGTCCTAGAATGCAGCTGAACAGTAGCTCCTATTCTCGAGTGCTGCGTTTATCTCGTTTGCAATCCTATCTATTTGTTCTGTGGTGCCGTGAATTTGTCTTAAACCGAATTGATGTTTTTTGGTGTTGGTAAGCTTGGTAGCTAAAAAAGTTTTTCTTTTTTCATCACTGCCCTGACGGAATCCCCAAGAAAGAAAACCATCTTTCAATTATTTCATAGGAAGCTCTATTCAATTTTTTCCGGTGATTAGATCGTATCCTGGTGCCTTTGTGATATTTATTTCAGTTCGACTTGTTTTGATTAGTTCTACTAACATTAATGAAGCACAAAAACTTACTAGAAAATTCGTACTCGCCATGATGATATCACTAGTCAGTAGTGAGGTATTAAGTGTTATCTATGAAGCAACAGGTATTTGCGTCATGTTGATGAGGCAGGATACCTTGAAAAACATTGTTGCCGAATTTTTGTTCTGGTTTTTTGCAAATATCTCAGTTTTTAGTATGAATTAATTTTTTTTCTATTTTTGTGTATTCCTTATTCACCCTCAGGTACCAGAGGAATTACGAAAATTTTGAACCACTCTGTTCAGAACTTAAAGTTTATATCAAAACTGTATCAAAACGTAGTTAAGATAGTGGATGTATGAGCTGCTTTCTACAATTCTATAGTTCCAAAATGGCGAAAAGCATTAAAAAAATAATGTCCGCCCTGAATAACCGGGCATTTTGTACGAGGCAATTCCCTGAACCCAGTCTAAAACCATTGGCTTGGAAAGTCCGCGGAATGCAAAAGAAACGAGTGTACCTTCATACCGCACCAATTACATGCAAATTTGCTCCATTTACGCATTCTAATTTGCAGTTCCGCAACCTATTTAAATGCATTTGAAAGTAACAGGACCGGAATCAAAAAAGCCGATAAGTCCACGATGTCTCAGATTATGAGTTCATATGGTTCTGATACCCTAGATAAATTAAGCACACTTTCTGATGCCCTAAATATGAAATAGCTGAAACAGGCAATTAATTTACCACTGAGGCTTTTAAATTTGGGTTCAAAATTCTCGCAAAAGCGCAACTCTGAGTTCCAAAGCACTGCAACACCATCACAGCTGCAAACCTTTTTTTTTTTGCTTTAAACTCCGTTACTGGCCAGCCACCGATACCAATAACCCAAGGCACGAGTCATAATTTTTAACAATCCGGGTGAATTGGTTGCAGATAGTCAAGGTCCTGCAAGAACCTAGACCATGGTATCAATTTCAAGAAGGAAAATGCACTATTTGCCAATTTAAGTGGTCATTTACACGAAACATGATCGGTGGGTCGGTTATTGCATTTTTTGTGCTTGCGGTTCTTGAGGGCTCCCTGGGTGACATGGAGAAGAACAACGTGTGTCCAACTTTCGAGGATTACTACACTTTAAAGAATAATTCAAACTGCTGGTATGATTTGGGTGCTGATTTTGTGGCGGTAAGTAAACCTATATCCTAAAGATGAATTTTTTCTGATCCTGAATTTCTGATACTTGAGCTGTTTCAAATGTGAACCGACATGTTCAATAATTCAATGCAAGTAAATCGAATTGATTATTTAAAATGCAAATAACTGATGCAAAACCAGCATTTAGATGATTCAGAGCAAGAAGTCGTCGTTAGGGAAAACGTTCTAGATTAAATATTTAGGAAAAACGCCTCATGCATACAAGGAAAATCGAAAATGTACATCCAATTAATATTTATAGACACCAATGGCGTTCACAGTTTTTCAATTGTGTTTAGCAAGGCATTTATTTAAACATCAAACATTTACTAGCCAATTCCAAACCCTTTCAAAGCTAAATTACATGTTTTTTAGAAACGAAGACGGATTTTTCTTTGTATTCTATATGTAAAAAATTATTTAAAAAATTCTCAAAACTTGTACTTTGTTTTACAAAACGTACCACACAGAAAATTTATGCCAAACTGAGGGCTGCGTAAACAACGACAAAATTCTATGGCAAATTAGAAAAAATCTTGAAAATAAGTTAATGGTGACTAAAAATCGAATCTTTTGTCACTAATAAAACAAACTATGTTAGACAAAACTCGTGCAAAACTGAGTCCCTAACATGACTATTTTCTGAGGAAATACCACTTAAACTCCGGCCTGTAAAAATGCGAACAAAATAGAAACAAAATTCTATAGAAATTCCCGAAAATATCCTAAGGTCGGGTCAAACTGAAAACGTTCTCCACTTATAGAGCGCACCTTGCCCTACGAAACGTATGCAAAAGTGAATCCAACTTTTCTAGATTTTGCTAAAGTAAATGTCCGTCCTGTAAAGGCATGCAAACGCAACTTCCAAAATCAAAGGCATATTCATAATTTTCCCGATTATTGCCTAACGATGATCAATCAAGCGACGATAATCAAGCGATCATTCAGAAGCAAAGCGCAGGCGAAAGTCAATCTTCAAGTTTGCGAGTTTCAAAAAAAAATTATTGATACACTTAGATCTGCATAAAGAGCGACAACATTTTTTCGTGAATTAAACGATTCTTGAAAATAGCCTGATGGTGACTTAGAATCGAAACTTTTTTGCGGCATGTAAAAGGTAATAGGCCATACAAAACTGATGCGAAAGTCAATCTCCAACTTTACTAGTTTCTGAGGAAAGAAATGTGCAATTCCGGCCCACACAAACATCCTTAAAATACACACGACTGATCAAAAAAAATGGCAGAAAACTCCTTGGCGATTATTAAAAATTGCATCCCCTCTAGCTTATGGAACACACCTTGCTCTACGAAATTTATACAAAGGTGACTCTCTAGCTTTTGCTGATAACGAGTAAATAAATTCAAAATTAGGGCCTTCAATACCAATTTCAAAAATTAAGAACACATTCGAGACCTTCTCCAAAATTGTAGGAAGATTTGCTCAAAAGCAGGATATTTGGCACTTATAAAACTAACTATGGGCTACAAAATTCATACAAAAGTCAATCCATAACTCAGCGTTTTTTTTTCGGTGAGGTTTGGGAAATGCTCTCTTACGCACACCCAGAGCTGGTGTTCTGGCGGTCTGGGCTGTGTGGGACTCTAGCTTAGCTGTTTACCCACAAAAACCCTTCCTCACCTCCGAAATGGTGTTTGGCCTAGCACCGCGGTCATTTCTGTCCTATTGTGCCTTCGTATTTAACTCTCTCATTACCCCTGTGTATTCAATGAATTCCAGAAGAATCTTCAGGGGGGTACGCATGACCTGGTTTGGTACAACTTCATCTCCTCCCAGGAGCCTTCGACTACCTGGTGCATATGACGTGCAGTAACACATAATATGTAGAGTGGTTTAGTCCTCGAATTCGCACCCCCTGCAGGTCGGTTGATCGCTCAGTCCCATCCTGAAGAGCTGTTGTCCCATCCTGAATGTCCCATCCTGAATAGGTCTCAGCAACTGCCTTGCGGTAAGGACTCGCGGTGTCTCCTCCCAGTACTTTCTATGTTCTTCCAAAATCCATTGCCCAACTCCCGCCCTAACTTGGGCATGAGATATACCACAAACAGTTTCTTGGTTGGTCAGTGGTTGCTCGGCCCCTGCCTTAGCAAGTTCCGCAGCAATTTCGTTTCTTTTGCTCCTGTTTGTCCCAGTTGCCCAAGTGAGTTTTACTCTGTTTGAGTTCCCAGCCAGGATCGTAAGTTCTTTTACACAATCTAGCACACATTGTGACCTGATTGTGTACGTGGCTTCATCTCCGGTTACGATGATAATATGCTCACGTGTGTAGGCTCTTTGCCTCATTTTCTGGGCCCAATTTGTTATCGCTAGTATACTTGCTTGAAAAGCGGTCGTTATCGTACCCAGGTTTAAAGTAATCATTTCCCCGGTTCTTCCTCTTTCGACTATACCATATACGATACGGAGTCCCCTGTGATAGCTGATGGAGTCGCTCCACCATCTCGCCCCTCATCCAGAGCATAAGTTCTGGAAGGTACCGAAATGCTTAGAGTTTTAATTCGATCAGCTCTCAATCCCATGGAACCCATGGGACTGTCTTCAGCTTTCTGAATATCGCGGTGTGTCCCAATTCCGTCGCTGTCGTGAGGGCACCGTCACCATACGGTAAGCGCTTCTTAGGACCTCAGCTTCAATGGATAAATGCAAAGGCTCCAGTCCCAGGAGTGTCTCCATAGCGGCCGTCGGCGTTGTTGACATTGCTGCAGTAATTCCCAGGCACGACAGCCTCTGAACTTTGTTCAAGTATTTACATTTGTTTTATATGCATAATATATTCGCATGCCTCTATATTTGGCTTCTGAAGAAAATGGTGTCAAGACTCTGGCCTGCATAAATAACAGTTTAATCCAAAAAAAAATCCTGGGTTTCAGTCAATCTTATTGTTTATTATTCAAAATGTCACAAATACGTTTCGGTGTCTTTCTCCACCATCATCAGTTTGTGTGTATAGTTGTTTCTACCTTCACATTTGACTGGCTATTTTTTTGGATTAAATTGAAATACAGTCAGGAAAATATACACAATAAATAACTGTTGTGTATATTTTCCTGACTGTACTTCACCTCCGAATGAGCCAGTCAAATGTGAAGGTAGAAACAACTATACACACAAACTGATGATGGTGGAGAAAGACACCGAAACATATTTGTGACATTTTAAATAATAAACAATAAAATTGACTGAAACCCAGGAATTTTTTTTTTGGAACAATAAATAACTGTAAAAAGCAACTTCGAAAGTATTTTAACAATTAACTGAAGATGGCTTCCAGATCGAAACGTTTTACACTTATAGAACGCACTTTGCCCTATAACACTTTTCCATTAAAAAAGTAATAAATAACTAATAAACAATAATATTGTTTTTAATATAGATAAAGAGCTTTGGTTAGTTAAGCATTCAGGAAAAACGTAATAGAATGCTGATCGGGGTATTAGCGTAATAAACAATTGTCTCGAACGTAACAGTATTTTAAATTATGATTGAATTGAATGATGAATGAAATGATTAATCATTTCATTTAAATAATGGAATTTAACTATAATCTGAATGACTCTGTATATTATAGGCACCAAAATATTATTTTAATAGCCAGACAACCGTACAGTATTTCTTCAACATAGGTCCTATATAAGTAGGTCCTATACTAGATGTTAAAAATTCGAGGTGTTAGCATTGAGATCTCGTAAACCATACACGATTCGAGAATTATTAAGTTAGGGAAAAATTGCTCACTTTCATGCTTAACAAAATAGTGATTTCTGAACGTTTTCGTTTTTAAATACTGTAAGCTGTAACAGATAAGAATGTGTAAGACAGCTGGAATGTAATTAAGAGAAGCATGCAAGGGGCAACTAACGAATCAATAGGAAAAAGAACCATAAACTGAAACTCGCAAAACAAAACCAAGCCTTGGTTTACACAGGAGGGAAAAGGGCTGGCCCGTGTGGGGTTGCTAGTCCTCCATCGGGCGCCTTCCCAGGTGGTGGATAGGGGAATGCCTCCTAGATATAGGTAGCACCGAGGAAATCAAAAACTCGGGGCGGACCAAAACTAGCACTGACCGATCATTTACCGGTATACGTAACCCCCTTTTGCCAGTGAACAGCCACGGGTGGAAGAACTGGCAAGTAGTAGAATAACTCATTGTCCTTGGAATCGAAAAAAAAAAGATTCCGAAGGCGGATGAACTAAGATAATTAGTCAACGGCAGTTGAAAACTCATTCACTCAACTGAAACTCATCATCGAAGGGACGATTCAGGGAAAAGATCAATCGGAAGACGCCAGAACTCATGGCTAAATGACATCGCATGTGGTTTGTGCGCACATCCACAGAGATCTTTCGAGCAGCTGTTCCCAAAACCACACTGGCCATTTGGGTCGACAACTTTCATAAGGAGACGGCGAGATAAGAAGAAGAAAAAGCCGACCGAGGAAAAAAAGGAAAGCTACTTACAATGTAAAAGTACACCAACAGAGGAAAACTGCAATAACTATAAAGACACAAGAAATAGAGTCAACGCGGCAATCAAAAGAATCAAAAGAGAATACTAGGAGAAGTTCTCCACAGACATGGAACAGGATTTCGATGGAGTCCAGAGGAAAGTTTGGAAGAGGCTCAAAAACAGAAAGAAACTCGTCAACGAATGGGAAACATATTTTAGAAACCTATATGACAACACTGACAATACAAGTAGAACCTTAATCAAAGGAAACAGAGGAAGAGACCACGAATATATTAACGGTTACAAAGGAGAAAGTTAGTGTGAGTATTAAAAACCTGAAAAACAGAAAAGCTCCGGGAGTGGACGACATCCCCAATGAACTCATAAAATATGGAGGTAAAGATCCAGCAAGAAACCTAACGGAATTATTTAACAAAATAATAACCTCATCTAGCATACCAACAGAGTGGCACAAAAGTATCACCATACCAATTTTTAAAAAGGAATAAAAGACCAATCCGGAGAACTACAGAGGCCTATCTTAGCTTTGCACCACTATGAAACTGCTCACGACCATTGTGAAAAGCATCTTAGAACACACCATCGAAAGCAAAGATGAACAACAAGAACTTTGGAAGAACAGATCGACAACTGATGCCCTGTTTGTTGTGAGACAGGAAAAAGAGAAGGCGATCGAATTCAGCTGTCCTGCTTATGTGTGTCTTATATACCTAACAAAAGCGTTCGAGAAAGTACAGCTGCCCGATATACTGGTCATATTAAGAAAGAAACAAATCCCAACATCAATCATTAACAAAATCAGAAATCTGAACACATGCAACACTACAAGAATAAAAGTGGACCCTCAAACAACAAAAGACATACCGACACTAACAGGAATAAGGCAGAATGAGAGTCTCGCCACATTCCTTTTTAACCTCGTCATGGACAAGATTATACACAGTGTGACAACAATGCACAGGGGATACAGCTAAACAACAAACCAATCAGCATGGTGTGTAATCCTGGAAGAAGCGGAAAACGATCTGCAAAGGCAAACGCATAAGTTTTATCAGAGTAGTAAAAAATACAACATGTCTGATATATGATATGGAAAAACAACCACATGCGCACTGATAGTATATAAGTCCTGTGTTAGACCGGTGCTAACCTATGGTATCGAGACTAAAGCTGACACGAATAAAACAAAGAGCATTCTCAGAACAGCCATTTCTGAGAAAGAGATGAAAACCTTAAGAACCATCGCAGGGAAGACACTTAGAAACAGGGTGAGAAACAGTGACGTAAGAGAGGCATGCAAGGTAAAGGACATAGTGAGATGGGGGAGGAAAAGAAGAATATATTGGCGTGACCACCTAGGCAGAATGGACCAAAAGAGACTAGCATACATCGTTAAAGACGGAAAAACAGCAGACTGACGACCGCTAGGAAGACCACCTAAGAGATGGAAATATAGCCGGAACTCTATCTCACAGATAACGAACCGAATGGAGCCTTTGCAATTAACATATCTTAAGGTCTTCCTGAAGTAGAAGAAGATATTGTAAAAATGTCACAAATTTTACAGTCACAGATGTCAACAATACAAAAAAATTAAGATGGGCTGATAGAACAATTTTCTAGAGAGCAAACATGTGTTATAATAATGTGGAAATTATTTTAAAATATCTCTTTAGAAAATCTCAGAAATAAAGTTAAATTATTTGAGAAATGTCGGTTTCTTTCAAATATTTCTGAAAGTAGTTTTTGCTTCTTTTATGGTCTGTGAGATTTCAATGCTAACGCCGGGAATCTATTTATAGCAATTCAAGTAGCTGAACCCGTTCTGATCTATATTTCCAGCCAGAAATAATCCATCTGCTCGGCTATCCAGTGCAGACTTATAGGGTGGTCACCAGAGATGGATATATCCTAACATTATTCCACATGCCAAACGATGGCAGCCGAAATCCACACGCCAAGAAACACCCAGTATATTTACAGCACGGCCTTGTGGCCACATGCAACAACTTTTTGGCTCTTCAGAAGGACTCATTGGGTAATTCTAATTGCCGATTAATCAGGCAAATTTATTCATTCTTAAGGCCGTTGGAATAATAATTACTGTTTGGGGTTTTTTAGCTTTCGTGCTTTGGGACGCCGGTTACGACGTGTGGCTGGGAAATTATCGAGGTACTTATCCATCGGAAGAACATGTGAATCTTACCACTCGCGACCAGGAGTTTTGGCAAACTAGGTGAGCTTTATACATCGTAATGCCGAGGCCGAGCCGAGCCTGGTCCGCGACAAATTCTTTTGAGTAGTAGTAGTAAACATCTTTATTTCTAAAAAAGGCTATCGACCTATCGGTCTTTCTGACAAGAAAAAATTATTTTATTGTCCAGTAGTGAGTTGCGTTTGTAAGTGTTCGAGTAGCGTTGATGTAGGGAAACGGAAGCGGGATTGTCTGGTTGGTCTTGTAAGACAAAGGGGATTCAGTATGGTCCAGTTGTAGGGGTTGTTTGTCCATTTTGTCTGTAGATGTATGAGTCTTTCCGAAATCTTATATTTTGTTCTGTTGTTTGTATATAACGTTTTGTCCTTTCTGTTAATTCTTTTGATATTTCGTCAAAACACCGACACTATGTTTTGACGAAACGTCAAAGGAAATTTGCCGCGGTTCAGGTTCGGATCGTTAAGTCTGGACGCACCATTCGTCTCAGCATGGATTGTGAGAAATTAATCATTTGCAGTATGGATGATGTAGCCCTGATTGATCTTCCGGCTATGTTCCATACGATTCTGGCGCACAGCAATCCAGAGAGCAAGATCATCTACATCGGGCATTCTTTGGGAACTACATTTGCTCTCATGTACGCCAGCGAGTTTCCAGATGAAGCCAAAGCCATTATCAAGATGTTTGTGCTATTATGTCCGGCCTATACGCTTAAAAATATGATTTCCCCTTACAAGGTGTTTGCTCCATTAGGTAACTGGGTTGTGGTAAGTTGCTCAACACATTGTCTTGGAAATAATCGTGCTAAGTTTTGCAGGAGAATTTCACTATTGTAACAGCTTCCAAAAGACAGAAACTGATACTTTCAAAGTTAATATTCACTCTTAGATATTAAAAAACCTCCATTTCCTCCATCAAAAAGCAAGTTCCACATAGAAAGTGACCGTTGAGAAAAGGCATTGTCTAAACTCTTGAATATTATATTAACAATCTACTTTGCGTGCAAAATACATTCACCGCCAACTAACAGAAAACAATATATTTGCTTATCATATACCACAGCTGTGGTTTTTCTTTGACTTTGACCTTTGAAGAACGATTAATCCGCCAATTCATGTGCTAACTAAGCAGGAATTTCAGGATACTGTGCGCGATCTCCGACTTGAGCGTATCGTATCGGAAGCCCAAGAACTGGCAAGACTGACCGCCCCTTGTATGGAATCACCACCCTTAATGCGACTCTGCATGCAGCTCTACAATTTGTTTTATGGACCCAAAGCGGATTTTGGCCCAGTAAAATATTAACTTTTTCACAATGTCCCAATTGACTGAAAGGATGTTTTTAGGAAATTGTTCCGGTTTACTTTAGGCAGCTTCCCGGAGGAACATCTATCCAGATTTTAAACCACGCGGCCGACCTGGTGCTAGGGAACTTCAGGAAGTACAATTACCCACCTGAGGTAAACCGGCAAAAGTACGGGTCACCAAATGCACCATTTTTGGACATTTCGCGAATCGAAGTTCCTACTTACATCGTTTATAGTACACAAGACTGGGCCACTCCTGAAGCCGTGAGTATATTTTGTAACCTTCTCAAACCTCCATATGTATGAATTTAAGACCACATTTTAAAAAATATATTGGCCTAATGATGCACATGAGGAATACAACCTAAACAGTTGCAGCCGATTGGTTAGGCTTGTAAGTTACAGGTGTTAAATCTTGTATTTGAATACATATTCAAGGGAAACATCACGTAAAAACTTTAATGAAAGTTCTTCGGCACCAATGTCACCAAAAAACATTAATAACACGAATAACAGTTTTACCTGAAAATTTATCTTTATGCATTTTATACGCTGCTACTTCGATTGCTCGACGAGAACTTTATTTAAAATATAATTTTAAATTTAATTTCGGTTCTAAAAAGAGTGTAATCTCTATTTTTGTCATACGATAATACAGGGTTGCTCATTAGTGCGTCAAAGTCCGATATCTCAGTAAATATGAACTTTAGAGGAAAATGTCTCTCACGAAAGTTTTTCGTGTTTCTGAGATGCGGATTTTAAAATTATTTTCCAGTATACGGGGTGCGTTATAAACGTGTGGTAGTAACCAACTATGGTTTTTTAAATAGAACTCCCCCTTTTTTGCGCTTTTCGGATTTAACGTCAAATTCTAATGTAAATTTATTTCGAAAATTTTATCTGCAAAACTTACGGTTTTCGAATTATTCGGGAAAATATGAAGATTTTGACAGCTACTGGCTTCATACTGGCACATAAATCGACGCGAGTATACCCGCTACGAATTTGGATAACAGTCTTCTGTGATTCTAAAAGGACCTAATAATCTACGTGCAGATTTGTTTTAATTCATAAAGAGATGCTCGTACACCGCTCAATTAGCCTCTAAACTTGCATGTTTTTAAATCTCAAAAAGTTGCTTATTTCAAATGGAACCCCCTAATTATTTTCCAATTTTCGAATTTAACGTCTAATTTTAGGGCTAGTTTATGTAAGATGTCCTAGTCCTAAAAATCACCGTTTCTAAGCTATTCGGAAATAGATGTAAGCTATTTAGAAAATAATTTTAATATTATTTTGATCAAGTTAACCGGGTACATGTTGACATGGAAACAAAAAACAAACGTTTGTTTTTTGATTGAAATTAGAAGATAGATGGATAGGCAGTGGCGGTCCCGTTTCTTGGCCACCTAGATCGCCAGACTTAACAAAATTGGATTTTTTTATGGGGTCACATAAAAACATTGTACAGGGTGGGCCACTAAGAGAGGTGGTCGGCCGTATCTCACAAACAATTAGTCGTATCGATTTCGAGTAAAAAAATATATGAGTAAAGTGACCAATAGAAATTACTGGAAATTACTTTCAAGTTCGCAAAATGGCCGCTAGAGGATCGAAATTGCACCAGTAAATTTGAAATACTAATTTTTAGCGGTTTAGGACAGGTAAACATAAACATAAGGTAGGTTGGAAATACTTTTATTCTGTTCTTGACAGAATTTCACTTATTTTTTGTGGGAGCGTAATTGTTCTAGCCAGTCAAATAAAGTGGTGAAGGAAAGTCAAATATTGGTTCTAAACGTTATGAATAGCTCCGTATTGGCTTAACCAAATTCAAATTTTTAATTCTAGTTAAAAAGCTCTTTATTTACTTTAACCCATGCTATAAAATATTCGTCCTCATGATTGCCTCTTTGGCCGCGAGAGTGGGCGCTATCAAAGGTCGTCAAACTTTGTCGTTTCCTTCAATTTTTTAAATGTATTGATATATAATATTTAAGCTGCTAAGAAAGAGAACGACAAATGAAACAAAATAGTGAAAACCGCATATCGATAAATTTTTTGCAACCGAAGATATAGCTAATTTTATAGCGAATACAGTTTATACCGTTTGAACGTCAAGTATTCATAATAACAAATGAATTTGTTTGACAATCTTCAGCAGGAAGTTGATCATCAAGGTCGATTTAGTGTCCATGTCTGATGCAGAATAATTGAGGGACAAATTATTGGTCCATTTATATTTGAACAGAAACTAAATGGAAATATTTATTTAGACTTCTTACAAAACTAACTACCATTACTTTTAGAAGACATACCGTTGCCAAAGCGAGTAAACATGTTTTTTCAACAAGACGGGGCCCTGCTCATTTCTCGGTAAATGTCCGTCGATTTTTAGACAAGGCTTATTGCGATAGATGGATAGGACGAGGCAGTTTATTCCCGTGGCCAGCTAGGTCACCCGATCTTACGTGTATGAACTTTTATTTGTGGGCGAGAATAAAAGAGATTGTTTACCAAACCAGACGAACTTCCCAACAGCACCTAATAAGCAAAATGAAGGGTGGAATTTCATCACATTCATGTCGCAGAAGTAGTGGCTTGAGCAATGCATTCGAAATGACGAAAAACATTTTGAGCATCTAAGCAGGTTTTAATCCCAAAGGTATATTTCATCCGCAGGAATAGTAATAATGCGTGAAATATAACAATCGGTTCTTATCAGGACCAATAATTGCCATGTATTTTTATAATATCATTGTTATTGTCAAATTGTTTATATCTCCGGTTGCAGTAAATATATCCGCGTGCGGTTTTCACTAGTATAGGGCGTTAGTTCATAATTGTTATAAATAAACATCAACTACTTTGATAATCAGATAATTACACTTAAAACACATTTACATTACGTAAACCAATACTTTTCTAATGGCAATTCGTCAGGTGGTCGATCGAGATAATACATCTGAAACAACTTTGAAAAAGTAATTGAGTAACCAGTCCCACAAGAAAAGGGATATTACTGATAATTATAGAAACTTGTAAATATATCATGTTCAGCTACAAGCATCCAACGTGCCTCAACAAGATATGACTCAATCCAGAGTCCCCACTTAGAGCCAACAGTTATCAACCCATAATTCTTATGGAAACTTTAATTGATTATCTCTTTCACTATCTCTGAACCCCGCAAGACTACAACCAAAGCTGCATCTGCCACCGCTAATCCTGAGTTGTTAACAGGTATTAAGGGGAAACCGCGCGAAATACCTCCCAGGAAAAGCCTCTAACTACCGCTTCCCCTGAGTTGTCAAGAGGTATAAAGGGGAAACCGCACGGTATACCTCCTCAGGAGAGCCTTCCTAGTTATCGGCGTTTATCATGATAAATAGTCTCAACATTGGCCATACTAAGCACTGCTGGAATCAGCACACAGCCAGCACCCGCCTCGTGGGTTCTCTCCCTCTCTCTCTCTCTCTCTCTCTATGGGTTCAGAACCCAGGTACTGCGGGGAAACCGCACAGCCAGTACCCGTCCCTAACATAATTACTCAAACTGACTAAATAGAAGTCTGACTCAAGTACTGCGCGACCTTCACAGCCAGTACTCGGTACTTTGCACCTTAACGAGCTGTACTCGTTTCCTTTTTATGATTTTATACGAAGCGTTAACAGTATTTAACTTTAAATGGATATTGAAGAGGAACAGTTAAATATTAAGAAAGGTAAATAAATATAAAGTAAAGACAAAATGAATATTGAACTATAGTTGAAAAGGTTACTATCCTTAACGTTTAACCAAATAGAAATATGCTGAATAGGCTACTCTGTGAGAACACTCACTACTTAACATTATCGTTAATGGTTCACCAAATAGAAATATGCTGAATAGGCTACTCTGTGAGAACACTCACTAATTAACGTAATCGTTAATGGTTCACCAAATAGAAGTATGCTGAATAGACTACTCTGTGAGAACACTCACCTGTTGAATAATTTTCACATTAGCACGAAGTGACACCAACTGATAAATATGACACTGGATCTAAACAAGCACTAATAGCAGGTGGGTGGTTTCCCTTATTTATTCAACTATTTCCACCCCCCTATTGGGTGGAGTTTGTGTCAAGTTTATCCCAGGTTCTGGGCATTGGGGAGGAGTTTAGTTTAGGTTCGTTCCCATCTTCCAGGTGGTCTACAAATCTCCCTGGGAGGTAAAACAAAACACCTGACTGTGGTATCTTCCCCGTAAATCACTGGTTATTACTTTGAGCTGCTCTTTTATAGCTTTCACAATATCATGCTAGCGAGGTTTATGGTGTTAATGTATAGTTATTGTTACGTATATTTTACTGACTGTACTTTAATTCACTTCAAAATATTCCTGGGTTTCAGTCAATTTTATTGTTTATTATTTAAAATGTTACAAATTGTTACAATTTTGTAACATTTTAAATAATAATCAATAAAATTGACTGAAACCCAGGAATATTTTGAAGTGTATAGTTATTGATACGTTGATTGATAGCTCGAACTTTCCAAATGCGACTTCCTTTGCCCATTTGGGCGTCTCTTGGAATTTATTAGTTTCCCTTCATCATTTTTTCCCACTAGTTTGCTTCATTTTTTATCCTCTTTCTAAGCAACTGAAATATTACATATCATTCCATTTAAAAAGTTAAAGAAAATCGAAAAAGTTTGACGACCTTTTATAACGTGTCCTCTGGCGGCCAAAGTGGCAATCATATGGTCGAATATTTTACAGATGGTGTTAAGGTAAATAAAGAGCTTTTCAACTGAAATTTAAGCGTTGAATTTTGTTAAGCCAACACGGAGCTATCAATTACTTTTTGAACCATTATTTGGCCTTCCCCCACCACTTTATTTGACTAGCTAGAACAATAAGACTCTAACAAAAAATAAGTCATCTTCTCTCAAGAATAGAACTAAAGTATTTTCAACATACCTTAGCCTATCTGAAACCTAAGAAAATACGTATTTAGAATTCACTGTTGCAATTTCGCCGTCTAGCGGTCATTTTGCGAACTTGAAAGTAATTTCCAGCAATTTCCCGTGGTCTCTTTATTCATATTATTTTTTACCTGAAATCGATACGACTAATGGTTTGTGAGATACGGCCGAGCACCTCTCTTAGTGGCCCACCCTGTATATCAAACTGCTCCGAATACTGCAGAAGATATGAGACAGCGAATAGTACATGCGTTTAGAAATTGTACAAGCATTGAGATGTTACGAGAAGTAAATAGGTCTTTTTTGGCAAGACTGCAGTTGTGTTCGGATCAAAATGGGGGACAGTTTGAGAACCTTTAATGAACACCGCATTTGTTTAAAAATAATGTGTTATTTAATTATTTATATTTAATAATACATTTATAATATTAAGATTTTTATTTAATGCATTTTTGATGGTCGACATACGCCCAGTTGACTTGATTCAAACCACAATTAAGCTATTTTCTAAATTTTGCCGAATAACTTAGAAACGGTGATTTTTAGGACTAGACACCTTACATAAACTAGCTTTAAAATTTGACGGTAAATCCAAAAATTGAAAAAAAATTGGGGGGTTCCATTTGAAATAACCAAGTTATTGAGATTAACAAACAAGCAATTTTGGATGCTCATTGGGCGGTTTACTGGAAACTTTTCGTAAATTAACATACGTCAGCATGTAGCTTGTTTAGTCCTCTTGGAGGTCCACAAGACCGATTGTTTGCGATTCGTTGCGATTAGGGTACAGCGTCAATTTCTGTGGAACCCAGCAGCTGTCGAAATATTCATATTTTTTCGAATTATTCGAAAACCGTAAATTTTTCAGGTAAAACGTTTGAAATAAACTTACATTCAAATTTGACGATTAATCCGAAAAGGGCAAAAAAGGGGGGGTTCCATTTAAAAAACCATAGTTGGTAACTACCACACGTCTATGACGCACCCCGTACATTGAAAAGTATTTTTAAAATGTGCACCTTTTAAGCATCAAAAACTTTCGTAGGAAGTTTTTTCTTCTAAAGTTCATATTTACTGAGATATCGCACTTTGACGCACTAATGAGCAACCCTGTATAGCAAGTATACTCATAAATGTTTTCTGGGATTTTAACCGCGGTCTTTTGAATTTTTTTTCCGAACGAGGCGCGTTTGCTCTTAGAGGATTCTGCAATCAAAGCTGCTTTATCCCGTTTCATATTTTAAAGCCGTGTAAACCCAAAAAAATATCCCCAACTGTCGAATGAAGGAAGCACTAACTCACTTTCAACTTCAACTCAATCACTCCCTCTCCTCATATCACAATAGTATGTTAAATAAAAGTGTTCTAGTGAAGTCACTTGATAGAACAGTAGAGATGAAGGGAAATATGCGCTAAACCTTGAAATAGCTCTCCACGCCTGGTGTTGGTGCTTGTTTTAATTAAGCTCAAAACCATGATAATCGTTGTTTATCAGTACTGCCTTCAGTGTGACTTCAAGAATCAACGGCTGCAGTTAAGCCCACTTTAACTGTCGTGAATAAATTTTAGTTTCTCAGACCAATCAGACACTTATATCAGAGACTCCAAACAGTTTATTAGCAAAATCAAGGATCTGAGGCTGGAACCAAGGGACATGCTAGTCAGTTTCGATGTCGTTTCACTGCTCACAAAAGTACCCGTGGACAAATCCATAGAACTACTGTCGGAGCTATTTGAGGAGAGTACCGCAAATCTCTTCAAAGCTTGTCTAAAAGGCACCTACTTCCTGTGGAATGGAGACTTCTACGAACAAAAGTAAGGACTAGTCATGGGCAGCCCACTCAGCCCGGTTGTAGCAAATGTCTTCATGGAGAAATTCGAGGAAACAGCTTTGAGAACCGCACCCTTTAAACCGACTATCTGGTATCGATATGTCGATGACACGTTCGTGATATGGAGACATGGACGCGATAACCTGGACAAATTCCTCGACCACCTGAACAAACAACATCCAGAGATACAATTTACCATGGAAGTTGAACAAAACCAACAGTTGGCTTTCCTGGATGGCTTGGTATCTAGGAACGGGAACCAATTGGATCATCGGGATTAGATCATCGGGATTGGATCATCGGGATTCTTTCTATATAAGAAAGGCCACCCACACGGACAGATGTTTCCGAAAGCTATCCAACCATCACCAAAATTTGTGGACCACAGCACCTATCAGCGGAACTACAGCATTTAGAAAGGGCTTTCCTTCAAAACAGATACTCTCAGATTGACACCGAAAGAGCAGCAAGGGTGGACCGTGCCGAAAAGAGTTAAACCACTCAAAGGGCCTTTCTGCCTTTCATTCCCAAAGTTACGGACCGAATTGGGAATACCCTGGGAACACATAATATAAAAACGATCACAAGCCCACGACAAAGATCCAGGAATTTCTAAGATCGGTTACGGACTGAAGACCTCCCTCGCCACTGCTGATATCTACCGAATCTCATGCTCCTGTGGAAGCGTCTACATAGGAACCACGAAGAGATCGGTTAAGACGAGGATCGAAGAACATCGACGAAATTGCAGATTGAGACATGTGGAAAAGTCGGCAGTGGTGGAACATGCCCTCAGCGAGGGAGTGCACAGCATCAAGTTTGGCAGGCTGACAGGCTATCGCCCCCGACTAATACGAGAAGCCATTGAAATTCACAAGCACAGCGACAATGTTAACAGAAAAGAAGAGACAATGGCGCTAAACCGGATATGGTTTCTGTCACTCACCAACCCAAGAACGGCAAGGAAAGGAAACGCCACAGGACAAGAAGAAGAATCTGCTACACTGGAGCATAAAAACAAACAACAGAATGCGTCGACGCCGATGGCACAGGCTACGTCATCACACCAGGTGCATAAATACGTACTGCGCCCGAGGAATCGCAACAGTACAGTGTAAGCTCTCAAGTAAACCACCTCTGAAGATTCAAGCCAGTTGCGCTTGCGAAACGTCAGGTAGAAATTCTATTTTACGACGCCTAAAAACCCGAAAACCTCACCAGTTTTGTTTGAAATACCTAATGAGAGCGGCAAAATGAAACTCTCAGGACTTATGAAACTAAAATTTATCTTTCTGGCAAAAGTTTTGACTATGTCTTCTTTAAATATGAGTTTCAGATGCTAATTTTGAAACATCCATCTACACTTTTCCTCATGAAAATACGATAATTTGCACAGAAATTCTTGATAAAGGTCGAAATTAGAAACTTTCAGCATACGTAAAGAACTTGCTTCTTCTCAGTAAAATTATTCTCAATCTTCTCTTTAATTGGTGATGCGCTTCCTTATTTTATATTGAAATCGATACTTTACTATTGAATCATTATATAGTTTAGAAAAGGTCATGTGAAATATCTGATGATGACGGTAAATTCAAACTTCCAGCGCTTATAAATAATCTTTCTTCTTTCCAGCAAAAGTTTCTGAAACTTTTTAGTTCAATTTGGGCTGGAGATGCACATTTCAACAGTTTTGGCTATAGAAATTCGATATTAAATATTACAAAAATTGCACACAAATAGGTAGCCGATAGGAGCCCAAAATCGAAACTTTCAACATGTATAAAAGAGCCTCTTGTTAAGCAAGTTCTTCTCAAATTCCTTCGTTAAACCGTGATCGAGAGATGAATTTTTATACACAGATCGAGACTTTTACCCTGGACAGTTTTAACCAAGACAGTTTCAAAAATTGTTGGTGGCAAATTCATGCTTTCAGCAATTGTTTGCAGCAACTTGGGATTGAAGTAGCAAATTTTCAAAGATATTTTTACTCATGAAAGGTGTTAAACTTGAGATATTTTTAATTTTCTTATTAAAGTTTAATAAAAGCATTCAGATAATGTTATGTTGCAGGACGCCTTACATCTCTACCGAAACCTGAACAAAAAGGCTCGATATGGTATCAGAAAAATCGACTTGCCCTTCTTCAATCACATTGACTTTGTCATGGGAAGACACGCAAGGCGGATCGTCTACGACCCGTTGATGGATGTGCTAAACCAAGCTATTATGCCCTAAAGCTTCTAAAGCGAGAGGCAGATTTCCTAGTAGTTTTTTAAGAAAAAATCCTTAGTATTGTATTGTTCACTGGCGTACAGAGATTAAAAGATGTGTGTGTACACTAAAATATTTACGGTTTTAGTTACCAAAACTATGATAGGTTTGAGAATATGTTTGTGAAAAATTTATTAATTTAAATCGAAGTGTATCATTCCTTACAGGGGTTTGAGGGCACGTGCAAGAACATGCTACTTAAACCGCTGTTAGCCACATTGTGCCTTTTTCAATTTTTTTTAATTTGGTTTGTCTAAAGAAGTTGTTACGTGCAAATATTTTGCCGTAAACCTGTTAATTTGTTTTCGACCTCGGCATGCGTGTGCAAGTTATTTGCCAAGCATATCGGTTTTGGTTTTTTCATCATAGAGTTAAATTTTGGCTGTAAAATCCGAATCTAGCAAATTTGGCGATTTTTATCGCAGTTTCGATTCTTATCGCAGGTGAAAAAAAAATGTTTGGTAGATTGCGGGATCACGTGTCCGTTAGGGCCAATGAAATTGGTGATTTTTGATTCCTGCTCCAACGGAAGGTTGGGGGGAGGAAAAACTTCTACTGGTGTGACGGTAGATTTTTGGTGGTTGAAGAATTAATTAGGCCGTGCCGGTCAGATCGGCAGGTCGATTTTTGAGTTTGTTCCGCACGGTCGGGCTTTGAGATTTTGTCGGGCTTTGAGATCATTGTGTTCAGCGTTACCGCATGGTCGGTTTTTGAAGGGTTTTGGAATCGAGAAGTTTATTGATGATGGTATTGATGGTTTGCAAGAGGCCTTGATTGATGGTTTGCAAGAGGTTTGCAAGAGTCGGCGATTTGAAGTTTTGGGGACCCAAGAGCCGGATGGACGAATCCATGATGGCCGTTATAACCACGTGGAATTGACGTGGAGGCTGGTTCTGGTGTTTTCCATTTTGGTGGAAGTTGCATGCTACTTGGAAGCATGCTGGCGCCCAACTTTTGGTGAAGACTTTGTTTTTTTATCAGTTTTTTATGACAGTTTTTTTTTTATGATAGGAACTATTAACGTTTTATAGTTAATTGCTTGTGCTGAAACATTCAAGTTCGACTGCATTCAGTTCATTTTGTTTCTTTTTACTTTAATTGCGATTCACAGTCGGACCTGAGTGATTTCCTTATTTATTTTGGTACCCCTTTACTGTGGATTTTTTTATTTTTATTTATGATCACGACCGATCCCCATTGGAAGACCTGCGAGGCCACTGACTGAAGTGATCACTCCAGCAGGTCCCCCTCAGGGTCCTTCCCCTTCACCATCCAGGCTTGATTGAAGTTAAGGTATCCATAGATTAAGGGTGCTACCAAAAATATCCGAGTGATACACTCTAAGTAAATTTATATGTTTTTTTTTTACCTTTATTACTCTCAGTAAAATTGTTAAATTGATTAAATACATTAGTTGTGCAGTTGAATTTGAGTGTGCATAATTTTGTATTGTCCATTGAGCGTTCCAAAAATTGTTCACTAGCCGCAAAGTACTAGCTCTTGCTCTAACTCACGCCCGAGATAAAATAAATATAGTTGGAAGTAAAAATTCATAACAAATTGGCGCCCAACGTGGGGCCACATTTAATTTTTTGGAAGCGCTAAATGGACACTTACGATTCAGGTTTCAATGCAGGATATTTTTGGTCCGTTTAGATATAGTTTGATCGATTGAGGGTTGCCGGTATATCTTGTTATATATTTTCGATATTCTTTTTTTTTGGTACTGCGGTTATTTTTTTATATATTTTGATACAGTCTGTTAAGTATCACGTGGGTGACTGTGTTTGGAAAAAGAATTTTGTTTTGTCAAAGGCCATTGATGGGTTTGCCGCAAAGTTAGCCCCTAAATTTATTCCCTGTATTGTAACCAAAGTTATCTCAGATTTGGTTTATCGGTTGAGTGACCGCGATGGTCGTGATTTGGGGAACTGGCACGTTTCGGATATTAAGCCCGATGTAACGATTGATGATGATTAACGATGATGAACAATTCCGCTCTACAGACAGGGGCGTACCTTGGTGTGTGTGATCAGCTTGGCGCAAAACTTGATGATCGCTCACATTGAGGTTGGGAAGAATACTTCTGTTCAGTATTCTGGAGGTGGTAAAAGTCCACCAAGTGTTAGTGCGGAGTAATCTTCAATCGCTTCGCGCTTATTGTGTCAGCTGTGTAAATGGCTGACCGTATCTCAATGTTGTCGTTGGTTGTTTTGCGGTTTTTAGTTTAGGGTTGTTTGGTTTTGGCATGAATTGTGTGATGCCCATTTCTCCAGAATGATTAGTGTCGATCATCACAGGGATTTTTTTATTTCCTCTGTTGGATCAACCTTCAGCTGATCCAACAGCTTCATCCTTACGGGTCGATAAATTCAGGTTGATGTGGTGTTGATTGCTATTGGTAGCGATATTTTCTTTTTTTGTTTTAATGCCGCCCTATGGTCTTTATTTTTTTGAGACCCGTAGGATTTTTGTTCATAGTCGATGTCTAGCTAGCCTTCAGCGGTGTGACGGCTTAAATTGTAAGTTTTGGCATTAACGGTAATGGTCTGGTTCGCCATTGGTGTTGCTCTTTAGGACCTAGATTGTAAGTTTTGGCATTAACGGTAATGGTCTGGTTCGCCATTGGTGTTGCTCTTTAGGACCTAGATTGTAAGTTTTGGCATTAACGGTAATGGTCTGGTTCGCCATTGGTGTTGCTCTTTAGGACCTAGATTGTAAGTTTTGGCATTAACGGTAATGGTCTGGTTCGCCATTGGTGTTGCTCTTTAGGACATAGATTGTAAGTTTCGGCATTAACGCTGATGGTTGAGGTTCGCTATTGGTGTTGCCTGTAAGGACCTAGTTTTAAAGTTTAGCTCAACGCTTGTCGTCTGGATCCGTGACAGGTGTTTGCTCTTCAGGATCTAGTGAGTTTATTGCGAGAAAAAAAAATTTAAACTTGGGTGTTTAAAATTTTTTTTTTGGTTACTTAGGGGAGTGTGTTACGTGCAAATATTTTGCCGTAAACCTGTTAATTTGTTTTCGACCTCGGCATGCGTGTGCAAGTTATTTGCCAAGCATATCGGTTTTGGTTTTTTCATCATAGAGTTAAATTTTGGCTGTAAAATCCGAATCTAGCAAATTTGGCGATTTTTATCGCAGTTTCGATTCTTATCGCAGGTGAAAAAAAAATGTTTGGTAGATTGCGGGATCACGTGTCCGTTAGGGCCAATGAAATTGGTGATTTTTGATTCCTGCTCCAACGGAAGGTTGGGGGGAGGAAAAACTTCTACTGGTGTGACGGTAGATTTTTGGTGGTTGAAGAATTAATTAGGCCGTGCCGGTCAGATCGGCAGGTCGATTTTTGAGTTTGTTCCGCACGGTCGGGCTTTGAGATTTTGTCGGGCTTTGAGATCATTGTGTTCAGCGTTACCGCATGGTCGGTTTTTGAAGGGTTTTGGAATCGAGAAGTTTATTGATGATGGTATTGATGGTTTGCAAGAGGCCTTGATTGATGGTTTGCAAGAGGTTTGCAAGAGTCGGCGATTTGAAGTTTTGGGGACCCAAGAGCCGGATGGACGAATCCATGATGGCCGTTATAACCACGTGGAATTGACGTGGAGGCTGGTTCTGGTGTTTTCCATTTTGGTGGAAGTTGCATGCTACTTGGAAGCATGCTGGCGCCCAACTTTTGGTGAAGACTTTGTTTTTTTATCAGTTTTTTATGACAGTTTTTTTTTTATGATAGGAACTATTAACGTTTTATAGTTAATTGCTTGTGCTGAAACATTCAAGTTCGACTGCATTCAGTTCATTTTGTTTCTTTTTACTTTAATTGCGATTCACAGTCGGACCTGAGTGATTTCCTTATTTATTTTGGTACCCCTTTACTGTGGATTTTTTTATTTTTATTTATGATCACGACCGATCCCCATTGGAAGACCTGCGAGGCCACTGACTGAAGTGATCACTCCAGCAGGTCCCCCTCAGGGTCCTTCCCCTTCACCATCCAGGCTTGATTGAAGTTAAGGTATCCATAGATTAAGGGTGCTACCAAAAATATCCGAGTGATACACTCTAAGTAAATTTATATGTTTTTTTTTTACCTTTATTACTCTCAGTAAAATTGTTAAATTGATTAAATACATTAGTTGTGCAGTTGAATTTGAGTGTGCATAATTTTGTATTGTCCATTGAGCGTTCCAAAAATTGTTCACTAGCCGCAAAGTACTAGCTCTTGCTCTAACTCACGCCCGAGATAAAATTAATATAGTTGGAAGTAAAATTCATAACAAAGTCGAGAACATTTAGCCAAGCTAGAGAAATTAAGCCCGACAGCCTGTTAATAACCTACTTACTAAAATATAAATGGCCATATTTGCTTTTATGAAATTCACGTTAATATTATTGATATGCAAATTTTGAAATTTGCCTTGATGAGAGAGGAAAATCGAAATCTACAGCATGGATCAAGGAGATTTGACAGTTTCATACATAAAGAATCAAGTCTTTATGTTTGAATTTTTACTATTGAAACATTATCCTGATTCGAAAATGTTCGATGAAATCTCTGAAAACGCTGGCCAGTTGAAACAAACGACCTATAAAATGAACTTTCTTATTTCCGGTGAAAGTTTCCGACTTTTGCAGTTCAATTTGAGCTTCAGGTGCAACTTTTTGAAACACATTGACACTTTTACTCTGAGAAACTCAACCATAAAGATTCAAAATTGCGGAGAAATCCGTGATGCTGGTAGTGACATGAAACTTTCGGAATTTTTACCAAAACTAAACTTTTTTGGGTTTGAGTTTGTGCGGAAGTTTGATAATAGAGGTTCGAACATTTGCACGAAAATCCCTGAAGGGGGTGCAAAATCGAAACTTTGAGCATGAAAGAAAAAGAACGTTGCTCTCCTCAATGAAATTCTCCTCAATGAAATTCCATGATTGCTGATCGAGTCACTCCGAATGAGTGATTATATGACGTGATGGTGATGACTAACTGAAACTTTATGGATCTTTAAAATGAACTTTCTGTTTCCGGCGGAAGTTTCCGTAATATTCCAGTTCAATTTGAGCTTGAGATGCAAAATTTGAAACATATATCAACACTCAAAAAAATTCGATAATAAAAGTTCGAAAATTTTCCGAGAAATCGCCGATGAAGATGAAAAATCAAAACCTTCAGCATGAACGAAAGCGACTTTGTTTATTTAAAAAATGTTTCAATTATTAGATCAGTTAACGTAATTTATACATAAATCCAAAAGTGTCGATTTACATAATGTGGTAAAACATTATCCATCTTCAAATATTTCCTCTGAAATACCTGATGACAGTTGCAAATGAAAACTCTCAGAACATATGAAGTGAACCTTCCTTTTTCTGATGAAAATATCAGCTATTTTTCAGCTGAATTTGGGCTTGAAATACAAAATATTGAAACACACATCAACACCTCAACTCATAAAAAGTCGGTTACAAGTATTGGAATATCTGCACAGAGATTCTTGAAGAGGGTAGAAAATCGAAATTTACAGCATGCATAAAGAGAGTTTGCCCTTTTAAATGAAGTGCTGGTAAGCGCTCTCCTTTTTGTCCTCGCTTATGAGATACATAGTTTTATACATAAATTGACACTCTTGAAACATTAACCGAACCATTTCCAGAACTTTCGCTAAAATTCCTAATGATGCTGGTCAATTAGAATTTTCAGGAAATGTAAAAATAGCTTTCCTATTTAGGGTAAATGTTCGGTCAATTTTCCATTTCAATTTGGCTTTGAGATACAAAATTTGAAACACACATCGACACTTTTACTCATACAACGATAAAAAAATTCGAAAATGTTAACAGAAATTCCCGACCAGAGCAGAAAATCGAAACTTTCAGCATGCATAAAGGCTAATTTAGTATTGCATTTTTTTCAAATTTATTTTTTAATTGCTGCTCGAGGTTCCAAATTTTGTATTTAATTGGACACTTTTACTCTTAAAACGGTATTTAGTTTTTCTGTGCCATCTTTGACTCAGGCGATAAATTGAAACTTCCAGGGTTTATCAAATTAACTTTCTTATTTCCCGCCAAAGTTTTCGCAATTTTCCAGTTGAATTTGGACTAGGATGCAAATTTTGAAGCATACTTCAACACTTACTCATTGAAATTCAATAATGAACATTAAAAAATGTGCCCAAAAATCCCCGATCAGGGTGCAAAATCGAACCTTTCCACATGTACAAAAATAATTTGCTTCTGTTAATAAAGTTTTCCTTAAGCTACTTCTTTTAGATCTGGTTAATTGAAAATTCATTGATATTCCAAACCAGAGTGACAATTCCCTATCGAGGACAATTATAACAATGATAAAATAAAAATAAGCTGAAACGAACAATGATAAAAATTAATAAGGTCAAACGACGAACGCAACATGTCTTCCCCTCTCGAAAAAGTCTACTTGAATCCGCTTCTGATAATCTCTTAGACTAATTCTAGGCAATGTCGCTGAGTTTCGCAGACGAGTTGATCTACGCAGTATCGTCGATGTTGTTCCGGTTGTAGGAATAGGAAGCGGATTCGGAGATAATGGTGTTCCGGTTCGGGTAGCTCGATCGAACTAGAAGTAGCAGTTGCTGGCACCTCCTTCGGAATCATCAATTGTGTTTCACGATGAGACGGTCGAAGTGAGTGCCATTTTGCTCAGCATTCACATTCTTGGATGTGCCGGTTTCGTAATGATTTTGTGCTAGACATTTATTTTCTTGTCGTCCTCGGATTTGGTCGACGCGACTCTTTAAACGTTTTCCAAAATAATCAATTTCATAGTGGAGATCGCCCTGTTGGGAAACAATTCTACCAGGGATCCATTTTTCCATTCTGGGGTTTCCAGACAAAAAATAAACTGTTTGGGCCGGGTACAATATACGGAAGGAAGGTTAAAAAGCTGGTTGTTATTATGAGTAATTTTCGTGTACCTACAAGTTGTCAGGTTTTAATAAATTGAGTCGAGTTTGCAAGCTCCCAAGGTGCATGCCAGGTCTCCGACAGCCCGAATTCTCGAAACCGGGGAACGACGTTCTCATGAGAAACCTGGCCGGGGTTCTCTTGCGAAACGGTGATAAGTGAATTATCGAAAGCAATCGAGTGATCCCATCCAGTGTGAAAGTATAGGAGAAGGGCTGAGGACGGGAGCGATCACATCAGTGATGTGATCGTTCCCGTTCTCTTAAACTCGAGAATTGGAACCCAGTGGTGATCACTATACCCCGGTGGAGCCTGCGCAGGTGCTGCACAGTCTCTACATGATTTTGCAACATGCTCGATATCAGCGTCAATTCCAGGCCAATAAACAAAAGACCGAGCCACATGCCTTTCATTTTTATAATGCCCAAATGTGCTGTGTGTAGATGATTGAGGATGGCTGGTCGTAGTTTGGATGGTACGACGATTCGATGTTCGAAGACGAGGCAATTTGCAACAAGCTTATAATCTTTTTCGAGAGCCTTGTATTTGGCGCGTGCAAGACTTTGACCTAATTCCAAGAGGTGTAAGATCTTTCCATGCTGAGGATCTTTCCTAGCTTCTTGGGAGATGTTTTGTGCATGAATTGGAAGTTTTTGAATCTGCCTTATGATAAATTGATCAAATTCATCACATTCTTCTTCTTCCCCTTGCCAAGGGGTCCCTGTGCGAATACGGTTAATTAACGTCGGTAATGATTCTCGTGAACAATAGTCTGCATTGGTGTTGCATCTGCATCGGCTGATGCACAGGAAGTGACTTTTCTGGATGCGAAATTTATGTCAGTGGTTTGTGTCGAGCGTACAAGTAGCAGAAAAATGTTTGTACTGCCCATACGATAGCCAATGCTTCCTTGTCGATTTGGGGATATTTCTGTTCCGTTGCGTTCATAGTCCGACGTGCCTAAGCAATAGGACGCTCACGTCCGCCTTCAAGTCTGTGTGATCATATAGCTCCAAGACCTGTTTTGCTGGCATCCGTTGCCAAAATCAGGGGAAGTTACGGGTGGTACGGCACGAGGATCATATGATTTGTGGATATCTGAAGTCAATTTATATGACTCTTTGAGGCACACGTCGCTTACAGGTCGAATTCTCGTAGATAAGTCTGGAATAAATGAACTGTAATACGTGGCCTTCCCTATGAACAGTTACATGTCTTCTTCTGAAGCTGGTTTTGGTGCGTCCCGAACAGCATGAATATGTTTGTCCGATTTATGTGTGTCCTAGAAACTCAATCGAAGTTGATCCAAAAACGCATTTTTCTCAGATCATGCGGAGGCCATGGGAGTCTATTCGTTCCAGAACTAGGTCCATTGTTTCCAAAAGAATTTCAAAATTATCTGCATACACGATCATCTCGTCGAAGAAAATTTTAACATTCGGAAGGTTTTGGAACACTCCTTACATTAGCCGCTCCATTAGTGCTCGTGTAGCTCGAACCAATCCGTGGGTTGACGTATTGAGTGTCAGAGCCCCAGATAAATCCTCATTAGTTGGTAGATGGAAGTCGGTGCCGTGATGTCTAAGTGACCGAAGAACTGGGCATTTTTCATCTGGTTTAAAATTTGCTTAGGTTTGGGGATTGGGAACTCGTCAATGATCATTCGAGGGTTAAGTGGCCGTTACATGTGTCGTGATGCCCATTTTAAGTAATCAACTTTTTTGTATAGTCGTGCTGATATTTGAAGCTCAATTTCTTTGGAATACTCGGCACGTAGTGCTAAGGGAATTTCGCTTGCTCTGACGTAGACCGGCGTTGGTCCTGGTTTCAAGCGTAATTCTGCAGATGGTCCTGTAAGTTGTTCGGCGGCACTAAAGAAGTTGTATTTGTCTAGCAGAAGATCAAGTCGCCTTCGTTTCTCTTCGTTTATGCAAGGTGTTGAAGTTGGTATTGCACCAGTTCTCTCAGGTTCTGGGAATAGTTTAGGAAAATCTATTTCATTAATAATATGGGATATCGATTCTCGACTCAGCAGAGTATCAAAGTCACCTTTTACAACGTAAACAATTAGGTGTCGCTGTCTCCTTCCAATTGTCGCTGTCTCCTTCCAATTGTCGCTGTCTCCTTCCAATTTTAACTATCGGATCTCACCAGTGAAAATTTTGGCTTGATAGATCGCAGAGTTTTTTCACTAATTATCGCACACGGAGCACCAATGACAAGTTCCATCTTGTGGATGGATGTGTCCGTCGATCTGAACTTCAATCATACGACACAAAATACGACAATCTGCTGACTTAAGCTCAGTGTTAGGTATCTGTGAAATCGTTTGTGGCAGTTTGGACCTGCCGACTCGATTGATGTGGCCTTTTTTCCACATGTTTTACAATCTTTGTTCACGAAAAAACATTGACTGCGTAAGTGCGATCCTCCACAGCCATTACAAATGAGCATACTGCTTTCGTCCACGACTGATGTTCCAAGGCGCACCTCTGGGTGGGGAGCTCTTGGGTACTTCGCTGTAGTGTTTGGTTTTCCAACACAGATTTGTGACGATGTAGCTTCTGGTTACGCCTGGTCTGCGGTTTTGGATATCCTAGTTTGTTGATTGGATCCGATGAGGATAGAATTGCAGGACATTTCACTTCGTTACCTGTGTAATGTGTCGCTTCAAGTTCATGTACAATTTTGTAAGCGTTTGTAAAGATGGCTGGCTGGGTCTTTTGCAATAATCTCGTCGCGCATTGCACAAGATCGAAGTCCATGTATAATTTGTCTAAATTGAATACTTTCAGAGTATTTATTCTTAGAGCGATCAAAATGTTCAATAAGGGCTCATTTAATATCCGTATACGAAAGACTTTCAGTAGAACGGGGACTAATTAAAAATTTCAATGCGTTATTGAGTTCCGCACTCATGTAAACTCGTACATAATTGCCTTGATCGGCATTTGGGAATCTGGATAGTTGCAGAGCCCAATCAAATCGTTCCAAATAATCCGCCACCAGTAGTTCATCGGCGGAACGATACTGGTCCATAGAAAAAGCGGGAGGTTTGCTTACCGGTTTTGGACACGTCTCAAATTCAGATCAATCACCAGCCGCAAGTACGCCACTTGAAGCCGCAGTCTGAACTGCGTTGACAATTAAGTTGATAATTAAGTGCTTGTAGGAGTTCGGGAGATATCTCGCTTATTGTGCAGTTGTGTAGCTTCGACGTAAGCTCGATATCCCACCTCTGACGCCACTTTTAGATCTCGTTTATTTAAAATTCATTGATTTTCCAAACCGTAGTGACAATTCTCTATCGAAGACAATCATAACAATGATAAAATAAAAATTAGGTAAAACGACGAACACAACAACTTCTTTATTGAGTGCTTGAGACCCACAATGTTAATCACATATGGAGATAGTTAGATAGATAGATAGATAAAAATTTATTGAACATTCCCATTAATAAAACTCACAAACAAAGTTAAAAAAAAACATAACTCCCATGTCTAGCCACATGTTCGGTCGGTTGCTCTTTGTCCATGATCTAAATAGGCGCGCTAAGTCGTCCATTACCTGGGCAGTGCCCTAACATGGACATTCCCGAGCTAGCCATACGCACGACAACGTCAGGAGATAGTCTTGAAGTGGCGGTATTGGTTTTATTCGAGGGGCATTCATTAAGGAAAAAAGGTCTTCTTGAAGGGAAGGACTGAGCCTTGCACTCCGCTATGATAAAAATTTTCCGCGATGGTATCTATATAGTCGGCTATATAGGCCATCCCTGTAGCTTCGTGCATTTCGGTTATTCTGGTGTATCTGTCAGCCGATAGGACGCCTCTTAGGAACCTATTTTGGGTCCTTTGAACACGTCGTCTCGTGGAATCACAGACAGAGCGCCAGATAGGGGAGCCGTAGGTCAGTATGGGCCTTATGGTGGAGGTGTAGAGCAGAAGTTTGTTTTGAGGTGACAGAAATGAATTTGGCGCCAGAAGAGAGTACAACTTTCTTCGGGCCATGAAAGTCTTTTGTACAGCATAGTCAACATGCTTGTTGAAGTGAAGTCGGGCGTCTAGTTTGAATCCCAGGTATTTCACCTCTTTTACTGGCTGGATTGGAGTATTTTGGACCTTTTTGGACCTGAAATACGTGATGAAAGCGGTAAATTGAAACTTTCTGGACATATAAAATCAACCATCTTCTTTCTGGTGAAAGTTTCTTCAATTGTCTGGCTAAATTTATGTTCGAGATGCAAATTTTGAAACATGCATTGACAGTTTTCCTCATAGAAATTCGATAATAAATACTCAAAAAGAAAATCGTACACAACTCCTTTTTCACATTTTGCTTTTTTGTTTTTTGTTTCAAACATTTTCTCTGGAATATCTAATGAGAGCGGCAAACTGAAGCTTTCAGGACTTATGAAACAAAAATTTCCCTTTCCAGCAAAAGTTTAGGCTTTTTTTTGCTAAATATGAGTTTGAAATGCAAATTTTGAAACATACATCGACAATTTTGCTTATATATATTTATTTTATTTGCTAATATTCGCAAATTTGCACAGAAATTCCTGATGAAGGTGAAAAATTGAAATATGCAGCATGACTAAAAGAAACTATTTTCTTCTCAGTGAAATTATTCTGCAAAAAGTTTCTAGTTGCTGGTCGAGTCTCCAGATTTTATATTTAAATCGACACATTTACTCTTGAAACATTACCTAGTTCCAAAAATTGATCGTAAAATTTCTGACGTTAGAGGTAAATTGCAACTTTCAGGGCTTATAAAATAAATTTTTCTGTTTCCGGCGAAAATTTTCGCAATTTTTCAATTCAGTTAGGGCTTGAGATCGAAATTTTGAAACATACATCGACACTTTTACTAATAGAAATATGGTAAAATATATTCGAAAATTTGCAGAGAAAGTCGTAATGAGGGTGGAAAATCGAAACTTGCATAAAAAGAACTTTGTTCTTGTTAGTGAAGTTTTGCTTCAGTTCCTTCTATAATGGGTGTTATATACACAAATTTACAAAACATATCTTAATATAAAAATATTATTAAAAAATATATTAATTTAAATCAAAGTGTATTATTCCTTACAGGGTCTTGAGATCACGTGCAAGAACATGCTACTTAAACCGCTATTCGCCACCTTGTGTCTTTTTCAGTGTGGTTTGTCTGAAGAAATCGGGAACATTTAGTCAAGCTGGAGAAATTAAGTCCGACAGCCTGTTAATGACCGACTTACTAAAATAAAAATGGCCATATTTGCTTGTGTGAAATTCACATTAGTATGGCTGATGCAAATTGGATAGCATAATAAGTGTGCACCGAATTTCTTTGCGCTACCAGGTCTAATTCGAAGAATCAGCAGAGCAAGTCAATCACCTTAAATGGAGCTTGGAGGATGGAATCAAATCTTGCCGCCCCTGAGAACTGTCGCAGTTAAAAAATCCCGAATTCTAATAACTTGAACTTTTCGAAACCGCTGAAATAAAAAGAGGCAAACTTGTTACACCAACCTTGTAGTTCTTCGGCCAGTGACCGTCGAAGAAGAAACGGGGTCATCGATGCTACTCCATTCAAGTGCTTCGGCCAGTTCGAGTCAAGTTCACGGTAAAAGTGGTACATCAATGCGTGCGTTGCATCCAAACAGAAGATTGAAGTGTTTTGGCGACAAAGATGGATAAGTTTCTGTATTGGGTTGCCCTTTGTGTTCTTCCGATGGTACTTTGCGGGAAGTACGTGCCCAAATGGAAGAAACAGGTAAAACAGCCAGACATTCGAGTGTTGCATCAGATATAGCAAATGCATTTCAGGCCTGTGAATTGCCTTCATCACATAGCGAATACTCCCATTATATCTGCTCAGACGATGGTGAGGTCAAGTGCTTGCCAGGGTGGAACGGTGACCTTTGCGATGTTCCAAAATGTCGCTCTGGATGCGATCCTATGCAAGGGTATGCTTATCATTAACCGGCTAAAATTCATTTTCTACAGTGGTTTTTTGAATTAGGTACTGTAATAGGCCAGGGGAGTGCCTATGTAAGTTGGGTTACTACGGGAACAAGTGCAACAAGTGCATTCCTTTGCCTGGATGCCAGCATGGATATTGCAATTCCAGTTTCGAGTGCATCTGCCATGAAGGCTGGGATGGACTCTTCTGTTCGGAACGTAAGGAAATGTTTCTTAATAATATTGGCAAAATATTTGCAAAATCAGCATCAAAATTACTTTTTATGAACGACTATACCCAACTTATTCAGGGTAGCCGAAAAATGTAAAATTTTCTCAATATAAAAGCAAAACACTAGCCATAGGAAAATTCAGCCCGGAAATAAAAAATGCTTTCTACCGACATACACTACCCAAATTCATACTGAGACTCATAAAACAAAAGAGAGAACCCTTTGGTTGGAGAGGAAATAGTGATGTGGTGGACTCATGGAACTAATCTCGGGGGTTCTTTAGCCAGGATGTCCTTCTTCCTACCATTTTCCCTTATATCATACTGTGAAGAATTCCGTATCTTTCTGGATGTCGCATTACATGGGCAAAGTATTCCAGTTTACGTACCTTAATTGTTTTCATTATTTCTGTATCCTTACCCATGCGCAGCAAGACATCTTCATTTCGGACCCTGTCCACCCAGCTAATGCGGAGTATTCTGCGGTAAACCCACGTTTCGAAAGATTTGAGCATTTTTAGTAGTGTGTCTGTCAATGTCCAGCCTTCGAACCCATACAGCAGCATTGGGGATAAGTAGCACGTTACAGGTCTAATCTTCATTTTCTTGCTAATACTCCGACTACAAAGTACCTTTTCCATTTTAAAGAACGCATCTCTAACCCTCTCTATACAGATTCTAACCTTTTTGCATCCCCATTTGTCGTTTAGCATCTGTTCTGGAGATGCTACTTCTTCGAACCTTTGGATTGCACCACCGGAATAATTTGGGGAGAACTGTGATTTACTCGAAGGACCAAAGGGTTTGAGATTAGTGTTTGGTGGGTATAGTTGGGGCAGTCGAGGAAATAATAAGCGTTATGGCCTTTTGCCAAGTGCGAAACCAGTACTGGTAACCACCGTTTATTACTTCAGTGTGCGATTGGGCTGGGCAGTTCTACCTTTGTAGACTTGTGACTATTTGTGGTGTGTGGCGAAGACGGTCTTGAGATGACTACTGGGTGTAGTCCCGAAGAGTGTATGCTCATGATTGTTTCCGACAAGTGTGTGGAGATGACTGTGTAGTCCCGACGATTGTGTGATCACGACTGTTTCCGACAAGTGTTTGTCGACGACTGTGTTGAGATGACTACTGGGTGTAGTCCCGACAAGTGTGTGTCGACGACTCTCTAGTCCCGACGACTCTCTAGTCCCGACGAGTCTCTGGCGAAAACTGTTTCTACTTTTTCGTCCCTTCTTTCGACTTGCGTGGTCAAAATTAGAGAAGCAGGATGAGGGAAAGATGTTTCCCACGATTTGGGTTTCGGCCCCTTGGATGGTCGCGCCATTGGATTATGGGCTGATTCTAAAGGGTACCAAAAGTAGACCTCCCGCCGAACGCAATAGTGTGATTTCGCACATCCTTCAAATTCAAGACAATGGTCATCGGTCAGCTCTGACAAGTGAGCCACTCAAAAGAAAACAATGACCACTTATCTACAGGATGCTAAAATTGTCGCGACTATGATAAGCTGGAGAATCAACCTTTCAATCGCTAAACCCGGAAATAGCACTTGTGGTGACCGTCCCGAAGATCTTCGACAGGGGCGCACCATTTTCGGAATTCAATATAGAAAAAAGTCACAAGCCCAACAAATTTCTACTACAATGTTCAAATGTTATTTGAACAAATGTTATTTGAACAACATCCATCCAAGACAGGTAATGCCGTTGGTCTTCTCAAGTTAAATTCCATAGGCTGTAATAGCTGTTTGATGCACAGGAACTTTGCTGACTATCATATATTCAGTCTTTTTGGTTTTGAGCTTTAGTCCATATTCATCACAGACGATGGACACAATATCGATTAGGATCTGCAGATCTTTTTGACTACTGGCTGGCAAGCACCGTATCATCTGTGCATCTCAGGTTATTTATTTTTACGCTATTAACCTTCTTTTTACTATTAATGTTATCTAGTGCTTTTCTGAAAATCCTTGCCTCACCCCTCTTCGGATCTCTACCTTTTCTGAGACGTTCTGGGTCACTGTGACATTAGGTCCTTGATGCCAGTGAAGTTTTTTGAATATAATTAGGTTTTCACTATCTACATATTTCTAAAATTAAAAAGATAAAAATTGAAACAATTTTTTAAAATAAACTGGCAAAGTTGTCTGTTGAGTTGACAGCTTATCGTATTCAAGAATATACAGATACACTAGCTGACCCGGCAAACGTTGTATTGCCATATAAATTATTCCTAGGGTTATTTTGGCGCTATGCTTTCACGCACAATAGTATTATCTTGCTGTTGTTGTTCTTCTGTTCTTTGGGCTCTTCTACTTCGCATGCTTGCAAATCTACGTGTTTGACGATCCAAGGAAGCTCATTTACGTTTTTGTGGCATTTTTCACTGTTCGGAACACACATAAATAGAGCAAATTGAATTATTTTATGTAATGTCGAGTACTACGTTATTTAAATCGTATATTAAATAACTTCCATCCGCCATTGGTACGCCTGGTATCCGGATAGCGAAATCCGGATAGCGAAATCATTGTAAGTTTAAAAGTGCAAATTTCGAGGGCTCCCTAACCTCAGGCATCCCCATGCCGGTTTCGAACCTACTACTTATATTACCTCTCGTCACTCGTCAGCTGACTTCAGCCTGATATTAGGATGTGTAGTGGATTTTTCCTCGAGCTAGCTCTTTCGAGCTTTTACTCTTTTTTGGTTGCACTTGTTTGCTCAGTTGTTATTATGACTTCTGCGTTTTGCTGTGACTAGCCAGTTAGCCCTGGGCGGAAGGGGGTAGGAAAGTTTGAGCGATTTATATTAAGACTTTTAGGATTGGGTTTTGGGAGATTAAAGCGTCAATCGATTTGATTTTGGCTTCAATCTCGGATATAGGGAGTAGCAGAAGTTGAAGCAACTGCGGGCTGATTTGTTCTGGGGGTGTAATTGGTTTTTGGGACGGTTTTTTCGGGTTGGGTTGAATTTGTTCTAGAGTTGGTGGGTTTTGAGTTTTTTCGGCGAAAGACATGCCGGGGGTGATTTTGTTGTTAAAGGATGCCTGCTTACGCTTGGCTTCGTTTGTCGATTAGAAGTTTGGATTTTTGGGGCAGTTGAAGTAGCTGGCTGGAAGTGGCCCTCCGCAATTACAGCACTTTGCTGGGTTTTTTGCAATTTTTGTAGAAGTGGTTTTGGCCACATCTGTGGCAATTGGGATTTGCGCCGCAATTGGACAGGATATGGCCGAATTTTTGGCAGTTTTTACACTGCGGGATGTATTTTGTATTTATTGTGTTCGAGTTTCTTTGGGATTCGATTGTGACTGATAGGTTTTGGAGGCGGGTGATTTCGAAGAAGTTTGTTTGGGTTTTGGGTAGGAGCACTTTTACTATGTTGGACACCTTCTTGGAGTGTCCGAGACGGTAAAAGTGTGTTTGTTCTGGAGCGAAGCCCAGAACTGTAATTTCGTTGTTTATTTCCGCGATGTACATGCGGGATCGAGGCCTTTGATAATGCACGCCAGCTTCCTGTCTTCCTCAGTTGTGTGCGTGAAATATGGGATTTTGTTGGTTATTAGGAGGTTAATTGTTGGCTTGTGGTGGTTCGGGTTGCAGGGAAAGATGGAGATCCCTGCGGCGGATTTTTTGTGGTCGGTGAAAAGGATATTATTTGCAGATAGCACTTCCTGGGTTTTACGTCAGTCAGCCGGGTTTATTATTGTGATCGGGACTTTGCCTGGTTTGGGTCTGTTCGGGATTTGGGGTTTTGTGAGGGTTTTGTGGCGGAAAATTGGTTTCGGTATCACTTGTTTGTTGGGGCGCTTTTTGGGTTATTTCCTTAGATTCAAACTGGGAATTTAGGGCGTTGAGTTTAAATTGGAGTTCCTGTATTTTTGATTTGAAGAGAACGTTGTCCGCTTTTTGGACCAAGATTTCCGCTTCTAGGTTATGGATCGTAATGTCTGTATTTGTTTAGTAAGGTGGTTTGCTTCTTGGTTGAGAATAGCATCAGAGAATTGCTTGGCCCTGCGTTAAAGTTTGTTTCTGTTTTTACTATAATTGGTTAAGTTCTGGCGGAAGGCCGAACGGGTTTTTATTTGTGTTTAGTTTTTGGCTTTTGGCTTTCGCAAGGGCTGCAGAGATAGAATTTGAGATTTTATCTGAAAGGGAGTTAAGCTCCTTTACGTTTTTGGGAGAGTGGTCCTGAGTTTGAATCTCGCCCAGGTAATATGTGAGGGCGTTCCAGTCGGTGTATGTAATTGGGGCTAAGGGGTTGTTTGTATATTGTTCGTTGATGTCGATGATTATGGGGTTGTTATCGGAACTGAGTGAGTCAGAGTTCTGTCAGAGCGAAGCGTGAATTTGGAAATGTAGGTCTTGTGAGTATTTGTTAAGTTTTCGGCCTTCGTCGTTGGGAGACTTGCAACCCCAAATGGTGTTTTTGGAGTTTAAGTCTCCTGCGATCATTGTAGGGATGTTTTTGTGGAGAAGGTTGTCATAGTCTTGAACAGTTGTGTTTATGTTGGGGGGTTTGTAGGCAGAAATTATAAAAATTGGGGAATTTTCCATGTTAAGTATTAGTGCTGTGTGTTCTATTTGAGTGTTATTGATTGGAGGGCTTGGGTGATGAGAGAAGGAGTTTTTGATCAGAATGGCAGTGCCGCCCCCTCGGCTGTTAGGGCGGTCGTTTGTTAAAAGGTTTCTTGAAGAAGTGCAATGTCCACATCGTTTTCCCGGAAGCAGCCTTCAAATTCCTGCCTTTTCGGGTAGAATGAGTTGGCGTTCCAGGAAACGATGTGGACTCCGGCTGGCTTTATTTTATTCATGCCAAAGCTTGAAGAGCTGGCACATTTCCTAACATAGCAGCAATGCGGTTTATTTGGGCCTGAATTTCGCTCTCAGGCATGAGAAGGAGTTGGATCAAGGCGGGGCTCAGGTAGGTGTTTTGATGGGCTGGCGAGGGGGGGTTGTTGCGCGGGCTGTTTTTTGTGCTGGGGGGCTTTGGGCGGCGGCTGTTGGGGGCTTCAGATTTTTGGGCCGCTTTGGCGGCGAAGGAGATTCCAGACGAGACCTTGTTTTGGAAACTGGCCTGTTTGGCTTTTTCCTGCTTTTGAGCGTTGAAGTTCGGGTTTTTTTGGCAAGAAATGTAGCTTGCCGGGTGAGGGCCGTCGCAGTTAATGCATTTAGCCGGTGTGTCTCTCGGCTTTTTGCATCTTGCATAGAAATGACTTTGGGCGCATTTGTGGCAAGTGGGTTTTGCTCCACAGTTGGCCATGATGTGTCCGAACTTTTGGCATTTTTTGCACTGAGGAATGTGCCTTAGGTTGCTGACCGAAGAGTGTCTTTGGGGGAAAAATTTGGGTTTGCTCTTTGGGCAAGAGCATTTTAACCATGTTTGTTTTGGTTTTTAAATTTCCCATCCTGAAGAATTTGATTTGGGATGGGTTGAAACCGAGCTTTTCGATTTCCGTTTGAATTTCGGCAAGTGACATTTCCTGACGGAGGCCCTTGACAATGGCGATTAATTTCTTGACCTCTGGGAAAGTATGAGTATATGCCTGATATTAGGTGTGTGTGGATTTTTTATTCTAGAGCGAGTTCTTACGAACTTTGGCTCCTTCTGAGTGTCTTGTTGGCTTGATGGAATGTTTGTCTTGATTTGAGTTCTAATTTTGATTGGTGCAAATTGCACCCCCTAGCCCTTGTACCTCTGCAGTTTTACATGAGAGAAAGAGAAGAGGAAGAAAAAAAAACCAACGCTGAAGCGGTCAAGGGTTGGGTGAGGGGAAAAGGGGGAAGGTGGGATGATTAGCTTAGGGGTTTTAAGTTGGGAGATCACGGGAGCCATAATGGAGATTTGAACCCGATTTCTTCGATATTCGCCATGATTTGTGTCAAATGTGGACTTTACCACTGGGTTGGGGTGGTTTTGGACTTTTGTTTTGAATTTGCTGTTTTCTTGTGAGGAATTGCCTGACGGGGTCCATTTTCAGGTCTCATGTATTGCCGTGTTTCGAACGTACCAGGGGGCTTTTGCTATGGATCTAAGGAATTTGTTCTGGAAGATTTGGATTTGGGAGAGATTGGGCTTGCTTGCTTGTATAAAGGCGGAAGCGCCATAGAGGATTTGGGGTCTGAATATTTGTTTGTAGAGTAGGATTTTGTTGTTCAGGGATAGCTTGCTGGTACGTTTGAGAAGAGGGAAGAGGGCGGCTTTTCCCGCTCTTGCTTTGGGTATTTTGTTTTTGATGTGGGGGGCGAAAGACAGTTTTTTGTCGAGTGTAATTCAGGCTATGTCTTTGTTCTGAAGGGCTAAGAGTTTCAGTTTGTTGGTTTGTTTGTTTGTGATCATTAGGGCTTGTGTTTTCTCTGTGTTAATTTTTATTTTCCAGGTGTTAGTCCAGTTTTGTAGTTTTGTCGTTTTGCGTGTATGTATTTAAGGTTTCTGTTGTTGTAGTAGAGGCAAGTTTCGTCGGCGTAAAGGGCGATTTTAGCGGCTGAATCTTTACGGATGTCGGCTGTATATATATTAATAGAGGATTGGAAAAAGGGGGATCCTTGCGGTACTCCCGCTTCCGCCTTTCTTTGCGAGGACAGTTTGTTATTTAATTGTACTCGGAATTTTCGGTTCTCGAGGAAATTTGCCACAAACTGCACATAGGAGGTTGGCAGTTTGCAGTATTTCTCCATTTTCCAAGTAAATCCTTTATGCCAGACTTTGTCGAACGCCTTTTCTATATCTAGGAGAATAACCCCCGTGGACGCTTTTTCCCGAAGACCTAGTTTTGCGTCCTTCACAAGTCTGGCCACTTGCATTTCGGCATCATGATTTCTCATGAAGCCAAATTGTTCGTTTGGGATTTTGGGGTTTTGCGAGAGTTTTTCTAGGAGTCTTTCCTTGAAAAGGTTTTCTGTTATTTTGGCGAAAGAGGGTAGAAGGCTTATTGGGCGCCAATTTTGGGGGAAAGTTTTGTTTTTGCTCGGTTTTGGGATAAGGATTACTGCAGCTGTTTTCCAGCTGGTCGGGAGTAGTATTTATTATCGTTATTAGTAGTAGCAGAAGTGTTTGAGGGAGCATTTTAATCACCCTATATGAGATTTTGTCAATGCCTGGCGCTGTTTTTGGTTTTAGTGACGTTATTTTGTCTTTGAGTTCGTCTAAAGTCACGGGGGGGATTTTTTCATCTTGTTCTGTTAGTGGCCTGGATTTTATGGATCGTCCTAGTTTTTCAATTTGTTCCTCAAAGTCCAGGTCGTCGCCTAGTGTCTAGTTAACTCTGAACTGGTTTTCCAGCGAATCGGCAAAAGCTTCCGCTTTTTCCTTGTCGGTGTAGACCAGTCCGTTGTTGCCGTGAATGGGGGGAAAGTTGATGTTGGATTTTCCTTAGAATTTTTTGGCCTTTTTCCATACCGAAATTTCACCGGGCTCTAGGTTTTCCAGAAACGTTTGCCAGTTATTATTTTTAATTTGGTTTGTTAATTTATTTGCCTGTGAGTTATGATAAGGGTCAGAATTTTGTTTAGCTAATTGCTTAAGGCGATTTCGCAGTTTTATTTGATTTTTGATGTGGATTGGAAGGCCGATAGGGTTTTTGTTTATGTTTGGTTTGAGCACCGTTGATTTTTTCATAGCCTTGGTGATTTTTTCGGTGAGAGAGTTTGTGAGAGAGTTAAGTTCGTGGGGGTTTGTTATTTGGGAATTTGGGATTGTAATTTCGTTAAGGTAGTGTGATAGGGCGTCCCAGTCCATGTATGTTAGTGGTTGTAGAGGGTTGTGTATGTAGTGTTCGTTAAGTAGGATTCTGATTGGGTTGTGGTCTGAACTAAGGGAGTCTGAGTTTGTAATTGCCAAATCAAGAGCGAGATTTTTTGAAACTGCTATATCCAGGATATCTGGCGTTTGTAGCTGGAAGTGGGTGGGTTCTTCTGAAGCGTGTATTTGCAAGTCTAATTGCTGCGCGATTTTTAAGAGTTTTCTTCCCTCTGGGTTTGTCCTTTTACAGCCCCATGAGGAGCTTTTACTGTTTAGGTCCCCCGCTAAAAGGGTGGATTGCCCAGAGGGGTTTTCTTCTCCTTTTTTGTAATCCCCTCTTTTGTAATCCTCCATAGTGGTGGTTTTATTGGGCGGTCTATACGCGGAGATTATTTGTATGTTTGCGTTTTTCAAATGGAGCCTTATGGCCGTAGATTCAATTATGGAGTTGAAAGGGGGGAGTTGACTATTTTCTATAGATTTTTTAATGACAATTGCGATGCCTCCCCCTCGGGAGTTTCTATCTGTCCGGTAGGTGAGATAGTTGTTAAAATGGAGGGGAGTTTGTGGGACAAGGAAGGTTTCTTGGATGAGAGCAATGTCTACATCGTTTTCGTATAGGTATGCCTCAAATTCATACTTATTAGGGTATAAAGATGAGGCATTCCATGACACGATATGGACACCTGAGGGATTAATGCTACGTTTCAGCATAGCATTTTGAGGATTGGGTTTTGGGAGATCAGGGCCGCAATTTTGGCGATTTTGGCCTCGATCTCTTTGTCGGACAGTAGCAAGAGTTGCAGGATTTGGGGGCTTAGGGAAGTTTGTTCGGAGTTGCTGGATTGGGGAGATGTTTGGGCTGTGGGGGTTTGGAGGGCGGTTTGGGTTGTTGGAGTTGGGCTTTTAGTTTTGAGTTGATTTACTGGGGTTGGGGGGGTTGGTGGGGCGGTAAAGGCGGCCGCAATTGCCACTTTACTTGCCACTTTATTGGCAAATGTGGTGCCCGGTTGCACCGGTTGCTCCGCGCATCTGTGGCAGATGGGTTTTGCGCTGCAGTTCGAAAGGGAGTTGCCGAATTTTTGGCAATTTTTGCACTGCGGTATGTGTTTTAAATTAAAGGTATTTGAATTTCTTTGAGGTTCTATGAGGACTGGCAAGTTTAATAGGTGTTTATTGGTTTCCTGGAAGTTTACTTCTGATTGGGAAAGGAGTACTTTTACCATATTGGAAAATTTTTTGTAGTGTCCAAGCCGGTAAAAGTGGGTTTGGGTTGGATAAATCCTAAATATTTTATTTCTTCCTCAATGTCTTGGATGTCCATGTGCGAGTCCAGACCTTTTATTATGAACGCTAATTTTTTGTCCTCTTGCAATGTAAAAGTATAATATTCTATTTTATTTTCTGTTAATAGTGTTGTAATTTTCCTATGCTCGTCAGTTGAATTCGGAGCAAAGGAGATTCCCGATTGTTGTTTTTTAGGTTGTTGTATTTTCATGTTGTTTTGATGGAGAATTTTTTGGACTTTGACCCAATCGCCTGGGTTCCTGATGTTTATTGGGACCGTGCCTGATTTGGGCTTTGAAGTTTGGGTGTGAGGATTTGTTTGAGTTTGTGTGGACCGATTGCGATCTTCCGGTTTTAGATGTTTATGCAGCGTTTTATTTGAGGTTTTGGGCAGATTCCAAGCTTGAGTTGTAGGTTTTAAGGGCGGAAAATTGTCAATTTCCATTGCCTCTGGAGCCGAGGTTGTTTGGGGCTTGGGGGCTATTTGAGGGGTTTTGGGGGCTTCAGCGGTGTGGTTTTGATTTAAAAATATTTCAGCGTATTTAATCAATTCGTTTATCTTTTTATTTGCTTTTTCTAGCTGTCGAAGAAGTGATGAATTTGATTTCTTTAGCCTTTCATTTTCGTTAGCTAGATGTTTTCTACCGCGGGTAGCATATGGTGAAGACTTAGTAGTGAATTAAACGTCTTTTCGTAAGGGAGCTTTGAGTGCAAAGGTACTAACCTGGGGTTTCGGGGGAACTGGCTTTTCCTGTCTTTGAGCACTAGTTTTCGTTTCACTTCCACATTCACCTTGCACTTTTGAGTTCATAGCTTTAATTGCCTCGATGCAGGAAATTCGCGGGAAGCCATTTTTCTGGCGTCCTCCACGTGTGCGGTCACACGTGGATTTGTTTGAAGCCCTTTTGTGGGCTTTTTGCAGGAGCAAAGAGGTTTTGTCGGGTTTTTGGTCATTATAAAAATTTTTGAAATGGGACTGTCTATCGAGACGCACCCGAGTTTTCGAAACCACGTGTTTAGCGAGCACTTGTTTGTTTACGGCGCACTTGGCAACACTGAAATGGCTGCACTGGAAATGCCTGATTTTAGAACACTCTCTTGAACATATATTCCACTTCAGCCAAATTTTATAAAATTTCCTACTGCTAACTTATCTACGGGAACTTAAATCTAACATCTTTAGAATGTTTTACACTCTATGTTTACTGACATCTCTGACTTAACCTACCTTAACCTAACACGGGCACATTACCCCTAGTTTTAGACCTAAGTCTATTACAGCCTCTCTTACCCTAAGCTAACTTAAACCTGGTCGTGGTCCTCCACTGATTCTGTGGCGGATAACTAACTTACTTAAACCTAATCCTGGTCCTCTAGGGACTACATGACTAATAGCTTAAACCGAATTCCTCAAGGAACTCCGTGACGTATACTTATGAGCTAACAATAATAATGACTAACATAGTAAATGTCGTTTGCCTTCTGACTTATTCTACTTAAACCTAACATAGACACATGCCTAACCTAAGCCCACTACCTCTCTTGCTTCCTAAATCTAACCTTAAGCTAGCACATGGTCCTCGATGTGGTGCTGGAACTGGTCATCGCATGTGGTCCACGTCTTCTTCTTAGACAGTGTCCGCAGGGAGAGGTCTGCGGTCACTGCGACATTTGTTGGTGCAAGAAACCCGGACTGTGGGATTCTTGCTTTGCCGGGCATTATCCAGGAACTTTGTCATTAAGTTCCGGATATGCTCCAGCAGGTCTTCTGTTTTCAGGTCTCTTTGCAGGGTGGTATTTCTGACAAAGTACGGGGCCTTGGCTGCTATCCTCTATATCTTGTTTTGGATTGCCGCCATCTTCTTCTTTTGCGTGATGCAGGCCGTGGACCATGCAGTTGATCCATCGGTCAGCACCGGGCGGATTAGCTGTTTGTAAATTCTAACCTTTGTTGTCAGGTAGAGCTTACCTGTCAGCAGAGGATAGTAGGCCTGGAGCAGGTATCTTGCCTTCGCTGCTCTGGCTGTCATCTGGTCGTGCCATACCAGTCGCTTGTCGTATATAAGTCCAAGATAGGTTACCTTGGACCTCCAGGTCAGCCGCTGTCCTGCAAGCTCTAGTATGGCTGGCTGCGTCCTGGAGCACCTGGTGAAGAGAATGGCTTGCGTTTTCTCCGGGTTAAACTCCATTTTTCAGTTCCTGTTCCATTGTTGGACCTGGTCGAGATGTCTTTGGAGATTAGTGGTCATTTTAGGGCCTTTGCCTGCGGCAGTGAGTGCTACGTCGTCTGCATATATGTAGCACTCCGTCTTAGCGGTGGTTGGAAAGTCTGCCATGTATATATTGAAGAGAGTAGGGTCCAGCACTGATCTTTGCGGTACTCCTGACATCACCGGTCTGCTGGTTGAGAGCTGGTTCTCAATCTTGACCTGGAAGCGGCGTCCAGATAGGTAGGTGCTGATGAGCTTAGTTTGGTGTCCCGGAAAACCGGCTGTTATCATCTTGGCTATCAGGGCCTGGTGCCAAACTTTGTCAAACGCCTTTGACATGTCTAGGAAGACGGCTCCTAGACCGTTTCTTGGGCGGTTTAACCTTTGCTGGATCCTTGTTGTCAGCCGGGTGATGAGTGTGTTAGTGCCATGCCCCGGCCTGAATCCATGTTGCTCATCCAGCAGCAACTTCTTGTCCTCTATTGTATCCTGGATGTGGTTCAGTATACACCTCTCCATAACTTTGGCTATCATAGGTAATAGGCTGATAGGCCTGTAGGACTTAAGCAGCTTCCTGCTTGCTCTCTTTTTGGGCACCAATACCACAATTGCCTTCTTCCAGGTGTTCGGGAAGTACTGAAGGTCCATTATTGCGTTTGCCACTGTGGTGAGGTTCTCAATTATTGTTTTTGGTAGTTTCTTGAGGACCTGATTCGATATTCCATCATGTCCAGTGGCCTTTTTTCTCTTTGTCCCCTTGATGATCTCTGTGGTGACTTCATTGGCTTGTGTGGGCTGCCAGATTTGGAAGCGGGCGGCTACAGTCTTTTCCACTTCCTCTTCTTGTTCTGGAAGATCAACCAGGTTTACTCTGCATTGGAGCTCCAGATGGTTTGCAAATAGCTCCAGTTTTTCCTTGGGGTCCACAGTGGTGATTCGTTCTCCTGTATAGGTGGTATTGGTTGCCTTGGTCCATTTTTGAGGTTCCTGGCCAGTTTCCATAGCTCTATGTTGGACTCGTCAGCCTCTATTTCGTCCATGCGAGCATCCCAGTGCTGCGATCGAACTTCCTTGATGTCTTCTTGGATCGCAGCCTGGAGGCGGTTGACTTGGCTTTTTAGGTATGGATCTGGTGTTCGCATGGCTCTGTGTCGTATCCGGTTTTTCTCCCTGACTTTGGCTTTTAACCAGGGAGGTATTTGGTCTATTTGGTTGGCCGGTACGACGGTTTGACTTGTTGAGGTTGCCAGGGCGTTCTTGATTTCCTCGGTGAGCTTTTCGACTGCCTGGTCCAGGTCGTCCTCCGTTTCCAATGTGTGCTGGAAAGTCTACCAGTCCGTGATCCTTTTAGTCACAGTGATACCGTTGAAATCAACGTTGTAAGGTTTGGTCCAATTTGCAGGAGGTTTGACAATTTCATGGTGCTGAATGGACCTCTTCACTGCGACTATTGTTCCTGGTGAGCCTATCATCTCTGTGCACCTTATGATGCTTCAGTGTAAGCCTTTCTCCAGGCTTCAACATTGTTTCGTGGATTAGGCACACTACATTGTATTTCTCCAGAAAGTCTTCGAAGGAAGAACTTCCTTCGAACTCCATTGGCATTCCAGGAGACGACTCACAGAGATTTAGGCCTAAGCAGTCTAGACATGACTGCTCATTAATGTAATCATCTGGGCTTGCATCGTGGCCATGAACGTCTGCATCTGCGCATGCATGGCCTGGATGGTTTGGGCCAGCTGTTCATGGCCGGTTTTGCCCCCTTGTTGACGTTGGGGGGTTTGTTGGGGCGGCAGGTTCTTTCTGGCTGCGGCGCTGTAGGTGGTGGCAGCTTGCGGCATTTGGCTTGGCTGTTTGGATTGCCCTGCGTGTTGTGATTGTTGCCAGCTTCTTCTCTGCGCTGGTTTCACTGGGCATCCTGAGTAGGAGGCTGGATGTGCAACCTCCACAATTGGCACATTTTGCAGCCTTTTCTTTGGGGATTTAACATTCCTTGGTTTCGTGTGCTCCTGCACACTTTTGAAATTAGACGTGTGGTGGATTTTACATCGAGTTAGTTCGTGCAAGCTTTCACTCTGTTTTGATGGCATGGTTGATTGGCAAGCAGAAGGCTTGGTTGTTTCCTTTTGGACTTCTGCGTTTTGTTGTTATTGGCCCGTTAGCCCTGGGCGGAAGGATTTGAAAGCTGTGGAATTTAGTGTAACATTTTCAGGATGGGGTTTTATGAAATTAAAGCCGCGATCGCTTTGATCTTGGCTTCGATTTCGGGTAAGGGGAGGAGCAGAAGCTGGATCATCTGTGGGCTGATTTGTTCTGGGATATTGGTTTGTTTTGAGATCGGTTTTTTTCGGTTTTTTCCTGGGTTGGTGGATTTGATGCTTTTTTGGCATATGAGATTTCGGGTGTGGTGAGATTGTTGAACGAAGCTTGCTTTCGCTTAGCTTCGTTTGCGGTTTTTGAATTGGGGTTTTTGGGACGGTTAAAATAACTGGCTGGGTGCGGCCCTCCGCAATTGCAGCACTTTGCTGGTGGTGGGTTTTTTGCAGGTTTTGTACGAATGGTTTTGGCCACAACGGTGGCAATTGGGATTTGCGCCGCAATTAGACAGGGTGTGCCCGAATTTTTGGCAGTTTTTACACTGCGGAATACATTTGAGATTGTGGGGATTTGGATTTCTTTGGGGTTCAATTAGGACTTGTAAATTTTGGAGGCGGGTTACTTCGAAGAAGTTTGTTTGGTGCTTAGGGAGGAGCACTTTTACCATGTTGGACACCTTTCTGGAGTGTCCGAGACGGTAAAAGTGCGTTTGTTCTGGGGCAAAGCCCAGAGCGGTAATTTCGGTTTGGATTTCCTCGATGTCCATGCGGACATCGAGGCCTTTGATTATACAAAGCCAGTTTCCTGTCTTCTTCTCTTGTGTGGGTGAAGCAGGGAATTTGGTTGGTTTTTAGTATGTTTAGAATGGGTTTGTGGTGGTTCGGGTCGCAAGGATAGATGGTAATGCCTGCGGCGGATTTTTTGTGGCCGGTTGTAATTAGAGCATTGCATTTGAACATATTTATTTCAATTAAGACTTTTCCATCTTTCAATTGCTCTTATTCTACGGCTCCTTAATGTTAACATCATTTAGCAATTATATCTAACATCAGTTGTACTATTCTACCTTAGCCTAGCTTAACCTAACTTAACCTAACTAACCTAATCTTACAACTTCTCTTGCTTCCTAACTAACTTAATGCTAGTCCATGGTCCTCGTTGTGGTGCTGGAACTGGTCATCGCGTGTGGTCCTCGTCTTCTTCTTGTACTGGCTTAGCCTAACTTAACCTAATCTTACATCATCTCTTGCTTCCTTACTAACTTAATGCTAGTCCATGGTCCTCGTTGTGGTGCTGGAACTGGTCATCGCGTGTGGTCCTCGTCTTCTTCTTAAACTGTGTCCGCAGGGAGCATTCTGCGGTCATACTGGAACATCTTTTTGCAAGAATCCCTAACTGTGGGATTCTTGCTTTGCCGGGCCTTGTCGAGGAACTTTGATGTTAAGCCCTGGATGTGGTCCAGCAGGTCTTCTGTCTTCAGGTCTCTTTGGAGGGTTGTGTTCCTCACAAAGTACGGGGCCTTGGCTGCTGTCCTCAGTATCCTGTTCTGGATCCTTGCCAGCTTGAGTTTCTGGCTGGTGCTGGCCGTGGACCACGCTGGTGATCCATAGGTCAGTACAGGTCTGATTAACTGCTTGTAAGCTCGGACCTTTGTTCTTAGGAAGAGCTTACCTGTCAGGAGCGGGTAGTAGGCCTGGAGCAGGTATCTTGCCTTCGATATAGTGGCTGTCATCTGTTCGTGCCAGACCAGCCGCTTGTCATAGATAAGTCCAAGATAGGTTATCTTGGACTTCCATGGTAGCCGCTGTCCTTCAAGCTCCAGCTGGCCTGGCGGGTTCTGGAGTCGTCACGTGGTGAAGTGTATAGTCTGCGTCTTCACCGGATTGAACTCCATTTTCCATTTCCTGCTCCATTTCTGGACCTGGCCGAGATGTCTTTGGAGTCTCTCCTTCATGTAGGGGCCGTTCCCTGTGGCAGTGAGTGCTACACCATCTTCGTAGGTGTAGCACTCTGTTGCCTTGGTGGTGGGGAAGTCTGCCATGTAGATGTTGAAGAGGGTGGGGCCCAGCACTAATCCTTGGGGTACTCCTGACATCACCGGTTTGCTGTCTGAGAGCTGACCATCTATTTTAACCTGGAAGCTGCGTCCAGATAGGTAGCTGCTGATAAGCTTGGTTTGGTGTCCCGGAAAGCCAGCTTTGATCATCTTGGCTAGCAGGGCCTGGTGCCAAACTTTGTCAAACGCCTTTGACATGTCTAGGAAGACAGCTCCTAGACCAGCTCGGCGGTTTAACTTTTGCTGGATCCTTGTTGTGAGCCGGATCGTGAGTGTGGTGGTGCCATGACCCGGCCTGAATCCATGTTGCTCATCTAGCAGCACCTTCTTGTCTTCTATTGTATCCTGGATGTGGTTCAGGATACATCTTTCCATAATTTTGCCCATCATGGGTAGTAAGCTGATGGGCCTGTATGACGGAAGCAGCTTCCGGCTTGCTCTCCTTTTGGGCACCAATACCACTATTGCCTTCTTCCATGTGGTAGGGAAGTATTGAAGGTCCAGGGTTGCATTTGCCACTGTGGTGAGGTCCTCAATTGTTGTCTTCGGGAATTTCTTGAGAACCTCATTTGAGATTCCATCATGTTCAGGGGCCTTTCTCTTTCCTGCCCTCTTGATGATGTCCTGGATGATCTCACTGGTGACTTTCTTGACTTGTGTTGTTGTCTGCCAGTTTTGGTAGTGGGCGGCTACTATATTCTCCACTTCGTCTTCTTGGTCTGGGTGATCAACCAGGTTTACTTTGCACTGGAGCTCTAGATGATTTGCAAAGAGCTCCAGTTTCTCTCTGGGGTCCTCAGTGGTTTTTCCGTTATCCTGGATGGGTGGTATTGGCTGCCTTGGTCCTTGGTTGAGGTTCCTGGCCATTTTCCAAAGCTCAGTGTTGAACTCATCAGCCTCTACTTCGTCCATGCGGGCATCCCAGTGCTGCGATCGAACTCCTTTGATGTCTCTCTGGATCGCAGCCTGGAGACGGTTGACATGTCTTTTTAGGTGTGGGTCCTGTGTCCGCATGGCTCTCTGTCGTAGTCGGTTTTTTCTCCCTGATTTTGGCTTTTAACCAGGGAGGTATTTTGTCTTCTTGGTTGACTGCTACGACTTGTTGACTTGTTGAGGCTGCCAGGGCGTCTTGGCTTTCCCTGGTGAGCTTTTCGACTGCCTGGTCCAGGTCTACCTCTGTTGTGGGCGGCTGGATCCTGCTGGTGCTTTCCAATATGTGCTGGAAAGTCTGCCAGTTGGTGGTCCTTTTGGTCGCAGTGATATCTTTGACTTGATTTGGTCCAATCTGTAGTAGTATCGGCAAATGGTCCGACGAAAGTTCCTGAAGTACTTCGGGGGTGGACAGTCTTCCTGCGTTTTTGTACAGGAATATGTCCAGGATGTCATCTCTGCCATTGAGGGTGATGTGTGTTGGCTCTAGAGGTGCAGCGATCTCGAACATTGCGTTGCTGGCTTCATTTGATAACATGTTGCCTCTAGAGTTGTTATAGTAGCATCCCCAATTGATGTTTTTGGCATTGAAGTCCCCGCCATGTATTGTTGGCCGGTCATCCGGGAAGAGATTTTGAACATCCTCGGGACACAACGTAGCGCTTGGACTGACGTATACGGACCCGACTCTGATCTCGATCTTTTCCATTTGGATGGCCACCATGGATTCCTCCAGTTTCGCCGGTTTGACGATCTGATGATGTTGAATGGACCTCTTCACTGCGACCAAAGTGCCGCCGCCCCTGGTGGGCCTGTCATCTCTGTGTATCTTGTGGTTCTTGAGTGTGAACCTTTCTCCAGGCTTCAGTAGTGTTTCCTGGATCAGGCACACATCCACGTTGTACTTCTCCAGGAAGTCTTGGAGTTCTTCTTTCCTTTTTCTTACTCCATTGGCGTTCCAGGAGACCACACACAGATATTTAGGCCTGAGCAGTCTAGACATGACTGCTCATTAGTGCTAGCATCTGGGCTTGCATCGTGGCCATGAAAGTCTGCATCTGGGTTTGCATGGCCTGGATGGTTTGTGCCAGCTGTTCATGGCCTGCCTGTTTTCCCACTTTGTTGACGTTGAGTGGGTTGCTGGGGCGGCAGGCTTCTCGTTACCGCTGCGCTGTAGCTGATGTTCCTCTTTGGGGGTTGTGGCGTGACAGTTGGGGCTGTCCTGCGACTAATGTCCACTCCTGCGACTAATGAAACACTACCAATATATGACATGGTGGTGGCATAGGGTCTTTATATCTTTTACTGTTGATTTCCCGGGCCTGGAAGATGCGTTATCATCTTGTCTGCACGTGTGCTGTACCGAGGAGGAGCAAACGAAATACGAAATTTCTTGTTTTGTGTCAGAATTATCTTCTCGTTTTTCTGAATTATTTTATTCCAAAGCGTCATCCGAATCATTCACTGTTTCATATTCTAAACATTTCCCTTCCCCGTTCCAAATATTTCTAGTGGCTATACATGTGTAAAATGTTAATATCATTCAAAGCAACGGAAGAAAAACAGAAAAAAAAAACAGAGAAAATTTTTAATCGGTTCAAAATATTCTTAGGATGTTAACGTCCATATAACAACTTTCCTCAGACTGTCACTTCGTAAATGCCAATTACTTGACCAAAACGTCCGGATGGTGGAAAACCGCTAAATATCAGAGACAATTAAAAATTATTTAGGGGTTTTTAGTGATGGCAGTGACGACACTTAACACGCCACCATAAGAAGAAATCAAGAGGCAAATCTGACGATTTTATAGGCCATTCGATATTACGTCGACTTACAATCAATATGTTAGGAATGATCCGAGTTATAAATTTTCTTTTAATGTTGAAGAAACAAGCGCGCAACCTTCATATTGTATGAAGGTACGTTTAAGCTCCTTCGTATACATTCATGAAGCAATTTTTTTTAAACAATCAGACACATTTTTCAATCAGCTAAACTAGCACTTTTTCTCAGCAATTTGTCGTCAAGACTGCCACCAAGCCAGAGGGTACTGCAGTGAACCAGGAGACTGCAAATGCAGGCTAGGGTGGTCGGGAAGAACCTGCAAAGACTGCCAAGTGCTGCCTGGGTGCGTGCATGGATACTGCGAAAAACCTTTAGAATGCAAATGCTATCCAGGCTATACTGGAATACTTTGCCAAACCCGTGAGTACCATCAGAAGCACTGCGCTGGAGCACCTTCAAGTTGCTTAATAGAAATGTTATTTTGCGTATAGCCATATGTTCAAAGACCTGCCACAAAGAGAGAGGATACTGCAGGAAACCGGGAGAATGCAGGTGAGTGTCGCAAAAATCATTACAAAGGATCCAATGGACGAGGATTTGTTTAGGTGTAAGGTGGGATGGTGGGGAAAGAACTGTGAGAAATGCTTTCCATATCCGGGATGCGTGAATGGAACCTGCAGCAGGCCCTGGGAATGCAACTGTCAAAAAGGGTGGGGAGGAATGCTTTGCAACGAAGGTGAGTTGAACAAGGTTTCAACACCAAGCAAAAATTGTAAGCAGACGTAATATCTACGACATTATCACGCATTAATTACGACAATAATCGAGGATGGTACTGTCGCATTTTGCCAGAGATTAAGCTAACTTCGGCATTCACACTGTAGTTGGCGAGTTTCTTTCATTTTGGTTATCTCTGTTTTTTTAATCATCTTTTTCCTCATTTTTTATTTTTTAAATTAACTGAGGCTTCTATTTTGCCATGTTTAGACTGAGACATGCGAGAGTGCATAATCAAATTGTAATGTTTTGCTATTTTCCAGTCGCATACGGTTTTCTTTCTGTTTCTGGGTTTCACACACTCACTCGCTCCGTAGCGCTACAGCCCCTAATGGGATTTGGCGGACGCGATGACTTGTCTCCATCTAGCTCGATCTGTCATAAGCTCCGTACCATTTTCGACTCCGAATTTTCTCAGATCCGCAGCGATATTATCTCGCCATCTATATATATATATATATATAAAATTCTCGTGTCACAGTTTTAGTTACCATACTCCTCCGAAACGGCTTGACCCTATATCTATATATAGATTCAGTAGGTCTGAGAATAGGTTGTTATCTATTTTTTACACCCCTAAGTGATATGGGTACTGCCATGAACCTCTATCTTTTAATAGCCATATTAGTAAATCAATAAATTTCAACACGAGCGATAGATGGCGACGCCGATTAGTTCCCTCCCTTGGTGTTATGCATTGGGTGTTTAAGTGCAGGTTTCGCGGTCGCTAAGATGAGTCAATATGAAAGAAACTGGTAAGCCAACCCACCTAACCTCAAAATCATCGAACCCCAAAGACACACTATGGCCAACTGTGGGGCACAACCCACCTGTCACAAATGAGCCCAGGGACACTATGCCGAGTGCAAAAAGCCTCGGGACATCCCGGCCAAATGCATCAACTGCAACGGCCCCCACCCGGCAAGTTACTTCTCTTGCCCAAAAATAACCCTAACTTCATAGCCGAAAAGCAAGAAAAAGCGAAGCAAGCCAGCTTCCCAAATCGAATTCAGCCATCAATTGCCTTTGCAGAAGAAACTGCCAAAACCCCAGCGGCAACTCAAAAGCCGCCAGCCCCCTCTGGCCCCCTTCGGCCCACTGGTTCTTATTCAGCTTCTCCTGAACTTAAAGCCAGCAGGTGTCCACATCGTCTCCTGGAATACCAACTCATTCTACCCCAAAAGGTACGAATTTGAAGGCTACCAAAATAACGGAGCAGGACTACACTGAACTTTTCAAACACGACATTCCAACACTAATAGCTGGTGACCTAAACTCTAAAAACACTGCCTGGGGTTGCAGAACTTCTAACTCCGATGGAAACAAGCTCTCCCAAAAGCTCCAATTCCAAATTCACGCTCCTCCAGCGCCACACACTTTGATCATAGAACTCCAGACATACTTGACATTGCCGTCACCTTTGTATATTCTTTTTCCTGACTGTACTTTAATTCATTCCAATGTATTCCTGGGTTTTCAGTCAATTTTATTGTCACAATTATGGTGTTATGTGGTACTATGTTATTATGTTATGTACACATAACACCATAATTGTGACAATAAAATTGACTGAAAACCCAGGAATACATTGGAATGAATTGCCGTTACCAAAAATATCTCCCACATTCTCGCAGTCACCAACTCAGATTCTCTCAGGTCAGCTCACAACCCAATAATCATAAACGTAAACGAACAATACACCAACAACCCCCAGCCCCCATTTCCATTACTGACTGGGATGCCCTCGCTTACTACCTTGGAGAAACTCAAATTTCAGACCACCTACCTCAAAATCAAAAAGAATTAAACACCTACACAAATAAAATCACTGAAAAAATCTCCATAGCCATTTCAAAAGCCACAACTTTAAAACCAAACTCAAATACAAATCCTTATTCGCTGCCGACTGAAATTAAACTCAAAATAAAACTAAGACATAAACTAAAACGGAGGGCTAAACAATTCTCCGACTCACAATTAAATAAACAAGCAAACAAACTTAATAAAGAAATTAAATACGAAATAAACGACCTAAAAAACGAAAGGTGGTCAGAAATACTGGAAAACATCCCAACAGGCGGCACTAACGCCTGGAAAATCTGCAAGGCCCTAAGAGGGAAAACCAAAAGCCACTTCCCACCAATCCATGGTGAGCGAGGACTGGTGTACACAGACGAGGAAAAAGCGGAAGCTTCTGCCGACTCTCTGGAACGCCAGTTTTCGCCCAACAGATCCCAAACTGACGAGCTGGATTTCGAGGAGCAGGTTGACAACGTCCTCAGCGAAATCAAACAGCGACAAATCCCCCCAGACGCCCTTCAAATCCCCCCAGTAACCCCCCCCCCCCCCCCGAATTTAAAGAACTAATATCTGCCCTAAAAACCCGTAAAAGCCCCGGCCCTGAACAAATCACCCACAAAATCCTAAAATCACTTCCTGAAAACCTTCTAAACCACATACTTACCATAATTAACACTTCCTTTTCATTACGAAAATTCCCAAAGCCTTGGAAAATCGCAGCCATCATCCTAATCCCAAAACCATCAAAAAACAAAACTTTCCTTCAAAATTGGAGAACAATCAGTCTTCTTTCTTCGCTCTCCAAACTAACAGAAAAACTTTTTTGAAACCGCCTAAACCTACTAATAAATGAAAACCAACTAATCCCTCGAGAGCAGTTCCGATTCATACAAACACATGATTCAGTAAAGCAAGCAGCCAGGCTAAATCAGGATACACGCTAGTGGAAAAAACCAAATCCAGTATTCGTCCCATAGAAGCAGGAGTCCCACAAGGCTCCCCGCTATCCCCAACCTTGTACAACCTGTACACAGCCGAGGCCCCAAAAGCCCCAGCCACAAAACTAGCATTATTTGCCGACGATTCTTGCATTTATTACTCAAATCGCAACATTAAATACATAATAGGCCCTCTTCAACGGCACTTAAATATCTTCCAAGAATGAGCAGACACTTGGAAAATTCAAATCAATGCGGGAAAAACCACTGCCATGATAATCTCAAAAAAAACTAACGCCCAAAAACACTCCAAAACTCACATACAATAACACGGAAATAAAACTTTCAAAATCTCTCAAATCTCTTGGCATCACAATAGACTCAAAACTTAACTTCACAGAGCACATAAACAAAATCATCACTAAAGGCAACAAAACATATGGCTATCTTTACCCGCTCCTAAACAAAAAAAGCAAACTCTCGCTCAAAAATAAAGTTTTACTATACAAGCAAGTCATCAGACCGCAAATATGCTATGGCGCCCCAATAATCAGTCAAACCGCCAAAACCAACATTCACAGCCTCCAAACCTTCCAAAACAAAATCCTCCGAAGATTTACAAGACCCCCCTGGTACATCCGAAATTCCCAAATTCACCAAAACCTAGAAATAGATCCCATTAAGCAACACATCACAAAAATCCATTCCAAATTCAAAGTCAGAGCCTTCAACCACACAAACCCACTAATTAAAGAAACCTTTTCCCAAACAATCCCGAAATATCATTTCCAAACGCCCACCAGTCTAATGGCAGACCACCCCTAGAATCACCCACCCTAAATCTAAAAAACGGCTTCAAAATCACTGCCTTTCGGCAACAAGTACACCAGTTTCCCTTTCAAAATTCAGCCATTAGCGGCAACCGTGCGTTTGCGAAAACTCCCCAACTTTTACTTTCACCACTTTCGCTTTCATTCTCACTTTCACTCTTACTTTCGGCTGCAGCCTAAACTCAACAAAACCACCCCCCGCTAACTAAAACCCTCACCCGCCTCACGTTATTTTTTTTATTTTATTTTTTTGTAATTTTTTTTTTCTTTACTTTCCCAAACAAACCACTAACACCCCAAACCCCCACCCCTACGGCAACCAGGCTCTTTCATGGACCACCCGGTAAGACTAAAAGCCTTAAATGGCTAAGTCTATTATAATTCCACACACGATGCTCATATGAGGCTGAAGGCAGCTGACGAGTGACGAGAGGTAATAGGTTCGAAACCGGCATGAGGTTAGGGAGCCCTCGAAATTTGCACATGATTTTGCTATCCGGATTAGTTAGTTGGCAACTTTACCGGATACCAGGTGCTCCAATGGCGGATGGAAGTGATTTAATATACGATTTAAATAACGTATAAGAGCTAAGAGATAACGTATAAGAGCTATAAGATAAGAGTAAATGATCAAGACCGCCAACAGGTACATCGATCAATTACATCTGATTCATTCCTGCGTCTAGGATTCCAGTTTGAGCCCGATATTCAATACAATGCTCATTCAAAAGTGGTAATTGGTGCTGTGGATAAGGAATGTCCGCATTGTAATGCTCTTAAATTTAAAAATGAGGCAGCCGGGATGTGTTGCGCGTCAGGAAAGGTGCATCTACCAGCAATTGAAACACCACCTGAGCCATTGAACGGTTTACTTATCGGCACAGATCCAGATTCTAACCTGTTCCTGAAGTCAATTCGAACATTCAATTCATGCCTCCAAATGACATCTTTCGGAGCAGCAGAAATAGTTAAGAATAGCGCTGTAAATGGCCAGCAATTCAATTCAACATTTTAATTCAAAGGCCAAATTGCCTCTTCCATTCATATATACTACATCCCCACACACTGACAATAAGATAAGTAACTTTTTTCAACTAAAATGATCCTAGGAATAATTTATATTGCAATACAACGTTTGCCGGGTCTTCCAAGTGGTGCTTTCCCCTCCGAAGCCTTCTGCCATAACAGTCGTATTAGCCTATCCTCGAATTGTCTATGTACGTGTCTTGCCCATCTAAGCCGTTGAGCTTTTATTATGTTGCACAGATCTGGTGCGTCGTATAGCTCTCTCAGTACTACACTCGTTTTACTTCTATGCTGCTGGGTTCGTGGACCCTTTATCGGTCCGCATATTTACCTAAGAATTCGTCTTTCGAATCTTCAGATGACCTTTTCACTTTGTACCGATAGCGTCCACGATTCACAGCACAGGATCGTCCGTACAGGATGGTAGGTCTTATAACCGTTTTGTATATTTTGATTTGGAATCTTCGAGTAACTTCCTAAAGGGTATAAAGGCAGTTGTTTGCGGTTTTAAGCCAGTACGTTATTTCCTCGCTGATATCTATATATATCTGCCTGTTCTAGAGATGTGCATGTATTTGGTTTTGCCCTAGTTGATCCTTAGACCCATTTTAGATGCCTCGTGTTCTAGTTTCACAAAAGTTTCGTTGTTGTCTGTTACGCTAGCTTCGACTACGTCAATATCGTCCAAATAAGCAAGCATTAGTTGTGAACCATTCGTTTGGAAGAGCTTTGCTTGGAGTTTGGAGTCCTTTACAACCTTCTCCTGGGCAATATTTAAAAGAGTAGGGGACAGCGTCTTACCCGGCCTCAGTCCCGTACCTACCATGTATACGTCCGACACATCAATCCCAAGTTTTACTCCGTAGGTATCCGAAACAATTGGTGTCACTGAACAGAAAGCGCAGGTCCCACGAAACATTATTTCGTCTCATCAGTTCGTTGAAACGTTTAAAACGCGTACATATATGCCAGACAGAACACAGCAACGCTCCCACGATCGCGTAGCCTTGGTTGATGCGACAGCAACATACTGACAGCTGATGGGACGCTGCGATGATACGCTGTTGCGGACTGCCGTCCTTGCTTGATACGCGACGGTCTTCGTTGCTGTATACTCTTGCATGTCTGTACGCGCCTTTATGGAATTCCGCGGCCTCTGAAAGAGTCCCACGATAAGAAGAATTTAATATCTAAAACTAGTCCGTGCTCACAATACTTCTCTACTGTTAATACCCGAAGTTCGAATAGTGTATCATAAAAAGAAGTGTTGGAAGAAATTGAAGCACTGACAATGTTGCCTACAAATGTTACAAAATAATAAAATTAAAAGAATCAATATGAAATAATCGCAAATGAAAACTGTGTTATTTCACACAACAATTGTATTGACATGGCAAACCGTATAGGTATCGCTGTGTCAACAACTAATTATTCAAAGTGTTACCCATGCCTACCGTGATCCATAAACCGAATGTGCCAATGAGGGCCATCGTCAGCGCTATTGGAAGTCAGACCTATGCCATTCCGAAATACCTAACGACATCTCACAGAATAAAATAGGAAGAATGGGTAGTTTTATAAAGGACTCGGCCCATTAAATTATTATCTTTGGTTCCCGGTGATGTCCTAATCAGCTTCGATGTTATTTTCCGATTTACCAGGGCACTAGTCAGAGCTCCAATTACAGAGGAATCTCCATAACAAACGTCGCATACAAAATTCTGTCAAAAGTACTACTTAGCAGACTAACCCCCTATGTTGAAAACGTCCTAGCAGGCAGCTCCTCGAGAAAGGATGGGAATCTAACAGACAATACATAACCTTTTCATAGACTTCCAACAAGCTTATGACAGCATAGAAAGGAGCCAAGTATGGAATGCGATGGCAGAGCTCTCGATACCAAGAAAAGTGATTCGAACTACCAAAATGTGCATGGAGGACGGAGTATCAAAAGTACGTGTCAACAGTAAACTTTCTAGCAGTTTTGAAATAAAAAACGGGCTCTAGCAAGGTCACGCTCTATCATCTGTGCTTTTAAATATTGTCCTAGATAAAGCAGTGGGAGAATCCGGAGTAACAACAAAGTCACTAACAGCACAAGGACCCATACTGCTGCTAGTATATGCAGACGATATTGACGTTGTAGGAAGATCCACAATCTCCGAAAAGGAAACGTTCAACAAAGTTGAAAGAGCCATAACTAGAGTAGGCCAAAACATCACATTCGGCACCCTCAATTTCGAAAGAGTGGAACGCTTTAAATATCTGGGAGCAACAATCACCGCAGATAACGACGTCGGGGAAGAAATAAAGAGCAGGATACAATCGACACGCCGATGTATGTTCGCACTGGATAATCTGATAAAATCGAAAAGTCTTACAAAAACTTCAAAAGTGAAAATCTAGAAAACCATAGTACCTACTAACGTATGGGTCTGAGACGTGAACCATGACAAAAGAGAACGAAGAAAAACTCAGGCCGTTTGAGCGAAAGATTTTGAGAAAAAATTTCGGACCATACCACGAAACTACCACGAATGAATTTCGAATGGGAACAAATGCCGAAAATAGGAGATTTTATAGGGATGGGGATGTGGTGCAGGAAATCAAGGGCCAGAGACTGAGATGGCAGGACATGTGCAATAGATTGCAGCATGAAATACTGGTGAAGTTGATATGGGAGGAGGTTCCTACGGGCAGAAGACCACCTGGACGACCCAGAATGCGTTGGAGAGACAACATTTTGTCAGATCTACAAAAAATGAACATCTGCTTTGAACATAGAATGATGGAGGCTCGAAACACCTGGCGAAAAGTTGTACAGTCAGCCAAGACCCACGCGGGGTTGTAGTGCTTCGTGATTGATTGATTGGTTAGTCAGGGAGGCAATGAAACATTGGAAAAATTGTGTACTAAAAACTGCCAAACTCTCTAAGCATTGCTAAACCACAACTTACCAAACCAATTCTATGAAGAAAGTGATGCAGTCGAAATGGCGAACCAACTACTTCATCCTAAACTGTTTATATCGAGAAAATTGCGGAATACCACAATGAACAAAAACCGCCAGGCACTTCAAGAATCCAGCCTCAAAAAAGCTAAAAATCGAAAATCCTCGAGCCCCATAATCTACAAACCCAACCCACTTCGATTTTGAAACAAAAAATTGTGAAACTTGAGCAAGCACGGCTCTTCATAGTAAGACTCTCTGTTAAGGACGCTTTGCGCCCACTAATGCACCAAAACCTTCTATATCTCCACTCCCGTTGAAGAATGCAAGGAACTCCAGAACCGATTAAGCTGTAAGAAGACCCCGACTTTCCACGGTTCAAAGCAGTAAAAAGACCCTGTTATCAACTCAAGAAATAACATAAACAGAAGAAAACGTTCTAAATTCAATTCTAAATTAAATAAGAGTTTTAAATAAAATCTCAGTCAAAATAAAGTCTCAAAATGCAGCCTCGGAAACATAAATGTTTGTATTCAGTTGATAATGTACCTTTTTGCAAATGAATGGAGGAAAAGTTGTTCTATATATTCGAAAAATTCCAACCGCATGGCGGGTTTCTGGAAATGTTGCCACTTTTTCCAATCTTACTGTCTGCTTATCGTTGAAAGGGCACATGTCTCAGGGTCTATTTCAAAAATTCATTACAGTAAAACTAACTCAACTACGATTATTTTACTCTAGTACATAGAGGCGCTTTTGCTCCATATATGCGAGTATTTTCAGTTTTATATAAGCTTCTTTGAAAGTTTAACTAATTTTTTAATTTGGCCGGATTTGTTTTAAAAATTTAGTACCAACTAAGAGAAAACCTGATAATCGGATTTTTTTCCATCTGTAGAGAACATTTCGTCCTATGTATTCTAAAAATTTTCACCTGATTGAAGTTTTGTAAAATTTTGGTCGCGGTTTTGAATAAAAGTTTGCGTTCTTCGATGTTGTTGAGCACATGTGCACAACATGTTTGAAAAAAGTATTTTTCTCAAAGAATAGCAGGTAAAAGCCTCAGGTTTTTCTAATAGATAGACAAAAGAGAAGTCAGAAAATTGTCAATCATTATAAAGGGTAGCGATTCCAGCATGGAATATTGGAAGCTCATCGACTAGCATTTTCAGGCCTTAATTTGAAACGAGACAAAGCGGCAGCTAACCTCATGCCTACGCCCAAGAAGCTGCAAACTTCGATACTCTTAAAACCACCCATACCTCCAGTCCACCCACACCAATAAGCTCCACGACCCAAAGTAGACTCTACCAAACCCACTTGCCACCAATTGCTACTCTTAAACAGAGTTTGAAATACCAATCAAAATCGATAAAATGATGCAGCCATGATAGTCTAAATTACTATTCCTAGAATCATAGTTTGAACATTCCCGCAGTAGGCCACGCTTCTACCAGGCACTCTTTCTTCTTCTCACTGCAGTCAGCAAAAAAATCGTCTCAAAAAGAGCAAAAGCTCAAGCAACTAACTATCTAACTAACAACAACTTACAACTAACTAACTAATCAACCAAGGAGTGCTTGATTCCAGTAATCGTCGAAATGCAAGGATCAACATGTAGTTTAAAAAGTGTCGCCGATTGGGACAAACAGACCAATCAGCAGTAGAGGAACGCATGCAATTTTTTTGAAGCAAATAGTCTCATTACAGTCTAAGGAAGCAATAGTATCATCGTTTCCGAACCTTTTAGACACTAGACACCCAGTAGAGATCACATAAAAATATACAGGGTGATTCAAAAGTGGCGCCATTCCTTTTAAGGGGTTATAGGGGCTCACTTGGAGAGTACGAGAAAAATAAAGAAATTTTTTTTTCGAAAATTTCTGGAAAATATTTACAGTTGAAAATCGAATTTCAACTTTGTTATTAAGTATTATTTTAAAATAGTTCCATGTTTGCTTGGTAGCATTTTGGAATACTTAACCATTCGAAAGGAGAAATTACGATCTTTGCTTCAAATTACGAAAATTTTTGGTATTAAAAAACACCTCTTCTACAATTTTTTGATGAAAAGTCAAAGCGGCAATGATGTTTTTTGTCATTAACAGATAGTTACAGGTAGATAGCCTTTGTCAATAATAACAAGTATTTGTAAATCTGTGACTTACTTTGAAGCTCCTTTCACAAAATGTACACCAATATCGAATTTGCGGATATGTGATTAGTTATGGGAAAATGCCACACTAACATAGCAGATGGTGTAAGACCTTACACCAGCAAAGGGCTAGAGACACTGGACGATTGGCTCCAGGAATTGACGCAGATTGTGGACAATCTAGAGGTGCTCGGGTTCCATACACCGAGGCACAGGTATTGGAGATAATTGCAGCAGAGCCTTCCAGGAGTGCTCGGAGCATTGCACAACCACTGACACTTTCCCAGGCATCGGATAATTGTCCCGATAACTCCCCAGAGGAAGGGCCACATTCCTATCATGTTTTTAAGATACACAGGACACAAGGACTCAATAGAGTGCACAATAAAGTGATTGGGGAACAAACATGTCTGGAGTTAAACGGGCAGAACTTCGTCAACCTCTTGTGATTTAACAACTTAATTGTATGTTATTTGATTAATATTGATCATTGATACATAACCTTCAACAGGAGGTTTTCGTTGACAGATGTGGGGGATTTAGGTATACCACTCATCTGCCCCAAAACGAATGGCAGCACTGACGGCAAATTGACAGGGTTATCCTAACCTCAAAATAGTTCTGTTGCTTTCTCTTTCTTTGTTTTGTGTTCATCCATGATTACTACAATTTTCAATTATTAATAAGTAACAGGTACTTACGTAATATTAATTAGGCAGATTACCTTGAAAAGCATCGTTGCCCTAATTCTGATCTAGTTTTTGGCAAATATCTCAGTTTTTGGTAAGAATTAATTTTTTTTACTATTTTTCCTGTACTCCCAAAACACCCCCAGACAGCACTCCCAGAGGAATGACGCCACTTTTGAATCACCCTGTATACCATACATATGGGCATTTGATACTCTCAAATCTCATTTTCTTGTCCTCTCTAAACGTTCTGTTTCAGCTTTAACATACTGCGAAGACAATTCAGACGCTTGCAAAAATGGAGCCAAATGCGTCTCCTTGACTCACGACGATGGCTCATATCGGTGCCTCTGCAGAGAAGGGACCTATGGAAGACATTGCGAATTTTCTGATCTTACCACCATGTCGCAAACGCCTACGAATGTGAGCAGCAAACCTGAAAGTATTGACCTCAAGCCTGAGGAACCCTTCAAGCCTGAAAATGTTACCCTGGTTTATCCTGTGGAAAGTGCTGCTGTTGTAAATGACAAGAAAAATCAGACTGAAGTTGAGCTTCAGACCAATGCGACAGCTAAGCATTAATTCAGATAATTATTTATTTTTAATATAAGAAGTATTTATTTTCCAGCTTAATGTTTTATTTAAAGTTGGTCAGGTTGATTTTGGTGGCTCAGCGAACTAATCCTCACTCGTTTGAGTCATGTGAAAAGAAGTGATTGAGTCTACTACACTTGAGTATGTTTGACAGAATGTTTCAAAATCATAATTCCAAATATATTAAAGCCTGTGTAACTGAGGATCTGCTATTGTTAGAACCAGGTTCTGTTCGGTACGTTATACAGTGAGTCCCAGAAGGAATGTTTAAATTCATTTAAAATTCAGCGGAGTGTTCTTTTATATCGTATTTATTTAGACAGATTTGTCCGAAAATGTTTTACGACCATGGACTACATTTTTTCAACTAAAAGCCCCTGCGTTTCATTTCAATTTTGGATTCTCCATTGAATTCTAAGTATGATTCAGGTAACATATGCTAAATTCAATAGTTACCAAAAAATTTACGATTGAACCTACCAATTATTAATAGCGACGATTTTTTTGTTTGTAGTAAGTTAACGCCTGTCAACAAATACTCAATTTGAGGTAACTCCACGAAAAGGAATCTATTGGAGTTTGGTCTGGCAATCTCGGAGGCGATTCATTAGATCCTCTCCTTCCTATCCACCGATTGGGAAAAGTTTCATCCTATAGGTTGTAGATGATTGGGGAAGGAAGATTTTGTTTCGTTCAGTAGTGTGAAAAAATTTCTCTTTTTGAGATAGTTTGCCACATACTGCACAAAGGCTAGGGGGAGGTTATGGGTGTTTCCAAATTAGTTCTCGTACCATACTTTATCGAAAGATCTTTCTATATCCAGGCAACTGACTCCGGTGGAGCCCTTTTATGCGGTAGCGATAGTGGCCTCTTGAATTAGCAGACCGGAATCTTGGTTTTGCATGAAACCGATCTTCTCTGGAGGAACCAATTGGTTTCCGGATGTTAGTTCGAGGAGGCTGTTCAGGAAGAGTTTTTCAGTGGGTTTGGAGAGAGAAGAGAAGGGGTTGATGGGTCTCCAATTTTGGGAAAGCCCTTTAGATTTGTAGGGTTTTTGGATTATGATTATGATGGGAGTTTATCGGGCTGGTGGGAATTTCCTGAAGGAAAAGGAGGCGTTTATTAGGGTGAGTAGTTGGTTGAGTAGTTTTTCGGGGAGTAGTTTTCGGATTTTGTTTGTGATTTGGTCAGGTCCGGGCCTTTTGCGAACTTTTAGGAACGACAGTGTTGCCGGGGGGATTTAGGGGGCGTCTGGGGGGATATGCTGGTGTTTTATTTCTCTGGGGATGTTTTCTACTTCTTCCTCAAACCCTAGGTCGTCAGTTTGTGGCATGTTGGGCGAGAACTGACATCCTAGGGAGTCGGCGCAAGCGTTTTCCTTGTCCGTAAAGGCTAGACATCGCTCACCCTGTATAGAGAGGAAATGAGTTTTGGTTTCCCCTCTCATGGTCTTGGAGAATTTCCAGGCGTTAGTATCCCCTGTTGGAAGGTTTTCTAGTAGTTCAGAATTTTAGATTGATAATTTGTAATTTAATTTGTTTGCTTAGTCTGTTGGCTTTTTGATTTAACTGTGAATCTGGGAATTATTAGCCCTACATTTTAATCTGTTGCGGTTTTAAAGATATTACTTAGTTCTAGCGGAAGCCTGTAAAGGTTTTGGTTGATGTTTGGTTTTGAAATTTTGCTTTTGAAAGAGCTGAGGTAATTCTTTCAGCAATTTTAACAGTTTGAGTGTTGATTGGTTTGAAATTCTGGTGATTGTGGTCCCGAATTTGAGCCTCTCCAAGGTGATATGAGAGAGCGTCGCAGTCTGGGTAGGAAGTTCGATTTAGAGGGTTGTTGGTGTATGGTTCGCTCATGTTAATATTAATGGGGTCTGAGTTGAGTGAGTTGGAGTTTTCGACGTTGAACAAGTGCCAAATGTGTTTGGTCAGGGCTATGTCTAGAATATTTGGGGTTTGGTGGTCGTATTTGTAAGTTATTTTCTTGGGCATACTTGAAGAGTTTCCTGCCCTCAGCGTTTGAGGTTTTGCAATCCCAGGAGGTGTGTTTAGAGTTTAAGTCACCTGCTGGGAGTGCGGGGATGTCTTTGCTCAGTATGTTGATGTAGCCTTGAGGAGTTGTAGGTTTCCTGGGAGGTTTGTAGGCGAAAATGATTAGAATTTGGAAAGCTTTCCATGTTGAGAATTAGTGAGGTGTTTCCGATTGAGTTATTTGAAATTGGGGAGATTGGGAAGTGGGAAAGAGATTTTTTGATTAAAGTGGCTGTGCCGCCCCCTGTTGGGGCGGTCGTTACGGTAAATTCTGCTAATTGTCAATTTTGAATGTTGTTTGTGGTTTCAGAAATTTTTCAGAAAGAGCGCAATGTCCACGTCGTTTTCCCTCAGGAAACCAACTAATTTGTGTCTTTAGGGGTAGAATTAGTTGGGATTCGAGGAGACGATATGGACACGGGTGGGTTTCAATTTATTCATTGAAATTAATCATGGACACAATGCGATTAATCCTAGCCTGAATTTCGTTTTCAGGCAGCAGAAAGAGCTGTTAGTAAAGCTGGGCTAAGGTTAGTATTTTGGGGGGCTGGAGGAGAGAAGTTTTGGAATTGAACAGAAAAGCGGGAAATAATTAAATCGAGTGACACACTCACGTCAGTCAGAGGGAGAGGACTATTAAACCAGAAGATCCGACTAAGATCTACTCCTGGCAACATCAGCTTCGAAACCAGAACGTTCAGAGTACATGGGGTTCAAATCTTGAATATGCCAAACGCCTTTACTGTCACCAGACTCATCCTGCAACTCATAGGTACACGTACCTGGTATGCGACTAATTATAAAGGAGCGAATATAATGAATGAATATAATTAATACGAATTCTGGAGCTAACTTGGCACTGAAATAATTTAAGGCATTGGATAGTACCCGATTTTTCCGCCAATCCCATTGGCCAACAATGTAATAGGGCAGCTTCGCAAATTGTATTTATTCCTATGAGTTGAACGAGCCGATGCAGGCCTCCGATTAACTCGCTCCTACATCTCCCTATAACCATGAATCCGACTCTGGACATAATGTTGCGGTTCAGTATTGGCCGACGGAACTCCCGGACCAACGTCGTGCCCAAACAAAATGTGTTCTCTTTCAAAGTTCACAAAATAATTGTTATGCCCGATTACCTCATAACGTGCGCTCCGTATTGCACAACCCATAGGCAATAAGTTATCCTCCCAAGAACAGTGATTCCCCTGCTGTACATAGGAGCGCAGCATGGTTTTTGCCGCCCGGTTAGTCCGCTCTGTGTGATCCGCCCTAGGATAGTGGGAAGCAATGTAAAACATTTGTACCTTGTACTTGCCACAGAGAAACTGAAAATCTTTGGATTTCATGGGGGTGCCATTGTCATAGGTTAAGTGTTGTGGAGCTCCTTACACCAGAAAGATTCCTTGTTTTACAAATTTCGCCAAGGCTTTGGAATTAGCTGAGCGAGGTAATGGCCCAACAAAATCGAGGCTGATAGGCTGCTGAGAAATTAGGGGTCGAGTGATCTCATTAATCCAGCAGTAAGTGTTTGCTCAACTTAAACTTGAGCACAAACTCTACAACGACGGACATATGTGGCAACATCTGACCTCATTCGAGGGCAATAATATCGTTCAGCGATCCTCCAAAACCTCTTGGAGATTCCCATGTGGCCATAAGTGTGCACATCATGGCATAGATGAAGAATGTCCTTTAGATGAAATTTGAGACTACCAATTTCCAATGATTCGTGGAGTTCGAGAAATCAGGGTGCCGAGAGCCAATTAGTGTGTACAGAAGACCATTTCCAACTCTTCAACAAGGGAATTTCTCAGGATGTACCTCTAATCTGTAACACGACAAATTTCACGGAGACAAAGAAAAATAAAGGGAATAATGAGAGCTCGCCGTTTACAATCAAAGTGTAGAACAGATGGCCTTTAAATATCTTGGAGCAAACATCACGAGTAACAGGAATCTAAAGGAGGAAGTAAGGAATCAAACATCAAAAGCCGCTCTAATATCGGGGTACTTACGAGACATCATCTGGAGAAACAAGCACATGAGTATAGGGAGTAAAGTCAGAATCTACAAAACGTGCGTGAGACCAGTGATGACATACGCCGCAGAAACAAGAGCGGAAAACACAACAACCAAACGCTTGCTAAGAACAACGGAAATTCGAGTCCTAAGATCCATAACAGGACACACACTATACGATATGAAAAGGAGTGAGGAAATTAGAGATACCTGTAAGGTTTCGGATGTTGTAAGATGAACCAGAGTAAGGAGAAGAGCGCGGAGAGACCATGTAGAGAAAATGACCGACGTCCGAATGGCAAAAATCACCAAAGACCAAAAACCTAACAGCTCAAGACTCCCAGGAAGACCACCGAAGCAATGGTACGAAAGCTGGACATCAGCATCCCAGGACTAGGAAGTTGAAGAAAAACACAGGACTCTGAGTCCTAACGTACGAGGAAGAAGAAGAAGAAGAATTAGAGCTCGTTACATGAGAGCCATTTAAGGATTCAAATTTAAATCTTACCACGAGAACAGAAAGTTATGAAAATTTTAAAAAGGGAAGAGAAAAACAAACTAATTACTCACTTGAGCAGATATTTCGGGTGGTCGCGGGCAAAGCCCGGCTGGTGAGTTCGTTTGAGCGCCACTATCTTTCGCAGCAACGCTAGAACGCTCAGCGGTGGTATGCTGCCAAAAATCAACTTAAAGCTTTTACCGTAATAATTCATAAACTTACACATAAAATCAGAAACGCGTGGTTTGACGACCACAATTGTTAACGTCTGCTAAACGTTCATTTTTGCTCTGATTTACTTACCTAATTTAAAAACTTCCTAATTTCTACTACACAAAAAACATAGTGATTGACCTGACTATCGCTTGCCCAACTATCAGCAAAGCTTCCGGGTCGACCTCTTCAAAAATCGCCGGCACCTCGTGCAACCAATATCCCGTTTTCCACGTGCTTTCAAATTCTCTTTTCATCCAGACTGCCCCTGGCCATCCAGTCCACAAATTCAGTGATTATAATCCCCAGTTCAGGGAACCAGGAGACAGCTGAGGATCTTACGCGGAAAATTGAAACTAGTGGAAATCTACAACAAGTGGGAGGTCTCGTGGCGATGGTTGAATTCGGGAAGAACGACTTTCTACTGCTCTTGACTACGGTTGGTACTCGATTCCCTTCGTTGGGTCCCTCTATTTGGATCTATCCGGCGTCCCTTCCATCCAAAAATGTGGTCAGGAAAGGGAGGGCAACCACCACTTTGCCAGACGAAACCGTGTCAAAGACTGCTGATATTTGGAAGCGAGATACAAATATTTAAAAATGCTTATCCAAGTACAAATAATATTGAAAACATTATAAACTTCAACCGGACAAATTTGGCTACCAAACATATATTACAGCGAAATATCGGTTGAATACAAAAGATTACCACATTTCTTGCCAACAACTACTTAGCCTTACCAACGGGTTAGCAGACAGGTGGACCGCTGATTAAAATCAAAATTTAACCGTCACAAATCTGTGAAACATCTGTTGGTATCCTTTATCCGTCGCATTCGACCAAGCGGGTGCAACGCTGTCCTGTATGGAACTGATACCCTAGGTACTCACATTCACAGATCTAGAGAAAAAATCGAAAAATTTTGAAAAGGCAAAGGCATTTAATCGTAATTTCTTCCCACATCAGACTTTAACATAGTAAAGATTCTTTCTGGCTTTTCTCTTCATAGTATCATACAAAGCACGCAGCCATTTTGCAGTTCGAATGCCTGATTGACAATGTGAGTTGTACTTTATGGATTTGATAGTTCTGGATCTCTATTTTGGAAGTTTAAAGACGTTGAGAAACCCATGGGGAGCCTAAAAGACACACAAGTAACACTCTGAAGATACATTATCCGCCTTACCATTGTAACATTTTTCGCTACTGTATGTATTGTGTTAGGCCAACAACGATCAAACAACTATATCACCTGTTAACCAAAAAGCGTTACAATCGGTTACCTAAAAGCTGTTTTATGGTTCAGTTTCGCTTTCACGCCATTGGCACTCTTCAACAATTTAATAATTACATTTCCATTTTTCTCGTATATAAATGGATTGCTTATCTGCTTAACGTGTTGACCATCTGACGAAAGCCCATGTAGAAATTCGACTAGTTTAATGGCAAATAGCCTCAAGTTAGGCAATATTTTGATGTTAAGATTAATATGCATTTTTAATTTATTTCGAGAATAGGCACATTTTTGGGTGTGGCAAAGGATAAGATTTTACCGATTTTTCCATAAAAATAACTGGGACCAATTTGCCACCGTGATAGTCGACATATATTTGACTTAAAAAAATGGAAAGTTGTTTCGTTTGACAATTTTTTTCTCAGCTAGCATTAAATGCAAAAAGCAACGTGTACTCATGCCATTTGTACAGGGTTTTCCCGAATATTTTAGCACCCCACTGCAGGGGTATTTAAAAAGTTTTGAAAAAAGTTATTGGTTCCAAAAATTTCATATTTTGTTCTGCGTCTTCATTGTAGTTTTTTCTAGGTCAGGGGGTACTTTTGGCCATAATGGACTGGTTTGTACAAGAGCACACATTCAGTTGTGTTTTTCGATATAAATCTTGGTTAAAAATACATATTTTTAATGTGAAAATTGCTATTTGATGTTATATTGTAGACAATGAATCAATTTGAAAAAATATTGGAATAATTTTTTTATAAGTAAAGTGACATACTCGATCATTTAGAGCACTGATTTCCTGACTTAATTGTTTCTTTATCATGGCTGTCGATGTTTTAAAGCACATTAATTCACTTTCTTTTAATCTTTGAAAACTCATGGTCGGAAAACCGGCCAATAAAATATCATACATTTAAACATTTTCGAATCCGAAAAAATCGAGCTTTTAAATACGTAGCAACATATAGGGTCGTTCCGTTTCAAAAAATCGGTACTGCTTGCAGCAGAGCCTTCCAGGAGAACCCGGATCATTTCACAACAACTGACACTTTCCCAGGCACCGGATAATTACTGAGGAAGGGCTACATTCCTACCAGGTATGTAAGATATACAGGACACAAGTCTATCGAACACCGGCTCACAATAGTAATATAACAAACTATGTTTTGTATATATATTTAAATTAAAATATAGTTTGTCAAATGTGAAGGTAGAAACAGCCATACATACAAACTGATGATGGTGGAGAAAGACACCGAAACGTATCTGTAAAGATTTTAAATAATAAACACTAATATTGACTGGAACCCAGGAATTTCTTTTGGATTAAATTGAAATACAGTCAGGAAAATATACACAATGAAAGTAGTTAAGTCAATGAAGAATAAGAAGGCCAGCGGACCAGAAGGAGTACCCGCAGAACTGATTAAATGGGGACGCAAAAACTCATCAAACACATTCAAGAACTTTTACTAGAGACATGAATGGAGAGAGAGTACCTTTGGTGTGGAAAGAAGGTTGGATTACTCCCATCCTCAAGAAGGAAAGGAGAGATGAATATTCCATTCGATTCCAGGTCATACCATTCCAATGAAACATGGAACCAAATCAAAATAAAACTGTTTAAATAATAACAAAGAATTTTCAAGTGTTAATAGCTTCTATAAAATTTAAAAAAATGTTTTTCAATATTTGTTTTGTACTCTCCACTCTCCAAGCGAGCCTCAATAACTCCTTGATTGAAATAACGCCAATTTTGAATCACAATGTATAAAGGTTGTCTCAGAAGCCGGGTATTAGAGACAGGTGAACCTATATCCCCGGAAATGCACCGTTACCATGAAGTTACTGGTTAGTGAGAAACCAATTTGACAAATCAAGTGTCAGCAGTACTGGTCGGTTTAATGACGTATCTAGGAAACCCAGACATCTGTACCGGGTACTTTCGAACACCCTGAATGGTTGAAATGAAATTACTACTTTCAACGTCTTAACTGGCAATACTTTATTGCAATTTCCTAACTGATTTGAGAAATTGACAGCTGACTTCTGTACATTTCGATGAATAGTAGTAGTAAACATCTTTATTTCTAAAAAAGGCTATCGACCTATCGGTCTTTCTGCCCTTGTTTAATACATGTAGTCTTAATCTAAATAAAAAACAAAATGAAAATTCTCTTATTCTAGGTTAATAATCTTATTAAATAAACTTTCCAATTGTAAAGACAAGAAAAAATTATTTTATTGTCCACTAGTCAGTTGCGTTTGTAAGTGTTCGAGTAGCGTTGATGTAGGGAAACGGAAGCGGGATTGTCTGGTTGGTCTTGTAAGACAAAGGGGATTCAGTATGGTCCAGTTGTAGGGGTTGTTTGTCCATTTTGTCTGTAGATGTATGAGTCTTTCCGAAATCTTTGTCATGTTTGTGCATTCGTGTAGTAAGTTGGGTGGAGGGGTTGTGTAGTGGGTTTTGGGGGTGTCGTATTCGTGTTATTAGTCTTAGTGCAATTTGTTCTGCTGTTTGTATATAACGTTTAGTCCTTTCTGTTCCGTTGGTCATGAGTATATGTCCATAGTCTTGCAAGGGTCTACAAATAGCTTTATATATTTTGGTGGCGGTGTTCGTGCTAATTCCTCAGTCTTTGTAGGTTAGTGATCGGAAGTGTTTTGATCTCTTTATTGTTTCTGCCCTGATGTTTCGTATGTGTTTAGCGAATTTAAGTTTGTGGTCAATTGTGATTCCAAGGTATTTTACGTCGTTTTTTGGTTGTGTCGTTTGGCTGTCTGCAGTTATTGTAGGGGAGTCAGCGTTGAGTCTGTGGTTTGTGAGCAGAAGTTAGTTTTTTGACGCGTTTGGTGTTAGTCTCCATTTATAAAACCATGTCATTGTGTTGTTTGTTAGTGTTTAGAGTCTTTGAGCTGCTCTCTCAGTAGTTTTGTTATGTACAATAAGTGCCGTGTCGTCTGCGTATTGTAATATGTATGCCGATCTGTCGATTTGATGTTTGTCTGGTAAATTGTAATTGTATATGTCATGGCAGTATATATTGTAGAGAAACGGTGAGAGCGGTGATCCTTGAGGGAGCCCTTGTTCAGGGGAAAAAGAAAATGACAGTGTTTTGTCAATTCGTACTTGTAGTTGCCTGTTTTCTAGTAAGTTCTTTATGGTGTATAGTATATATGTTGGTGTGTGTAGTTTGT